>JAODKL010000002.1:9890259-9921311 GCA_026780765.1 Petrocephalus schoutedeni
CTGTTGTAATTCCTACACCGTTCACCTGATTTGGATGTAAATACCCTCAAATAAAAGCTGACAGTCTGCAGTTAAAGGACATTTTGTTCGTTTCATTTGATATCCATTGTGGTGGTGTATAGAGCCAAAAATGCTAGCATTTTGTCGATGTCCCAATATTTATGGACCTGACTGTATACTTTAAGTTGAGTCATGTGGGCTTGTAGGCTATTGTTATACGCAGAGGGCCCTGGGCTGTTTGAGCTGTTAGACACCCCCTTACTGCTTTCCACCGGGGGGGGTAAAATCTGCTGACTTTCACTCAAATCCCTTTTTAGTGGAGGCTCCGCATTAAAGCGCCCATAGTCGTGTCTTCCATATAGAGGTATACAGTGGTATGAAATAATGCTCCCCCAGGACCACGGTGTGACACACAGACAGCGAGCAGGGGGTACTTAAAGTGCAAAACGGGGGGACACAACGGCCCTCAGCTTACCAGGCCCAAGCCTACCCCATCACCCTGCCTGCTGCCTGCTTTGCACATTTCACTAATAAAAATGCAATGACTCTCAGCTCCTTTCACACAGATAGCGAGGCCTGTAATAATGACTGGCCCATTACAGCCCCCAGACAGATGTTTGGAGACGAGAGGAGTCAAGGCTGTAAGCGGATCCTGTGGCCTGATATCCAAAGCAAATGTGGGGCAAAATTTTGCACTCGTAAGCACATGCATTCATGCAGCATTAAACTGTCACCACCTTCCTGTATCAATGAGCCATATGAATGCACTTTTGCCCCGTAAAGGATGGCATCCCATTCAGGGTACCCCCCGCCTGGTGCTCACCATGACCCTGTGTGGATAGGCAGTTATGAAACAGGCACAGACAATCTGTTTACAACAGTGTTTCCCAATCCGGTACTCGGAGACCCACAGCCAGTCCACGTTTTTGCTCCCTCCTTCCTCCCCCAAGCAAAAATGTGGACTGTCTGTGGGTCCGGATTGGGAAACACTGGTTAACAACCATAATGGAACCCCATGAAAGGGAAGTCAGCACTTACACCCCCCCCCCCACACCCCCAAACCTTAATGACCAATGGCACATGGACTGCGGATTCACTGGTCAGTGCTTGATAAGCACAAGGAGCGTGCTAAGAACACAACCACTCAGTAGAAACACAATAAAATAAACGAGACTGACCCAAGAGGAATCAGCTGAAAGGGAACACATGATGAAAAAACAGAGGGAATTATGGGTGTTTGACTGGTAATAAAGAGAAGCTGGAATGATGATGGACAAAGCGAGACTGTGGGAAGGAGTATGTGTAATAAAAAGAGTCATAAACACCACAGAAAGTCAAGCAGCTTCCCAAACCTAGCAAGGTATAGGCTTTGTGTTTCTGTTATTAAATGCAACAAGGGGCTGGTTGATAGATTTGCCACTGATTCATATATGCTCTGCTTTGACTGTTATTTCTACATCTTCTCTTAGGAACCTTTCAAGGAATTTCAGTGGCCTAGTGTATTATCTCAGAATATTGGAATGTGTTATTATTTTAGGTTACAAGGGTCTGTTCTCTGGTGGAATTAAACAATTGGGAAGTATGTGGCTGTAACTCCAAGCATGGATATATCATCCATTTAAGGATTCAGCTTTCCTTCAACATGACAGGGTGGAGAACATTAAAATATATTCCAAGGTCATTTTCATTTGATCTCTTTCAAACCTTTTCAAAGGAATACCATAGATACAAATACAAAATGAACTCATTGATTCATTTTAAAACATTAATAATTTAGACGTCACACTCTTTGAAAGTATTGTATGCTTGTATCATTACTAAAGCTAGAACACGTAGTCAGAATACGCTTAATGTTATTGTTTTACACGTTTACGCAGCGAGATACCTTTCAATTTCTTTTTACATTTAAGTTCTCTTCAAAGGATAACACTGTTATTACTGTGTGCTTGTTTTGTGCACTTTAAGTTGAACAGGAAAATGTGTTCAGCAGTTTTTTTCTGGTTGTCATGGTTAACCAGATCCCTAGTGGAGTTATCATCAGTGTGTCTTTTTTTACTAGGAAACAATCATTTTCATTTTAAAAGGTTCAGTTTTAATGACATGCGTCTTTTTAAAAGATATAATAAATCATGATTTAGGCATATTCATTAAACATATTAAAATGCATAGGAACACTGAACAATGTTTAATCAAACACATAATTACCACGAGAATTTATAAAGGTCGACTGGTGCCCTCTTCTGGTGAATTTTGGGATATTCCTTCGCAATACATATCGCTGCAGGACCTCCTACAGTAAGTGCCTTTTTCTGGGTGTACAATGCACATCTAAACTGTAGTATTATATTCCCACAAACTCTCACGGAGCTATGTGAGGGAAATGAGTTGATTCACTCTTCCATGGCCTGGCCAGAATCCTCATTGCTCCATCTGAATCCTTGGGGTGACTCTTAGACAGAGCCTCCTCTCCAGGAACTCTGGTACAGACTTTCCAAGGGAGCAGCCATCCCTCCATAAGTGTACCGCATCCTCCGGTCCCCCATTTAAGAGACTGGGACCACCACCCCTGTTTGCCAGTTCAGAGGTACGTCACCCACCTTCCAGGCAACATTGAAGACTAGTATCACTCCCAGTCACCCCAGTTAGCCAGTGCTTCTGACATATCTGGGCAGATTTCATCTACTCCAGCATCCCTTCCACTACAGAGCTCTTTGACCACTTTAGAGAGTTCATTTGCATGGGCAGAATCAGATACGTTACAAGTTTCCATCACAGGGTTGAGGTATTGCTTAAGGAGCGTCATTTCTATCTCTCGACAGTATCTCCAGAGCCGGCCAGGACCAGCCTGTGCCACCTGAACAAGGTCATGCATCCACCTCCTAATGCACCGAGTGTGTCTGTTATGGATTATCCATGGCACGCACAGAATTGCAATAACAACTCATCACTCGGAATTAGATCTGGGTGGCCATTCTTCCCGATCGTGCTTCTCCATGGACCTGCATTGTTCTCCATGTGAGGATTAAAGTCTCCCAGCAGACCCACAGAGTCCTCTTGTCCACTGGAAACAACCCACCTGCACAGTCCACATCCACTTGAGGTCTTTCACCACGAGGAACTCCAGAGTGGTAGAGATCAAAGGGTCTGGATGCAGATCCACACTGTGGGTGCAGGTCAGGCTGGCTATATCTATCCCAAATCTTTCGATCTCCTGCACCAGCTCAGGTGTCTTCCCAAAGCCAGTGACTCTTGCCGAGGTCTGATCCGTCCCGGTCCTGGCCGCTCAAGCTTGCTGCCCAAATGGCACTGAACCCAAAACTTCACCTTTCATCCTGTGGGTGGTGAGACTGCGAGTTGGCTCCACGTGGCCATTTCGGACCGAGCCTGACCGGGTTATGTGGGTGGCCTGGCCACCCAGCTGTTTGCTGGCAGGCACCACCTCCAGGCTTGGGTCCTGGTAACCCTATTCCGGACAGGGCACACCTGTTCCTCCTGGTACCTTTTACTGGATCATAGTTTCCCGCAGTAGATTTCATCTGCATGGGGGGGAGGGGGGTTGGGGTTAGTACAACCATGATACAATTGGTGTAATGTGTTGTATTCAGAGGCACCTATAAAGCGAATCTGTGAGGGTATCCATGCTCCTCCTGCAGCCCTGGAGGTCCTGCCAGAAGGCTGATGCTACAGATTCATTGCTCTGTGTTGGATTCTGGCTCTCCAGGACTGGAATTGCAGAACCCTGCTCTAGATTGTACATGATTAAGGCTCAAAATCCCTTCAACCACACAAAGGTCACCATCCCCAAAGGGGTCAGTTTGAGCCTTTGAATTTCTCTGAAACATACAAAGTTAAGCGCATAACAGGACACAAATCACAATTGCATCAGATAAGTAGCTTCCTTTTTAAGAAAGAAAATTTATGAAAAAGCTAATAACTAAACTAATAATGTTGTTTATGAGAGTGAACACGAAGCAGTTTCAGTATTTTGCAAAATAGTGTCTGGTCAGAATTATTTACGATTCAACGGTCCCCCTAATTTTCCGCAAGACCTATACCTTGACTTGTTTTTCAGTTATTGATGTTGGCCTATTTGTGTTTTTTTCATTCTAAATTAAGTCTAAAAAATGCTGACCTTGATACAATGACTTGCAAACGTGGATCTTAAGCGCGACAATAGAGCCGTGACAATAGGTCTCATTTAAAGTGCATCGCTGATTAAATGCTTGAATAAGCACACGGTATGTGGAGACTTCCGAGCCTTCCGTGTCCTCTTTCACCCGGCTCGGTGCCTTAGTGTCACTTGTCGAGCACCTGCGGTTCGTCTCCAGTCGAAAGCGCCGCACTGGGAACCATATCCCAGAGCGATGCTGGGCGTCGGATAACCGAAGCAAGCTGAGATCAAGAGTCCTTCTACGTCGACGCCATACCCCCCCCGCCCCCCCCCCCCCCCCCCCCCCCCCCCCAGCCACCCCTGGGATAGGTTTTCCAGCGGAGAAAGAGAAGAAACGGGGATGAGAGGGACAATGAGCAGTGATGCCAGAGTGAGTCTAAAGACGCGCTGCGAAACCCGAGCGGCGGTCTTATATTGCGGCCACTCACAAAAGGGGCCGAACAAATAAACGACAGAAAGAAAACCCTCTGTGGCGGAGCAAGCATGACATGCGATCCGCGTCCCTCACCAAGTCTGACCGAATGACTACCTCACCTGGGCAACGGAATAATAGTAACACGACGCCGTACCTATATAGCGCTTGCATGACAGGTGACAAGGGACATGCGCTCTTCTGCAGCCACCGGCAATGTCGGCGCACCTGCTATAAAGAGCGCAAACAGGACGGGCGGCAAAGGGAAAAGTTATCTGCATGCGAGGAGAGGAATCTGAAAGAGCCAAGACGCGCCACGCAATCACGCCCGGAATAAAACACTTTCAGGTGATTACGAGGACCAACAGGCGCGGGCTGGAAGCCGTTTATGTAAGAGCGTCGGCACAGAGGTGGGACTGAGTGATCGGGGGAGAGGGCTAGTCTGGATAAAAGCCGACACACCTGCCAGCAGAGATAAGCAGCAGCGCACCGCATCGAGCCGCGCACCCCCCACCCCCCCTGACGAGATGCCGCTGCAGATCCCGGACGATACCTCCTTCAGCGCCTTCAAGGAGCAGTGCGAAAGCCACGAGGGATGGATAATCCGCTACAACAAGGGAGGGGTGACGGTGTGGTGCAGGGACGAGGAGAGCGAGACTGTGCAGAAGCTCAAGGCAAGCGCTTTTTTACCGGCGTTGCACTGTGCGGACGCGGGCACTGCAGTGCGGGCTAGGCAGACAAGTTCGGGGCGCACATCGGGGGCTCACTCCATACGGCGCACCTTAACTACTGTAAAAATACAATTACTCAGTAACTATTTGCATGATGCACTGACTGCCTATAGGGTAATGCACCTCTTCCTATCAGACAACTGAGTAGCTGAAGTTCAAATTTAGTCTATCTGTATAATCTTTCATCTTTGACGCTTAGAAAGGCATATTATTTCCATAAGGCGACCGTATTTAATATTTTTTGCGCATATAGTAGTGTAATATTATAGCCTAATCTCATAAAGGGCTCCAATGGGTTCTTTAATGGGTCATTAATTTTTATGCAAATGAAGAATCGATGTCATATTTTGAATGATGCCATCTCTGGCGTTTTTCTCTGCATGAGTGTGATAAGATGTTAATGTCAGATAAAGCAATTGTAGCTACTGTATACAGATGCTCCGGTGGGAGCAGAGGCACCTAACAGGGAGCTGCTTAATATCCACACACTTATTACTACCAGGAGTTAGGTGCTGTACTTCCACAGCACTCTATCCACCCATCCATCCATCCATCCATCCATGTACTTTCCAGTCACTTACCCTGTTCAGGATGTTCAGGATCACAAGCTAACAGACTTCAGCATGCTGGAGAACTCCGAGGTGTTTTATAAAAAATTATTTGGTGTGAAATGGAAACCTTACTCTCTTATTTCTCTGTATTAGAATCAGCCTTACAAGTCTTAACTTGCCTGAAATCACTGTGCTTGAAGCAATCTGCGTTTGCCTGTGCTGCAAATTGGGGTGACAGAGGTCTTTTACAAATTTCACTGTAAAGATAGTATTATCTAAATAATGTCATAGTTTGCAGATAATATGAAGCCTCCACTTTTTAGTAGAATAAGACTAAATAAACCGGCGATGGGCTGGCCCCCCATCCTGGGTTGTTCCCCGCCTCGTGCCCGTAGCTTCCGGGATAGGCTCCGGACCCCCCGCGACCCTGATAGGGAAAATCGGGTTGGAAAATGGATGGATGGAAGACTAAATATTTTTTTGTGTTAATTCATTCTGTACAATTTAGAGAAATTATATTTTGACTAAAACATTTTTTTTAAGTTTCTTAATAACTGATTAAGGTTCATTTTAGAAATTGTAGTAACATTGTAGTAAAGTCTTCCCAGTTATGCTGAAGGCCTGTTGCTATGGAAACTGGAGGAACAATACTAGTTTAATTTAATAACACATTGTTATTCATTTGGCTTATCTCCACTTTTTTGGCAGTGCTTGGAACTGGCCAGGCTTTCATTTGCCAGCATCTCTGCTTTGGTAATTCGGAAAGAAAGCTCACACTTTAATTTTAAGATCCAAACCAAATGTTTGCAACACTTTTCACAAGCGCTGTCAGACTATTTGAGACTATATTCACAACAGCGCAGGCCTAAGATGTGGTTGAGTATTCTGCATATGTACACCACAACATAAATATTTAGCAATGAACCAGATAGAATGGAGTTCAGAAGTGTGCTTTGGGTTTTGTAGTGGGACCCTGGAGCCGGGCAGCTCATTTACCTCATATCACAGTGTGATATAAGCACCAATCAATATATACCATCCAGTATTAGTCATTGATTGGTGAATTGTAAATGAACATAGTACACTACAGATGCTGCGTCAAAATAAGTGTCAGGCTTCAGTAAGCGCACAGTAGTTTCATATGATGTATATATATATATATATATATATAGTTTTATTTTATGTTAATTTCATCAGTGTTAATCATGTGTGGATCTCTTTCAGGAGGGACTGCACTATGATTCCTCTTTATATCCGGTGAACACTGAGGAAGTGCTTTTAAAAAACAGCAGACCTGGGTCTTTGGGGATTCCCTGACTGATTGCTGGTAACTGTAGAGAGGGAGGCCGCGGGCCGAGCAGTTGGGGGGCACCGCTGCGCTTGCTGTTCCCTCTGGGGGCCACCGGCCGCCTCCTATCCCACGTGCTGGCAAACAGCGCCCCCAACGGGGAGGGGGTGACGGTGCAAGCGCGGGCGCCCTGCCAGCCCTCAGCCTACTGCGGGTATGCGGTCCGCTGACCTCAGCGCATCCCCGCAGAGCACCGCTGTTGCTGGGGTTACCGTTAACACCATAGCTGAAAATAGGACCTGCATCCTCACATCGGATTATTAATGGGCGTCCTGGCAGTTTTTATACTAATAGCACAACAGTGTGTTAAACTGTCTGTGCTGTATGTTTGCAATGTGCTACTTGGCTCATTTCTATGCCGCTTCTGACAAAAGCGTCTGCTAAATATGTAAATGTGATTGCTAAGTTCTGGAAGCAGATTCAGAGACCTGCTATGCTGGTAACTAGCACATGAAATACAGAAGATAATCCAAAAACCCCTAAAGCCGGAATATGCAGTGTTTATTTTAAGGGCAGCCTACACTGAAAGGGGTGGCTTGGCGAGCCGCAGTGTTGCATCACCTCCCCAGTGTTGGGGGTTCGATTTCTGCCTCCACTCTATGTGCCTAAGGAGGCATGTGGCTCTGTGCCTTCGGCTACTGTGCTTGTGATCGGAAGGCCACCAGCCCAAATCTCACGGTCAGCAGAGTGATTTCACGTTTAGGCCCCTGAACAAAACCCTCAACCCCTAGCTGCTCCAGAGACAGGCTGACCTTCCATCTGAATTGTCAGTCGCTTTGGATAAAAGTGTCCGATACATAAATAAGCTGTAATGTAAATATGGAGTTTGCTGGGCAGGTGCTCTCCTGTAGCTAGTTAAACTGGCTTCTCTGAATTGGTCTTGCCACATGTTTCCCTGTCCCATAGTGGCTGGGAGCCTCCGCTGGATGTCAAAGACACTATGCATTTGTATAGCCGTCCTTCTTCATACAGATATTTTGTATGTCCCTTAACACATCATGTGAACTCAATGCTTCCATTATAAACAGCCCAATGGGACATTCTAATGCCACAACTATATGGATATGACAGGATAAAAAAAAATCTACATTTTTCCCATTTTTATCAATGAGACTGGAGGTATAACGGTTTCTGCAGGACATGACCCTTTTCACCCAGTGAGTGACTGGATTATGTTACACCCACATTACGATCTGAAATCCAGTGCGATCTGGTTTACCTTTTCATAATCACGCTTCATCTGTCCTAGACCTACATCTGGCTCTAACCCAGAATGTCAGTATTTAGGCCAAAGTATCGCAGCAACTTGGGACGACCCAAAGTTAGACGTAATCCCTGGGCTCTCCCCCCGAAGACGGCTATGCTAACACCGCCAATAAGCTGTGGCATGCTAATGAGTTTTCAGGGTTAAGTATACTGCCCTACAAACACCTACAAGACACGCCACATTGTTATGACCGGAACTGGGTCTCTTAAGCCTGGTCTGATTTTGTGACAGAAAGCGCTTGTCATTTACCTACCTGCTACACACGATCGGACAGTCAAAAAACTCTGAAGGCCCCCCCCCCCCCCAACTTCAGTGTTAGTGTAGTTACTGCATTTCGCCTTGGGGGGCAGTATACTGCAACCACCTGCACAAAGCCATGGAGGCACAGCGGGCTGGTCTGGTGCCAGAGCTCGAGTGATGATGCACACTACTGGCCTATAGGACTGCAAAATGTAGGTGTTATTATCCCACTTCTGAAATTGAGTGGGGGGGGGGTGTCAGAGAAGACTCACAAAATCCTGTCTCCCACACTGAAGGCAGCGGCCTCCGTTACAGAATAGAGCACCACTCACGTGACCCATCTTTTTATAACAAGGGGAGAATCACTCCCCACTTTACTTTGCAGTGGCCTGCCTGTGAGTATGTTTATGCATTATACTGTGCAGAGTATTGCATGTAAGTCTGTTTATGCACTTTACTGTGCAGAGTACTGCCTGCGAGTATGTTTATGCACTTTACTATGCAGAGTATGGTCTGTGACTCTTTATGCACTTAACTGCAGTAATGTTTGGAAAATGCTAGGTTTTTCTTCCTTTTTTTCTTTTGTTCATCTGATAATTATACCGTCTAATACGTTTAATATGACGCCTCACGATAAAACTTATTGTTGACTGTATCATTATCAAGTGAGCTGAATATTTTCTGAAATCCCTTGTCCTGTTCAGGGTCGTGGGGGGTCCCAAGTCTATGGGCACAAGGCAGGGGACAACCCAGGATGGGGCCCCAACCCATCACAGGGCACACTCACACACCAGTCACACATGCACACCTATGGGCAATTTGGTAACTCCAAATAACGTGAGCACGTTTTTGGACATCGAGCCATGGTGGAGACTCGAACCCTGGTCCCAGAGGTTTGAGGCAACAGTACTAACCACTGCGCCTCTCCATAAATTAATATTTATACCATATTTGTTTTTGTGATGTGTTTCTGCCCTCATTTTGTAGTCTATAATTAAACAGATTTAGTAATACTAAATCAGTAGCTTGTGCTTTCGACAGTTTAAATTTGTTCGGAACCAGTTGTGCATTGATGCCACTCAAGGTGCGTTTCGACACACTCACTTCCATCGGCCTTTACGCACAGCGGCCACAGCGCAGCCAGCCTCCAGAAGGTGTCCAGTAGACACAACGCGAAGCAATGGCCCATTGAGAAGCACGCCTCAGCAAAAGTAATGTAAGTTACGGCCCCGTTGGAGAAACAAGGTCAGCCTGCTAAAGCAGGCCCCTCCCAGACCCACCTCATGTTCCAGGGTGTTAAAGAGAGACCAGGGAACCGTGCACTTCTGTTGAGGAAGTGATACCATAGACTGCCTGAAAACCAGTCTGGAGATTTAAGGCATCACCTTATACCCCAGGTGCCTTTCCCAACAATACTGTATATAATTCTGATAATATCTATATTTTAAAATATCATTAAATCAGATGATATAGAAAATTATTCGCCTTGAGAAAAACACTAATAAGTAAAGAGGTATGTAAAGTGTACCCTAGAAAGGACCTTTATAAGTGCTCTGTGTACCATGTTCATTATCTATGTAATACTTCTAAAAGCATGAGGGATTGTGCTATGGGTCATGTGGATAGTAGGATGGGTTTCCTTCGCAGTCTATATTTCATATAAGCAGCTTTGTTTGTTATCAAGGTGGGATGAAGGTTGCCAGAAGGGTGCACAGAGATTCCGAATGGATCACATCGTAGCCATTCACGCTTGATGCTAGCGTGGCTTATGGACAAGGAGGCGTCGAGCCTGACCGTTATGGAGCCGCAGTGAGTGGCTGGTCTTTCATCTCCTTTGATGTTCAGGAGCGCTGCCCCCTGCCCTTTAAAGGCACACCATGCGGCCTGTGTCTAAGCGTACAGCTCAGCACAAGCAGGATACGAACGGTGGTTAAGGAGAACTAGGTGCTTTAAGTAACCAGGGAATTTCAACAAACCTGATGATGCAATAACTGCCCGCAAAGGTCATGGATGTTCACATGACAACCTCGAGCAATTAAAAATAACTAAATTCCAGTGCTACTTGGAAATCAGCTCTGTTTACATACCTGGCATCTGTTAATGCGTCTTCTAACTCTTTATACTGGCCAAGCTCGCTGGGAGGCGGGTATGGGGAGGGCTTGGAGTCTTACCTTATGCAGCATAGGGTACAAGGTGCACCCTGGACTGGATGTCAGGCCATCGTGGTACGTTTATGATACTTGCAGTGCAAATTAGAGGTGATGTCACGTGCAAGGCATTGCTCAGCAATTAGGCTTTACTCAGGCATTACAGATCATGATCTGAGCCTCGTGAAATTAATTTTGTCTTCTTGTGTGGTACACACAGCTGTCACCTGGGCCATGGTAACAGACTTAGTCATCAACAGCACTATCTGGGCTGGCGGAGAAGTTTTTTCTTAAGCTTAGGCTAGGTTACCGCCGAATGCGTCACTTTTCCAGCGGATTACATGTGTCCCCTTGGCGGTTTCCATCTATTGTTGCGTCTCTGCCTATCCGTTTCCTTCACTTTACCTCGTGTTCCTTCCGTCCTGCCCGATGTCGAGCGGCAGGCGGGGTGTGCTTACATTTCACATCTGCTCCAGCTACCAGCATTTACGATATCCGTTGGCTGTCCTACAGGTGCAGGCATTGTAGCCCTGAGCCTCACTCATTAGCTTCAAAGCCATCACAGGCCCTGATTTATTATTTAGGTGCCAGTTCAAAAGGTGCACATCCAACAGAATGAAGCTGAAAACATAAAAAGAACAAATGCTAATTTGACTTTAGCAGTAGTCAGGGTCGGTCATTGAGCGACAGAGGATATTTCTTGCTGCACCGGTACTCTGTAGGCACATGGTTTTTTAGCGTTATCATTTACAGGGCCAAGCAGTACATTATAGTGGACACATCCTGCAGTAGCAGCGTTTAGCAGGCCTCTGGCCCTTTAGCATTAGCATAAGTGGTGTCAGTCAGTGTGCCGTGGCTTCCCGCAGTGCTACTGCTCGGTACAGCTGTGGGGCTTTAGCGTTAGCATTAGCATAAGTGGTGTCAGTCAGTGTGCCGTGGCTTCCCGCAGTGCTACTGCTCGGTACAGCTGTGGGGCTTTAGCGTTAGCATTAGCATAAGTGGTGTCAGTCAGTGTGCCGTGGCTTCCCGCAGTGCTACTGCTCGGTAAAGCTGTGGGGCTTTAGCGTTAGCATTAGCAGGACCGGCCGCTGCTCATCTGCGGTGGGTTTCGGTGTTAGAAGTGGCAGGAGCTGATGTGAAAAATTCAGAGTGGAAAAGGTCGGTGACACCGCGAGGCCGGTAAAGGTGAAACCCAGGTATCTCCTGCCAATCCGTGTCAGGCCAGTGTGGCTGAGACCCAATTAGAGGAGGGCTGATTGTTGGAGACCTCTCACTGACCCCCAGTGACCGGGGTCAGTTTAGGGCCTAATGTGGAAAAAACTCAAACGAAGAGATTCCGGGCGGGGGGCAGGAGATGAACAGGATAAAAACAGATACTTGTCCCTGAACACTGAGAAAGCAAAACAATTATAGTAGGCATCTTTTCATAATTTATGAGGCCTTGCGATGAGCCCCTGAGCTCATGAATTATTGATTGTTCTAAGAACTGTCCATTGACTGAGATAAGGTTCATGTCAGGAGGGTGCTTGGAGACAAGGGGTGGGGGTGGAGGGGGTGTCATGAATAATGAATCCGCTACGGGACGGATGGGGGTAGTGTTACGTGTGGCGGTAGCCGGCCGGCCTTGGACAATATGTGATCGCCTTGCATCTGGTGTTCACTAGTCTGCGTGGGTCTGCAGGCCAGTACATGCCTGGTGAAAGCCTACCCCTGCAGATTGGGATTCAAAGTGGAAAAAAGAATTGATGTTCTAGCCCTGATACATTTTTTCCATGAGTGTGTGTGTGTGTGTGTGTGTGTGTCGCACCCTGTCCATCACGGAGGTCCAGCCAGCCTCCTTTTCTTCCACCACTCCTCTGTTCCTTTTCTGTAGCAAAAACCTGTTGATACCAACCATGCCCTCGCTGAACGAAAGGCTTCAGAAAAGAGAGATACCGGTCGAATCTCTTGACTCTATTTAAAAAAAACAAACACTCAACATCTTTGGGCCTTCCTAAAGTCTCCATTTGAAGCATCACATACTTGCATTAAACCACCCCCCCCCCCATAAAGGCATTTCCAACAAGCATCATACTGCTTTTCAACAGTGAAACTTGGCAACATGTGACATAGAGACATAACGACTTACAGAACAGTACTCATCAGAAGCACTCTTTTGCTCACGCGGAGTGTAATTTGTCAGGTCTTTGCACCTATTACTATTATGTACACTGTTATGATGTTTCACAGTTGTTTTGTATAAAGGGTCAGTAATTAATTGTCCACACACACACACTTCAGTTGTGCACACACACACACTTGTTGACCCTCAGGACAACAAAAAAGAGCCATGAGGGAGCGAATAACTCAAAACTCGAAACAGATGATCCTTTAGTTTGACTGCTATATTTTCCTTTGGTCCGTATCATAATAGTGTTTAAAAACACTGGGTGCTTGTATGGCACCCAGTGGTCCAGGATCCAGCTGAGAATAGCACAGCATGTAAAGGACAGTATTCTTAAATATTCTTAAATCTGGTGTGTGTCCTCCCCGAAACCAGCGCAGGGAACACGCCGAGGATGATTGGGCGTCTCGTCTTCTTTAGCCACCCGCTCTGCTTCTCCGAGAGCATTCAGGTCTAATCAGGATGCTTCTGGTTCCGACTTGGTGATGCCACTTTGGGATTTGTTTACAGTGATGTGAAGCTGCACTCCCAGCCCTCTGTTCTACAGTTTTTATATTTATATTGTATTATTGCATTGGGAGTGTTATGCATTAATTAATTGGATATGTTTTTATGTGTAGCATTATGGTGGGGGTCTAAGGGAAACATTATTTCAACGTTCCTGCTTATGGGTGGACAGTACAGAAGCCGTGCCTCTCTCTCATTAAGGAGGGAAAGGTCCCAGATATGCAGGTGGGCAAGTGTGCCTAAATATGGACTCCCATTGTAACTGGAGTCACTCTGCAGCATGACTGAAGGCCTTAATGGCACTCGCTGCGCAGATGGTGAGCTCAGTCATATGTCCCAGCACAGGACTGCCCAACTCCAGTCCTGGAGGGCTAGAATCCATCCAACACAATTTGCAGACTTTTCTGCCCGAACATATCTTAACCGGCAAATTACCAGGTTTAATAGGTATGTTTGAGCAGGGAATTCTGCAAACTGTGTTGGATTCTGGCCCTCCAGGACTGGAGTTGGGCAGCCCTGTTCCGGTATGTGTACATTTGTTGAAGTTCATTCACTTGTACCTCCTGTCTTCATCTAATGTGACCTCTGAAGTAATCCAGAAACTGCAAAGCTTAGAGAGCTTGTTCTATGAACCATCCACACTTTCACTCTCTCCTTAATAGACTACCTAAATTACCCACGATGCCTGAGCACACTGGCTGTACGTAATCGTGATTCAGCATCCTCGCTCTCCTTACTTCACCCATGGCTACGTGTAAATTATGAGAACGGAGAATCATTTGTGTCTTTCTGTAATTATCCCTGCTACGCTATTTATAAGTCCACAGCAGTGGTCTTCAAATACAATTTGCAGGGCCCATATAACTGGTGTCTATTTAGAATTGTGGTGGCCATCTAGATGTTTATGAGTTACATGAGGATCAGGTGCTACCAGATTGTTGCTTGCACTCTTGTTTTGAGTCGGATGGCTTTTCACACCAAACAAACCGCGAGTGTTGTGTGACCATCGGTGTCAGAAACAGGGTGATGTTGGAGGGGGGAGTGGCCATCTCAGGCAGGGCGGTCGGGCTGTTGTTTTGACTCAGTCCATCTGTTCCTTGTGTGAGGGGGGAGTTTGCCGTGCATGTTTATGTTTTTTCTGCTGTGCTGTTTGTAAGCTGATCCCAGCGCTGGCCGCACCCCACACGTCGCGTTTAATTGCTTGAGTGGGTCCTGCTCGCCTTCACTTTGCTTAGTGTTCTTTGCGAAGTCGCCTTCGCTTCCTGCTCCCCGCGATGGAGGCTCTGTGCCCCTCACCGGGAAGATCGGGAAGCCGCTGTGTCCTGTCTCCGTTTGCTGGGCTTTGTCATCTGCACGGGGGGCAGTGAAGGTCACTTCTGAAGCTGGTGGGCAAAGTCAAACGACCCAGCTGCATTAAACGGGTGAAATGTTCTGGGAAAGTCCTTTTCCTGCTCGCATACAGTCCGTCCTTTAAGCCGGATTGCTGGGCTAAGGCGGTGCGCCATGTGACCTCAGAGGTTTTACGTTGACGGGGCTCTGGCCCCCTGAAAAAGCGCCTCGCTGGCGATTCAGCGACGCACCTGCTAACGTTGCGATGGCTAAGCAGAACAGAACTCCCCACTTCAGTCTAAGTGTATTGAATTTAGCATCAGAATATATGGACTCCTGATATTTATGGAGCCATAATAAGGATAATCACCACTATCTGTATGATCTGGCAACAGATCGCAAAGCTTTAGACCCTGCTAACAATTCTTTGTTCTAGGAGTGAAATGTTATGATTAAAGTATGGAACCTAGTTCAAAGTGTCCATTGTTCCTGAAGCTCCCAGAACATTATCCCACTAGTACAAATACAGCTACAACGAGTGGAAGCTATGATGGAGCAGTAGGTAACACTGTGGCTTCATACTAATGTCATGAGGCCAAGGCTGGATGGTGCGTTGGCAGTACACACATATAGCACTTTTATAAAATAATACTTTATTATGAAATGTTTTTCAACGTTATATGTGCTAAAAAGATGCTCAGGTAATAATGTTGTCATGCTGACGTTGACACGACCTTTGTTAAAATGTGGAAGTAACTTTGCATGAATGTTACATTAAGGATGCTCTCGGCCAGATTAGAGCAGACCTTCGGATAACGGTGGTTAAAGTTCTGGGAGCATTCCTTGTTAGCTGGGAGAGGGCGTGTTTCTGTGAGGAGCTCGGAACCTTGGCCTGGTTAACTCCCCTGGCCTCCGTCTCATTTTTCCTCTTCTCTCATGCTTTTCCCACACAGAATATTCAAATGTGCAGCACTGTCTGTTCTACAGCACAATGTACATTTAAATGAGAAAAGAAACACAGAGACAGCAATGGTCTTTACCACAATGGCGTCGTAGACTGACTACCTCAGGGCAGCCCAGGTGGATGTGCCTGCCTAAGATGACTGTAGGAGCTTTTAAACTGTTATGCGCCGCCTGTGATGAAATAGCGACTTTTAGATGGTTTTGTGTGCTGCTCTTTATGAAGAGCAGGGCCGGATTCAGACAGAGACACTAGGCTGCTGCCTAGGGCCCAGTCAGAACCAGGAGGGCCGTGCAAAGTAATGGAAAAATAATTATACACAGTATTGTGCAGAAGTTGTAGTCAGTCGAAGAAAATGATGCTCAGTTGATTTTCATGTTGGTGTAAAACTATGATGACTGTCAAAGTGTGCCATCTGAGTCTGTCCAAAACCACTCTGCAGAGTATGTGCAGTAGCCATGCAACATACATGACCACTACCCCACCATGTATGACCAATCAATACCACACCCACGTTTTAAAACTAATTTAATTAATTGAGCTGGTGTTGAAATGTAACAAATACATGGAATGGCTGAGGTGCCCCTGAGGAGAGGTCTGGGAACTGACGCCGTGTTCATATAGCCACATTTTTGTTATGTTACCCTTAATTTTCCAATGATCTAATGTTTTATTGTGTTTTCTGTTCAGAGCACATATACTCTTACTACTCAGATAAAAAGCTTTTTTAAACATGTCCTTTGACTGCCTAAGACTATTGCACAGTACTGTTTGTGTGTGTGCATAATTTATAAATAAGCATTCATGACGCAAAATTACAAATTATTAAAAAAAAAAAACATTTACATCAAATTAGAATGTTCATGTGCAGGCAGAAACATGGCTGGCTAAAGGCAAAATAGGCAGTTTCCTGCAGTCCCTGAATTACGTTCATTGCAGAGAAGGTGAAAACATCGTCGGTTTTCCTGGTAGGGGGCCCTCCCAGGTACAGCTTTGCCTGAAAAGGTAAATGCAGCCCCGAAGAGGGATAATGTAGGGACCTAGATGTTTTGATGTATTTGCAAAAGCTTATTCCTTATGAACAAGTGTTCTGTATACTCAGAAGTGTCTATGTTTTTTTATTTTTGACTTTGCATTGTGTTGATAAATATGGCCATCAGCCTTCAAATCTGAAATGAGACTGAGGCTTGAAGGTCTCATTGTCCTTCAGCCACTGGACAAAGTGTCACAACATGTCTTACCCAGGGTGCCCCTGGGTTTGTGCTGCTAATTAATAGGGGTGTATCAGGGGAGGGTTGGCGGTAGGATCAGCACCAGAAACCCGATCCAGCTGATAATCCTTGTGACCAGTTGCTGGTTTCTCTGCGTAAGTCTCCGATTGTCCTGTGGAAAAAAAAGGTTTGGTAACAGCAAAAAAAATGACATCAGCATGCTCAAATACTGCTTATCGGTGCAGAAATATTTATGCGCGGTACGCTGAATCAACAATTAATTTGTCTCATAATTCAGCTCAATTTGAAGTTTGAGTTGGCGAAATCACATGACCCAGTGTGACTAAATCTAGACATAGCCATTACCTTCTTACCGAAAAAAGGCATAGGTAATGTAATAGTAGTACTATAATACTCCTAACTACAGGAGAACTTTCCTAAATGAAACCTGGGCTACTTTAATGGAAGAGTTTAACTGAAAGTATTATGGTGTGTGTTTTCGTAGATGAAAATCGTCTGTAAGGATGTTACAGCGGAGACTCTGTACGATGTCCTCCATGACACAAGCTACCGGAAGAAATGGGACACCAACATGATCGACACCTTCGACATCGGCCGGCTGACTGTCAATGCGGACGTCGGATATTACTCCTGTGAGTGGTGGAGGGTGCATTGCTCTAGTTAAGCAGTTGACCACAAGGGGAGCTGTTTTTTGCCACCTTATCCATAGCCTCCTAACCCCTACCAAAACTTCTGGGGCATTTTTGGTGACATGTCAATACCGTACCATACATACAGGCCAACGTAATTTTCACACCTCAGTGCTTCCTTGCGTCTTATAGATGGACGCCCTCCATGTTTCATAGTCTTCTCTGGGTGAGGTGTGGATTTGAGAGCCATCTAAAGACATCACAAAGGCTTCTGTGGGATGTTTTTGTTTGCTGTCCAGCAGGAAGGCCTCGTGACCTTCTCTATCCTCCTCCCATCCGGTCCATAGCTGTGACACTTACACTGCTACTAAGGCAGCATGTCACAAATTATGTTCGCCGGGTGCCACAATTTCACCTCACGCAAGACGTGTTTGCGTAAATTTGCGCAAATGTGCGCTTGCTTAACATGGTATTTCCTGTCAAGGTGGATGCAAACAAGTCAGACTACAGGAAGCATCGTTATAATTTGCAGCGTGAGCCGTCACCTGCTGTCAGACAAACAATAATCCATAAATTTCTTTTTTAAGAAAGCAACTAAACATACTTATGAAGGTCTATTCAACGGTCATACGTTCTCCCTTTATTGCTTGGCTGCCATTTGTTTGGGTACTAAAGTGGTCTATGTTGAATGTCTTGGTGTTTTTATGAAGACTGTATTTATCAGGGAAAGGGCAGGAGAGCGAGTGGGGGGGGGGGGTGTCAGGGGAATCAATGAGATGAAATTGCCCCTGGGGTCACTTTCACAAGGTGTGCTTTCGTTGTTAATGATCAGAGGCATCGGGACGCTGGGAGCCATAGATCAAGATATCAGGGTCGCTGACATCATTGCGCTCCCTCGGAGCGTTTCCCACGCCTTTACTGATCACCACGTTCCTGTCCCCGTTATTGTTTCTTTGCCTTTCATGCAATCCCTTCCTGGTCGTTGCCGTGTCGAGCAAGGAACGGAAATAGCATCCAATTAATGGACACTTGCAAGGAGTGAACATACATCATTTTATAGCTTTGTTATTGAGGTGTTAATAGGTCATCTATGAAAAACAGACCGAAGGAATCCATATAA
The DNA here is from genome assembly GCA_026780765.1 of Petrocephalus schoutedeni. NCBI lineage: Eukaryota > Metazoa > Chordata > Actinopteri > Osteoglossiformes > Mormyridae > Petrocephalus > Petrocephalus schoutedeni. The sequence continues at coordinate 9,909,069 of JAODKL010000002.1, forward strand.
GCACAGCTGCTTCCCAGCACTGTGAACTGCAAGCAGACGAGCCCTAGACTGAAAAATAACAGTGACCTTGCCTACTGAACACTTAGCGCTTATGCATGCAGCAGTTACATAAAAGGTAAAAGGTGAGTACTGTCTGTTCAGTGAAAAATACTATTACTCTGCTCACAAAGTAATACTCAATGGATCTTAGAAATTGACTGTTTGTTGGTCCAGTCAAGTCTCAAGGTAGGTTTATTTGTTATTTGAGACTAAATAGTACTAAGGTTAATCAATTCTGATATTGTTCTTTCTGTGTCCAAACCTATTGAATCATAGATATTATTATGCTGGAATTGCCAGTTTTAGGAAACAGTTTTATAGATATTTGTGAGAAATAAAACTTATGAGCAGTTGGTATCGTGATGTTCATTTTATTCTAACTTCTGCAAATTCAAACTTCGTCGGAGCAACAGGATTTAGCTCAGCTAGACAATGAGCCCTGCGAGGGACGTTTCAGAAAGCCACACCTTGGGGGCGCTGTTAACCCATCTCCATGCCGTTCCAGGGAGGTGTCCCAGCCCGCTGAAGAATCGTGACTTTATCACCATGCGGTCCTGGCTGCCGCTGGGTAGCGACTACCTGATCATCAACTACTCTGTCAAACACCCGGTGGGTAGCTGAAGGCGGCCTTGGCAAACTGGCCAGATGGAGGCACTGGGGTCATGTACAAAAGCAGCAAAAGCGAGGGGGGCGCCTGGTGGACCGCAGTTACTGCGCCGATACGTTGCATGTGATTTTAAAGCCAAGGTCTCGTCTTGCATGGCCAGATTTCTTCAGACTGCAAGCATTCACCCAACAGTGTCATCACTAATAATTTTCCACTTTAACCTCTGTCAATGTCGTATTAGTTGACATTGAGGAAACCGATTTTCACAGATAGTGCAGTTTATGATCAGGCACAATAGTGTGATGTATTATTGCATGGGCACAGCTAGAGATGTTGGGCTTCATGGCCTCATATCTAATTGAGCACCTAACCCGAGGTTAGGGCCCAAGCCACTCGGGCTTGTGGAATTGTCCTAAGTCCCCCCCCCCCCCCACCCCTTTATGCCACCCCTGTATTATTGTGCTAACCGTTGTAGGTCACTGAGCAATTCCTAAAGCGATCTCAAAATCCTGTTACGAGACAGATGTCGTATGACTGACCTATCGCTCGGCCTCTTCCAGCAATATCCGCCAAAGAAAGACTATGTGAGGGCAGTGTCTCTCCTGACGGGTTACCTCATCCAGCCGAATGGGGAGAACTCCTGCAGCCTCTTCTACCTGACACAGGTGGACCCAAAAGGTGAGGAGCAATTCTGGCACAGTGACCGGTCCACACACCCAGCGAAAGCCAGTGGCGATGAGGCTGGCAGAAGTGCTCCGATAAGCTGATACTTCACTTTTGTACTTCTGCATTCAGACAAAGGACAAAGTGCAAATTCTCTACTGCATGCACAAATGAAAGAGGCAGAGCAACTGCAGGCTGCTCACAGTGCACCATTATCAGGGAATGACCCTAAGCAATATGCATGATTGCTTATAACTGAAATTGGTGGGGCTGTTTGTCTAACTCAGTGTTCAAAGAATCCACAAATTACTCCGACCCCACATGGCTGTTTGTCTCCTAGACCAATGTTATGTTAGGATTAATACACCTAATTATTGCAATATATTAACACGCATTCTTCCTTAGCTATCATGCAGGACTCATGTATGAAGGTGATGATTATAATAATTATTATTGCAGGTTCCTTACCGAAGTGGGTGGTGAATAAAGTGTCTCAATTTGTGGCTCCAAAGGTAACTATAGTCATGTATTCCCATACATATTGTTACGCTCACTTTACAAGGATGAACTGAAAATGCCTGCCAAATTGTGTGAGAGATTACATATACAGCCATGCGCCGCTTAATGACATTTCGGTCACTGACGGACAGCATATACGACGGTGGGCCCATGAGGAGCTACAACATTCTTATTGCCTAGTGACGTAACCATCAAAACGTCGTAGTGCAATACATTACTCAAGTGTTTGCAGTGATGCTGTTGTAAACAAACCTACTGCACTGCCAGCCGTATAAAAGCGCAGAACATGCAATTATGTACAGTACGTAATAGCTGGTAATGATAGGGAACATCTGTGTTACTGGTTATTTATTTACTATAGTGTACTTTTATCGTTATTTAGGCTATACCACTTAGCAGGGGTGCCCAATACATCGATCGCAACTGACCAGTAGGTAGTAGGTAGATAAAGCGACATTAAAATAAATGTTTTATCATCTATCCTCACTTTGATATTTCTCATTTGATTGACATAACGGGCGGCCAGTCTGCTGTCGCTTAAAACTTTGTTGCATCATGTTACCATAACAACTACATGGATCCCTTCTCTTCTAACATGTCACCATGCAGAAAACGTGAATGTATTGCGAGCTAATGCAAGCAGCGAGCAAAAGGGAGCAAAGTGACCCAGCTTGCCTTCCAAATTATATTTATAAAAAAAGGGATAGAAAAAAATTAGTGGGGGAGCCGGACCAAGTAAGGAACCATAAATGTATTGAATTGGATTGTGCTGTATGGGTTCATGCAGTGATGCAGGGTTCGCCAACATGTACTGTATATATAATAAGTATACGCTGTGTGTATGTGTATGTATGTATGTATATAATTTTTGGTCATTTTAAAAATAGCTCGCAAGCACCCTTGCCATATATAGTACACGAGTAGCAAGCTGTATCGTCTAGGTCTGTGAATGTAACAACTTTACCTAATGACACATTTTTCAGAACATATCCCTATTGTTAAGCGACATATGACACTATCCTGACACTGTAGTTTATTTAAGTATCAAAGTTAGATTTCCAGAAGTGTGTCTGTGCTGTAAAAGTGAATCCCAAAAAACCCGAACAGTACTACTGAGACCCCAAACAGACCTCATCATAACGCGCCCATGTGAGTGAGCCAGGGGCATGCATTCCTTGTCGTTTTCATCGGTTCAGAAAATTGGGGGAAAAAATTAACTTGCCAAACTTCCAGAAAAACAAAACAAAACAATAAAGGCCCACCACCAGCCCAGACATTCTGTCTGGTTGCAAAACAGCTGAATGGCACCAGCAGAAAGTGACACAATTCAGGCACTGCAATTACTTAATCATCACCTTGAATTGAAGTGTAATTTCACTTGTGAAACGTAATCATAATGTATCGTGTTCGCTTAGTCACCACGGCTCCCTTGGTGTACTTCGCTAAGCCATGCCCAGGCTGAATGTGCACAAAAATGCCTCCCATTACTTGCTCATGCACTTTCAGCAAACATCATTTTGCTTCCCCCTAGTGGTGACCAGTAATAATGACTATCAGTTAAGATGATTGGTCTAGTGATTGGTCTAGTATCCCTATATCAGATTGTGGGGCCAGAAGAGGCCAGTTTTTAAGGCCGCTAGTGCCACTGCATGACTCTCAGTCTACCGCTTGTTACCAGGCGATGAAGAAAATCTACAAGGCTTCTCAGAAGTACCCAGAGTGGAAGCGGAAACACGACCCGAACCTGAAGCCCTGGATGTACCCGGAGCAGAACACCCTGCCCTGCATCAGCCTGGCTGACCTTACCCTGCAGCGGGCTGACTCACTGGAGCACATCGACGAGAGCAGCCTGAGTGAGGAGAAGTGTCAACACAGCGACGAAGAAGAGGTCCTGTCCTAAAGCGTGGCCGCAGGCCCCGCCCACCGGGCTGCCCGTGTACATACGCGTGTGTGTCCCTTTGCGCGGCTGTAAATAAAGCTATTTGCTCCACATCCTTTGCTGCTGTTGCAACGTTGTGCTCCCCTTTGCTATCTGGGCCGTATAAGAACCTGTCAGTAGCCTTTAAGGAACTCCTAGCGATATGTCGAAACTGCTTAAGCCTTGCATGCTCGGAGAGGAGCAGTTTTGGTCCTGACATCAGCACAGATATGCTAGGGTCATCTCCGTGACTTTGCATGTGTTTAGTTGAAGCCAAGATTCTGAGCCTTTTTGTTATTCCCTTTCAGTGGAGTGCAGTGTATACAGTAAAACAAAACAACAACAAAAAAACAAATGGCCCAACTTCGAACGTGTTGCTTAAAGGTGCCTCCTTATCTGTCCCCGTCTTTGGCAAGAAGCCTTTCTCCCCCTGTGCCCTCGTTTGCTTTCGTTTCCCTACTTTCCTCCTCCCCAAAGGTGGCACAGAAAGCTCCTCCCATGGATGGGTCTCCACATTGCTGAGTTCTTTTTGTGCCGCCGAACAATGAGACGTGTCAGTTTGCCCCCCGCGGGCGAAAAGAAGGGGTGCCTTGTGTGAGGAGGGCGGAGAGGCCCCGGCGAGGTGTCCGACGGCAGGCCCGAGGGGGAAGAGGAGGCACGGAAACAGCGCGGGCATTCAGAGATGAGCTTCCTCCTGGAGACGAATCGCGGCCAGCCGAGCTTCACGCACAAACGTTCCTAGCTGTGGAGAAAAGAACTTCCGCAGAGGAGCACCGCCGTCTCCCCAGAGGCTGCGCCTGCGCACAGTATCCTGACAGACGAGCCCAGGCTCTGAGTGAGGTCGCCAGCAGCTGTCGCTCTGTGTTTGAAAATGTATGAAATGCAGGAGGGCGACAGTGGATGCGATTTCAGACTCCCCACCTGTCGCCTCGGAAGGAGGCCTCTTCGTCATCTGTGCCTCATCTGCGGCGATGATGCCAGCTCCGCTGTTAAGCCAGTGCAAAGCGTACCTAGGGCAGGTATACGAAGGAAACACAATGGCCGCCACTGGAATCCAGGCCGACCCAATATGGCTTCCGTGCTGTGGCCTCGCTCTGCATTCTGGTTATTGTGCATTTTGTATTTTTTACTACCTAATATTTGTTCATGCCGCTAAAATTACACCCCCCACCCCCCGCAAAACCTAATCTAATTTATAATGTTTCATACAAATGTGTTGCATTATATGGTTAACTTTTATGACATGTTTTCATTCTTTGTATTTCATTTCCATCCGCATTTTAAATACTGCCACTTTCTCTTTTAAAAACTGAGTGATTTACACTATGTTTCGCTTGTAGGGAAATGCTTAACGGCTTACAAAATCCAGGCAACAGATTTTCACCTTAAAGGATGTTAAAAAAATAAACAAAATGTGTGTACTGTTCCCAATTGTAGTATTACTCATTTAGAGATTTAGAAATTTAGAACCTGATTGACCAAAATAAAAAGTATTTTGTGCAGTAGGAAGTTGGCCTATTTCTGTTTTTGCCTAGAACAGTCCTGTTTATTTATTTAATGCATCCTTAACCAAATGGATCGTCTCCCCACTTCACCCGCCTCTAGCTGATGCTCAGCCCGGAAGACATATTCACGGGGTGAGAGCATATGACAGCGGGTGGAGACCTTCACTATCGCAAGCTTTTATGCACAGGGAGGCCTCTACTAAACTTTGGAACACTGAGAGCCAACCTCAGGGTTTCAGCGTAAAATGTGGTTTGGCAACTCTATATTTTGATACGTTTTGTTGTTTTCTTCCTGCTGACTAAGTAGGGGGTCATAGCATTTGCAATATGTGAACGTTAACCCTCCCCCCCCCCCAATGCACACACACACACACACATCCTACTACCCCCCCCCCAACTCTGAGATACACATACTCTTTGCAGAAAAGGCAATATTCAGGAAGTATCCTACTGGGCTTTAACAATACTGAAAGCTATAAAGGAAAAAAATCCATCTGTACTGTTTTTTAATTTATATTTTTCATGTTTTTGAATAAACGGGAACATCCCTGGGCAGTTGGCTGTCATTTATTAGATGTGCCCTTGTCCAGGCTAAAATGACACCTTCTGCAGAAAATAGCATTTTGTTTCCTACTAACCGCTAGCACTTCAGCTCAGTGACACCGTCTCCGCTGCAGAGTGGTGTGTGGCTCAGCCTGAGATCAGAAGGTGTGACGTCGGGGTCAGCAGAGTGATGTCACTGTCATGCTTTAAAGGTCCTTACACCCCCAAATGCTTCAGGAATTGTCTGATGCTTCTTCCTCAAAAAATGTTGCGTTGGATTGAAGTATCTGCTAAATAGATAATCTGGCCAATCGGTCCTCCGACGTGACACCCCCTCCCCCAGAAGTACCTCATGACTTTGAAGTAAATGAATCACAATTACGAATGCGGCTGCAAAGATGAATGCCAAAAAACTGTGCATTGCATCTGTGTAAGAGGTCAGAGTAGACTTCCACCTCCTGCATCGCTTAAAGCAACGTTTTGCCATCCATTCCTCTGGGAACCCAGACAGTCCACATTTTTGCTCCCTATCAGATCCCTGCCAAACAGACCACAGTTTTACTCTTTCCCAGCTTCCTACCAAGGACTCCGGCTGGGAGCTGGGAGGGAGCAAAAACGTGGACTGTCTGGGGGTCCCAGAGGATGGAGTCGAGAAACCCTGCCTTAAAGAACTGAAGGCTTTTCTTTTTGAAGAATGGTTTATATTGGGACTTTTATGACAGTAAACCTGCAGCTGTACTGATGGTAATGCGTGGCCCTACTCCTTTATAGATCCTTGATATCAGTATAATATTAGGTTTTTCTACTATTTTGAATACCCCTTATCTATACACACTCAAGCGATGAAATCTACACCTTTGACACTGCCTCTACATCTGAGGCAATTCTTCTAGGAGAAAACCCTTTCAAAAGCAACTGCAACTCACCGATAATCTACCTTACATTCAGCCTGTGAAACTTGAGTTTGGTTTTTACTTGGGCAACATTCCCTAATATAATTAACAAATCCACATTACTTTCAATCACCAAAAAACACTTGAAGAGGCAGAATTGGAATGAGAGGCTCAGCGGACATCTGTGCTTCAGATCGAGGCGGAGCTGCCTCCGGGTGCACGTTCACCATTAGAGCCACACCTCAAAATCTGTATTGTCTCAGACACTTCCTGTTTCCCATTTGGCACACTTCCTGTCTACATCAGAGTCAGATTGTTCTTGCGGAAGGAAAGGAGACTCCTCAAGCTGGAGGGTGTTTGATGCCTCACAATGAGAGCCCGGAGGTCTCCCTTGTATGGATTTTCCATTTCTGCTCTTCTATTCATACTGAAACTCGTGCCTGAGAACTCTCCTCGACAGACACTCACACTGTCCTGCTATGTGGGCATTCATATGGACCGATCAGAGAACAGACTGTCCTTCTGCCTCATTTAATTCAGTAAAGAATCCAAAGTTGTCCAGCAGAGGCCCTCGCATTGCTGCGAGCCCCCATCATGCCTCAGCCTCCGTAATTAAGGACACGGCTGTTCTTCCCTTTTCTGTACGTCTGTCAGACAGGCTTGCGGAGGTCAAGCAACCTTCTCTTTTTTTTTCCACAGTGTTCAGCATTGCCCTTCCTGTCTCCGTGTGCATAAATGAAAGCGATTCAGAAAGACAAACTGCGAAGATGCTGGTTCACACAAACCTGGGTGCTAGCCGCTCTGAGCAAAGACTCACTCATAATTATTATGTATAAATATATATATATATATATACATAAAATACACACACAGTTGAATAAGACTTAACAATCCATCTTCTGACCAATCAGGGTATCGGGGACTAATAATGACTATTAGCTAAAATAAAATTAAATAAATTTTAAGTTACTACATTTGTGGCTGATTGAAGAAGCTGTGTGGTCTAATATTATAAAAATGCGCAAGAAATACTACATAATTCCCAGTTTCATATAGAACTCAGCGATGTGAGTGACCAAATAACGGCATTAAATACAAGCATCTCTAGGCTAATTCATGACTGATGCCGATGCTGACCTGTAGATCGTCTGTGTGGACGTGTCAAACAGCATCATAACCATGGGCGTAAATTTCATTTAACAGTAGGGAGGGACAATAAATATAACATTTCTCATGAGCAATTTTTGAAGGGGACACGTATAATACAGTCAAATTGTACTTATATGTCCCCACAGTGAAAAACTTAGCTTCTGTCATTATTATTGTAGCATGGAGACTGCGTCATTATGGTTATTTGGGGGGGACAATCCTCGGATGGGGGGGACATGTCCCCTCCGTCCCCCCCGGGATTTACGCCCATGATCATAACACCCCAACACTTCGGCAAGCTTTTTGGGAGGTGTGGGATCACACCGTCGGCACCTCAAACCACAACGTCATCAAAACAGGACACGTGGGGAATGAGCACTTTCTCGAACCTCCCGCATCTCCCCTAGTTCAGGACCAACCTCCTCCCCCTAGCTTATTCTACAGTACCGGTAAATAATAAACTGCTAGACGCTCCCTTCGCAGACACGCTCAACTCGTCACTTACAGAGGGCAAAGACCGGGGAGCGGCTTTAAAAAAAAAAGTCGGCCAAGTCTTTCCTGCTTCCATGCGATCCCCGCCCTTTAAGCGCCGTGTTGATACTTTGTCGCGGTTTCCCCGATAAGTCTCACTTTAGCGAGCCTCCGGCCGCCGCGCCTCTGCCGCTATCCGTGCACTTTTAAAGACGCATGTGTTTATTGTTTTAATCTTACCCGCCGTTTCAGGTTGCTGGAAATGCGGGTTTAACGGACTCGTTGTGCATTTATGATATTTTTACATGGGAAACTGCCGCAACAAGACCCAGTGAATGAAGGGAGGTAAGGTTTCGTGGTTTTTATGCTTTAAGTTAAACAGCGCCCGGACTAGCCTGTGTTTTGTCACAAAGTGCCTCGGAAATGATCCGGGAAAGTTATTTAAGCAGGGATAGTTGCGCTTCGGTGGCATATAACCGAGTCTGTTTGCAAGTGCGCCAGCTGAATAGGGTCATCTGGGTTTGCCGTTCGTGTCTGATTTGCCCCTGTTCTGAGTTAAATGATTAATTGTAATAGTTATATCTGGACTTAAAGTTGCCGTTGTTTCTAAATCTGAAAATCTCTGGAAGGAGTGATAATGATGTGGTTTGGTTCACCGTGGTATTTTTTATAGGCAAACGCGTGGTGCCGTGTTCCGCATCTGTTGCGGCTAAGCCGTGCGTCTTTGGGTCTGCGAGTCCGGGATGTTACGGCGCGTCCGCGTCCCATGTCCGCAGTAATAACGGGAACCCCCCCCGCTATCCGGCTCCCAGTCTTTGTCGGCTTTGACATCGGCCACATTTCCTTACCACGGATGTGCCTGATTCCCGTGCCACTCCGAACTCCCTTTTTCCCCAGTGTCCCCTAAGCATGGCTCGTCAAGCTGCCCGTGCACGGACAGTCGTCTTTGTCCATGGTAAAAAAAAACAAAAAAAAACTACGTAGGCTATGTTTTGAGATCCCATTTCCTTGGCAAAGCAAATTGCATTGTGATCACCTGTCAGTATTTGCGATGACGTCCCCCCCTGTCCCGAAGACGTCTGCTTTGCGAAAACTGGCAGCGACTTGGACGCTTTCAGACGCTTTCGCGTGGGTGGGAAATCTCCGAACTTTTTTTTGTTTGCTTGTTTTATCAGATCATTCTATTCCGTAAACCATAAATAAACAAATTTAAGTTGTGCCCTGGTTGTGATTACTGGTCCTCAAAGAGACCGTCAGCTTAGTACTGTCCTGCGGCATATTGTGGGGGTCATTGGATCCTTGGGATAGATTCCGATCTTCGCAAATGAAACTAAGTAACCTCAGATTTGTCAGTTTACTGAATCTGATTTAACGTTCCCTGGAGAATTTTTGGTGAACTTTACAAGTTTTAACATTTAAAAAAAAAAACGGCATTTTTCTTTGCCGTTAAACTAGGTAGGTCGGCAGGACATTCAGAAGTGGCAAAAAATAATTAGTGTTTAACTTTGCTACACGTCGGCAGAAGGCCACATGACATTAACACACTTTTCAATGTGGCAGTCACCTCAGCAGGAAGTTGTGATCAGGTATCAGATATCAAAAGGAGAGCTGTAAAAGACTGAGAGATTTTAAATTAACCTTGACTCAAAGCTGGCCAGATGTATCTACTGGTTGATGGCACCACTGTGTATACAGCAGAAGAGCTGGTATTTCTCAAAAGTCTGCTTACTGTTTTAACAAACATCTACAGCATCTTTTGCAGAAGAGGCGTTGTCAGCTTCTCGTGGTTTGAAGGGTGCTAAAGTCGTGTTCACACTCTGCTAAAGTAGATTCCATTGTGGGAAGATGAGCCAAGTCAGAGAAGTTAAGGGTTGAGTTTGCTGTGTTTGCTAACATACTCTAGCACCTAGTCCATATGATTGTGATGCTACATCTGGAGATCCAGTCTCTTTAAGTCTACAGTATTTAGAATTATTGTGGTCTTATTACATATTCAGATGCAAGAATGAAGAGGCCCATGTGTTACTTATACTTAATTCCTGCAGCTGCCACTAATGGTCCACCTCCTAGCTCTGGTGCTTTTGGGTTGGTCACATGACATGCATGCTTTTAATACCCGGCTCTGGCCAAGGGAGACAGACGATCGCCGTCTTGACGAAAGTGCAAATAAAAGTTGAACTTTCAACACATCACTTTTGGGGGAAAGGGCGAAGCAGGTGACTTACACAGAACAGGAAGTGGATAGTTTGGTTTAAAAAATGAAATTGGTAATTGAAAACTGTGGTTTTAAGGAATCGACCAATAAAACAACTCGGAGCAACTCTGTGATTTACTGAAATGTTTTTCTCTATTTATAGAATTACACTTGGATGACTGGTGATGTTCACACACACGTGGTAATGGGATGGAGGCAGGTTTAACATTCCTAATGTGCCCTCTCATTGGCCCACCTGTGCTCGGTTTCCTCTTGGTCCAATAGGCATGCGAGTTGTGGTTTCAGGGTCTAAAACCTGGGGTGTCAATCAAGGTTTCTGATGAAGCTGCACGATTGCCAAGGATGTGGGGTGGATGGGTGCGATGCAGGTACCTCTCAGTTCCGACGCCTTGCCACTCGCGGGCAGTCCTGAGAGTCGGAAAGCCCATAATGCAAAGCGCTGGAAATGGCACATGCGCTGCGGACACATGGGGCAGCTGGGGCCATCCCTCTGAATTGGGGATAAAATGGGGGTGAGGGGGGCTGGGGGGAGCTGGCCAGCCATCTGAATGAAACAGACCACCTCAGTCTGATGTGCCGAAAATGTGAGCGAGGGAAGAGGCTGGCTTCTCTGCACTCAGGCGTGCCCAGTCGCCGGCAGAGTATGGAACAAAATCACATTGTGTCCCACAATAGTGGCCCACTGTTATATTTATATAGAGCACCCCCCCGTACCCCAAAGGCCCTTGATTCCTCCTGATCACTTTTCTTTTGAAAGCTTCCACACATTTCTTTAAAGCTGGCACAAGTTCTTTAAATTGGATTTTCTTTAATGGAGAATCTCACTGTGGTGACACAGCACACATCTGCTGAAACTGAACGTATTATACTGCTTCGGTTTAGTAAATGTGACATCCTGGGCGTCAGGGAGATATGTCATCTCTGTCGCACACGTTTATGTAGATGGGCTGGGCTGCTCGTCACAGAATATCACAAACACAAAAAAGTAGCTCCATGCAATGTTTACGTTTTGCAGGGGAAGGCAACAGTATTTGCTCACATCATCTCTGAGGTGCCCCCGGGCCATTGGATGTTTGTCCACTGCTCCATCTCCAGTGTAGTACCCTCAGGATTCACATTCTGTTTCAGTATGGGCTGTCCCGTCATCTCCGTGTAGCATTCGTCATGCTGGCCTTGTTTTTTTTATCGCAGAAACATGCTAAAATTGAAGTGCTTTTTTTTCTATGAAAAACTGCCCAGTGTTGCAATCCAAGGTGTTTTGCGTCAGTGGTTTTTATTGCCAGACCATAAATTTAAATCATTGCTTAGACTCATACAGATGGAGAGCTGTGACGGGCAGTTACATTTGTGCGATTGTCAACGTTTGTGCATTGTGTTAACGGCCTTTAAATGTGTTCCTTTGTTTTGTGTCATGCTGCAGTTGAAGTTACTACTGGGCTGTAATACGGTTGGCAGTGACTCACGGCTCCTTGCAGCCGGATGAGTGTGCGTTCATGTCGGCCTGTCGCTAGCGCCTTTGTTGTTGTCCACCCTCAGGCTGACTCGCCCCACTGTTTGTTTTACCATTATTTACATGTCTACATATACACTCACTGGCCACTTTATTAGGTACACCTTGCTAGTACCGGGTTGGACCCCCTTTTACCTTCAGAACTGCCTTAATCCTTCGTGGCATAGATTCAACAAGGTACTGGAAACATTCCTCAGAGATATTGGTCCAT
>JAODKL010000002.1:9934377-9953960 GCA_026780765.1 Petrocephalus schoutedeni
CCACCTCTATTTCCCCACCCCCATCACTGCCCTTAGCTTTGAGGAACAAGTGGTGCAGCACATTGCAGAGCCGAGTCAAAGACCAGTTGGAATTTGGGCGGCCACGCATTGGCCCTGGCAGCCACTGTCAAAAAAGTGGTTTTCTGGAGCTCAAAGGCACCAAGTCCAAGGTCTACACTGCCATCAACACGGAGCAAGTGTGGCTCTACAAGAACGAGCAGGTGACGCCCCCCCCCTCGGCCAACCAAAGCAGCCACCGGCCTTTCGGTTAATGTTGTACTGACAAGCCATTCTTCCTTGGGAGATATTTGTACTTCAAACCTGGTCTGTCTTCGTTTGATTTTAGTTTTACATTTTATAAAGCAGGTTTTACAATCCCAAGGCAATCAGCACTGCATCACTTATACAATATAATGCATGAATCGGGGAAAAGGGAAAGAATGCTGGACGAAAATGGAGCAGATGGGCTAAAAAAACGTAGAGAGGTAGAAAAAAATCTTAGGGGGTAGAAGGTAAACAAGCTGCTGGAGTCCCCCAGACAGTGACATTATAGAAAAAAGATGGAATGAGCCTGCTTCAAAAGAAAAATCATGATATAAACTGTGGGCATGGTCAGAGTAAACTGTGTAGTCTAGTATGTGCACGTGAATACCTGTGTGTAGTGTAGTTTGTATACACAAATCACAACGGTATTCAGTTGTAATTTTGTTTCTCGTTGAATGTTACTTAAGGTAATCGACTCTCTGTCTCTCCATACAGTGTTTCAAGAATGGAATTGGAATCACCTTGATTGAAGCTAGAGGCTCAACGATTAGAGATGGCAAGGGCAAAAGCTTTGATCTCATAACTCCCTACAAAGTTTTCAGGTAAAATTTAAAATGTAATCAGAATCCATTTTATAATCCTCTACCAGTTCATGAAGTTCAGCAGGACACAGTGTGATTTGTAGTCAGAGTAGAGATTGTGAATTCTGCTTTCCAATGGAGAATGACCATTCCATGTGGGGGTGGGGGAAAGTTCTCCGTGTTGCTGAGGGTGTGGCAGCATTGTGAAGGAGACCCTACACAATGGGCCTAGTGTATGCCGGAGGTGTCGAAGCCATGGTCCCTCCCCTCCCAACCTACAGCTTCACGGCTGAGTCGGAGCGAGAGAAGAGAGACTGGATGGAAGCCTTGCAGGAGTCCATCGCGGAGACGCTCTCAGATTATGAGGTGGCGGAAAAGATCTGGTCCAACCGGTCCAACAAGATGTGTGCTGACTGTAAAGCCATCAACCCTGACTGGGCCTCCATCAACCTCTGTGTGGTCATCTGCAAGAACTGTGCAGGTAAGCTTAATGAACGGTCTCCTCCAACCACATGCTTTGTCTTCACCTTGCCAGTTGAATTCCCACAATGCACTTCCCTAAATATGCCTCACTAACACGTAGCTATTAGCTATTATGACCAGTTCTCCTGCATTGCTTTTATCTGCAGGGCAGCACCGAAGCCTTGGCACTATGGTGTCTAAGGTACAGAGCCTGAAACTGGACACGAGTGTCTGGAGCAATGAAATTGTGCAGGTAAAAACTGCTTTATTATTCTGAGGGGCTGAGCTGGCTCTATGAGCTGGTTCAGTGCAAGTACCAGATCTGTTCGCCGTAGCCCTCTGAGTGTGTTTAATTTTTGTATAACTGTGAGTGAGTCTTGTGGAAGTATTAATTCATTTCTAACCAGAATTCAAATAGGAAAATACAGCTGAAGTCATGCCTCCCATTAAGCATTTGGGACATCCCATAACTTAAAATTCTAAATGAGGATTAGTCATTATGGCACAGGTTTAACTGGAAAAGAAAATGCATCTAGGGATACTATTGTAGTTCTTTTCTGTAGGAGGCCCACAAGCATGCGTGTCCATATCAGTGTTTCCCAACGCAGTCCTCGGGGATCCGCAGTCAGGCCACATTTCTGCTTCCTCCCAGCTCCCTGCCAGACAATCCACATTTTTGCTTCCTCCCAGCTCCCTGCCAGACAATCCACATTTTTGCAAAAGCATGGACCATCTAGGGGTCCCTGAGGACTGGGGTGCAAAACACTGGTCTATCTAACAAGTGTGCCTGATTTTGGTAATTCCTGGGATGATAACCTCTAAATGTCTAAAATGTCTAATCTTGTTTTCAAAGGGTTCATCTCACACACACACACACACACACCACATACCTGTACACACACACCTTCACACCCTCCCAGGAGCATACCAGTCCCCCAAACATTTACTTTACTTGTATTTTGTATTCAGCTACCTATCTGAAGCAGCATACATTTCTTGTGAAAGCAGGGTCAGTCAGCTCCTGGAGCAATTGAGAGTCAGAGGCCTTGCTAAGAAGTCACTTTGTCGGGGCTGGGGTTTGAATCTGATCTTCTGATCACAGGCACAGCAGCTTAAGCTGGTCCCTTATTGACTTCAGTCTTTGTCTGTGTTGACAGCTCTTCATCATGCTGGGCAACGACCGCGCCAATGAGTTCTGGGCGGCCCACCTTCCTGCAAACGCCGAGCTGGACTGCGACGCCAGTCCCGAGCAAAGGCGCGAGTTCGTCAACCTCAAGTACCGCGAGGGGCGCTACCGGCGTTCACACTCCAGCTTCAGCACCCAGGAGGATCTGCTCAAGGTCGCCGTAACGACGGGCGCCCGCGCGTCTCGAACAGACGGAGGGAGTCGTAGGTGCTTGAGTGCTTTAGGGAGCACTGGCATCAAACGCTGACTGCCGCTTGCCTGTAGATGACACTAGGGAGTGGACGTCCGATCCAAAAGTGTGCTTGGTCCAGGGGATCGTTTTTGATGCTGTCGCACTCTTTCCACTGAGAATTGGCACCTTGGTTGGAAAAACAAAACGGATAAAGTGGAAACTTAACAATCCTGAGTAAATCTCTTCGGTTATTGCGTCTAACTTGAAGAATAAATAAACACCGCATGGGCTGTTGTTCCCCACGCAGGAAGGGAATGTGACGCTTATGGGTGGTTCTGAGTTAGATGACTCTCAGTGGTGCACAAACGGCAACACAGTATCCCTCCTGTTTCCTCCCTGGGGGCAGTGACTAACTCGCCTGGGGTCCATGCCGTGCTCGTGAACCATTGAAGCGGTTTTCCTCCGTCGAGTAGCAGTTTCCCATCTTACTTGCTTTCGTTTATCAGGTAAAAGGCCTCCCAGGCCAATGCAGAAGCCCGCGAGCAGGCTGAGCTCTCGTACTCAACTCTGGATGACCTGAAAGAGCAAATGTGTCCGATTACAAAGTGGAAATTAAGAGCAATGATCTATTTGATTAGAATTTGTTGCTTGAAAACAACAAATGAGCTTGTAAAGGGCATGTCGTAGGGAATGACCTGTATTTCAGAACTTTCCGAGAAGAAATTTGAAAGGATCTATATCAAACAGAGGTATTGTTACAAAAAAGAAATAAAAAAAAAACAGCACATCAAATTGTCTGAGCAACACTTATCTCAAATAGATTATCCCACTTCCCTAGAAATGACTCATTCCAGATGATGCATAAAGATGCTTAGACTGTGGCTGAGCTTTGGGAAATTTGGGGAGCAGAATTACCCAGTTAAATAAGAAAAAAAATTTATGAATCCTAGGTTTTTGCTTAGCAGCTGAACAGTATGTGTGTATAAAAGTGAGAACACCTGGACTTTACCTCTGCCTAGCTTTAGGGCAAAGGTGACGCGTAAACAAGGTTTATGGGGTGAGACCACACGACAGAGTAGGTGTCAGTGTCCTTGATGGTCTGTATTCGTAACTTGTGATCTTGGCTCTGTCCACAGGCTCTGTGCACTGCGGTGACTGAGCATAACTTGCTGAAGACCGTCACGTACATTTTCAGTGAGGCTGTCTCCAACACTAATGGCCTGTCACCAGACCATCGTTTGCAAGCTACCTCAGGTAAGGGCCCCCAACTTCAGCACCATGATACACTGCTCCCCCCGTGGCTTGAAATAGTCTCTAAAAGTCTTTATTTTAGCAAAGTAACTTCTTCATAGAGCTTGAAAAAGAATCCTTTTGTTATTCTAAAATGTGTTCTTCCAAGTTCAGAACCTCCGTTGTCCAAGTAGAGAGAGATGATGATATCAAGTATGAAAAGGACACCTTGTGAATACTGCTGGTAGCAGAGCTCAGGGATTTATTTTTAGTGCATATTGCAGTAGTTTGCAACATCATAAAAAAAGAACAGGAGTGACAAATATTTCCTGTTACACTGTGATCTCGGGCTCAGATTCCGGACTGGTGGACTGGACACAAAGCGTCTATGATGAAATCATCCAGCCTGTCCTGTACTCTGGCTACATCTACAAGACAGGCTGTCTGAACAAAAGCACATTATCCCGCAAGACGAGAGAAGGTAGGCGAGGAGAGGCCGAAAATCCGCTTTCGGGCACATGTTTGTCTAGTGAATGTGCCGTCTCTCTGTGCTTCGGGCACAATAGGGCCTCACAGGAGCCAGTGCATAAACACAATTTCGAGGACCAACGGCGTTATGGGGAAAAATAGGAAACATCCCAAATAAAACTTTTCACTTACCGCCATTACACGCCTTTGAAGCTGTGAGTCTTCCTCTAACCACGGCCGTTACTCTCATGCACAGGCCACCTCCAGTCTTTCCATTCCTACCGTGTTGTCCACAGACTTTCAGAAGTACTGGTGTTCGGTGGAGAAGGCCCTTCTCTTCTACGAGTCGGAGAGGTGCCACGAGCCCTCCGCCAAGATCGACCTCAAGGACATCGTCTGCCTAGGAGTCGGCCGGCCGGATTCGAGCAACAGCACAGGCTTCATCGACAGGTGGGGACTTCTGAGGCATTGCTTGACTCCTTGACATCAACAGGTGCATAAAGGAGTAAGATTCAAATTGAATTAAGTTGATAGTTTGGGTCTTTTTTTGTAGTGTGAAATGGTATACAATTTTTGACATGTCTTGCAGTTGTCTTGCATGTTTTGTTATACCAGGGCACGCCCAGCAGGACGTGTTCATTGTTCAATATACTTGGGCCATAAAGATCTCTCTTTCTCTCTTTCTGACATTGTGGCTGGGTGTAGGTTCCGCTATACATTCGAATTGTGTCTGTCCTCTGAGAAGCTCTACCAGTTCGGACTGGAGACCCCCAGCGCGCTTCACAACTGGGCACGAGCCATTGGGAAGGTGACCGATGTTCTATCAGAGCCGCCTGAATTCAGTCACATAATATCGACGCAGTTCCCTACCTCTGTCGATCATTATTCGTGTTTCAGGCGACTTCCGCCGGCTGCCTCGTCTTTCCCGTGCTCGGTTTCTTTGAGGTGAGAGCTCATCTTTTTACCCCCTCCTTCCTCAGGCCACCACCCCCATCAGCTGTCACTGTTTGCTGGCACGTGAGTTCGAGAGGGTGGGCATCCTGCGCTACAAAGCCATGCTGGACCCCCAGCAGTGGAAGGAGGGCTACTTCGTCCTGCAAAAGTCCAACCTCTTCATCTGTCCCAGCAGTGACGGCGCGGCTGAGGACATCATTAACCTGAAACATCTACAGGAGCTTAGTGAGCCCAGTTCTCTCATTGTCGCCACCCAGTGGAGAAGTCTGGGATTTAAGGTTCCTCCTAAATTCTGCTCTCATCTCACAGGCATAACGTCTCAAAATGAAAATAATGAGAAGAAGGAAATTCTGGTGCTGGTTGAAAAAGGAAGGTCAGTTTTTAATTATGTGCGGTTTTGATTTTTAATAATATTGAGCACAGCAATAGTGAGTCGCATCTGCTGGTGTGAGCTTGTCAGTAATCCTGTGCGCGTGTGTGGGCCCTAGGCAACAGCGCACATGACGTCACGGCGCAAACAGTAGCGACTGATCTGACGGCTCGCAGAATTTACAAAATGCATCCAACATAGGGAAATGTCACATAAGCTATTCAGTGAGTGCCATGTAGAAAAAAAAAATAACATACAATCATATGAAGTGTTCTAGATATTGAATTGCATTAGCCTGTTAAAAGACATTTGTAAATGGGCTGGAGTGGCTTATGGGGGGTTGCTCTGCCTCGTGGTGGAACCCCAAAACATCATGGTTAATCTGGCCCGGAGTGTTGTTGGGTTTCTGCTTGGAGTAGCCTGGATGACATGTCCCCATGTGCCTGTACAGGACCCTGTACCTGCAGGGTGTGGGCCGGACCGACTTCTCCCTGTGGTGCACAGACATCCAGACGGCCGCGGGGGGGAAGGGGAACAGGCTGCGAGACCAGCAGCTCAGCAGGGGCGACATCCCCATCATCGTGGACAGCTGCATCGCCTTCATCACTCAGTACGGTGAGCTCCCGGCTCCTTCGAGGACGCTCCGACCGCACGCCTCTTGGCCCCTCCCCCATACCAGCCCTCCGCCTCACTCGCACGTCAAGGGCAAATTTCTCAAAGTCACTCAGTTCTCATGTTCTGTTGTTTCTCAAATGAGACCACCGATGACCTGTAGTCAGGCTTCCCCGTCATATGTTACAGCATTAGGCACCAAAACACATTCAGTCCTTATGTAATCCAACGCAGAATTTTTGTAAATTTTTCCAAAGTGCATTAAAAATTTTTCTCGAAAATGTTGACCAATGGTTTGAGTGAGTTTTGGAAATTTTGCCCTACATTTTCTGACTCGAGCGTGCATGTGCATGGTAGGGGTCCTCACATATTTTTCCCTGAGTGCCAAATTCCATAAGCAACACAAAGCCAAGGTGCATAGGTACCAATAGCATTATCTAAGTGGCTGGGGAGGGGGCATTGTCATCAGTAAAATTTGTCTGTCCATTAATTCTGTGGTGCAGATTACATGGAGTCTCGCTCTGGATGCAGGGTGGCCAGTTGGGGGCCCCTGGTCTATATTATTATGTTACATTTATTTAGCAGATACTTTTATTCAAAGTGATATACAATTTCAGAAAATAACATTATGCTTCTTTAAATGTGTACTTTAATGGGCCTTGGTGCTGTGCCCCCAGGACTGGGACATGAGGGCATATACAGGAAGAATGGAGCCAAGACCAGAATCAAGCTGCTGATGGAGGATTTCCGCAAGGATGCTCGCAACGTCAAGCTACGTATCGGGGACAACTTCATAGAAGACGTTACGGATGTACTGAAGAGGTTCTTCCGGGAACTGGACGACCCC
The DNA here is from genome assembly GCA_026780765.1 of Petrocephalus schoutedeni. Classification (NCBI taxonomy): domain Eukaryota; kingdom Metazoa; phylum Chordata; class Actinopteri; order Osteoglossiformes; family Mormyridae; genus Petrocephalus; species Petrocephalus schoutedeni. Next base: position 9,941,524 of record JAODKL010000002.1, read on the forward strand.
ATCTTCATGGCTGACTTGCACCCACTATGGAAGGAGGCAGCCAGTGAGTAACGTGTCTTCACTGCCCCCTAGTGTGAAGGGTTCAAATTACAGCAATTTGCATGTAACTGTTGTGAAGGGCACATTTGTCATCTCAGGTCCCCATGATCTGAGCCAACAAACTCATATACCTAGTTCCTATAGCATACTTTTTACTCATTTAATTAATGATGTGGCTTCTGGGAACACATTGAAGATATACTTTTCCTTTATTTGCCCTTTGTAGAGATATCCAATAAGACACAGCGGTTGGACAGGTACAAGGAAGTCATTCGCAGCCTGCCCAGGGTGAACAGGACCACACTGGCAGCGCTGATTGGTCATCTGTATCGGTCAGTCACTGAACCCCATCTGGCATTGCAGCTCTATTTCCATGTTTACAAAGCATTGACCTTTGACCTGTGGGGTTTCCCTCACATTTGTCCAGGGTTCAGAAGTGTGCCAGCCTCAATCAGATGTGCACCAAGAACCTGTCACTGCTGTTTGCGCCCAGCCTCTTCCAGACTGATGGCAAGGGGGAGCATGAGGTGAAAATCGTGGAGGACCTCATTGACAACTACCTCTATGTTTTTGATGTGAGTATGGATACAGACAAGACAGGGGTATACAAGGACCAGACTCGCCATCCCTCCCCGTACGTCAGTGATCACAGATTTGACAATACTTGTGTTATCGTCAATAGCTTCTGTAAGATTAGAAGGATAATGGGGAAAATGGCATTTAACATTTGAGATGACACCAGCCAAAAAAGTAATGGAAAAACTATAATCTGGTTACATCATAAAGATTCATAAACATGGGTCAGTGGGTCATTATAACTGTCTACATCTATATATTTTGCTTTGCTATGTAGGTTTTGGGTCCTTTCTAGTGGCGTGTATCCTTTTTTCCCTGTATTATGGGCTGTTTTGTACTCATTACACATTGCCACACACTCTTGTTAAGTGCATGTTAGAGTGCTAAATGAAAATATACTGAATTGAGCTAAATATTTCTGTGAAACGTTCCATAGGTTTGTAAATCTTTCCTAGGGTAATTTTTAAACCTCAGCTGTCAGAGCAGAATAAATAAGAGAAACACAGAACGTGGGCCCTTGAACCCGAGTGCGTGTGACATCTGAAAGCCCTGTCTGTCTACTTATGAATGTAGATCGATGAAGAGCAGCAGACCCAGATAGAATTAGAGATCAGCCTCATTACCACCTGGAAGGACACTCAGGTAATACCAGTAACCCAGGCCTTTGGACTCATAATTTCTGCATTATATGTTTGTCATAATTGTGTGCTTGAATTTATTGACTTATTGAAGCACCTTAATTTGGACTTCTGTTTAATCTGTGTTTACCGCTGGCCACAAGGACTTGCAGAGTAAGATTTTTATTATATAGTATAACTCACTGTTGAGGTCTCCACCTATTCATGTTGATAATACGATATGATAATATGATTATTAATTTACGTCCATGACCGTGCACATGATGAACTGCCGAGTCATGGTGACCTCCCTGTTGCATGTTTTGGGTTTTGCTCAGTGACATGGTCATAGCATGTGCCCGATATCAACTGGCCGGTCTGCATCCAGAGCGAGACACCATGTAATCTGGCGTGAAATGAGTGGCTGTGGCCAGGCTGGGCTTGTTTAGCGACGCTCTGTGGGGATGTTTTAACCTTTGCGGTGGTTGTGCAGCTGTCCCAGGCTGGCGATTTAATCATTGAGGTTTACCTGGAGAAGAAGATACCCGACTGCTGCATCACTCTCAAAGTAAGTAGGATGCAGGGTACCGTCGTCATCACCGTGATGGTAATGGTGCGGGTAGTCTGAAAGCAATCGATTTTATTTTAACCACGGAGAGGCAACATTTGCATATTCATATTCTGTATTTTTACAAGATTGGCCAAACCAAATTTTCCCCCATCTGACTCCATTTGAAAACATGCTTGCTCTACTGAAGTTGTAAATGCATTCATTGTGAAAATTTTACAAAAAATCTGAAAATTAGATGAGGAAACACTTTTGGTGGGGAGAGGGGAAACGAAAAAACAAAAATGTTTCTAAGACATTAATCATTGCTATCGTATGTTTTTGCCGTTCACAGTGCTGTATGTGAGTGGTATTTTTATAATCCCGCCACACGGTGGCGCTCCAGTACCACAGCACACGCTTCAGCGCCCTTTCTTTGTTTCTCAGGTTTCCCCAACAATGTGTGCGGAGGAGCTGACCAATCAGGTGCTGTATCTGAGGAACGTGCCGGCTGGGGAGAAGGACGTGTGGCTGACATTCGAGGCGATTGAGGACGGAGAGCTAGGTGGGAATCTGCCCGCTCCCTCGGCTTCCTCTTTCATTCTCATCATTCCTTTATTTTGGTTTATTATGGGAGAAATAAAATAAAATACCAACGTTTCAGTTTTGATTGACCCAGGAACTGCCATTCCAAAACTGAAAGCTAAGGGAATTATCTCAAACTTAAAAAAACTTATCTCCTGTAGCGCATTATGCTGACTGTGCAAAGGTAGCGGGTTCGAATCCCAGGAACCATGTATGTATTGGTTTCTGCTCCTATGCTTCTCTTAAATGAGAAATCCTACACAAATAGTAACAGTAGGTAGAAATATGTCCTTCAGCTTTGTTGAAAACCTGGGTTGTGTGAGCTGGTCTTTCACTGAGACGAGCTGTCCTGCCTCTCCCTAGAGCGCCCCCTGCACCCAAAGGAGAAGGTGCTGGAGCAGGCCCTTCAGTGGTGCAAGATGGCCGATCCCAGTTCCGCGTACCTGTTGGTTAAGAAGGTGCCTAGAGGAGAGGCCATCAATATCTTTACAGGTAAGTCCACTCACAGTGATCAACTCTAGAATGTTGCCATAGGTCTTAATGTACTTCTGTGGCTCCTATGAGTTACGTCAGGTTCAGGAAGTAACCAGGTATAGTGGCAAATCGGCATGTTGATCTAGTACTACAGTCATGATTATAACTTGAATATCCGCATCTTAAAAATAAGCCTTTTCAATTTGGTAAATCGATCCATTTGTAAGTCAAATGTGTAGGTGAGTGTGGACGTCTGTGCCCTGCCTGCAGCCTACAAGAGCGAAGTCACGAAGAGCGGAGTCCTCAAGTGTCGCGAGGAGCCGCCAAAGCTCCTGCAGGGCAATAAATTCCAGGAGCGCACCTTCCAGATCCGAGATCACAAGCTGCTGTTGCTGAAAGACAAGAAGGTACCACATCCGCCTGCCAGCCCGGCCAATCAGAGACCTCCCACGGTACCACCAGCCAATAAGAAGACCCTCATAAATATAATCTCTTGTTACAGTAACATTACTTGATTGTGCGGTTATGCAAAACAATTTGTAGCGTTATTTCTTCCGTTCTGAGTTATTTTTCGGTTGTTTTTCTTTATTTAAGAGTAACAAGCCGGAGAAGGAATGGCTGTTAAAAATGCTGAAGATTTACATTGGGATTCGAAAGAAGCTGAAAGCACCTACAAAGTGAATATTGCATTTTTGTATTTAAACTGAATTCAAATTTAATTTAAATGTCATCAGAATTAATAACCATTCAAATGAGATTTTGTTTCTTTATAGCAATTTAAAGTAAAAATACATAGTGATGCCATACATATTAGTGCACAAATCCCCTACAGATGACTGCATTTCTTTCCAGGTGGGGATTTACAGTGTTATTGGACAAACAGCAGCTGTAAGTATTGTGGGAAAAATGTGCTTTCCCAACATTTATTGCAAAAGAGCAAAAGATAATCATAACAATACAAATAATTCAATTTCTCTTTCAGTCTTAAAAGGCTTATAGAGAAAGATAGGTAGACTCTGTCCCCTGAAGAATGTTCTGTTTAACATTTGATACTGGCAGTTCCTCTCCTGAGGTTTGAACTTTTAACCCTGGGGTCATTAGTTCAGTCCCCTAACCCTCTTTACCACCTGTTAGGTAGCCAGTGAACAGTGAGTTGTCGTTGTCTGAGAATGAAGCTCTGTAGAGCGGGGCATGGAGCACGCTTCGCCTCAGGCGGCTGAGAGAGCTGAGAATACCGTCTCAGGCTTGTCGGTCTTAATGAAAGGAAGCACTTTTGCACTGTGTTCGCCAAACCCTTTTGGTGAGAAGGCCTTTGTGTTCAGGTACTTATGCTGTACCAGCGAGTCGGAGCTGTGGGATTGGATGTTGACCTTTCTTAAAGCACAGGTACACCTTCTTGCCGTGTGTCCCTGTCCAGTTACCATGCACTTCAAGCGGCACCCTCCAGGTCCACGTTGGCCCTCTTTTAAATGTCTTTCTCTTGTAGCATGATGATCTCCAGGCCCCAGTGCTGAGGCGTCACTCCACCTCCGACATCTCCAAGCAGAAGTTTGGCACCATGCCCCTGGTGCCCATCCGAGGCGATGAAAGCAACTCCACCATGCTGTCAGCCAATCAGACTCTGGTAATGCCCTGCTAGCAGGCCCCTATCAGAACATGGCCCTAAAAGGCCTCCCATGATTGGTTCCTTGTGCTTTTTGGGCTGTCAGAGAATCCAAGATACAGCTCTGGAAAAAACTGAGACCTCAGCAAACATTTCTCTATGGATGGGTGTCTGTGAATAATGTATTTTTTGCAAGCTGCAGCCTGGTTCTGTTTCTCATTAAGGAAGGGCATAAGCACTTATGTAAGTCGCTCTGGCTAAGAATGTCTGCCAAATACTAAATACTTTTAGTATTTAGTATTGTTAAGGAAACTATGGCACCCGAGACCAATGTTTGTATGTGCATCATGATCTGGGCCCTGGGTGCCTTGACGCTGTCGGTCACCATGCGTACATTCAGGGTCCTTCCAAAGTCACGTACAAACTCACATACAAACATTAGTCTTGGGTGCCATAGTTTCCTTAACAATACTAAATACTAAAAGTAAATGTAAGGGCTTCTTCCTTGCTTGATGTGACTTCAGTCCTGCTTTAGGAGCCTGATACGCCCTGTGCTAGCAGTGCACTTCACACCACTTTGTTTCCCATTCCTTTTGAAGATCAATTGATGTCATCCTCCGATTCATGAGAAACTGTTAGATAAGTTAGCGGTCGCTGGCATTAGAAAGTCCCTTCTGCCCTCTACCTGGCTGGTCTTTGGTCATTCTCAGTGTCACCTGTTTCATGTTCTTGTGCACTGCTGTCTTAGAGCCTGGAAGCAGCCTGCTGCACAATGTAACTTCTCCCAGCAGAAACACAATTAAACCGAAAAAAAAAATCAGATTTTTGAGAATATGTAGTGGTCTATTATTTTTTCCAGAGCTGTGAGTGACTTTTGCTGCCTGCTTGGGGATCAGGCTTTCTGCTTTTCCATGGTGGCCCCCTTTGTGCCCGGGCACTGCATTTAGGCTGCTTTAGTAGCTCATCTGGTGCCCGTCTGTCCCTGTGTCTTTGCAGCGAAAGCTACATGCAAGGAGGACACTATCCATGTTCTTTGTAAGTACGCCCCCTGCTGTCTTCACCATGATCTGCGGCCCTCTGGTCAATTACCTCTGCATGCCATTAGTATGCCAAGTCTCATATCCCATCAAAATGTTCCTTACCGATCCAGCTGGCAGCATGTAAAGGGTAGCTCCACAGGGCTGGACCCCCCCCCCCCATATTAGGGGAGTGTCATGCTGAAATAAGCATGAATATGCATGAAATTCTAGCCATGGCCCTAATCTATGAGGAGTTTTTACTAAGCCTGGTCTGTTTATTGCATGCATTGTGCTGCATTATACCACAGTTTAACTTATATTATATTAATCTACTTTCACTTTTTTTTATATAACTTATGCCATCCTCCTCACAACATGCCTCTTAACATCTCACCACCTTTGCCACCACCTCTTTCCCATTGGGCTGCCTGCCTGCCATGACACCAGCAGTTGCTGGACTGTATGGACTCCAGGAAAAATCAGGAGAGAGGCAGTGGACATGTATTGTTCTGCCTTTGCGTTGGTGCAGAGCTGGAGGTTTGAGGAGGGCTGCTGTCCTTTTGGATCGTGGTGAAGCCATCGCGCAGTTTATTTCTCTTTGTCTTCAGCCTGCTGCAGGTTGTGAGATTGAAACAATGGTCCAGTGTTTCCGAGGGTACTTAGGGCCGAATGTCTGCCTCGTAAAGGCATCTTTCTTCCTCAGAATTCTGACGTTTCCCAGCAAATGCTGGACTGTGTTCCATCGCAGTCGCATTACCTTCCGCAGTGCATGTAGGTGCTGAATCCCACAGGTATCCCGTCGGCTGGGTGGCGTCACAGTGTCAGTACTAGTACTAGTACTAATTCCCGCCATTAACGTGCACGTGTGCCTGTCATGCCCCCATGAGCAAATCTATGGACGCTCCTGCAGAATCCTGAAGAAGCTTCATGACACTGATGTCATTCCCCCCCCCCCCCCAGCCTATGAAGATGCAGCAGGATTCATTCGAGGAGAGAGCAGAGAGTCCCGAGCCCTTGTATGAGGAAGTGGGCGATTTCAGCCTGCAGGCGCCCAGGTCGTCAGAGGCCGGCGGCTCCGAGACTCAGGAAGTGCCAGACAGGCCCACCAGCCTGGTCACCAGGAAGACTGCGTCCCTGGACCGTATGATGGGGCCCAACCCTGTGTGTTTCCTGCCCCCCGCCTCCTCGCTGGACACCCTGTACCGGGACGAGCCCCGCAGCCTGGACAGCAGCCTGGCGCTCGCCGCCACTCCCAGGAGGAAACCACCTCAGTCCGGCGGCAGCTCCCAGGAGATGCTGCTGCTGGAGCTCACGACGGTCTTCAGCAGGAAGAACGAGGGCGAGGCCCCGGACGCTGGTGGGGACGTGACTTTGGAAGGACCCTGAATGTACACATGGTGCAGTCCAACAGCGCCACGGTACCCAGCGCCCAGATCAGGATGCACATACAAACATTAGTCTCGGGTGCCATAGTTTCTTTAACAAGATTGGATCCGGTGGCATTAAAGTATGCATATCCTTTCCTGCCAACTTAAACCTTCACTGATGCGTGGCACACACAGTGCACATAGACTGTTCCACGCAGTCGATTTTGGGGGAAAAAAATGCAGTTCTGTTTTTGGGCAAGGTGCACAACTCCCATTGAAAGGATGTTTCTATGATCTCACCACACACACCTTGGCCTCCTTCTGTTCCACCCATAGTGGCATTATGTGCATTCACGACGGGATAATCCCACACCACATTTACATATTTCTCGTCCTTTAGGACCATGAGATTTTATGATTTTATTTTTTATTTTTTTAAGTCGCGTTCAGCCCCTGCCAGTATGTGAACAAGTGCAGTCCCACCTTTTTTTTGCATATTGAAATATACCTTGCAACCTGTGTATGTATTTATTTATTTATTTTTTAGAACAATATTTTATTTTTTTTTGGGTAGCTTGAAATACACTGTGATGAAAATATCAACTAGATGGGAGTCTACAAAGACACTGATTTTTAAATTAAAATTATGAACACTACAAACATTCCAAATTACACAAAGCAATGTTTGTGAGTGATACTCCTGTGAGTTCTTGTAACATGCAAAGATTATTTTGTGAAAACTGCATTTCTTCCAAGATTTCTATAAAATGGCACAGTTGTATTTGAATGCCGGTGAAGCCTCATTTACGTATCTGTACTGCAGAGGGCAGAATTGAGCTGGGGTTTATTATAAAACATCTAGGTAATTTTGAAATTTCTCAGTGACACTTGTAACCAATTTCAGCCAAAATTGAACTGCCTAAATTTATTTTACCGGTAACTCAAGCAAATGCAGTATTTTTGTCCACAATGAGCAAATCTGAGCAGAAGAACATCGCATTTAAAGTGCCTTGTCTTTTATATATACATTTTTTACTTGTGGGATGATTGCTGTCAACATAACAAATGAAAATCTTCAGGAACAAAATTAAGAATGTTTTGCAAAGGTGACTTAATGGCACGCATAGGCGTTTAATGTACTATAAGCTAATTTTCTGTGACATGCAAATCTTTGACTGTTCCTTTCATATGGAATGAGTATATTTAGACCTTAAAAATATAGTAAACAATCTTTAAACATGCATATTAACTAACTGTGCCTTTTAACAAGCGTCAAAATGCAGAGACCACTCAAGAGCTGTGCATAATGTAGCAGACATTGGGAGCAAGCGAGGCAAAGTCCTGTTTCTAAAGTGATGGAGAACAGCAAATGTTACCAAAATATTGGAATACGTCACGCCTGAATGTCGCCATTCTGTTGAATCGTTGATTTCTTTATACTGTTTTGCAATTAACTCGTTTGCTGTCGTCCGCCTGTATTAGCAATGGGACACATGTTCTGCTTAACTGTAAATACTGTATAGTTTCTCAATACTTCTGGGATTTATCTAGCTCTTGTTTTGTCAGAATGTGTAGCTCAAATGGAGTTTTTACATGTTGTATTATATTAAATGATTTCTTTTTTAAGTGTGTTTTTTTTTTTTTTTTTTTTTTAAGTAAAGAGACTACAGCCCCTTTCGCCGTCTCTTTTCAGAACCTGTTGCTGTGCTCGATTTGTTGCAGAAAAACATTCTGAAGCACTTACTTTAAAAAGTAATAGTTCAATTTAATTTCCTAATTACGCAGGTTTGTTTGGAGGAAAATACCGGCTTGGGTTACCTAGATCAGCGTTTCCCAACCCAATCCTTGGGGGGAAACCCTGGACAGTCCATGTTTTTGGTTCCTCTCAGCTCCCAGCATGCCTGTACCAGGTATTCTGTGTTCCTGATTGGCTCAGAGCTGGGAGGGAGCAAAGACTTGGACTGTCTGGGGTTCCCTGAGGCCTGGGTTGGGAAACACTTGCCAACATAACCAATTATACACAGTCATCCGTTGAGTGCAAACTTAAGGCCCTTATCTGTAATATGTTGCATAATCATTAGTACAGTTTTAATGTAAATGGAATTTATGAAAACCGAAGAGCTTTTCCCTTCCGTATTTTGCTTTTTCAGCTCAAACTTTTAAAGGATGCATAAATCTTCAATTCCCAACACTCTTAAGTATTTTTGCAATATTTAGCCTGAGGTTGTACAGCCAGGTACAGCTTCATTACTGAGTCAGAATACTGAGTTGCTGCTGATGTCACCCAGTTAACCTGGGTTGAGGTCTGCCTTCATGTTAAAGTGTAATTATACAAACTGATGTGGCTTCCCTGTCAAGTGGTCTACAGGGTCTGTGGGATTTTCTTTCTTGAGTAATTAGCAAGATAACTCGAGCTCATGCAATGTTCCTGATGGGAATTTTCAAGGTTATTCCTGTTTTCTGTTCTCCCCTCTAGCTGTTTACAATCCTGTCTCCATGTATATTCTACTGGTCCGTCCTATGAGCCGGAAACATGAAAATAATACAATGAAAAACTCTGGCATGAACAAGACATGCAGTCGAGGCCGATCTAATCCGCCAGCATTCTCTGCAAAAGCACAAATGCCCATAATCTGTATTTTGCATTTTCTTTATATTTGTTACGATTGACACTGCTAATGTGAGGGGGAAATCCTCACACCTTAAATGAATAATCAAAATTGCACAAATCCACTTAAGTAACATAAAATTAAATCAGACACTGGGAGTATGGCGTTTCAGAATATTGCTGTGCTTCGGGATGTTGTATGTTTGACTATTGTTATTAATTATATATAGGTGTTAGGAAGAAGATAAACTTGCCCACTGCTAAAAATGAATGCAGAATACGAAGGGTAACTTACTATTCCATCAGTCCGAACAACACTAAATCCATTTTTACTTCCATGCTACACATATTGTACTCCCACCAAACTGACTGTCTCTGTAGTGAGTAGACATATGAGGGCTTTGCAGCATCATCCAACATTTGATTCTTTCTGTACAGTTTGACACTAACATCTTTCTTCCCATTGTGGCCATTAGCTTAGCTAATTATGTTTTCGTGTGTGGGAGCCATTCATTTTTGAGAACACTTCTGCCCCAAGCCTGGGGCTGAGTTCATATTGCTTAATAGGAACAGTTGGTCTCTAAGGCCTGAGGTGGAGGACCCATCCTAGGATTTACCTCTTCCTTAACCCTCTTGTTTAGAAATCCCAGTGATGGCATACCTGTCTTCAGAAGATTAAAGGTGCCTCTGAGAGGCGTGCTTGAAAGGGTCGAAGGTCACTTGAGACAAAAAGCGGGGTGAGTGTGGAATATAGACATGAAAACGTGTGATTATAGCGTTTAGGTGACCTTTTGAACAAAAAAAAAATTGCCACGAGTCGTTACGCATTTCAGAATTTGAAATTGTATTGTCTGCTGGCCTGATTGCTTCATGCATGTTTGACGGGGTGATGGAGTCGATTTACCTGCTCAGTGCAGGATAACAGGGATCATCCATGTTTTAACCTTAGACCATATCGTCAAAGATAAGCTTAAAACGTGTGAGTGTCAGGCGAGTTTCCATTTCTAACAGTATCGCTTTCAATGCATCACAAAACAGTTTCTGAAACCAGAAGTGGGACTGTGATCGAAACAGCCCATGCATAAGCGCCGGCCCTTCATCCAACCCTCAGCAGCCACCAACACACCCTTCCAGAACAGCAACATCCTTGGCCGCCATGAAACACCAGCGTGTGTTAGTTTCCTGTCTACCAAACACACACACAAAAGAAAACAACAAAAAACTTGGTCAGATCTGTCAAGTGCCGTTCGCGTAGGAGAAGCAGGCAAGTGCAGAGTGGCTTTCTGCTGGGGCTCCTTGGCCATGTGGCTTTGTGTCCCGGGCCTGATGGCTGCTCCTGAGAGAAGGAGAGAGAGAGAGAGCAAGCCCTGACAAGAGCTTAGGGGATTAAGTTCATTCTCAGTGCCAGTTTGTCACTGAGCAGTGCCCTCTACCAGGGGTGTGAATGTGCCGATTCTCTCCCCTCAACAATGATAAGGAAGCCTGACCACTAATATCCAGTGGGGTGGAGACCTCTCCTTAAGCACAGCGTGCAAAAAGCCCCTATTCAACACTTTTGTACAGGTTGCACAAGTTACGCTTGGAGCTCTTCCGCAGTGTACCACCCCGCAGAAGGAGTGTTAATGTCTCGCCACCCGCTCTGTTCCATCTCAAAGCTCAACTTCTGCAAACAAATCTTCTCAAGACCCAACGGGGAAGTTAAGCACAAATTTGGAAATGTGTAAGTGTGATGGACTTGTGTAAGTGTAAGATGTCGATTCATGAAGCCACAATCTGCGAAACACCCAGGAAGCCGTGGCTTTGGAATCTCCAAAGGGAGCCCGCCAGCTGACCTTTGAGTGGAACTGTGAGCCAGCCTTGGACTTTGCGGGGCTCACCCTCGCTTTTCCGTCCCACATGGTTTTGAGCAGGTTTATATAGTGGTGCCAAACGCAGTGATGCCACCTCTGCTGTGCCCTGGGAATCTATCTGCCACTGGAAGGGTTTGCAATTCATTGCAGGTGAAAGGAAAAAAAAACTGTAGGATTAGCAGAGTCCTGGTTCCTCTTTCAGAGGCTGGAAGCTCCGTGAGCCACATGGCAATTATGAGTAATTAGGAGTTTTGTTCAAGCTGCGTTTTTATCAAAGACGAGGAAGCCTCTCAAATAACAGGCACTGAATTTCTCTTTTCCACTTGATAATTAGCACACAAACCTGTAGCTGGCATTAACCAATAAACTTAGAGTCTCCCCACTCCATTCTGCTAGTAATTGATAGACAGGAGAGAGCCAAAATGGACATGTGACCATTACAGTCAACCTTAAAGGAAGCTGCATCCTGTCATTATAAGATTATTCGCCATGACTCCGTGCACCTCCCTCTCCGCCCCCTCCCCCCATGAGCCCCTCCGGCTTCTTAACCTCACCAACTGTGCACTTTTCCAAATCAAATCATCACCAAGTGGACTTTTGTCACCATGACAACCACATCAGTACCAAAATAGTTTCCTTTGTATTCCCTGAGTTGGCAAGAGTTTCACGGAACAAGACAGAAGTGGAGTTGTGCCTGGCCGGTGTGTCTTTTTCAAACTGCGAGATCTGTCTGGGTCCTCACTCTTTTTGTGTCGTGTGTACACATATTAGGCCGGATATTTTGTCATCCTGTACTCTGCCTGCACATAAATAAACATGCATTTGATTAGCGAGCGGCTTCCTGCCCTGACTATGCAAGGGCACACACAGGCACCTTCATCCAGTTACTTGCCCTAATTATTTGAGACAACTGTATACTGTGTGGATTAGGCTGAGTTATGCAAATCGGCAGAGGGATCCGATTGTTGCATGGATCTGCCCTCTTGGGGGGGGGGGGCGCCAGGAGCTGGGGTGGAGGGGGCTGTAAACAGTGCGACTGCATTCCTCCTGGGCCTCGCGTAGTCCCCCAAGCACCCGATCAATAAATAAAGGATACGTTAAAAGGGTATAATCCTAGGGATGACCCTGCTTTGTCGTTACCTCACCAGAGCC
>JAODKL010000002.1:9971892-10009715 GCA_026780765.1 Petrocephalus schoutedeni
GGGGGGGGTGGGATTTCCCAGATTTTTATCTGGGGTCTCGAAGGCCCCCCCCCCCCCCCCGACCCCGCCCCAGCTCCCTTGGAGAGGGAGGGGGGTAAGAAAGCCATCCGTTTCCAAGACTGGGGGTCTGATTGCGCCGCTGCTTGGCTACCTCCCTGATTGACATTTTCCTGTGTCTCCGTTCTGCTTCCCTGGGTATCTAAGCATCTGAATGCTCCCCTACTGCCCTGGAGAAAGGTGATGCTAGGGTGGTGGGGGGGGTTGGTGGAGCGCAGGTGACAGTGCGTATCCACGCAGGTTGGCACACCTCCACCTCCACTCCCCCCACCCCCCACCTCCGACACCCCCTTTCACGTCCGCCCCCATCCTGGCCCACTCCAGGCTAATTAGACAGCACTTAACATGGTCGAGAGCACTCCTCACACACTGCCAGCCACTTAAGACTGGGGGGTGTGTGTGTTTGGGGGGGGTGTGTATGCTCTACCAGAAAAGGTTGTATTCTGAACTTGTAAAACAGCAGAGCGAGAAGCACCCTCAGCCCCCCGTGAGGGTAACCGCTGTTTAACACCCAGATGCTCATTGTTTCCCCTTGTGCTGTCCCTGCTTGACCCGGCCCTGCCTGCCCGCGCCCGCCGGTCTCTGCTGCTCCCCGCGTCACCGGCAGCGGTGCCTGTAAGCTGACTGACGGAGATGCCGATGGAGATCTGCCAGCCTACGCCTCCCCAAGGTCCCAATGAACGTCACATGACAATCTGCCGAGAAGCGTAACTGGAGCCCTGACCATACACTTCCACGTGGTCCAAATGGACGCCATGTGACGATTCCCGGTTGGCCGTAACTGAGACACTCTGCTGTTACCTGTACCTAAACAATTATCATGTTTCCCACCTGAATTTTCCTTGGTTTTTCAGTCAAATCAAGTTTAGTGGGCTTAATGCCATTCCAGCCATGTACAGGTGTACAGTGGCACAAAATAGAATTTCCCAGTGTAGTTCACAGTGTAGTACACAGACAGCGAGTGACGGGGGCAGAGTTTTGCAATAATTAACATGCATAACGCAGGAGAATGCAAAACAAAGGGGGCTGATATACAAAATACAATGTGTGTGTCTGTAAACAAAAACTAAGACAGCTGCAGGATAATGGTGTGGAATAAATATGGTGTTTAATTAACTATAGATAAACAAATGAATAAGCAAATGACTAAACAAAAAAACAAACAAATGGATGAATAAATAAGTTAAATTTGTCTTTTATATTTTGACATGCCCATAATAACAGATCTGTAACAACTAAGTAATTTCTGGCACCAGAGCCAAGGAGCATGTCGTAAGCAGGAGTAGCCAGCCAGTACAACTAACGATGTAATTTAATCATATCGTAAGCAGCAGTAGCTTGTGGGTACTGCTAACAATGTATTTGAATCATATCGTTAACAGGATTAGCTTGCCCGTAATGCTAACGATGTATTTTAATCTAGTGTGATGTCTACAGTGCCTCCATTGCAGGCAATCAATCAGAGTGTGCATGGGCGTGCATGCGTGTGTGAGCACGGCTCTCCTTTTCAAATGAAGACGAGATACCCTTACAGATAGGGGGCAGCCACTTGAAACGGACAGCCCTGAGGCGACAGAGGCCCCCTGTGCCTTTGTTTCCTGCCCGTCCTAAGTGGACGCTCTAGACGGCCAACACCAAGGCCCCCCCCCGGCTCTGCTCGCATGGTGCATTTACTTATTGTCCCATGGAGACACATCTGCACTCGCTTTGTCCCGACACAGGTGGCATTGTGGCTTGAGTGAGCGGGCCAAACGTCGCGGAGAACCGGCCCATCGTTACGCTGATGTTCCACATGATCAAATTGCAGTCGTCTGCGGGGATTCACACATGGGCCCCTTCCCGGGTACAGGGCTCATAACAGCATTGAGTATACAGACCCTTTCCAAAAAATTAGAATATCATGCAAAAGTTTATTTATTTCCATAATTCCATTCAAAAATCCAACAAATTTGAATACTGTGAAGACATCACCATTTTCTTCCCAGTTTTTGCAGAAAAAAAAGAAAGAAATTAGGATCACATCAAATCAATCAAAAAATGGTACTTTCAAAATGATATGTCAATCTTCAATACTTGGTTGGGAATCCCTTTGCCTTAATCACTGCCTCGATGCACCGTGGCATTGACGCAATCAGCCTGTGGCATTGCCTGGGAGTTATGGAAGCCCAGATTTCCTTGATGCTTGCTGTCAGCTCTTCTTTGTTTTTGGGTCTGGTGGACCTCATTTTCCTCTTGATAATACCCGATAGATTCTCAATGGGGTTTAGGTCCGGCGAGTTGGCTGGCCAGTCAAGCACTGTGATGGCATGGGCATCAAACCAGATTTTGGTGCTTCTGGCGGTATGACCAGGGTCCTGCTGGAAGATGAAATCTGCATCTCCATACAGATCCTCAGCAGAAGGAATCATGAAGTCCTCTAAGAAAACATTCTGGTAGACTGTTACGGTAGACCGACAGTGATTTAAGAAAGCAGAGCTTACCAACACCTGCACCGGACATTGCATCCCAAATCATGACTGACTGTGGATATTGCACACTGGACCTCAAGCAGCTTGGGTTCTGTTCCTCACCCGTCTTCCTCCAAACCCTTGGACCTTGATTCCCGAATGAAAGGCACACTTTACTTTCATCGGAAAAGAGGACCTTGGACCACTGGCCAGCAGTCCAGTCCTTCTTCCCCTTGGCCCAGTTCCGATGTTGGCTCAGGCTCAGAAGTGGTTTGGGGCAAGGAACCCGACAGTCATAGCCCATCTCCCGGATGCGTCTGGATGTGGTGGTTTTTGAAGCTGTGACTCCTGCCTCATTCTACTCCACTCATTCCACTCTTTCTGGATCTCTGCCAGATTCTTGAATCTCCTTCTTCATATCCATTGATATGCTTGGACACAGCACTCTGTGAGCAGCCAGCCTCCTTAGCTATGAACTTTTGTGGCTTACCCATCCTATGGAGGGTATCAATGATGCTCTTCTGGCCAGTTGTCAAGTCTGCAGTCTTCCCCATTTTGACCTAACTGAGACAATTGAATCAAAGTGAAGCAATTTAATGACACCTGGGAAAACCTGTGCAGGTGCTTTGAGTTTGGTAGATGGGTTGTGTGTGACACTCAGTTTAAAACATTTATGCCCTGTAAAATTTGGGCTGATGTCTTCACAGTATTCTAATTTTTTGAATTCCTGTTTTCGTGGGTTTTATGAGCTGGAAGCCCAAATTATGTACAAATAAACAACTACGTACTTGAAATAATTTAAGTTGTGGGCCCTGAATCTATAATCTGTGAAAGTTTAATGTTTTGAATGGGATTTGTCTATTTGTCTATATTCACCTATTTGTCATGTGTAACAAGATACTGTTTGATGTATTTGTGCCCATCTCTGTACATAAGTGTGAGAGTCATAAGTAGGAGGGGGCCACAAGTACAAAGGAACGTTAAACATTAAATAAATATAAATGGTGTATAATTTGCTGTAAAGTGACTGGTAGTGCGAAGTTAGTATATAGAATAGCAGTTAGTATATATAATGTTTACATATGTATGCTGTACACTCTCAGAAAAAGGATACCAATTTGTACCTTTGCTTGTCACAGGGTCTTGTACCTTTTAAGATACAGAAATGGACTATGAGGGACTGTTTTGTACCATTGGGGGTACATTAATGTTGTTTGTACCTTGGGGATTCATTTCTATACTGTATAAGGTGCAGTGACCTACAGCTAAGGGTGCAATTGGCAGCCCTTGAGGGTACAGCCCCAGTGACAAGCAAAGGTACAAATTGGTACCCTATTTTCTGAGAGTGTAGAGTGGGAGTACATAAAGGACTGAGCATGAATATTTTGAGTCGTATTTATATAACAGGAAATGAGAGCATAGAGCAGAATGGGGGGTGAGGTACTCAGGATAACTCAGGTGCTGGCTAGGGTTGGAGTAACAGAGATGCTTTTGAGTAGCAGTCTGAAGGGAGAAAGGCTTCTCTATGACATGTGAATCAAGATTACAAGATTCAAGATAACCACAGTTTCAAGATTCAAGAGAATCAAACTTCGAGAGAATTACAATTTTAAGATTTAAGAGAACCATAATTTCAAGATTTGAGAGAATCAAAATATCAAGATTCAAAAGGACCACAATCCCAAGAATCAAGTCAATCAAAATTTAAGAGTCCCTATTTCAAGATTCAAGAGAATCAAGATTCAGTAGAACCTCTATTTCAAGATTCCAGAGAACCACTATTTCAAGTTTCAAGAGAATCAAAATCCACGAGAATCAAAGATTGAAGATTCAATAGAATAGAATAGAAAGTCTCTTTTTATCATCAAAATTTGGTATGCAACTCCAGTCCTGTTACATCCAGCCTGAAATGAGGAACAACTTTTTCCGGAGAGCTGTGGCCCCCGTCGTACCCCTTCCCACTACAGAACACTGACCATTAAGTTATTTCCACACCGCTGTATTGCTGCTGATATGCACTTGGTCACTTTAAATTACATTGACTTTTAAATAAATATAATCTGTAAAATAACATTTTTCATCCACCCCACTGTAGACTGCACTAGTGAATATATCTTTATATTGAATTTTACTAATAGTCATCTTATTATGTTTATTATATGTTGATTTTATATTTATACCATGTCTACTAGACTGTGTTCTATATGAATGTGGTATATTAATGTATACCTCTTTGCTGCTGAGCTGGGAGCTACCAAATGAATTTCATTGTATTTTTGACATAATGACAATAAAGTCTCTTATCTTCACAACAAGGATGAAGTAGACTAAATGAGGAGTAAAGTGCAAGGAGACATGACCATGAGGTACATAAGAGAATCAATATTCAAGAGAATCGTGATTTCAAGATTCAAGAGATAGTAAAGTAAATCTATGAATTCTGTGTGCTAATACTCAGCTTCAATGTGTTTGTGAGGATTGCTCAGAGTGACACTTGTCACTGTGACTGGGCATCGGCGTGTTTGAGGTTTGGTCTGACCAGTCCAGGTTCCGTGCCCCACTCCTGGGGACGGAGGTCTGAATAGCTGCACATGTGACAGGTCAACAGCACCCCCTCTGAGCACCTTTCAAGCGCTGGCCCAACACACGGACCAATAAACGTCCCATTTCCTGTCTTGTAAAGGGGTGGAAGCTCATTCAATCGATGGGGTCGATCGAGGAGGCCCTGGATGGGAGTAGGGGGAGTGTGGGGGGGGCATCCCACTATGGTGGAAGGAGTGGGATGAGGTGAGGGGAAGTCAGAACATTCTACCTGTCAGCACGTTTCCTGCCCTCAGACAAAAACAAAGAAGGGGCTGCCCATTCAGCCATTCACCAGTAAGGGAGGTGGGCGGGTCGTGTAGTGCTGTTGATGATTGCCTTCCATCAAACAAAGGGATCTAGAATTTGTTAACTAGCTTAGAATAATGTAGGTGGACTGATGAATCAATACACTTCATATACAAACACCTTGTGATTGCCTGAACTCTTCATGCGGTATTTTAAAGAAAAATTCTATTAATAAATTCAGCCTCTATACATAAAAAAATTAATTAGCTTTCAAGACGGACTTGTCAAGAATCTGATACTAACACTTAGACTATTAAACTGGACATTTGTTTTATTAATCACCAAACATCTGATCTGGCATTTTGTTACTCTGTTCCTGACGGATTTAAATGATGTTACCCTTGCTGGCTCTAAAGTAGGCTTTTACTATGAGGCAGCCAATCACTGAAGTCAATTAGTATCTAAAGATTCCATTTTTAGGGGCCCAAATGGCCTCTTTTATGTGTGCCTCCGAGGCAGGGAGTGCAGAAACGCTGTGAGTTATTTATCCGTCTGTTTATTTATTTATCTGGACATCTGTCAACCTGGACGGGCTGCTCCGCCAAAGCGGGCACTAAGCCGTCCGCGGTACTAATAACCCCAATTACGCTGAAAATAATCCTCTATTTGCCCAACAGATCATTAGCCGCCTTAATCGCCGCCCTCGCTGTTGGGCTGAGCTTTGAGCTTCCACCTAGAGCATCAAGGTGTTAGGCTGCTGGTGGAGACGGCAGTGACCAGGAGGGCAGATCGGGGCTAGAGAGTGACAGGAGGACAGGTAAGTCGCTCCGCTAATCACTCCCAAACAGCATCAGCCCGGCAACTGTGGACTGCTGGAGAGGCTCACCCAACCCCAAATAATCTATGGGGTGGGGTGGGGTGGGGGGCGGGAGGTGCCGCATTTCAAAACCTGATATCCAGATGCTTTGAAACAGCTCTGGGCCATTTATGGTGAAGAATCCATTGTCAGGAGGTATTTGGGCATATTTTGGCCGGTTCTACTGTAGTGCCATTTCTGACACTGTACTCCGTGCTTTCGGACACCACTTAGGACCCTCCTTTCTCCTTTTTGAAGTTCATCCCAGAACAAACACACCACTGTGTCCTTCTTTGCTTTTTGTCCAGTTATTTTATGTTCCAGAGCATTGTAGTTTATACTGTGCAGCTACTATTGCTTTATGGCTCTTTCTAAGCCCCGGGGTAGGTGGGGGGGGGGGTGATTCTCTCCTTCCTCTTGACCAGCTGAGCTTTATCTCCTGTCAGGAAGCAGTTTGGTCACCCCCAGATCCCAGAGGGCAAAGGGCCCCAGGGGCTTCTGTGTCCTCCTAGCAATTCCATGCAGTAACGAGCAATATTTAATCGCTTTCCTGTAAGTACGCGTCTGGGGTGCGAGGCAGGGGTACGAGACCCACACACGGGATGAGCTCAAACCGGCATTAAAAAAAAAAACAAAAAGTGCCCCCGGAAACATATATTAATATCCAGGATGCTGTGGATGGGAGAGGGGCAGTGGTAGGAGCCCTAAAACATTTGGAACATACTTGGATTGCTCTGGGTTGGGGGCCCAATGTGATGTGCTTTCAGGGAGCCTAAAATCTGCTGTGCCTCCCGTCAATGGCAGCGTTTCATGAAACACTGTGCCATCATGGGACGCATACTCACACTCTGCTCACACATGCCTGGGGAGGCTGACTACGGGACCCCAGCCCCCCCCCTCCCCCCAGTTGGACCATTGTTGCTGCGCCCTTGAGCAAAGTGCTTTTCCTCTGTGGAGCTCCAGCTGTGTGAATAAACGGTGGCATGAGCCAGAGGTGCAGAGGTGTATGGGGGTGGGCGGAGGGTAGCTGGCAGTGGGTGGGGTGGCGAGGGAGACCAGCAAGGGCCACCCGGGGCTGAGACAGTGCCTCCCGCGAATACCCACATCTCAGGCTGAGTCGGCGGCATCCCGTCCATGGAGCCATGGAGCCAGCGAGACCTTCTGCATGTGTGCTGTGTCTGGGGCGTCACTCGCAGGGACAGATGTAAGAGTTTGCATTCGGGCTGGGAAACCCCCCCACCCCCATCAGTCCCCCACCGCTGTGCTCTGTAGCCGGTTTGATGTTTTTGTTACCGTTTGACTCCCGAAGCGGCCTCTCTGGGGGGGGTCAGGGGTCCTCTACCCCAGTGACGCCCTGTGACCCTCCATCCCTGTGCTGGCTTACAGCCTAAGGGATCCTCTGTGGTGGTGGTGGGGCGGGGGGGTAAACACACAAAATTAATCTCTGTGTTTGGGCAGTGGAATAGGATTTCAGTGTCCAGCATAAGACGGCCTAGCTGGAGATGAAAGGCAAGAACGAGCCTGGATGAGGGGTGTACAATTTATACTCGATCATTTTGAAATTCATGGTTTTATTTTTTCTCTGTAATAAAGTGTTTGGTCTGTCTCGAATATGGACGGGAATTATGAAGTGTTTACAACGTGCCCCCCCCCCCCAGATCTGCTTTGCACTTGTAAGGTTTTAAACAAATGCATGTTTTAAAATTGTTCCTTAATTACATAATCCTTTTTGCGATATCTTGAGGTGTGGCCTCCAGTTACAGCTAACGGGACGTTTGGCGTTTGGCAAACAAAACCAGGAGATTGAAGTTCCAAGAAGCAAGCCACTTCTCACTAACTTAAGCATCATGCCATTTTTCCTATAACAAGTATATCCCTGTCTGTCAGGACGTGAACGCTAACAACTCTTAATTATTTTAAAATACCGAAAAGCTGGAAAATATACTTTGTTTTCGTTAATGAGATTTAAGTTTTTCCCCGTTGGGTAATAACAATGGCGTGGATTATGGAGTCTGAAGGCGGCGTTAATTGGTTTGCAGGTGCAAACCAAGGCCGTGGCTCCGGCGTCGGCTTCTCTGTTTAGTAATTGCTTATGGTCCTGTGATTACGGACAAAGGCGCATATTCATAAAGCATACGCGCGTTATTGCGCGTTACCGCTGCCATGCATCGGCACCCATTGTATCCGCCTGCTGAACAGAAACAGGTGGTATTTTCAGCAGCGTACCACGGCGAAAATAATGGAAACTTATTGACATGGTAAATTTAAAGTAATCGAAGTTTGGTCCTTGATATTATTCTTGCTATGCGTTTTTAAACGTGTTATATGTTCCATATTGTACTATATTTGATTATACGTATGCGATTACCTAAACAACATTTATAGGCTACTGCAAATATTTGCCCTATTTACGTAATATTTCCTAAAAATCTGAACAACTCAAGGAATTTGGTGTTTTCCTTTTTTATTTTTGAACGTTCTAAAACGGAACTTATTGTAAATAAACATGGCTTGCCGTAGCATCTGTATATTCTACTATCTTCGTATGTTATTTTGTAAGAATAATGGCAATGCATTTTAAATCCATTTTTTATGTAAACAATAACATCACAAAAAAATGCGGAGCAGACAGGGGGCTCAGGCAGGTTACATAGTAAATAATTTGCTAATCTTTATTATCCTTTATGCCGAACGCGCGTGTGCTGCTGTGGCGCTTTTCCGCATTCTGAAACTTTCCATCACGAAATAATTAATGGTCAGATTAAGCTTTCGGCTCGCCTCCATTCTCCCGATTAGACAGGCTGCTCCGCGCGGGCTTCTTAGCGCTGGTTAGAGGCTCGCGCCGCTCCCTTTATCCCAGTCTATCCCCGACACGTGCAGATACAAGAGACTTGGCCGGACCTCATGCCGAACTCACAAATAGAGGATTTAACCTGAGCCCCTTCAGAAATAAAATGATCCCAAAATCACAAAGAGCTCCAAATCAAAACCTCTTTAAGGCCGTATCAGTGTGAAAGAACCAGTGTGACTGACTTCCCTCCGCGAGAAGTGGGGAAAAATACGAAAACAAGTAAAAACTGCGAGCTACCAGCGAGCCATGTGGCGTCCTATAGCCGTTCTATTCAAACATCTGAAGTAACAGCTGGCTAAGAAATATGCAGTTCTTCTGGTTTATAAACAGCATTACGTTTATTATAACAACTGTACAGCATTCCGGCCAGCAGTAGATTTTTATAATTAAGCAAGGGAAGGTTTTTTGAAAATGTTAAACTTGTAACAATCGTATCAGACATGCTTTGGATATGCAATTTTAAAAGCATTTTGGATCACTTTGAGAATTATTTTATAATCAATCAGCCAAACAAATTATCTAATAAATTAAAAAATCTAGCAGTTCTAACCAAATTACAATTAAACGCCGATTTTAATGTTTTTTTTTCGTTTGACGTTTCATTTTGTAAGTGATACTGTAATTCATTTGCTTCAGTATGTTGCTCCATGAAGTTATTTAAAATCAGAGTAAAATCTATTGTCTTTTGATTATTATTTAAAGGAAATCAACGAAGATATCGCATTCTTTTACGAGTAGAAGAATAGTCGACACTTAAGCATTTATTTTTTGTCCAAAACGAAGATCGAAGTAAATTAACGATCTTGATCGGTCGGCCAGATGAGCCGGCAGCTATTTATCGTGACTCTTTCTAACCGTCATTTTAATGCCTGGCATCTCCTTTGTTTAATGGAGACTCACGAAGACAGATACACAGTGGGGTGCCTCTAACGATTATCGTTGTAATTAAGACAGTATTGATGGTAAGATAAGCAAATAAGTCATAATTGACCATATGCGACCGAAGTGTACAACTTAAACCTCTAAATGAATCGTTCACCAGTGAGAACATATACCAGGGCTTCGTAAACTGAATCACACAAATGGGAGAAGTCACAAAATATTTTAAAAAACGTTATAATTTTATTTGTACAACAGTTTTTGCACCAGACTTAAACTTTGAGGTAAATACATAATAGAATAAATCTCTTTATATACAAAATACATTTTCATATGAAAGCAAATCGTTGAATAAATTAAAACAAAACTACAGTCGATGCTGGAGAGACCATTGCTGCCTGTCTGAGGGATCGCGTCCTTCTGTAGACCGAGAAGGCCGTTTTCAGCGGGTCAAAATACATAATGCATTAGGGCCAGAACCTTCCTCTTTGACGGCCTTTCAGGCTATTGTCAGAGCGTTGAAACCGAATTTCCACGCTTGTTTTTTCCTAATTATCATTCGACAAATTGTAAAATTGACTTTTCACCTCACTCTGCTAAAGCAAATCTGTCCTTTCTTCTTTTTAATTAGAATTTTGTTTTAATAGAGGTAGGGGGTCAAGATTCTGAGAGTGGATATTGTTATATGTGGACGCGGCAAAAAAAAGTGCAACGGTCGGAAGGAAAAGTGTATATAGCAAAAGCTACCGTCAGAAAATCCACAAGACAATTATTCTCTTACACGTCTTCATGGACAGCGATCTCACTGGAAATTCAACAAAAAATGTACATATGTAAAAAACACACAATTCATCGAGTAACAAACCTGTGAAACATAGTTAAGGCATATAGTGAATGGCTATAGTAAGCTACGGTCCCTCACTTCCCCACTTAGATTCTTCTAAACTGAGTAACTGAGTTTCGTCTTAAGGCAGTCGCGTTTCAGTTCGTCCCGCGTAACACGATCAAACCCATTTCCTAGAAGATGCCTGGCACGAAGTTGTGGTAGCTGTACAGACTGTCTGTCTGCAGAAAGCCATAGTCTTCCGATGCCGCGGGACTGCTGGGGTTTGAAGTGCAGTATGAAGGGGACGAGGAGGAGGATGAGGCGCTGGACATCCAAGAGCAAGCGTCACTGCCGGGGCTTGGCGCATCCGCGATGCACCCGAGCCCGGCCGGGAGCAGCGGCGCGTCCCGTGTCTTGCCGTGGCACTGGTCCGCAATTCTGATGGTCTCGGAGAGCGCCCAGATGTAATTGTGGGCGAAACGCAGCGTTTCGATCTTTGTAAGTTTTGTGTCGTCCGGGAAGGCAGGCAGGACGCTCCGGAGAGTGTCCAAGGCGTCGTTGAGATTGTGCATCCTGTTCCTCTCGCGATCGTTCGCCTTCATGCGCCTGTTCTTCTTGACCACATGCACGGTGGCCTCGCTCCTCACGCGTCCCCTGCGTCTCTTTTTCTGCTGTTGCTCGGGGGTGGGCGCATCTTGGCTGTTGCTGATGGGTGACGATGGCTGGCAGGTCGGCGAGCCGACGTGCATGCTGCTGCGAGAGTCTTCGTCGTCCGTGTGCGTGTACGACAGGTCGCAGCTGGAGCTGTCCAAGTCTGAGTAGAGGTTCTCCATGGTGGTGCACATGTCGGCCAAGCTGCAAAGTGATGGAAAAGGGACAACTGTTAAGACCGTGGATGCGGCAGTAAATGCACAACTGGCAACTGGCACGACATTCGAAGGGCAGAGGAGGAAGAAGAAAGACTTACTTCGTCGGTGCAGATCTTGGAGTGGTGGTCGGTATCAGCGAAGGCTGTCCTCCAGGAAGACAAGAGTCTGGTAAAAGTGTTCGGGCGCTGAGTAAAAGGCACGCGTCTGTCTTGATCTTGCTGCAATCAGCTCGTGTGAGCCAGTGAGCCTGGCACACGACTGGCGTCATATCCCTTATATACCCTGATGAAACAATAGGCATACCCCCCTCGCTTTTGCATTTTTGTGAAGGAATAATGAATAGGCTGCATCAGGTCTGCCCCGTGCCGCACAACCATCTCATTAGCATAATTTATGCCCGTTGTTTGTTCGCCCTTCGAAGCGTGCCTGTAATCACGGCTATCCAATCAGAGCCCGGAACCGCTGCACAGCCACGCGAGCGGCACTGTTGCTATCAGCCCACCGAGGACCAAGCCCACTTTAAGCTAGTATTCAATAGGAAAAATGAACAGATAGAAAGGGCAAATAATCGAAGTGCTTAGCCCCCGAGGCAGGGCACACTCCACAACTTTTAGGGGAAGTTATTTTCTTTCAACACCTGGACACCTTGCGATGCTTTCGGAAAAAGAGATAAACGTGCTCGCTAATTGCCCTAGAAAATACTGATTTTTATTCTATCCGGAAGTATTAAAGGAAAATATATATACAGGGTATTTATAACTTTAAAAAATGTACATTTTTATCACACAGGGGCATTTAAAATAAAGATTTTCCACAATATACATATACTGTGTAGTTTTTTTTTATCCCAAAGGTATATGTATAATCTACACAAGTAATTCGTTTATTCAGTTTTATGCAATCCTGTCTTACAATTATTATGGGCTGTATTTAATTTTGTTCGTTTTCATTTATAAAGATTTGTATATAGTATTGTTTAGAGAAATCCCACATGTTAAATCAATTCAGGACGAAACACTTAATATTTTGAAAAATCTCGCTGTTAAAGAATATGGAAAATAGCCGTAGACCGTAAACTCACCGTTCAATTAATGATAGAAGACACTTTGCACGTTGCTGTGATTTTTATTTTAATCCGTAGGCCTAAACTTTGAAAATAACGACGGACAAGTAAAGATACTTAAAATTCAACTCGCGGAGAGGCGAGAAGGAAAATTATCCAGGCTTGCTTTACGCAGTTTCATTTAGTTAATTTAAAGACATTTTTATGAGACAGCCATACAATTGTCCATTAATTATTCCATTTATTCAATTTCCAGCATCTCGCCTCTCTTTTGAAAAAAATAGATGGGGGCACTATTTAGAAATAGTTTGTGGAGAGACCTGCCGCGCCATTCTCCCTTTGGTTATTATGAGACAGGGGGGACAGTCATGTATAAATAATTACACAATGTTTAGAGTCTTCAGGCATGTATAATATATCAAAGCGATTATAAGGTGAATTGTTCCATTGTAAACGTCTCCCTTGCCTCCTTTTCAGTCCCATACGCCTTGTTCCCCTTCCAAATTCTGCTCGTCTCGCCTTTGTCACTCACTTATTTCTGCCCGCAACAGTCCAATAGTAGTATTCTTATTCAAATAGTCCCAGCAGGAACAAAACGCGCCGCCTCTGTCGCAACTATGTACTTTCGCTGTTCCAGCTTATATTTATACATGTTGCCCAACAGCAACGAAGACGACAAAACCAATATTATGCAGCATCTTAATAATAGCCTTATAATAATAATAATAATGATAATAATAATAATAATAATAATACACAACAACAATAATGATGCGAATGATAGTGGTGTTTTAATAGCATAGAAAATACAGATATTATACTGCAGTGGTAAAGACTGATTATAGCTGTTCTAAAGCCTGAATACTTTTCTTGGTAATCAGTATAACATTTTACTGAATGTGCCTCACGTTTTAAAACTTTTTTTTATTCACTTATATATAAAGGGAAAACATTTTAATATGATTTACTTAAGGGGTGGTCTTATTAAAAGATTTCAGACTAAAATAAACGCGATATCCGGTAAGTACGGTAAATGCTGTTTACAGCTGTTTTCTCCCATAAGCAGATAAAGACGTCAGTGTGAGCCTTGATATGGTAAAACCGCAATTTCTACTGTTTAGTTCGTTCGTTCGCTTGTTTGTTTTCAATGGTCGTTTTTAGAACTTCCGGTAAAGCAAACCCTAAACTGCCCCTATGAGCGGATTTGGATGAAAGGTGGAGCTCGTTTTTATTACAGCGCCAACCTGTTAGCAATAACATGAAAGGCACGAAGCGTCTTGATTGCTTATTTTAGCCTTATTTGGGACATTAGTAGTCTTTCTTGGGCACATGCTTATTGGCCGTATAAAGTGATAAAAGTAACGGTTTTACAGGACGATCTGAATTCTATTCCGCACGATGAGAGAACTGGAGGAATTGAATCTGGTGAATCCTACTGGGGGTTCCAAAATGCACACTTGCTGCCCACACTCGAGAGGGGTTGCCTGGGAGATCCCCTGATAGGATTAGGCACAAGTGCACGAGATGTGATTGCATTTCAATATAAGAAACAAATGAGAGATAGAAACAATCGGCTTGCTCGAGGAGAGATTAATCCTTGTTAGACGATTCAAAATGTTCCGTGCTGTAATCAATAGGATTAAACAGAAACTTATAAAATACTAATAAAAACTTTAGTATTTCTCGGTAATTCAAAGGCAATTGTTTTCGATGTGCAAGTATCACGCATATACATGTGCACTCTTGAATAAAATGAATGAAAAGTATAACTTAATATTTATACGTTTTAAACGTTGGTATGTAACTATATACAGTAAGCGTGTGTGACATAAATATTACGTACAAATTCTTTTTATATAAAAAATACCCATTTTAATTAAATAACCTGAAACTTGGTTATACATTATAGCCCTACTTTTTGATTTTCTGTTTTAGGCATAGAACATCATACTAGACATAAAACTAGCACAGAAAGCGGACTGCGCGCTGCTGAAGTGATTAGCTCCCGGACAGAATCTACATTTGCATGGCAGGTGTCAAACTCGCCGCAGGTCCCAAACCAAATGCAGAGTGCATCGCCCTGCCGATTGTTCCTCTCGCCCCGTCGCCATTAAAACTAAGCAAAAGGACCTGGGGGATAGACTCTCGCCATTCTCTTGCGATAGAATCCTCAATTTATTTCATATCTATTTATTTAATTCGAATTAAAATTCAATTTTGCAAAGCATTAATCCCCGGGTATTAATGCGATTACTGTCCGCAAAAGATCTTTGAGTCAGAAAGTCTGATAGGTGTTTTCTGATGTTAATCTCCGGAATAATCCCTTCCCTTGGCGTTGTAGCAAGACCGGGGCCACTACAGCCTTTCTCCTGGACTAAAAAAACTCAAGCATGGCAGAATAGGGCCATTACTTTTGAATGGTAATTAATTCTTTACTCCAATGCCCCAATTGTATCGGGATACTGCTCTCCACAATCTAAAAGCTCTCCTTCATCTTTGTAAAGGCATTAGACAGAGACAAAGAAAACAGAGTCCATGCTTACAACAACGATGGAAACCAGCTCCTTTGTTAGTGTCAAACTACGTGTGTCTCTGAGAGTCTACTTCGCAATTTCCCTATTTCAGTTCTAAGTTGTCCTATTTTTTTTATTCAGATAAAGATGGACTATGCGTCTTTGTATGACGGGAAGAAATAAGGACACAGCAGAAACAGCGCAAAACGCGTTACGTTTCTGCTGCAGAGATGATCCCGTCTCATAGCGGAATTAATGTTGCACAAGTTACACTTGACTATTGTAGTGATGTGTTACATCACATATACTTACATGCGCAAAAAAGTACAGAATTATATTTAATTGCATGGCTGCCAAGTAAGACTTTACTTCTTGTATACGAGCAAAAGTCCTTACAAGAGTAGCGCAATAGTCCAAAAATAAATACTCGAAGTAATGGGAGCCCACCAGTTCCTTAAGACGTGTACAATTCACTATAATGTGTTTCCTCACGTGCTCGTTCACGCGTGCCTGCAGATCTCCTTTCTCCAGATTATCTTCAGTACATGCCTATAAACTGACAGACTTTAGGACTTTTATTACACCTTTTATTATGCTGTCGGAGTCCTGACAATGTGTTTACAATATATGTCCTGTGGTTTAACTGGTATTATCCCAGAATGTAGATAAAATTCAATTGTTTTATTGTATATCATAATTATAATAATATTTCGATTATATAAATTATGCTGATATGGAATATTATGAATTATAATCCGTTCACATATTTCGGGGAATATTTGTTTTGGTCTCACCGAACCGCTTTTGTGCATCTACTGCATCGTTTGTTTTCAGAAACGTAGAAATCAGGTGGTTTCGAACTTGAAAGTTGTAATTGCAGCAGCTTCCGAATCCTCGTCCTACCCGTCATTACGCGTATCTGTAAAAAGATGCTGATAAACAACCACAGTTGCATCAGGCATGCGCGGCCAGCGCGAGTCAACGTAAATGCAGTTCGCAATAAAAAATATATATTTAAAGTTAACACTTTACTTTAGGCGATAAAAAGACTTACTAGGAAAGCGTTACTACTGAAGTACAAATCAGGAACAAACGATGAACAAATATAGTCGCTACATGATGAAAGATGCGCCATGATTAATTAATGATGAACAAGCATGAGATCAGTGTCTCACGTGTTATTCAATATTTGTTCCTTCTGCAGTTCCTTAGTAGATCACAAAGATTTACAGCGTTAGCAGATATAGTAACAAATATAGTAACTGTTTGGGATAAATGATGTTTCACAGACATGAGATCAGTATTTTACATGCCTCATTCATTGTTTGTTCCTACAGTACTTCCATCAGAGGCTCCTTCAGTCGATCATGAAGGTTTACATAATTAACAGATAGAGTGCTTGCTTGAGAAAAGATGACCATCATTGATGAACAAACATGGGAAAGTTTGTAACTAACACTTAATTTGTAGTTAATACATAGATAATATCATAAACCTACATTAATTCTGTTACCTCAAGTAAAGTGTAGAACTGTAATAAGATATTTTTCTAACACCATGCTTGCTAGGAAACTTGCCACCATAAACTATTCATGTTTGATAGAGATATTGGCATATTTTACTCCTGACTGACATGGCCTGACCTGAAGTCAATGCTGACTTGCCGTATTTAACCAATGAAGAACATTTCACGGATGCATCACCCGTGAGTAGCATCGTAACGAGGCATGCACTCGCTGTTGGAGCATGACTAAGGGCGATTTCTCACTCATAGCCCCCCCAGCACCATCATCACAAACACAACCTCTCCCCAATCACCTGGAAGGCATCAGACTTATTACATAAATATTAAAGTCCAAATGGCAAATATCCTTAGTGTGCTGGGCCAATCAAATCCTAATTTACTAACTGGCACCAGAAGCTTGTGTCACGCTCCGCGACAAAATCAGGAAGACAAAGGCCAGGAGGAAACATCAGGAATCGAGCCAACTGGAAGGAGATATCAGGGCCCGGGGAAAAGGGGCCCGGTAGCATGAGCGCGGCCAGGCCAGGCGTGCTTCTGCTGTCGCCGTGACCCTCGCCAGGGATAGGCACGTTTCTCCCACCTGAAATGTTTCATTCGGTGCATTTCAGCCTTTTCTTCTCAAACAGGCGCTACCATTGAGGTGTCGGAATCTGGCCGCGTCCGACCCGCATGCTAATTTTATGTCCTCATTGTGAGCGTGGCTGCAGCAGCGTGCCAGTTCATGAACCTGGCACTATCAATCAGACGTCCGGCCCTAAATGCAGAGGGGACACCGCCAGCCATTCACTTGTCCACACGTATTTGTACAAGTGCATAATTTACCTCCGGTTTACCCTATATTAGCCTCCGCAATAAAAAAAAAACCCTTTCTGGGGACCTTAAAATGCAGTGTAACCCTGGTAACTATTGTTTAAAAATAAGTGATGGCTTTTTGCAGTTTATGTTCTGTTCAAGGGAATACAAATGAAAGTAGTGCCACAACTGTTCCACCATGCAAAAATAATTCCAAAGTACACCTGACCCAGCCCGCGAAGGTAAATAAACAGGGCGCGGGGAGCATATGCCTCTTTGTGAACTGTCCTCGCTGGAGCCAAAACAGAAATAATTGTAGATAAACAGATTAAATCACACCACCATCCAGTATTAGATTAGTGGCCAAGGAGAGCGGATGGATGGGCGGATTGAATTACAACAGATCGAAAGAGGTTGCATGGTATGTAACATGCATGTAATGCAACGTGTCAGTCATAACATATGTGTCCATTATATGTGGTATACTAAGTTTCCTGCTCAAGCAAGACTGCCCTGACTCCATATTTTCCAAGCAGTTTTGGTGGTTGCTAACTTGCTAGTTATGTCACCTCCTCCGTTTACATCATTCCTGGGCTTGGGTCGCCCGTGCTGCTCACTGGGTCAGTGCCGGTGCCAGAAGGCCCGATGTGCTGGGTGTTCCGGCGGTGCTGGTGTCGCTTCTGCGAGTCCCAAATGAGCCATATGGTTTGGAGAGCGCTAACTTGAATCTGGAGCCAACAATGGCGTAACTGAGAAGAGGGTCTGAGTCTGACTTGACAAAGCTGCAAAAAAGCTCCCTCTTTCAGTCTAATGAAGCTGTTGTGCGGAGGTGTGTGTGAGTGCGTGTGTGTGTCTGTGAGAGTGTGTGTGGATGGGGGCTGGGACGTGATTTGTCAAACAATCTGAATCTTTAGGAGGGCAAGAGAAGCCCTCCTCTCCATATGTCTACTTACTTAGCATGTGAAAGCTGACTTCTGTGAGGTGGTGGTGGTGCGCTGCTGGTGGGGGGGGGGGTCCGTCAGAGAGGCGTGGCGTCCCCCCCCCCTCCCATGGGAGATGCTATTTGACACCAAGCCAAGGAGCGTTCACAGTCACTGCTAGATGTAATAGAGTCTTTATTAAAAATTAGCGTCAGAAATCTGGATGGCTACTTTCATTGATTAATCACTCTACTCCTCCAGCGTACTTAGAAATGCATAGTCTCTCTATACTGTGTCTTGTGCATTTGTGTTTACGATGATTGCCACTAAGGTTTTTACACAGACAACAATTATGGAAAACTCAACATGATTAATAATAAAGGCAATATGTTTTAAATTTGGCTGTAATGGATAGCCACACCGCTAATATTGCTGAATTGCTCGAATCGAAATAACTCCCAATATGCCAGATGCATGACTTAGTATTTGTAATCACAATTAAAATGCATAATATAGAGGCTGTTTGGTTTTTTAAATGGTTTTATTTCCCCCTGGGAAAACCAACTGAGGCTTAAATGCAAAGTAATTTATTTAGGTGGTAAGCAAATGGGCAAAACGGTCCCATATGCATCAGGGAATAAAAATTGATTTATAAGCAAGGAAGCAGTTTGAGTTTTCAAGCCTTCATACTTCTGCTGTTACATTTCCTTGGACTGATTCTGAGTGAGAAAGAAACATGTCAAAGGGGACCTTTGTTCCCCCCCCCCCCCCGGCTGAAGACACAACGAGAGAACTTTTAACATGTTCTTTCAGTTCCACCTGCCTCCTCTTCCGTCGATTCACTTTTTCAAATGTTTCACGACAAGCAGCTCCACTCCAAAAGTGAAATGTACAGGTTAGAGGAATATTCTCCTCTTTCATTATCCCTCTTTCTCAGTGACCCAAGGGCCCGCCGAGTTGTTTATTATTCTCTTTGTTAAAACAAGACCCCCATGCCAGGTCGGGACAATCCCCGATAAAAACAAGAGCCACTTGAAAGAATGCGCACAGACAAAGGGAGGTTAGAGACAATGGTACCACACTTACATTAGGTGTCTCCACCAAAGTAGCTGGACCACCAAGTAATGAAAGGCTGCTGGCCGGCTATGCATCTGCAATTACGGCACCACAATGGCGGCACTCTAGGGCCGCATTACCGCACACAGGCGCCACTAAGATCTGCTGGGCCGCAGGACTGAAAGCAGGTGTGAAGGAGAGGGGTTCCAGGGCGCCGATGCTGTTTACACGTCCTCTACTGAGGCATGTAGCCACTCTTGAGATGAGATTAGCGCTTAACGGGGCAGCGATCCGGGGAGCAGCGAAGCTGAAATGGAGACTTGCTGGTTTCGAGTTTTCTGGGAATTAAGGGGGAATGGGGACTGCTGGGCTTTTTTTTTTTTTTTTTTGTCCCTCGTTGTTTGTGTCTTAATTCGGTCCGGGTCGCAGTCTAGGACCCCTTTTGCACCGCTGTGAAGCCATCAAGTGGTCCCTTCAAAAACCCGGGGGCCTGGTGGAGAGCCTCTCACGCTGACGCTGGAATGAAGAGCAGTGTGAAGCGGAATCCCTTCCTGTCGTGTTCTCCGGCGACGACCTCCATTGTGCGCATTGTAATTGTAATGCGGCGCTCGAAACCTGCACATTGGCGAACTTCTCGCCTCCGTATCACCTGGATCTTATTTCCTCGTTGACGATGAGCTAAATGACCGAGCGGAAGTGGCACTGATCATTTGCGGAAATCAGAAATTTCCTAATTGATTTCTTTGTTAATTTTTTAGTCTTTGGCTGTTATTGTTATTGAAGTAACACCACGACTTGATAACAGTCTGACAGATATTATCACGATCATCACATTTGCAGACGCCCCTTGACATGTGGAGGCATCGGGAATCCAATTTGGAAACAGAAGTGGCGGATTTTGCATATGACCTGGGTCCCAAATTTTGGCCGTGCCCTAAAGGGGGCACACTGACTGGATGGTGGCATCTGCGTGGTTTCTCCCAATCTTTTCTTTTTCCTTTATGATGTAAAGGTTAATGACCCGAGCTCCTGTTTTCTCCCATCAGGATGTCGCGTGCGGAAAGACGGGACGGTCCCCAAGGACACGCATCCACAGGGGCCCTGGGCCGCTCTGTCGAGCATTCCTTCAGTGAAGCTGGACATTTGCAGCCATCTGCCCAACTTCATCAGCATGCACGGCCTCAGTTGGGGTGGGGGGGGGGGGGGCGGGTCACCTGACCTACCCACCAACAATAGGGAAGCAGTCTGATGTACGGCATGCCACAGCCCTGGCCTTTGTACCACCGTCAATGCCGTGGACTCAGGGGCTGCCCTTCAAAGTGCCTGCTGGAAAAATGGGGCCCCTTTCAAACGATGGCAGAAACTGGTGTTCCGTCCTCCCGGGTCTGCTCCCGCTCCCGCCTGGTCCACGGCGGTGCTGTGTCCCCGGGCGACCGGCCTTTTGTCCTGTCCTTTATCCAGGAGACGTGAATTTAGTGCAGGGGGCCGCGTGGGCCAGTGGTGCATAGGTGGTGCGGGTAAGACAAGACAGATACCGTGTGGGTCATGTGCTCACTAGCTTTTGTGAGAGAGCTGGCCCTCCCGACCACGCTCGCAAGTTCACAGCTGAAAGCATTCTTACCACTATTGTGGGCAGATGGAGGGACCCCGGTCAGGCAGGGGGCTCAGTTTCTCCCCATGTCACGGACGTCCTTTTAAAAAATTACACACCAAATACTACTTTGTACTGATTGTTGCTCTTTCTGTTACAAGTCCAGCCGATCATTATTACTCAGTACACTATGTTCATTTACCAAGCAGTCTCACTCGTAGATAGTGTACAATTTTACACTAGGTACAGATAAAAAGCGAATGATGCACTTCGGGTTACATGCCATATTTTAAAATAATGTTACTAGCAACCGGCCTGACGTCTGGCTTAATGGCTTACTGCAGAATGCTTTACCATCTCTTCCACGGAACCATCTGCTTAATGATATAAGGTTAAATTATCTAGACGTACAATTCTGGTGACTGGCAGTGATATTTTTTTATTTGCTTTTAATTTCGATGAACGAAGGAGTTTCTGCAACGGTTAGTTAATCGTCCCGTCTCCACCGCTGGTGAAAGTAGCTTTCAGGTCCCGAGGTTTTAGATCCACCATGCGGACTACAGCGCCCTCTAATGGCCATTAGACACCGGCCGCGGAAATGCAGCAGTTTGCGCTGTCACCAAACTGGGGTCCGGTCCGCTGAACAGCTCCGAGTATAATGACCACTGCGTGAAGATACCTTAGGGATACGGCCCCCTCATTCATCATACGATTTAATATGCTTTCTATGGGAAAACAATGTTACCGGGAACGTCTGTATTTTCGTTTATTTCACGAATTATTATTTCGCCGGGTCCCGGTAATGAAATTACAAAATAAGCAACGAATTTGACACCGATGACGTATACATTACATAAGTAATTTATGTACAAATGAAATATACATTTACCAACGTACCAATTACCATGTGGTTTATGCTAGCTGTTCTTTTGCAAAACCAAATCGGGGATATTAAAGTGGAATGGGACGCACAGCCTTTTTCCCGGAGGAGTCGGGCGAGTTGTGAAGGCTTCTGTCTGCCCTTTTCCCTCAGATTTATTCCACATACACATTTCTCACTCGTATCCGCATATCGAACTTTAGCCGTCGTCACCACCAGGGCATGTATGCCAGGGAGGATGCTTTATTATACTCCTCATTTATCTCCAGGGACCATCGGGATGGCCATGCATCAGCTAGCAGAAGACGGATCAGGACGCAGGCGAACGGGGATGCTGGTGCGGAATGAGAGCAGCAGCATTTCGGTGACACTGCTGCACGGCCACGACGCCCACGGACGGAGCAAACGCCGCCCAGCTGTAAGCGCCGGGAAAGTACACACCAATAGAATCGTGATGTTCTCCTTAGAACCGCCTGAACACAAGAGCAGGCAACTACATTTACAGTAGACGGATGGCAAGAATATTCTTGGTTAACGTCCCATTACCCAGAACTGCTTGATAAAAAGTCCTCACGAAGAAATCTTGAGGAAAAAAAAATGCACCAAAGAAATACAACAACACAAGCTTGACAGACTAAAAAATACTCCACCAATATTTATTTTTTTTAAATATTTTTGAAAAAATATATATTTTTTTAACATTTTTTGTTTTTAACGTGCCTTTTGCTTTAAGCACTATTCACATTCAACAGACATGGCAGTGTGGAACACATGGTTCAAGAAAGGGGGCGGAGACATGCCCAAGGGGGGGCGGGGTCGGGGGGGGGGGGGCGCAACAAGTCCTGCAGCCATTCTGATTGGACAATTCTGCCATAAAAGCAAGTGACCACAACATAAGTAGCCTCTCAGTTCCAAGTTTTTCGCTAAGAGGCACCGTTCCAGTTATTGTCAGACAGGGATAATCAATGCAACAGAAATCAGCTACAGGGCTCATGCATGAAATGTTTCCAGACAAATTTTAGGAGGACAAACTTGAAATAAACAAGCCTGTACCACCATCTTTTTTAGAAAGTATAGTGATATTAAGCTGCTCTGAAGGGAAAAGATACTATAGGGCATGAATACATCCCACATGAAACTCAAGAGACCTATGTTGCCATTAAAAAAAGGAATAAAACAAAAATATTTCTCAATCATTTTAACTCACTTCTTACCATGTGTCCTGAACCAGAAATAATTTGATTGCAGCCCAGAAATGTACACACTCACTTAAGCCATTAAAATATGACCTAGAAAACGTTTAAAGTCAAACAAACCATGGGAAACTGCTTCGGTGATGGCAGAACCTGTTCTGCCCATCTTTCCCAGTGCCTCTTGCTCCCATTCTCCCCAGGCAAGGTTTCAGAATATACTTGTTTATATGGATATATAGTTCTCTATATATACACATATATATATGTTGAACATTCTCGGAGCTTTAAGCATGCAAGACTAACTGAAAACTTGGTGTCGCATTAAGTGTAACACAGTGACAAAAGAAAAGGATTCCACAACAGGGCTTCTAATACTGGCTTCACAGTGTGGTGAAGGGCTACGTCCACCAGGAGGCTGCAACTCAGTATTTAACACCAGGTACAAATTCTTTAGCATTGGGGTTTAAATTGCTGTTGACCTGAAATTAAAAAGAAATAAATGCTGGGTTACTTTCCTCACATTACTGTGACAAAATCAATATGCATTGTGAAAGAAACTCAGAATTAGTGTCTCGACTCTCTGGAATACACTGTTGGCCAAGTCAAGCAGTGCTGAAACTGGTAAATATTTAAACTTCAAGCTAGAAATTAATCTGGCCTGTATACAAGAAACAAGGCTTGTTCAATGGCAGGTTGGACAAATACTGACCACAAGGTCCTCCAACATGTTTCCATCGCCAATGACCAGTCCACTGAGTTGCTCCTGCAGATGGTTGATGGTCTGGGGCAAGTCCCTGGCTGGAATAAACCATTCATGTTCCTCCTCCTCCTCCAGCATCTCTTGGAAGCAACGTTCAATGAACTCCTCTTCCCAAAGTTCTTCCTCAATCTTCAAGAAGGACAATTTTGCAGTTTCAGGAATGTTATTAGAGACATAGTCAAATGGTACAGGACTAGAAAACAAGGTACTGAACATTAAAATAAAATGATGCAAAGAGAATCAGAGAGAAACAGGGAAACGGAAGAGGGACATGGTCAACGGGATATCTGAACTGAACAAAGTACTTGAATTGAACTTATGCTACGTTCCACTTGAACTTGTAACTCGGAAATTCCAAGCTTCTAGTCAGGCATTTCAACTGTTACGCCCCCTCAAGTCAGAATTCCGACTTGAGAAGTTGGAGGATTCTACACAGTTCCGACTGCAGAATTCAACATGGCTGTGCCTTTTATCAACAAAAGTTAAAGCTGTAGTTTTAGATTAACACTTATGTCTTATTTGTTGCTCATCAGTTCTATACACAATACTGTCCAGCCGCTGTGGACGTGTTGCTTATGGTATTTTGATGGTAAAATCATGCATCATCAACTGATATTGCCAACAACGGTTGCTGGGTCCTGTTTCAGAAAGCAGGATTTTGTGCTTAGCCTGACAAGTTGTCAGATTTAAGGTAGTCTGGGGTAAATGTAAATGAAGAAAGGCCGTTTAAACTGGGCCCAAGTTAATTAAAGGGCCCAAGTTATCAGACTAAGCAAGAAATCCTGCCTTTCGAAACAAATCTCTTGTATCGCTAAATTGCTTTCAGACTCGCTGTACTGGAACATGGTTAACTCGGTGTGATGTCATTCACAGCTCCAACTTCCAGCCTCCAATGTAAATGGCATTAAAACCTTCCTATAGCCTATATGCTACATTTCTCGTTTCTCTGCAAAAGATACACCCAATTAAAACCGATTATTTTGCATTGCTTGATCAAAATAGTCATTAACTTCTCCGGCAATTCTGACTTTACCGCTTGAAAGCAAAGGACATATACCAAGAATAATTTCCCGGGGACCAGTGAAGCTGACTGATGATCTTTCTGACGTTATATTCACCTGTCTGTTAAACTCCTCCTCATTCTCCATCCACATGTACTCTGCAAAGGGATTCTCTTCATTGTGGAACTGGCCACTGATGACGACGTCGTCACCAATGATGCTGGGCGTATTGCTGCTGCGACTTGGATCTTTCATCTCTGCCTTTTGCCCCAGAAAGGAAATGACAATTAAACACTCAAACCGATCGTAAAATTTATTTATTCCTGGATGCTTCGTTTCCCAAAGGCCCCTAGGCTGTAGATAAATCCATTTCCGTAAAAGCAGATTATAACAACTTCCAAGTTTTGCATAACAGTAAGTTAAAGGGTGCCCGCTTGTTAAATGTTTACTCACCACTATAACGCGGACAGAAAGTGCTGTTCCCTATGAAACAAGCACACGTACTAGCCGCTCTGCACGTCTGTGAAGGCCATTAAAACAATCTTTGGCAGTAGGCTGTGATTAAATGGGGAGTTGACTAACACCCCTTTGTCTTTTCTCCACTAACAGTTGAGACGTATCTAAATGTTTTTTTATATATATATCGCTGCAGTAATTACACTATTCGAGGGCCGAGAATGTTTTCTCAGTACCTGGTTCCGAAACAATTCGAATATGTCACTTGGAGGACAGTTTAATACAATATTTCCCAACGTTTTTACTCGAGGGCGTCGGACATAGTTGCACTCCGGATTTTCTCGCCCACGAGCGCCCCCTGGCGAGCGCGACATAAAACGACGTCCATTGTACATGTATGTAAAGCGGTTAAGCAAGGAAAGAAAAACAACAAAGTACAGACAGGAGGTGTAATGATTTACGAGAAGGCAGCTTTTGTACCTTTTGACAGCTCAAAGGGCTGGCCCAAAAAAGGAAACAACCCGAGATACCAAGCGAGCTCAACGAATCTGTATTAAGCAATGCCTTGTTTACTTTTCCCTCCCGAAAGTTAGACTACAACACGCAAACCGTGCGATGCGTTATACAGACGGTGGCCGATCTAGTCCAACAGACAACTGGATGGATTTAATGGGTACTTAGCATGAAGGTTATAGAGACTTAATATATGCATTGATGAGTAACGGTCGCATAGCGTGATTGAAACAAAACAAAAGCCCTCCGCTGAGATTCAGCCGGCAGACTGCGGCGCTCATTCGCTTAACTAAACAGTTTTCAATGCCCAACTCTCACACAGGAAAATTAACGTAAATGTAAAATACACAAGTGGCGACCACTGCGTAAAAAAACCCGGACAACTATTTTTTTACATGTACTAGTTTCAGAGATCTGCCATTTTGACGAGCGGCTACCAGGTGTAGCAGCAAACAAAACCCGCGCCGTCCACATCATTTTGCGGTTCTGCTGACCAACGGCACACGCACTTCTCGGTGACCAAGAAAGGCCTCCTACCTAAAGCAAGTCGCTACCCAAGAAAGTGCCGGACGTTTAATGGTCGATAGCGAGACTGCAGCTTTCTTCTCTTCGGGTCAGGTGTAATGGCCGCCCAGCGTTCTTGTTTTGACTGCTTAGCGTCTTTAGCAGTTAGCCTAGCGCCCGTCTCTGGCACGCGTACCGCGCATGCGCAGGCTCCGCCTCGGCTTGGCCACGCCCTCATATTTATTGCGCCACGCCGTACTGTTTAATGCAGACATAAGGCTGTCGGGTGCATTTACCGAGGGGCGTGTTGTATTATGTATTTATGAAAGACATTGACTTTGGATGTAGTTACATGACCGAAACTACTTTCCTTTTCACACAAACACATTTTGCACTCTATTGCATTAACCACAGCAACGGTCACACTTTTCGCAGACTTTATGGGAAAACGGTATTATTTCACCTGATAGCAAGCAATATAGTGCAAAGGTAAAACATTTTAACAGCGTTTTATTCATTCACCAGATAATTTTTGTTTCGCTCATTCGACTTGTTAGTGCACCACGTAAATCATTGCGTCAAATCGCGAATCTAATAATCATCCGCTGTCCATTTTTCAAGATTTGCGTCCTTCTCATGGTGGAATCTACTAAAGGGCATGGTTCTTGGGAACTGAAGTATAAATAACTAGTAATCATTATCAAGAGGATATTTTCTTTGGTTAAAAAAAAGAAAAAGTTATGCATTGTTTCTATGGTACGTTTACATTAAATTAAAAAGACCATAGTGAGAAACATATCGTTCAAATGTTTCAGTATACTTAATGCTGTAATAAATATGAAAAACGACAACTTCCTCGGTGACCAAAACGCATTACATACAGCATGACGGGTATCAACTTTGGAAAGAGAACAAAAGTAGGTAGTAACTACCCCCGAGCCTGAAATCAAAGGTTACGTTTGGCTATGTTATTTTAATGCTAAAACTGTACCTTCGAATGGCTTAAATTTTAATAATTATTATGTTCCATGTAGTTATTGGTTTGAAATTGACAATGGTTTAAAGAAATACTGTGTGTACGTACCATTTGCAGCAATACTCCAATATTTCAGTCCCTTTTATCGGAATTACTGTACAGGAATATCAGACATGTCCGGGATTTTATAACTGAAAATGCATAAGATAAATTATAATTGTACTATGGGAGGTATATCAGATTATTGGTTAAAAGAGCGAGATTGTGTTTAATGCAAACTTCTAAAACTGCCAAGTGCTAAAAGGACAGGCAGCGTCGCGGACGCCAATAGCGGTCCGAGCGAATTAACGCACAGTTTGGACTTCACTCCGGAAGCGAAGACATTTTCTGCACTGAGGCCCCACATTCACGCCGTGAGCAATAAGGTAAGGCGACGCATTTTCGGAAGGCAGCACGCGAAATGCCCCGCAAAGAGTGCCCAGGACTACACAGACCGCGCTCTTGTGATGTTTAAGTTACGTTTCCTTAATCCGCGCTCGTGTATCTGAGGTTAACTGGCCACGGAGCGGCGCTTGTTCGTGCGCGAGACGTCTCGCGCCACTGTTACCTGGCAACGTCGGTTAGCCGAGTGGCTAAAAGCTAGTCTACTTAACCGGGGCGGTTAACCCGGTGCCAGCCTGCGCCTACACGTAAAATACGGTAGCGACTCTTTTAAAACCACCCGTCACCCTTTTAGTTAATGTTATCCGCGTTCAAAGTGACACAGTCTCAGTCGCTCTGCTTTAGCACAGCCCGACAGTCTGCTAACGGAGTTAGCATTAGCCGGTAAATAACCGCTATGGATATGCAGTGTTTGTTTACCACGTATGTACGTGGTCTCCGTAATGCAGATTACTGTATATGACTTATAAATAACTACTGTAAATAAGCATTGTAAACAGTAGGCAACGCCTAAATAGGAATCTTTTTTTCTCTTTTGAGTGTGTGAGTGTGTGTGATACTTTTTATTCGTCCACGACCAAACCACGTACACCGTCCTGCCTCTGCCCCACGTCATGGACTGAGTGCTCGGTGTTTTTTCTCGCCTTTATAGATACGGTACCATCCTCAATATTATTGCTAAATTAATTACGAAATCTTTATGCTTTTTAGCAAAACCTCTCGGACGATGGTATTTTGGTCCACAGCCTTGCATCCTTGGTGTAATTTCAGCTTTGTTTTGGAAGGTGTATGTAGCTACTGTGCTTCTGATTGACCCCCGTTCTCCTTCATGAGGCTCCATTTGAAGGCTCAGTATGTTCTTAGAACCTCTAGGCCCATAATAAATGCCAGCCCGATCATTTTACAGTTCTTTTTTTGGGATTTCATACTGTTTTACTGCTAA
This sequence comes from Petrocephalus schoutedeni, assembly GCA_026780765.1. Taxonomy (NCBI): domain Eukaryota; kingdom Metazoa; phylum Chordata; class Actinopteri; order Osteoglossiformes; family Mormyridae; genus Petrocephalus; species Petrocephalus schoutedeni. The sequence goes on from JAODKL010000002.1 coordinate 10,000,634, forward strand.
ATTGTTTCCAACCTTCTTGCTTGAATGCCATTTTGCTTAAGAGTCGTCTAATGTCCCATGTCTTTAAAATTTCTGATGCAGTTGTCCTTTACGTGATTAGGTAGTCATTCATTCTGGATGTTATACTCCGTGTTCTGCATTTCCTCAACCCTTTGAATGATGTCTGCAGCCATTGAAAGGCAATCTCCCCTCCCCTATACATGCAAGGCCTGCACCCTTCTCCCTTATCGGCATTAGATCCGTTCAGAGCTTTGGCGTTGTCCCTCCCGTTTTGTTTCAGTGTGATGCTCATAGGCCAGTGATTGTTGAATTCCAGGTATTTGAAAATGTGAAGGACACTCAACTTGAAATCATTCTGGTGGACATTCATGAGCAGTTCTTAGCTACCACTGGATGTGTGCTATGGAGTATATGCTAGGTTTAAATGCTGAATGATTGTGTTTCTGCAGAGAAATTGCATACCATCACAGAAGAGGAATATTCCTTTCTCTGAGTTGACTTTGTCTTTTGGTCTTAAAAGTTGGTGTATCCAATGACTTCACCGTCAACCTTTTGAAACTTTGAGACTTTTTTTTTGTTTTGTTTTTTTTAAAGCCTGCTGCCTTGTTTCCTTCTTGGGCCTGTTTCTCCTCCTGCCTTGCAGAGTCATCCTCCAGCCTTTGTGTGGCAATGTCCCAGAAGGTTCCTTCTGATGGAGCGCAGAAAGGCTTTGCTGTGGGACGGGGGCTCCTGGCCGCGGCCGAGACCCTTAACTTCAGCATGAGCGAGCGCCGCTCTGATGGCCTCTACGGCGCCCCCTCCCGGCCCTCTTATGGCATGTCATCAGCACTTGGTGGTGGGGAGGGTAAGGACCGCAACGCACCGATGTCGCGTGGCCACAGCGGTGGGGGGGGCGGAGGCGGTGGAGGCAGTAGTGGTGGTGGCAGTGGCAGTAGCCACTTTAGCAGCACGATGAAGCTCTTTACCAGCCTGGGGCTCTCGCCCACCGACGTGGATGCGCTGTCACAGATCCCCGAGGAGAACATCAGCGTGGAGACCTTGCCACATCTTATCATGCAGCTAAAGAGCCGCAAAGCAGAGGCTGGCCGCCGTATGGGGGGCAATGACCCCCGGGACTTGCCATCCCTCTCCCCTGAACGCTCATACAGGCCAAGCCGGGATGACTGGGAGGACGTCCGGGGAGGCCGCATGGGCGGTTCCGGAGGACAGGGCCCGGGGCATGGCCAGCAGGTTGACTATGGCTACAGCTCCATGCAGGAAGGCCCATCTAGGGGCTACGATCGCATCGACTATGGCGAGAGCAGCGGTGGAGGGGGCAGGGACCGGCCTTATTCTGAGCTTTCCCGTGATCGCTACGGTGACCTTGGCTTGGGATCCTCATCCTCGTCCAACAACTTTATGCCGCGACGGACCGGCGTCCCCTCCCACGGCAAAGTGCAGGACTTCTTGGGAGTCATGCCCCAAATGTTCCCACACGTGTGCTCTCTTTGTGACTTTGATGTGCACTCCACCATGGTGAGTACCCCGAGTGACACCCGGCACAGAAACACTCTCAGCCCATCCAGAGTCATTATTATCTATGCACGCATCTCACCCCCAGGATCACCTTTGCTGATTATTTCTGCTCCTCTCCGTAAAGGGTTGTATTTGACTTTCGGGAGGCCACCGCAGCATTTCTGAAACACACGCGCAGTAATGCACCAGTGCTTGTGCAGGGTTGATGCTCCCTTTCTTGTACTGCTATGTTCCCCTCATGTTCAGCTTGTTAAATCATTTCATTATTAGAACCTGCAGTTTTACCATTTTGGTTTCAGGAAACCATTATTCACTTGTTCCTTGAGGACACTGGATTTTCACTTTCTCTGCAAATTAATCGTTTTAGTGATTTTTTTTTTTTGTTTTTTTTTTCTTATTATATTTTTATTATTTTTAATATCTTAAATGTGGTCTTTAATTGAACTTAATCAGTATGTTTGTACAATGTCAAGGCCCCAAACAGGACAAGCTTTCTGAAAGCCAGTCCTCTAACTCATAAAATGCATAAATTCAATAATATTTTTTGCAGGAATGGACTCAGCACACTAATGGACTCCGACACAGTGAGAACCGTAGGATCCTCCTCCAAGTGTAAGTCTCCTTGCTGCTTTTTAAGTTTATCTTCGGAACACAGAAACGATAAGATTAGAGCTTCTCTCTTTTCCTGAGTATGATTAAATACAATTTTAAAGTTGCAAAAGGTGGTAGAATAACTTATTCTTGTGCAAACAGCAGCAAGCGCGCGGAGCAACGATGAGCATATATTTAGTGCAAAAGACATGTTGCAAAAATATAGGGTACATATGGTGTAGATGGCTATGCTTGGTTTTCCTAACAGCAGTATGATGCATGCGGCTGTTTGACCATATTTCAGGTATCCAGACTGGAGACCACAAGAGGCCTCAAACAGAGTGTGAGTGACTCGTAACTTAATAATGCCATGTTGCACAGTAAGGACATACAGCTCTGAAAAAACATTAGGAGACCACTATATTTTAGAATCCTGGTTCTGCTGGCAGAAGGCTACACTAAGGGGGTTTTTCCCCCCCGCATTAAATTTGGTACTTTCGGTGCTTATTTTGTGTTGGTTTTCCACTGCCGTAAAAACTGTTACCGGCGCTGAATAAAGGCACAACGTGAGGCGGGGCATTTTGTACTGAATTCGAAAAATAGCTGCAGTATACAGCTGGACGATGTTGGACATTAAATCTAACAGTGCATGTTATGCACATGCAGTTCCTGCATCGCTAGTGAGTTACATCAACTCATTTTTACTTTGGCATATGGAAAAAGCTTAGCTAACTTTGATTTCTTGCATATATCATATTTATATCCAGTATATGTTTTTAAAATCAGTTTAAAGTTCACCTCCGCAGCTTTTGCTTGGGCGCTGCATGCGTTCTCCGAGACGGTCGTAATCATTCTCATCTGCTATTTAAATCACTCCTAGACAGGTTTGTGAGAAATTTAACTAAGTTTTTAAATTTCATGTTAACTAACTTATAAATACCCCAATATGTATTATAACAAAATCATATTGCTATATCTGGAGACTCTCCAATACCATGCTGCAGTAGTATATTAAGTAAAATACTTTTAAAATTTCTTGTTATACCGTACAGATCTTGTTGTACAGATCTGTTCTTCCGACCAGATCTCAATTATTTTTTACTTCGTTTATTGCTGTTTTCTGAGTTCGTAACATTTTGTCAAGATGGCGATCTCATTGTTTCAGAATCGGGCTATTTGCATAACCAATCGACAGCGAAAGCGTTTCAAGTTACGCCCCGAAGTACCAAAGAAGCACCCCAACTAGTTTGGCACTTTCGGTACTTGACTTTTTGGTACTGGTACCAAAAAGTACCATTGACCGGAAGTCAATGGTAAAGCGAAAGTACCAAAAGTACCAAACTTTGTGTGGTGGAAAAGCGCCCCAAGCTGCAGGCTGCTTCCAGGCTGAAAGTTTCTAAGACGGCAATACAGAAGAACAAGCTGAAGCAGGAGACACTGCGACTGACCAGAAACCAGCCAGGCATAGGGGAGAAGCGACTTTCTAATGCCAGAGATGGCAGTCACCTTATCTGGCAGTGCCTCATAAATTGGAGGATGACCTCAAGTGACCTTCAACAGGAATGAGAAACATTAAGTGCACAAAGTTAGGTGCCCAGCTAGGACAGTTCTAAACTGTCTCCTAGAAGCAGGCCTGAAGTCCCATGAAGCACGGAAGAAGCCCTTTATTAATGAAAAGAAGGGACGAGCCAGGCTGGAGTTTCCATATTTTAAATATAAGCATACCCATATATTGAGAAATGAGTGAAACTAAATGTTTTGCTGTGGTCTCTTAATTTTTTCCAGGGCTATAGCTCTTGCGTTATTCCAGAGGCATGCATCATCGTCATGCATGCAGTTGGGACACTCTGCTAATCAATTGGTGACAAGTAATCCGGTCTGTTATATGACCTGTTGTTGTTATGATAGTCATACATTAACATTAACACCATGTAACATGCTGGATGTCACATGGTGTCTAAGAGTATCAAGAAAGCCCTTTAAGGGTTCCTGCTTGTTTACAAGGCAGTAAAGCAGGTTTGACATAAATGACTATGATCATGTCCTCTTATAGTTCAGGGTCACTCCTGCTGGAAACGACGAATCGTTCCGATGGAATTCTGGGTCCAGCTCCACTTGTCCAGGGTCCACATAGAGGCGGGATGAACTCCAACTGGGGTATGATTTTCATAAATAAGAAATGATAGGTGCTGCTAAGTCTGATTTACCTTCTTATACTTTCTCATACCAATCAAGACACAGTTAGGCTCACGATTGCTGGAGACTTGAAGCGTGCCTGGCTGGATACTGCCATTGCTCCGCATCAGTAGAAAGTATCATAGTATATCTGTAGCCTGAGAACAGATTAAAAAACATAGTTTGACTATTGAATGTGCATCGCTATTGCACCATTGCAAAGTCCAAGTATCGTAAGCTGGACTAGCATAAAGCGAGCATCTCTTATGTTTTTGACGGGGATTTTTTTTTTGGAAGGCCCTGGACCGATGAACCAGGGGCAGGGACTTTTACCTCCACCGAAGGTAAAGCTGTCCTGCATCTGCGGGAGCTTCATTCTCAGCATGTGGTGATGGCCAGCTGTATGTTTGACTGCTTGCTTTCCTGTGGCCGTAGATACGGAGCAGAGTCGTGGTGGCTAAGTATGAACGGAAGCCTCTGACACTGAATAGCTTGCTGGTGCTGGCACAGCCCTTCGGGACAGTCTGCGAGCACCTGGTGCTGAAGAACAAGGTGAGGGGAGAGCTGTGCTCCATGGCTGAGGGGAAGATCCCATCGGGAAAAGTGTATGCTCTTCTGTGGGTGATGTGGCTGGCAAATGCCGCGTTTTGATTTTTTTTTTTCCTCTCCTCCCCCAAATGATGATGATTTCTACACAGTACAGTATAATATGGATCCTGTTTTCATTTAGATTTTTTTAGAAAAATCAGACGGAGATCTTGAACAACACTGTCAGTTTGTTTACTGGCAGCATTGATGCAGTTTTGCCGTTTTGGTGCAGTGGCAGCTGCCTCGGCTTGACTGACCTGACGTCTCCATGTCATTTCACAGGCATTCTTGGAGATGCAGACTCACGAGGAGGCCGTTGCCATGGTCACCTTCTACCAACGCAAGCCAGCCGTGATGCACGGGAAGGAGATAACCTTCTACCTTTCTCGGGAGCTGGTGGTGATCGAGGTAATGGAGCCACGGTGGCGTTCCCTGCAGGTAGTGTCTGTTCACTTAGCGAAGCTGTCAGTCTAGACTGATGCCGTTTCTCTTTGTTTTTAGAAGGGCAACAGGCCAGACAAGGACCCCAGAGATGTGAAGGGCAAGGCCAGCCAGGTTGTCTTCTTCTCCAACCTGCCCAGGGAGAGAGAGAAGAAATCAGAGCTGCTGACTCTGGCGCGGCGATTTGGCACAGTGGAGAAATACCTGTTCCTGAGCGAAGAGGTAAAGTGTTCAAAGCAAATGAGAGCTGTCAAGCTGTCGTTTCTTAGTAAACACCCATTGTCTAATGTGTTGAGCAGTCCCTGCCAGCAGTCGGTTTGGCTTTTGGTAAATGGCAACATCTTCTGGTGCTTCTCTCCAAGGCGTTTGTGCAGCTGGGTACCCCTGAAGATGCCGAAATGATGGTGAAGTACTATACTTTACACCCACTTACCATCAGAGGCAGGAGCATCAGGCTGAACATCTGCACCAAATACAAGACCTTGATGTAAGCAAGTTCAGTCATAATCATGGAGGATATTTAATTGTCTGGGATGGTTTATGTGTCAAAATAACTTGCCTTTTAGGTGGGCTGTATATTTGTAGGTGTTTGTTTTCACTGCATTGTTGTGGGCTTTTTCAGTGTGAACCCCTCCAGGAACATGGACAGGCAGGATTTCAGCAGACGAAGCAGCAGTAGCTCAGGCACCAGAAGCTACTCAAAGAGCCAGAAATCTCCAACCTCTGGGGATAGGGTTGCCCGCAGCAAGGAGCAATCTTTGTCCAAAGAGGAGGAGCTAAAGGCTGATGACATGGCCATGCCAGAGGGTGGCGAGGGCTCCGGAGATGAGGTGGCTGGTGTGATGGAGGCTGATGACATAGAAGATGGTGACCACGAGGAAGCTGGTGACGAACAGGAAAAGGCTGCCGAGATGGACCTGGACCAGCCGGAGCCTGCCACCTCTGAGGGCGGGGTCAAGGTGGAAGAAGAGCCCACTCCCCAGGCCACAGATGCCTGCACGGAGATGGAGCAAGCTGGTGATGCGGGGTCCTTGGACGCATCTACCGGAGCTGCCTCGGAGCCGCCAGAAAAGGAGGAGCAGGTAGAGCAAGCCGAGGCTTCCCTTGAGGAGGAAGCTGAGGGCAAAGGTGATTCCCTGTCGGCAGAACCTTCTGGAAGCGCGGAAACGCAAGCGGAGGAGCCGATGGCAGATCAGGCAAGTTTCAGCTCAATGGCTGCTGGCCATTTTTGAGAGCTTAAGCGGGATTGTGTCCATGAGGCAGAGAGTTACTCTTTGTGCCTTTTGGACATGTAACCAATGAGTCGGGTAGTGAATGACGCTACATGTGGTGGTGTGCCTTGAGCAACAAAAACAAAACTGAATAATGTAGTTGTTTTCACAAGGTAGCTGTCTTAATGCTTGGAGTTTAGATATTTACAAAAGGAATAAAATGAATGAAATTGGCATAAGCAACCCTCTCTAGACCCATTTAAGGGCTTGAAAGTCTGGTATGGATTGCAGATGGTCCCGTGATGGTGGGTATTGATTTGTCTCCTGCACAGTGAGCCGCATTCCACCATAAAACATTACTAGTAACCGTTTGTGTGCTTTCTTTGTGTACCTCCCAGGATGTCCCAAATGAGCAGGACTTTCCCGAGAACATGGATGACTTTGTGACTCTGGATGAGGTAGCAGAGGAGGAGGATGGTGACACCCAGTCCAAATCAGGGGATACACCTACAGGTGCAGCCTTCGCTCATTATCCTAAACGTGGCACTTCTCACTGTGTCTGTGTCCCTGACTTTGTCAGATTTGGAGGCGTACAGGGTCCTTAAACTGAAAGTTATGGTGAAGTCCCCACAAGTAAACAAACTTGTGTTTTCCGGTCCTAAACTCCAAGAATACCAGAATGGAACTGTTATAATTAACCAAAGTTTACCAATAATATACATGTATCAGTGGAACGAGTCACCTAGACTGGTCAGTCTTTCCTACAACTTTGTGACCTTAAATGGCATTGCACAGTTTGCAGGTTGAAGTTCCAGGATGAGGTTTATTTTCAGATGACCGTTTTACCTGCTACTCCTATTAGAATTCTCACTTATTGACTTGTTACTTTTTCTGGTTTTCCAAAAATGACTTTTTTTACCCTTTGCTTTTCTGCAGGAAGCTCAGGCAAAAGTGGGGTCAGTATAAGATCTTTTGTTTTATCTTCTCCCATAGTGGTGTGAAGTTATTAAACATTTTTTGTATGTGTGTATGTAGGTTTTGCTATACTTGTGAGGACCAAAGGACCTCACAAGTATAGCAAATTCTCAAAAAGCGTAACAGGTCATTTTTCGGTCCACACTGCTTCACACTTCGTTTTATAAAAATCTGTGAATGTAATCAAAAAAAATAAACATGCCAAAAGTGTTTTGTTTGGTTACTTATGGCTAAGGTTAGAGCTAAGTAGGGGCTAAGGTTGTTGTGATTGGGATTTGGGTTTTTCCCCATAGAAGTGAATGGACGGTACTCACTAAGAGGAATAGAAATGTGTGAGTGTGCATGCATTTGCTACAGTAGAATAATGGTAGAATAATAGAATGGAATAATGAATAATAATTATAATAATAATTATTAGGGGCTGAGGGTCGTCAATGTGGTGGGATTCAAACGTGGCTACAACTTCCTTGATGAAGTCCTTATGCTGGCTAAACCTTTTGGGAAAGTGGTTCGACATTTGGTGCTGAAAGTGAGACCAGAGGTAAGGCTATTTATCCCTTTCTTTTGATATCTGCTCTGAGCCATACACATGAATAGCTAAGATACATTTGTACTCCTGCGACTGAGATGCTGGTTGTTGTACCCAAGGACGTAACTTTGGTTTGAACATTGGGGGGGTTGAGGTCCTCACCCATTCAAGGGGAGACATGATTATTGGGGGGGTTGTATTAGCCAATTTTGATTATTGGAGGGGTTACGACCCCCCCAACCCCCCCGTAATTTACGCCCATGGTTGTACCTGTAGGTCTTTTTAACTTGTCTTGCATTGTGGGACAGGCTTTCTTGGAACTGTCTTCAGAAGAGGAGGCAAGAGCAATGGTTGACTTTTACAGCGGCAACGTGACACCGATGGTGTGCGGCAAAGCCGTCAAGATCTACCACTCGCAGACTTATGCTACGATCCAGGTGAGTGTAAATCCCTTTCATGTCTTATTCCACATGCCATTTTTGCAAATTCAGATCTGTGAATAAGCTAGAAATGTTCCACAGAACGGACGGGTCATCTATGTAGGCCAGCTCCCACCCTTCCAAACCTCAGATGCCTCTCTCCTGAAAATTGCTGAGCCCTTTGGAAAAGTGCGACGATATTTTCTCAACCGAATTCGCAACGAGGTATTGTTTTGCTTGCTTGTTTATCTTACTCTTGCCATTTTACTGAAGCCTAATACAATTTTGACTTTCTTGAGTTCCCATCATTTATGTAGGAAAGTACTTTGCTGGTATGTCTGTCAACACGTGAAAACTGTTTTCTTATGTCCAGTGTTTTATTGAAATGAAAAGAGATGAGGATGCTGAGCGAATGGCCAGTGCCTACAAGGACAATCCACCGAAATTTCATGGCAAGCGCTTGACCGTGTATTTGAGCCGGAAGTACAAGCAGCTTAAGCATGGGTAAATATGAAGAACTCTATGCATTTTACCATGGTTTGTAGCATCGGCTGTTTCCCGACTGTCACAGGGTGAGCTGTGACGCTTACGCAGCCAACCAGCGTGCAGGCAGCCATTTGCCGGCACTTTCCAACATG
>JAODKL010000002.1:10009815-10041773 GCA_026780765.1 Petrocephalus schoutedeni
TTGCTTTTCCTTTCTTTTGCTTGTTTGGGTTTGAATTTGGTCACTGTACGTGTTGGCATTTTTTTCAAGAAAAGAGGAAAAAAAAAAGAAGAGAAATAAAATAAATTATATTCCGTCTACAACTACTTGGGCTCTCTTGTCTGCTCCTCCGCCGGTCGTCCTGCTACACCGACAGTGTACGATTTTGAAAGAATGACTGTTGACCACGCTGAGCATTCATTGGTCTGCCACCCTCCCCCCAGATACCGACCACCAAAACCAGAGTCTGACGAGGAGAGACCCCTGAAGCGGGAACGGTCAGAAGAGGAGGAGGACACTTCTCCGAAGACCCAGAAGGAAGAGGAGCCCCCAACCAAGAAGGCATGTGTGCGGGCAGAGTCGGCCCCCGCGGAGAAGTCTGGTGCCCCTGATGAAGACCTGCCCCAGCAGGAGGAGGATAAACTGCAAGATGAGGCTCAGGGAGGTAGCACTGAGGCCTCCAGTGACCAGAAGATGGACGATTCAGAAGCACAAGCCAGCCAGGCCTCTGGCGCGGCAGACAGCCAGAAGGACACACAAGAGGTGAGCAGGATCCACAGAGACGAGAGCGCAAGAGATTTGGTTAATGTAGTTCCCTGTAGTGTGCTAAACTACACATTGGCAGCCACTCTTTACCCTTTAGCCATTCTGTCGCGTTCTGAACAACGTGCCCGGCTATCCCACTGAAGGATCATTGCTCTTTGTTAGGAATGTAAACGCGACAGCACAGACACCGTGCCTGCGAATGGAGTGAGTGAGAAAGCTGCTGAAAAGGAGGAGTCCTGCACCAAGACACAGGCAGAGAAGTGTTTGCCAGAGCCACTGGGCCCATACCAGCCCAACAATCCTGTGGGTAAGAGCTCCTGACCGATTAAAGGTAGTAAAGCAACAGTATTTCAGGCTGTCAAGCCTGGCTTGGTAGATTTCTTGGTAGATTTCAAGGTCCATATGTAATTTTCTGATGGCTCTTACATCTGAGGTTTCTGTCCATGAGGAAAAGTGGCATGAGTTTTGTGTGTTTCAGGTGTGGAATATGTGAAGATGGGGTACTACTGCAGAGTCTGCTTTCTCTTTTACTCCAATGAGGAGACCGCCAAGAAGGTTCACTGCAGCAGCTTGTCCCATTACGAGAAACTCAAGGTAAAGGGGGCTCAGCATGGGGGCCAGGCGCCAAGCTAAGTTCAGAGAGTGGGTCATATCTGGAGTGAGGTCTCAGGGCATAACCAACCAACCAGCCAGCCATACATCAGCCAACTGAAATCCTAGTCAGGGTCACCGGGTGGCCTGGAGCCTGTTCCAAGGGGCACAGGGCAGAAGGTTAGGGTACTGTAGAGTCTGGGTCGGATGCCAATCAGTTGCATGGCGCTGGCACTCAAACACTATGGGAAATTTAGAAAAACAACTTGGCCTAATTGCATGCCTTTGGACTACAGGGTGAGAACCGAGTATCCAGAGGAAACCCATATAACACGGGGAGAACAGGGAAATGCTGTAGGAGAGAGAGTAGAGGCCAGCTTCGCACTTCTAGCCCTGAAGGTGTGAAGCAACAGTGCCCCCTACTGAGCCTCGGTGTCATTCCACCTTGGACATATACAGCCCTCAACACTGATCTTGGGGGAAAAATTCATAATGAAAATGGTTTCTTATGGAGGGAGATGTTCATCTTGTTACCGTTGTACAATGTATCTGTAATGTAATTGTAATGTATCTGATTTGTTGTCCCCCTTTTCTTCATGGCAGAAATACCTCAGTAAAGAGAAGACCAAAGCTCAGTGAGAAACGAGTGCTTCACTCCGCCAAAGTGTTGCTGCATGACCAGTATCTAATGTTAGTTTGGAGGTGACATTGCACTGTGGCTTTGTGTGGCATTACGGCTCCTCTGGATTTTCATAGAACGGTTGGGGGGATTGCGGGGTTTTACAAAGGAATATATATAATTTTTTTTTGTAACGCTTCCATTTTTTTGTGCTGTAGTACTGCTATCCTCCTTATGTTGGCTGGTATTATTTGAGTAGTATGTACGTTTTAGTATGTTTGAACTGACAGGACTGATTTTTTTTTTTTTTCTCAGATTTTTTGACAATAGTGCTAAATGGCATATAAGAGTATGGTGTTGTGGGTTGTCATGTTACCCCAGTTATGGACACACACCCTTAATTTTTCCCATTTTCATAATAAGTGCCATTAAAATATACTTGTACTGCTCTTAAGTGATGCTAGTCTGTCCTTTTAATAAATCGAGTTAAAGACTGCATTGTCTGAAAGCTTCTCTTTTGTATTGAGAGCAAGCATTGAACCCAAAGTTATAGATGATCACCAAACATATAACATGTGACATCAACAGTTCAGTGGGACACTAAACAGGCGGGCATTATTGTCACATTTGGTTAACCTCATCTCGCAGTTGTTTGCAACAAGAATTAAGTGTTACAGATTGGGTCAAAAATTTGTTTTACTGTGAGCTGCAGATTCTAGATGTACAGAGGAGCAAATTAAAAAAAGACTTCCCTCATTACTGTGTTACAATGTAGATTCTTACAGATTTTACAGGGTATTTAGAGATACAGCAGGTAGTTAAATGGCTGCCGATTTCACTGTCACCAGGACAGGACCGAAACGGCACATCAGAGTCGGACTAAACGCAGCTGATCAAGCAGTCGAGCTTATCGACGTACCTCCGCTCCTGAAGATGGCGCTCTCTTTGAGGTCGACCATAGAAGTAGGACGACGCATACAGTAGCCGGTGTCGCAGCGCCCCTACATATCAAACGTCCCTGCCTAGCAGACTAGCAGTTTCGCTAGTTAAATAGCCTCACCACCAGCAGGTCCGAGCACTTCACGGTAAGAACCGGAACCGCTGGCTCTGTAACGCCCCACAAACGGAGGTTTTATTACCCCGCGTAGCTGCGCTGTCATCGTGTTTCTTTTAACAGAAAGCCGTGCACTTGGGGTTTCTATCAACGCTAAGAACGCAAAGAACGTTCTAACAAACGTGCGTCCCAAAAACGAGCTTGTGACGCAGTGAATTACGGGATTGTTCTCGCTGCCGAGGACGCAACCGCTGCACCCCGTAACATTTGGGTCTGGGCATGAATCGGGCATTTTCTCTTCTGTTCTCGAGAATTGGAACTGGCACTTCGGCAGTGTAAGATGACGTCACACGGGTCCGCGACAATACAAGAACAGTCAAGTATGCATATTGATGAACAGCAATGGGTTTCATAACTGGCTACCTGGGTGAAAGCAAAACCGCCGTGCAGTTGTCATCCGCACCCCTAATCATTTGGCACACGTTATATACAAATAAAGCACCTCTTCAGCGCTTTGAATGTAATTAGCCATAAATCCTATCGACTCGTTGTTCGCCAGCTACTGTTGAAGACTCCAGAAATTAGCCGACAGAAAAGGTAACATGATCGATAATTATAGTACTACTAGTAGCTTCGTACGGTTGAATCTGATTTTATATGTTCTGTATAGATAAATGACCATAGCAGAAAATGAGTGGGTTTGAAAATCACGGTGAAGGTAGAGATGACTTGTTTGTTGTGATGCTGCTGGTTGCCGAAGGTGAAAGGAAACCGTAGATTTCTGCATTTTGAAATGGTCAGTCTCCTGTTTCGCTGGGTATTGTCATCCAGCCACTTTCCGTGCGAGGGCTTCATCTGCAGTAACAATGCAGACAATGTCGTAGCCTATTTTTTTTGGCAATTTATTAATTTTGTAAAAATATATAAGTATTGTACCGATAAAAGTAATCACGAAAGACCTCATCGCTGTCCGTGATTAACAATAACGGAGAATTGGAGGCCGCTCCTTTGACGACTTCGAACCACCCATAATATACTGATTTGTAATAACGGCTTGCGTAAGGAACCCGCACAGCTCTAAGATCTGGGTGTGAAATTGCAACTGTACTGTTATTGGTTGGATAACAGACACAACTGATCATACAATTATATAAAAACTAACTAACATTTATGCTTAGAAACTTGCAGAATTAATATAAATGCACCAATAATCCCAATTACTTTGATACTCAGCTGCTCCCCTGGGCATATTTTGAAGCCTATTTAATCCTGAATAACATTTACAGATGGTCATTTGCTTAAAACATTGCAGGTATGTTTGTCCCCGAAGTCCTGTTGATATGTTACTCTCAGGAAAGACTCCTTCCCATTTCATCATCGGTAACATTGTCACTATTTCCACAGAGAACCGGTACGTTCTCCACCAACATGTCTTACCCATATAGAGACTCTTCAGAGGACTTAAAATCTCCACCAGGCCCCCTTCCTTCTTCTGAACCTCCACGTCTGGGAGAGCATGATGCTTATAGAACTTCTCAAGAGTCTTCTGCCAGCTCAGTGTCCTCTTACTCATTCGCGAGGAGTGCGCTGGAGTCTTACTGCTCCCAGAGATCCTCGACCGTTGAAAGTGCTTTGACCCTTCTGGCCAGCTGTGGGCTGGATCCTGAGGACCTCTCTCTGCTTGCTGGCATGCCTGACAACCTGATCACTGTGGAGACGCTCCCGCATTTGCTCATGGAGATAAAGGAGAAAAAGGCAGGAAGCGACACTGCACAATCCGTGTCATCCAGTGCACCCACAAAGGATGCATGTCAGGGCTGTACTGATTTGCGCCCTGATGCAAAACCTCCCCACAGGCCATTATATCCACCATCCGGAGAACAGGGTGAGAACTGGCAGGATCGGTGTCCCCCCCCAAATCAGTCTAGCTTCTCATCACAGGAATCATTTCATTCCAAATCTAGCTATGTGGGGGACTATAACTATGGCCATTCAAGGGATGAACAAGGTAGAAGCATGCGAACTGGGAATGGTGGGGACAGGACGTCAGATGGCCATAGCGGAGACAGAAATACTAGAGCTGGGAACGGGTGGAAAACAGCCAGTTACTGTCGGGAGGACAATGTGCCAAGAGAAGAAAGTAGTCATCAGGATGTAGACAGAGTTGCAAGGGCGGGAAACACTCATGAACGCTTAGATGATTATCGGGATGTAGACGGAGCCGTGAGGGCTCGAAACAGTCGTGAACGTTTCCACGATTATCAGGATGTTGATAGAGCCGCGAGGGCTCAAAATAGTCGTGAGTGTTTTGTCGATTATCATGATACAGACAGAGCTACGAGGGCCGGAAACAGCCGTGAACGTTTTGTTGATTATCATGATACAGACAGAGCTGCGAGGGCGGGAAACAGTGGTGAACGATTTGTTGATTATCATGATATAGACAGAGCTGCGAGGGCGGGAAACAGTCGTGAACGATTTGTTGATTATCATGATATAGACAGAGCTGCGAGGGCGGGAAACAGTCGTGAACGATTTGTTGATTATCATGATATAGACAGAGCTGCGAAGGCGGGAAACAGTCGTGAACGATTTGTCAATTACCAGAACGTCTCCAGAGTGGGAAACAGTTGTGAACGTTTTGTCAATGACCCAGATGTAGACAAAGTTGGAAGAATGGGAAACAGTCGTGAGCGTTTAGACGATTACCAGTATGTAGACACAACTTCAGGAGTGGGAAATAGCCGTAAACGTTTAGGTGATTATAAAGTTTTAGACAGAAACAGAAGAGCTGAAATCCACCGAGAGCCACCCCCTGAACAAAGAAGCCTGGAAGGCAGCACACGAGCTGGATATACCCAGGAGTCTTCCACCGATCAGTTGGGAGTAGAAAGAGATCGAACCTTGGCAATGGCCAGTACAAAGAAAGTTGACATCCTCCCTAGGCATCCCTCCAAACAAGAGGTGGACGAATTCCACGGCGTGATGCCCCAAGCGTTTCCTTACGCATGCTCTCTCTGTGATATCGTCATGCTCTCCGAAAGGGTAAGTCAAGGCGCCCATGTTCCTGTCTCTCAGCCTCAAGCAGGAAGCACGTCTCATACCCCTGGTTCTTCTTGCTTGTAACTCTGACCTTCCCCTCTCATGTCACGTTGATGTCAATTTTAATCAGGTAAGTTTTTCCACTGTGGCCTGTCACAGCAAGTAAAATTTTGGTATACTTGTGAGTAAGCATTTTGACATACAAGTCTGATTGACCTTGACAATGGCAAGTAGGTATAGCTTTTTTGTTTGTTTTACAAAGTCTTGACAAACTGTTTGCATGTGCCATGAGACGGCTAGGCATATGTCACTGCTGTGTTTCTCAGTTATTTTTTCCCCCCCTTTAAGGATTGGACTTCACACATAAATGGGTCTCAGCATGCAGACAGTCAGCTCAAGCTGCTTCAGATGTGAGGTTATTTTCATTGTCCATTTAATGCTTTCTGGTGATGTTTTACTCTAATGGAAGCTGTGAAGAGATGACGCCGTTCACCTTTCTCTTTGCCTGACTTTGAAGGTACCCAGCCTGGGACTGCCGGAGTGACTCAGCCAAAGGGTGAGTGCTAATGTGGAGTATCAGCGGTTTAGGAATTATCTGCCTGTAACCAGCTCTGCTGGGTATGTGGTATAAGCCTGATGCTGCCACACGCTGGCTGACTTGTGAATATGATCTCCTTTCTTGTAGGGGCCAGAGACCGTTGGGGTCAAAAAGGGTGATGGAAACGGTTGAAAGGAACAGACAAGGATCCACTCAGCTCCCAGGCAAATGTCTGCTTTTGCGTTATACATGTATGGCTTTAATGTTACTCCTACAACACAAGGCATCTCCAGTTCCCCAGAATAGCAAAATTGAGATCTACATCTGACACGTTATAATAGATATCCCTGAAGTCGGCGAGTAATCTTGTTTAATAATCGTGATCTCAATATTGAGTAATTGTGATTTTTGCCATTAGTGAGCAGCCCTGCTAAATAGCCCACAGGTGGAGGAGCGTTTAACTCGCGGTCCGTTGGCAGCCCCATGTTCACTAATCAAAGCGGACGGGTGGTTTCTCCTATCAGGAAGAATTCTATTGCTATCATTGCTAATGACCGAATTCAGTACAGTAACATAATATTTCTTTTAAAGCTGCAAGACCAATCTGTGGTGAAAAATGGCAGTCTGGGAAAGAGGAGGTATGTTTACTTTACAACTTACGGCATTATTACGAAAAAGCAAAGTGATAATTGCAATGAGGCTAATCCTCCGCCTCCCCCTTCTTAGTTTGAGATCTACTCCCTTTCTTTCAATTCTTTCATCTAGGAGAGAAGTAGAGTGATCCGTGTGAAATTTCCCCCTGATATTATGGATGAGAGCTACCTCATGAAGCTGGTTCAACCATTTGGGAATGTAGTAAATGTTTCGGTGTTCCCCACAAAGGTGCGTGTGGCTTGAAGCATCACCATTCTAGCCCTGCCTCAGTCAACTGCTGGGTGGTCTGACGGAGGACTTCCATCTAGAATTGTCATTCGTTTGTTTTCAAATGCAGATCTTTACATCACTGTGACAAGATGTGTGCAGGTCAGTTTGCTTGTGTGATTGAGAAATCACTCCATCTTCAGGCTTTCATGGAGATGAAGACTTTCCTCCAGGCAGAAAACCTTGTGAAGTTCTTCAGCAAGAACCCAGCTGTGGTGCATGGCAGCCAAGTCCAGTTTAATCTGTCTACCACGTTTACATTTTCCCAGGTAAATAGGATGTCTCATTATTCTATTCTGTATTATTCTTGCATATTCAGGTATGTTCCCCTTTTATGAAATTGGTCTTATTCTTCTGGGGCAAGCTGAAAATGGAAAATGAGTTTACTCTTTTGAGTTTGCCTATGTCTTCCTAATATTTAACAAAGAACATATTGCGGTGTTTGACACTGTGAATTTTGAATATACTTAAATGAGCCAAAATATTTGATGTTATATTATTTTGTAATATTAGGGTTATATTAGGTGGTAACCCCTAACATTCAATACCCTTAGTGTTTAATGCAGAATAAATAGGCAAGGCTAAAGACCTAAGTGACTTTGATAAGGACTAAATCTCTAAAGCCAAATGACTGGGTCAAAGCGTCCCCAGAACTGCAAGGCTTAAGGGGTGCTCCCGGTCAGCCCAAATGACTGGGTCAGAGTGTCTCCAGAACTGCAAGGCTTAAGGGGTGCTCCCGGTCAGCCCAAATGACTGGGTCAGAGCGTCTCCAGAACTGCAAGGCTTAAGGGATGCTCCCGGTCAGCCCAAATGACTGGGTCAGAGCGTCTCCAGAACTGCAAGGCTTAAGGGGTGCTCCCGGTCAGCCGTGGTGAGCGCCTACTGAGAGTGGTCAGAGGAGGGAGACCTCACGATTGGCGGCCAGGACTTGTCAATGCAGGATGTGAACGAAGGCCGTCCTGTCTGGTATGAACCGACAGAAGGGCTACTGTGGCACAAATGGCAGGTAATTGTAATGATGGTCATGGGAGTAATACTTATTTAGCTACATTGTTGCAGCCAATCAATATCCATGCTGCTTACCTGGCATGACTCTTTTCTCTCCGCATCGAAATTGCTTGAAAGACAATCCTAAAACCTATTGCGAGTGAATCCTTGAACACTTTATTGTAGAAGAGGCAGTCAGTAAAAAAAAAAAAAAAAAAAGGGCTAGGGCTGTCACGATAACCGCGATGCCGCGATACTGAGGAGCCAGCCGCGGCGGGTGGCCATCTGCCGCCACAACCGCGGTGCTCACGGTTTGTTTCCTCTTTTTTTTTTCATGAGGCTGGGCCCTTCTTGTTTTACACTGCAGTGTATTGAATGTTAAATAAATTCTTAATGAAAACGAGTTCAGAGTGTAATTGATCCCACCGACTGTATGCGTCGGGTGCTGGTGAGTTGTCGTCCTAAGAGTCCAGTGATCGATGGCCGCCATAGTAGTTTACTTGGAAAAACAAGCTTTTGGTGAAAGCTGTGAATCGTGTGGGTATATGAAGTTTGCGAGGTTAAATTGATGGGTAAACTAGGATGTCACTGCTGCTGAGTATGCAGCTAGTTTTTGTTTGCCCAGTTTATCTTGTTTTTTAATAAAGGACTATGGCAGATATCGGTCATTGGACCCTTTTGGCGGTACGGACACTGATGTCAGCATGCTTTGAGCGGTGGGTGCTTTGTTATTCACTTTAAGTAGTGCACATTTTGACTGGCATCTGTGTTTAAATATTTTTAATATATTTCTGTTAATGGCATTATGTTCCCCAAATGTCTTCAAAGGGATATGAACTTTTATGTTTTCATAATTTTAATAATTTTCTATTTTTAAATTTCACAACAATGTTGCATGATGTTTTATTATTTTCTTTTTACACTTATGACCAACTTCCAGAATCGCAGACGTTCCTCGAACGCTCGTATTTAAAGAGCAGCTATATACAGAATAATAGTCTGACAGAAAGCTTCCTTATAGAACACTAAAGTCAGGATAAAAATGGTGTTAATCGTGCATATTGCTCTGTTGAGCCGCCCTTAATCGCTGCAGGGGAAATCCCTCCACTGCGGCAGCCTTACTGTGGACAGTACTCAGCAGGCCCTGGTCACCTGGCTTTTCACCTTGATCTTGATGTGTTGCTGGGTGTTTGTTATGGCTGGTCTGATTTTCAGAATTCCAGAGTCGTGTGCTTCTCCAGGCTGCCCCCCGGGAAAGAGAAGAACGCGGAGCTGATCGCCATGGCGAAACGTTTCGGACAAGTGAAACACTCGCTGTTCCTGCCGAATCGGGTCAGGCGGCTGCGACGATCCCCTTTGCCCGCCGCCTGTTCCTTGGCGTCTTTGTGGTGCTCTGCAATCACTGTTCTCATGCTTTCATTAGGTGTTTGTGGAAATGACCAGCAAAGACGACGCAGACAAACTGGTGGCTCATTACGCCTCCCATCCCCTCAAGATGAAAGGCAAAAACATCCTTGTTTCCTTCTCGACAGAGTACAGCACTCTGAAGTAAGCTTCATCGTTTTTCTTTTGCCTGGGATTTAATCTAATGCTCTGTAATTTTGTTTAATCAGCTTCCAGATGTCCTGTTTTTCATTGTGGTGGTTTGTAGTCCTGGTTTTTCAGAGTTGCTTATTATATTGATGGCTCTTACTAACACCTGCCTCCAGAGAGGAGAGTCCTGACACGAATTCAGAAGAGAGCGAGAGGTCAAATTCATACTGTAGGAGGCGGTCTCCCAGCCCGAGAAGGCGGTCTCCCAGCCCCAACACGAAGTCCAGTGAGATGGAAGACAGCTCCAGGCCTCCAGACGCCACCAGTGAACTCCCACTTCAGTCTAAAGCAGAGGCTCCAGCAGGCTCAGTCAAGGAGACGCCTTTGGAAGTCCAAGGCAGCCACAGTGATATTGTGAAGTCAGAGGACTGCCTGGGCACTGGAGGCTCACGGTCTCCAGGCAGGGACCAGGAGTGTCGGGAGGGGAAGTGGGGAGGACACAGCGACCTGGACAGTGACATCGAAGGCATGGAGGTGATCGGTGAGGATGAGGAAGAGTGCGTACCCGATGAGGATCTCATGGAACTGGAAGGCAGAAATTCGGTGGAGGAAGCGGAGGCTGTGGGCCAATGCAGGGAGGAGAGTGTGCCGATCCGGGCTGGAGACGAGCAGAGCGCTGTCACTACAGCTGTGAGCTCTGAGTCAGCAGGGCTTCAAGCTGAAGAGCCCGGTGACGCACCTTCGGCAGGCGGAGTGCAGGCTGATGGGCAGATAGCCATTGAGGAGGTATATCCTATACATCTTCTTAAAGTCTCAAATCTAGGGTTAAGGCAGCAGTAGAATCAATGACAAAATTGGGAGTGAATTTCTATGCTTATATGGTGTCTTGTAGGTGCTAAATATCCAGGCAAATATCGTTATATAGCACAGGCGACGACGCAAGACTCTCCAACTTTAAACACGTCCTCTAAAAACATTCCCTACATTTTTAGTATGTTTCCTTACCTGTCTTTGCAAGAATCATATTGATGGGTGACATCAACATAAGGCTGTCTGCTAAAATATATTTATAATATAATAGTATAATATCTTATCTTCATCTTCACTCACAGGAGGACCCTGGCGTCCCCGAAAGCCTAGAGCAGTGCATTACTCTGGACGAGCTTGAAGAGGAAGATGACGAAGAGCTTGGGACGGACTCTGCGTCGATGTCCGATTCGAATGGAGCTGCAGGTCCTTCCGGTTCAGGCCGTGCTCCATGAATGTGTTTTTAATTTTTTTTAGTAGCATTTAATTGTCAACACACCAAAAAAGGGGAACATCATCTGCATTTAACCCATATGTACCTTACTGGTCGGGGATTTGAATCAGCCCCCTTCCAATCCGAAGCCCACATCCCTAAGCACTAGGGTACCAATGCTGCACTGTAGGGGTGTATATATTAGTTTGCATATCCAAAGCCCACTCTGAATAAAGATGCACATGGGTATTGCATAGATTTCAGGGACAAATTGTAACTCCAGGTATTTGTTTTGCAGAACAAACATCCAAGGATGAAACTGAGGTCAGTCTGTTATTACAATAATAATAATAATAATAATAATAATAATAATGCTAAATGCCATTTATAAAAAAAAAAAATTTTGTTTATTGCTGAAAAGCCACCTTGTGTTTCCTTCTCAGGAGCGTTTCGCTGGGAAAGTGATCTACATCAAAAACCTCCCCAAGTCCTACTACACGGATTCACAGTTTGTGAAGATCGTGAAGGGCTTCGGCAGAGTGAAGCGCTACTTCCTGATCCGGACTCGGCAAGAGGTGCTTATAGATCCGAGCAAAATGATGGACGGATGGGGGAGCATCTCACAGAGTCCTTCCTGTAAAGATGGCCTCTTTGTGGGTTTCAAAGTTAGCTGGCTTCTCTGGGTTGGTTGGGAGGGTAAACCTGCCAAGGGTACCTTCAGGCTAGATGCCTTCAGTCAATGCCAGTTTCCACATGAAGGTATCTGGTAACTTAAGGCAGGCAGTGTGGGCATCTGGTGACCTTTTTAGTTCTTCCGAGGTAGCTGGGTTAAGC
Source organism: Petrocephalus schoutedeni (assembly GCA_026780765.1). Classification (NCBI taxonomy): domain Eukaryota; kingdom Metazoa; phylum Chordata; class Actinopteri; order Osteoglossiformes; family Mormyridae; genus Petrocephalus; species Petrocephalus schoutedeni. The sequence goes on from JAODKL010000002.1 coordinate 10,021,739, forward strand.
TTTGCACTGAAAGCCTTTCTGACTCTGCACCAGGGCTTTATCGAGATGGAGACACCCGAGGAAGCCCAGAGAGCGGCTAAGGAGCTGGTGCTGAGGAGGACGGAGATACGCGGCTGCCCTCTGATCTTCCAGCTGTCGAGGAAGTACCTGATGCTAACCAGGGGGTGAGTGGAACAACCATGTAGAGAAAGGATAGTTCTCAAAGTCACATCTTCTCATTGATTGCCCCTACTGCTCCCCTGAGCTCAACGCCACATCACACACACCACTAGGGCTTTGAGGGGCAGTCGGGAGGCGCCGAGACGCTGCTGCTCAGTCGTACCTGGCACATTAGACACCACATGACATTTGGGCAGTGGGGGTGAGTGGGGTCAGGTGGCACTCTGCCGTCTACCAGCAGGGGGTGCCCGTGCCCCGACTGCTCCTCTAATGTCAATGCACATCCTCACAGTCCACATTACACTAGGGCCTCTATGGGGGACCCCACCGTCTGCCAGCGGTGGCGCCCCTTGAGCCTTAACTGCGCCCCCAAATTTTAATGCATTATAGACACACACACACACAACACTCTCATGCATGATCATACACATGTTCCACAGGGGTGCAGTGGGGGCTGAGTGGCCTCCCCTGTCTCTCTGTTTCCGGCCCTGTCTGGGCGGCACGGGGGGCCCGCTGCATGCTAAAAAACATCATGGGGTGTTGCAGGTGGCCCTGGTTGGGGGGCCTCCTCCCTTGGGCGGTGGGCCGGATGGGAGTGTTGGTACCTGCTGCATTGTTGTGGGGCTCCTGCTGGTGGTCCGGGATTTTGGGGCGCTCTGGACACTTCTGCGTGAAATCGGGGGATCGTGTTTGTGCTGGGCAGGGGGGCTGCCGTACCCTGGTCGCCTTGGGCGTGCCCCCGGGTGGGGGGGGGCATTAGTTTTGGGGGACCTTCCTCTGATTGTTTTGCGGTGTCACGGGGGGGGGGAGGTTTTGCCAGGTCGCTGCGGCAAAACCTCCACACACACACATACACACACACACACACACACACATATGAGGCTACTAGGAAGTATTTAAGTATTTAAGTATACTATTATTATTATTATTATTATTCCCCCCTTTTCTTTGTTTTGTTGTTCCTGGTGATTGTTTTTATTTTGCCTGTGTTTTGTATTCCCATCCCCCTTTCTGTTTTTATTCATTTAGGCCATTTTTTTCTCTTTATTGTATTATACTATTGTATTATTGTCGGTATTGTTCACTGTTTTTTGTATTTCCATCTTCTTTTTTTTGTGTACTGCTGTATTATTCTATCGTATTAGTGTATTTTTGTTGTTATTCTTCACTTCCCTGCCCACTCTTAATGTGCCTTTACTGGCAGAATAAATGTAAAGTATGCAATAAGTGTAGTACTACGTACTCCTCCATTGCAGAGCAAATCTGACCCGACTATACAAGGCAACCAGACAAAACATTCTGCTTGTCTAATGCATCGGGACAGGACAAGGGGGAAAAAAGGTTGCAGGCTGCAGGTTTGGTCTCTATGTGAGGTTTGAAGGGTGCAGGTTTAAATGCCATGCCTGGCAGTCACTTGCTGGTTGCCTTATTGAATTTCAGGAGGTTCACCCACAGATGGGTGTATCGAGATGCAGATACTAGTATCCTTGGGTTGGTTCCTACAGGGGTTTTTGGAGAGGGGGTGGCCTGGCTGGGAGCAGCGTATCTGCCTGGTTATTCAGGGTGTGCGCTGTTTCATCCACAGGTGGAGTCCTGAGCCTGATCTAGAGGAGGAGGAGGAAAGGAGGACAGAGCAGAGGACGAAGAGCAGAAGGGAGAGGAGCCATTCTGGCTCACCGTTGAAGTCCACAGCGATCCAGGAGGAAGTGCCCGCCAAGAGGCCGAGCATCCAGGAGGAAGTGCCCGCCAAGAGGCCGAACATCCAGGAGGAATTGCCCACAAAGAGGCCGAGCATCCAGGAGGAAGTGCCCGCCAAGAGGCCGAGCATCCAGGAGGAAGTGCCCGCCAAGAGGCCGAGCATCCAGGAGGAAGTGCCCGCCACGAGGCCGAGCATCCAGGAGGAAGTGCCCGCCAAGAGGCCGAGCATCCAGGAGGAAGAGACCTCGCCTGAGAAACCTGAGGCCCACAGTGAACAACAGCAGAACCAGCGGCCCCAACAGCAGCCCCTACAGCAACCCCAGCAGCCCCTACAGCAGCATCCGCAGCAGCAGGAAAAGCTGGAGGAGAAGCAGCAGGGGGGTAGCATCCAGAAGGAGGTTCGTTTAAATACAGATGCTTCTGAGAGAGAGGCCCGCCAGCCCCCTGTCTCTCTCTCTGCATGGTGGGAGGGAGACGCGGCAGCTGAGATGGGACCTTCCCTAGGACGTGAGACTGAAACTAACTGATTCTAACAGGATAACATACAGTTTTCCCCAGATATTTTAGTGAGACAATTTATATTTTTTGATCAAGCGTGTGACAGCAGGCCGGTTTAAAAGTCTAGTTCATTAATGTCTATCTAGTAGAATGCCCACGCAAAATGGCATAACCAGGCTCACAGCAAGCTGAGAGCTGCATACAGTATGTTGTCAGATAATTTTGTCTTTTTCGGGATGAAGATCTGTCGCATTTATTTACGCTTGTGGCGTGTAGCTTTTAAGGGCATAGGCGTGTCATATGTTTTTTAGTCTGTGTTGGAGCCTGAATTAAGGTTTCTCTGGCAGTAATACTGGTGAGGTGCGGTGGCTGTGACTGACTGATGCACGCAACCCCTTGCAGATTCCCAGCCCTACCAGGCCCATAACACAGGCCAGAGACAGCCCAGAGGAGGAGGAGGCTCACACTTCAGAGGACCAGGCAAAGGAGCGGCCAGAGGCCACAGCAGACCCTGCTGCCGGCCCCCTTGGCCCATACCAGCCTCATACCCCCTTAGGTAAGTCAGCCTGGGTGGAGAGGTGGGCTGAGAGGTCCTGTGGCACTTTCATGTTCTGCAGATAGCTCTTCAGTGCGTGAATAGAGGGTGTGTGTGGTGGAGCCTGAGTAATGGGGGTAAAATGCAAACAAACCGGTATCCTGTCCAGCACCCTGCCTTTGTGTCCTGTGCTGCCAGTGATCGGCTGCAGGTAGGGCAGCACAAAATCATGTTCGGTATGTAACGTGTTCGGTTAACTCGGTTAGCAGAGCACAGCGTATGCTACTGCTTTGGCACATGATAGGAGCGATATGCACTAAAGTGGCAGTGAAGAAAGGGACAGTTCTATAGCCACACCATCTTTTAGAAGAGGAGATCTAGTGGATGAAAGGTTGAAAAGAAACATTGGTGGTGTGGTGGTACTTTTTGCAGTTTATTAAACATAAGGATACGCCGAATTTATACACATTACTTTTGGGTGTCACAATACGCCCCTCATGATCTGTTGACCAAACTGTGGCCATAAGTAAACGCCGTATAGAACTGAAATGCAGGCGTCCAGATAAATGTTTACGCCCGTCACCTAAAGCGCTGGTGATTATCGCACATGCGCCACATAATCGCTGTGTGATGCCGTGCAGCCCTATTTCCAGGCCTCCCTGCAACCCTGACAGGATAAGTGGCTGGTTGATGACTAGATGGTAAATCAGTTCATGAAAAAACATTGAACAAAAGTTACTGCGTGTAACACAGCCTTGTAGAAATAGGGCAGAGTGCTTATGCTGAATGGATGGGATGTGGTTTTGAATGCGTGACCTACTTGTGTCTCTGGGTGATTGGCTGCTTGCTTTGCTGATTCACGGATGGGCGGTGGAGAGCGGCGGCTCAGGCTTTCTCAAGAGCGCGGTTTCTGCCTCCCCTGTGACTGCTAAGGATTCTGCGCCCCTGACTTCATGCGGCCGCTTACAGCGCTGGCTTAAAGCGATGCATTCTGGTCATTTCTGACTGGCCAAAAACTAACCATCATGCACTGCGTCATGACCAGAATGCATCACTTTAAGCCAGCGCTGCACGCGGCTGCATGAAGTGGGACGCACTCATTTTCTCTGTGCTCCTCAGGTCATGTAGTGCTGGTTGTGCTTTCAGTCCATATTATTCTTCTGCTGAACTCAGGATTTTGGTTCTGTGTGCTTCCCAGTAATGCCAGTAATAGCAAACGATGTGGGCATAAGGAAATCGCGAATTTTTGTACAGTTAACGAAGTTATAGAAGTTTAATAAGTTTGGGTGAATCGTGATTTATTGAGGTTTTTTTTGGGAACATAAAGCATGCAGAGGGGCACGGGTACAGCTGATTCCAGCCATTTACACCCATTTAATCTCTGCTAGAAGCGGCTTAGTGCAAAAATGAGGGTCTGTGTTCCCTCTGAAGAGCGTGTTGCCCTTTGGCTGCAGGGCGAGAATTTGTGCGCCCTGTAGTCGGCTACATGTGCGCACTCTGCAGCGCCATCTACGCCAGTGAAGATGAAGCGAAGAATGAGCACTGCAGCAGCTTCTCTCATTACCAGAACCTGAAGGTGAGCTGTCAGAATCTGCCCCGCTTGTTTAATGCTGAGACTGTGTGCTGCTCCTGTTACCTGTAACTGCTGCTGTTGTTGGGAGCAAGGTATCATACAGAAAAGCAGATAGATGATAAAGTAGCTGGACATCAAACACATGCTGTAGATGAGTCAAATAAAACCGTGTCATACACATAAATATTACTTATAAACTTAAATTAAGACTTTAAAAGGGCAAAAGGAGCTGTCTTTACCAAAGTGATTACAGAAAACGGCATGTAATTTGTCATATTTGAGCCAGGCAGTTAAGCAAGTGCCTTGGTGGGGGTGGGAGGCTACCTCCAGCAGTAAGCACGACTGTCTCTCCTGTGTCTACCCTGCCTGTTTGTGTCCTATTCCTCTGGTTCTGTATTCTAGGTGCACCTGGAGCGTGGCAGCACCTCAGCACTCCCACCCAACACAGAGATGTTACCAGAGAAATTTGGTTTGCACACATCAGTGAGGAAACCGTAAAGAACTGCAGTGCTACTGAAATAATGCATCCCAGGGGATGGAACAGGAACAGAACGGAATCAAACAGATGGAACAGAATCATTTCATAAACCGTATTAGGTGTTGTCTGTTATTAATAATTTTCGATTTTCTGTTTAACTTTTGTATTATGGGGTATTTCGGTTTAAAAAAATAACTATACATTTTAAAGATCTGTAATGTTTCTGAGTTTCTTATTGTGCACATAAATCTGACCATGAAGAGAACATAATCTCTTACATCATGACTCAATAAATTTATTTGGGTTTGCTTACAAAATATACACATTTTTAAGAACCCCATACAAGCGGATGATACCTTTGTTTCCCCCAGGTAAACATTTTAACTTATAATTCTCTAAAATTACACGTTCCTATGGATGTCCTGTGATATAAACCTGTGCCGAACCCACCATAACAATGTACTGTATTAGTAAATTTAAAGATTTCTAGTGCCTGGTGATAGTGTCCTATCGAGCACTTATTCCGTTATAAATTAAATGTGACCTTGTCTTGCACTCATACATTTTATCATGGCCAATTACAACATATTTGAAACTTAATTTGCATTTAAATTATTCAAATTATCAAATGGGGCGCCCATGTCTTTGTCGCGGAAATATGACGTTTTCGAAAAGACTCTCGGGTAGTCTGGAGACGACGCCGTCTCCATGGCAAGCAAACATGGCCGCGTCTGGTGAGTATTCTAATAGCAGTTATGCTTTTACTTACTGCTTCAGGTATTTGGAAATGCCACGATAATAATGAAAATAAGCTAACGGTTCCGATTATGAATACGGTTAATTGTACATAGTGACAAAGTCGGCGTTGCAATGTTCTTTCCCGCAACAATTTAGCATAGCTTCAAAGCGGTAGCATTGGTATTACGGTCCAGCAGCATAGTTACGCTGCTGCTATGTAGGGCTGCCAACTTTGGTCAGCTTCAGTTCGAGACAAGTCTGCACACACATTTACATCTACGCAAGCGATGTATTAGCTGTAGAGGTCTGTAGAGTTTGTAAACTACCTCAACGCCTTTGATGTAGCTAGATGTAGGTTTATGACGGAATGATATAGATTTGCCACAAGATTTCTCGCATGAGCGTTAATCCGGATGCGGGAGACCTGGCGGCGGTGCTGTGATTGCAGTCAGCTGGCAGTTTTGCGGGACTAGCAACGCGCACCAGATATAGCAGAAATTTAAATTTATCTCCACATAGACTGAATAAGTGGATAACGAAAAGGTATGAATGAGCTGATTAATTCATCATCTGACTCTGCACATACCCCCATCCGACCTGGTCGTATATAGCAAATATATTAGCGTACTACGAAAGCCCAGAATGATCTCGTTATCTCAGTAACGGCATAGAAAATAATTGCAATCGGCATCCGTAGTATGTGTGTGTGGGGGCCCGCGCGGGTTGTCCAAAGCGGGTTGTCCAAAGGGAAAATACAAATTAAATTTCCTGTGCCCAGAGTATTGTTATACTTCTAATACAGGTGCATTTTTTTCCGCAGCGAGGAGTGTAATTGTATCCTTCATACGTAATTATTGACAGCTAATGATGTTGCGTATTGAACTATGTTACTGGTCAAACTATTAAATCTCCCAGCCTTTTAGCTCGTCGGCTCCTTAACCTGCTAAACATATAGCTGTCCTCTGCGCCACTGCAAGTCCTCCTGCACCTCAACGGCTGGTACTTTGCTGCCTACTTCATTGCTGAGATTCTCATATTTGTTTACAAAGGTTGGGTGTTGGGGAGCCGCCTTCATACTTCTCTATTTGTGGCTTTTTTGTGGGATAAGATTAATATTCTTACACAAGTTGTATAAATATTAATCCGAGTAACATTGTTATTTTAAAAGGTCTCTCAGTATTAATGTTACTGTGGTTAAGGCTCAGATGGTTTCCAAGATGCCAAGGTGAAGCACTGAGTCGGTGTTTAATGTTTTATTCTTCAGGAATGCTGCTTCCTTATCCTCCAGCTAACCTCATCCTGGACATTGTTCTGCTGCTCCTCTTCCTTGGATTGGAGACTCTTAGAATCTTTTATGGTCGGTCTGGAGTATTTTACTATCTCTGCGTTGGTCGTCTTTGTATGTGTCATAGCACTGAAGAAACTGATTTCCCCACTGAACATATGGTTTCTGTGACTTTGTGTAATCCTGTGTGATTCTGTGACTGCTGTTCTGTATGACAGCGTGACTGTGTAATCCTGTGTGATTCTGTGACTGCTGTTCTGTATGACAGTTGGACTGTGCAATTCTGTGTGCATCTTATTCTATTGATTCTGTATGACTTCTTATGATTGTGACTTCATGACTGCATGACTCTGTATTTCCGAATGATTCTGTGTGACTCCTTGATTCTGCATTATTCTGTGTGACTCCCTGATTCTGCATTTTTCTGTGCGACTCTGTGATTCTCTGTTCTTCTGTGCTACTCTGCATTATCCTGTGTGGCGCTGTGCATGTATGTCTCCAGGCCAGAAAGGCAACCTGTGCCAGCGCTCTCTCAGCCTGGCGGTCAGCATCGGCGTGCTGGTGCCCTGTGCCGTCCTGGGCGTCTACTACCTGCTGCTGCAGACCTTCGTGCTGCGCCTCGAGGTCATCCTCAATGCCGTGCTGCTCTGCTTCCACAGCCTGGAGCTGCTGCTGGGACTCGTCACCCTCTCTGCCTTCTCCAGGTACACATTGTGTCATAAAGCATCTAACACAGGGGTGGCCAATCTTAGGCCAATCAAATTGCCAATCTTAGGCTCACCTTAGGCCAATCAAATGGCCAATCTTAGGCTCATCTTAGGCCAATCAAAGGGCCGGTGTGTATGCAGGTTTTCGGGATATCCTTTAGGTCAGCTGTTCAAACCCAGGTGTGAGGACTCTTCAGCCAATCAATCCATTAATTAGTAACCTAATTAGGGAGTTGCAGCAATAACCTGCATACACACCGGCCCTTTCTGGAAAAGACTGGCCACCCACGATATAACGGCAATAGCAGCATCAAATTACAGCATGCCATCATCCCCCTCCCGTGCTTCCGTAATCCCCGTGTCACTGTCAAAGGCGGCGAGCGATCTAACGAGCTTCGTGCTGTGTTTATGTGTTACTCTTTGGTAGAGGGTTTACTCTTGTGAAGATGACTGTTTTTCAATGATGGATACGGTATTCTTTCCTTTTTTATTGATGCTTCCTGTGCTGCCAAAGATGCACAGTGAGGTCCAGCTCAGTCCACTTGCGTGCAAAGGCAGTGTTTGTCCTGGATGTTGAGTCTGAAACATGTTTCACATCTGTTTGATCAAACTTCATCCTTTGTTTTTCTGTTTTCCAGGGCCAGTGCGTACTAACTCGGCAGAACCGTCTGAAACTGTCTGTTTGTGGGAAGCTGTTTTTGGCTTTATCCCTCTTAGGTAGTTATGTCTTTAAAATGACATACAGGAACTACGGCTGTGGTATCAATAGCTGGTATGTATTCATATTGGATTTAAATGTATATAGATACCACACTATATTTTTTCCAAGAAACTTTATAGGTACAAATAGTTCAAATTAAAGGATCAATTTTGTCATTTTGTCCTTTTTATGCAATTCAGATCATAGCAAATGTCTTACTCAATATTGCTTTTTAATATTTTTATGCTTTTTTGTTTGTAATTGAATGCAACTGGATTTATTTAAAATAAAGCCACGTCAATGTAACACTTCCTGCTAATTTGAATGCTAGATTTATTTATGCTTCTGCTTTGTTTGAAAGATGTTGTGTAACTCTTCTTCAAATGCTTCTTTCACCTGTATCTTGGAATAATGTGCCAATTTCTGTACTTTTGAGGGTACAATTATTTGTCATTGGGGCTGTACCCTCAAGGGTCTGCCAATTGTACCTTAGCTGTAGGTTAATGAATCTTTTAAGGTTTAGAAAAGGATAGGAACAAATTTATACCATTGGGGATACATTAATGCCGTTTGTACCTTTAGGTACACCTTCAGTGGGGAAACCCTTTTTTTCTGACAATATAGCTGCACTGAAATCACTAATTTTTATGATTGAACACCCTAGTGTAGTAGGTCGTGCGTCATTGTGACACAGTATGGACAATATAATGGAAAATGGGTTAGGGTTAGGGTCTGCTAGATTTTTTTCAAACGAAAAAAACCTGAATAACCCATAGAACTATAATATATTACTACGATATAAAATATATTACTACGATATAAAACCTCTTCCCACTGACGCAATTTTCAGTTAATCACGTCTCATGAGCATGTAGTGTGATCTTCAACAAAAAAACCTAAAAACGACGTTACGGATTAACTAATCCAGATTAAGGTGGGGGACGGGCTAATCCGTATCCGCATTTTTACATCCGCATCAAAGAAGTCCATACAACAGTGTAATTTAGGGTGCACCTGGTCATATTGCCGCAGCGAAGCAGTAAGGTGACCTTCTCAAGTTGGACGGAAAGCAAGTCTATTTTCCCGTTGTATTTCTCAGATTTGGATCCACAGCTAACCGCACGTTTGACAATGCAATTTTAATAAATCGTTTTATACTCGAAGTGAAAATATTGCATCCCCCTACATGTTTTTTTATGCATGTCGGGTCTATGGGCACATGTGATGCTGTTCACTGTATGCACGCCGATCTGCAGAAAGCCAGATTAAATGCAATATAAATTAACAAAAAAAAAACTTGCAGGTTATTGGTATTAGACTTGGGATGCCTGCTCATGGCCGTCCAGGAAACTGCAGCCTGCCGACAGACACAGGCAGGCGCAAAAAAGCACATCTTTCACAGGCGAGCGTCGAAGGGCGCAGGTGGCACGGAAAGGGGGGCACAGACGAGGCTGGGCTGGGCTGCGCGAACCTCGGCTCTTTGTACGGATCACCCACTCCCGTGGGTGGAGCTCCGAGCATCACGGCGAGGGCAGCCTGCCTCTCAGGGCTGCAGCTAGGGAAGCCCAGGACGGAGCCGGACACGGCCGGGGGTACCGCGGATGCAGGCTGCGCGGCTGGGAGGTGGCGCTGCCTTTTCTTCCACGTCAGGTCCGGAGGAAAATGCCCATTGGTTTTGAACCTATGCTTTGTTCAGAAGAAACACCTGAAATACTGCTGTCGTTTTAAAGAGAGGATCGTCCACGCCGGAACGATCGTTTAGCCGGTCCTTAATTTAATTGCTGTATTTGGGGGAGACGATGCTGCCGTGTCCGGCTTCGCCCACGGCGGCGAGCGACAGCACCGGTTCCGATGAGAAAGAAGCGCAGAAAGTGAAAACGGAGGTAAGAAACGCTGGAATTAGACAAAGAATTTCATAAGCGCTGCTTCCTCGGCTTAAATGCAGAACATTTCATTTTGATATACACACTATACACGTGCAGTGCTTCTAAAATACGCAAAAAGACGTATTACCCTATATATATTTTGTACTTAATTTTATTATAATTTAATATTCGTATATGTAACATTTCAGTGAAATTTTAGGCAACCGGCCATTTAGACGCAGACACGCTTTCATCCTTTATGCCGGCTAACAGTTCGGGGAGCAGGGCTGGAGAATGACAGGGGCAAATGCCGGTTTGCATTTATCGCCGTTTAAAACGTAATTGTGAAATACGCGTTTTAGCATTTGGCCTATAATTTCACCCATGTGTGTAGCTGCACGAGGGATTAGGTGCATGCACGAGGGAAAGTGATCTGTCACCTCTTTAATCCATTTACATACGCCGACGCCCTGCAGAAATGTATAGCGATGCGCTATTAAGTGCAATAAAATCACTTACATCAAGCACACCTCCGACTCGCCGATAGATGTCCGTTTTTATTGTTATAAACCGGCTGCCGATCTCAGTATCTTACATTATAATATTACAGCAGGGACGAGTTTTATTTATCGCTTCCCATGAAACTGCTAATCCATGTTAAGACCATGGATGCAGGTATTATGTGCGGGACCACGTTCCGCTCCGAGCTAAGGGCACCGCATGGGTGAGGCTGCCGGCAGAGGTGATCACAGACAGGCTCTGCCGTCCCACCGAAACACGCAGATGGCTCTAAATTCGCCCATTACGCTCTGAAGTTCCCCGAAAGTCTGTATTCGCCGCTGTACCCAGCATTAAATGCAGGTAGGATGTCGCTGGAAATAATAGCAGCAGTTTTAAATGACATCAGTAGTAGATACTGCTCTGGTGATTTTTGGCTTGGAATGAAGCCAGGTGCTTCTGATTATATGATCTTAGCAGGAGGCTTCAGAAAATATGATTAAAAGGTGCAACAGCCAAATGTGGGTATTAATGTGGACAGACATGCTGTAATGTGCCTTTTTAGTGTTGTGCTAAGGACAGACTGCCCTGCTGCAGATAGATTGCGAGAGGCTGTTACCAGGACTTCTCTCACTGCAGTAGACTCCTGCGAAGTCAGGTGTGACCTTATTTTGTTCTGCGAGTGCCTGACGTTGGGGGACAGGTACTGGTCCGGGTGACTGTATTGACCTGTCTTCGTAGGAACTTTAAAATTAATAGGAAACAACTGTGAAATGGACATAAAAACACTCACAAAAGACACAGAAGCCATCTGCCGTGTGTTTAGTGCCCGAGGCCTGAGCGAGAAGCCTAGATACAAAAGGCTTTTGTAGCATCTCTGTCATTATTATTGCAATATACCGTTTCCAAGGACTGAAACGAGGTGTCAGTGTTCCGATCCTGAGGCATATTGATGTTGCTTTTGATTGGCTTCATCACCTCTTGCCCCAAACGGATCAACGATCGTGTCAATGCATGTATCTGTGCAGCCTCAGGGTGCTGAGTTTGGTTACTCTGTTGGGGTCATAGGTCAGATTTCCTTAGTCAGGTTGTACAAATGTTTGAGCAAACCTAGTTCACCTAACCAGGCTTGATTATCTTTCCTGGCTAATTTGCAAAAATTTAGAGCATTTTAGGACATTTTTTCATTCACGACTTTGACAAGTAGTTTTGTTTATGGGCTTATGGTAGTCTGGCTATATTTCAGAGGACAGACCTTGAAAAGGGAAACATTATCTGAATTTCCTGTTCCAGAGTGACCATGAAGACCAGCATCAGGGAATAGATGATGGCTGGGGTTATCCAGAGAGTAAAGGCATCAACTGTCGAAAGCAATAAACAAAGATAGTGGCTGAAAGGCTGGCCGGGCCAGGCGTTTAATGGCCTGAGGAGGCTCAGGGCAGGTCCTGGAGGATTTACGCTGTGCACACCGTGTTTCCAGCCATTGTTTGGCTTTTTTTTAACGATCCAGCATTTTCACTGCTGTGCGGTTGCACTCCGACTTTGACTTACCTCCTATAATCAGCCCCCAGAAAACAATGTAGTATAAATCTTCTGTCCATGGAACCCGAGCACAGCAGTGACAGTGTTACATTTTAGTAAGTGATCATTAACAGCATATTCCTGCTCTGTTGGTAATGTAAGTGTCTTGAGAGGCAGATAGATTTATCTTACAGCACGACTTAGACCTCAGGGCGAATATTTTCTTCCCAGCACATATCATATGTAGTGGATGTAAATGAGTAGTAATAGTGCTCATATCAACTGACCACATCCTGTACATCCAAAAAATGGTTTAATTCCCCCCGACCATAGTGTAGGGTTAGGGTGCATAAATACTGCTGACCGGCTGTTTTGGCTTTAGTGCCTGGTGTGGGGGATTACTGTCCAACCATCCAGATCTGTTTTTGTTTTTTTTTCCCTGCCTATATAAAGCAAAGCTGCAATAATATTATCTATACACCCTTGTATCAATATGGTATCTACTGGTGAACCTATATATGAAGCTGGTATAATCCATCCATCCATATTCAATAGCCACTTATCCAGTACAGGATCATGGTGAGTTTGGAGGCTATCCCAGAAAGCACTGGGCAGGAGAAAACGGCACCCTGGTTAGGATGCCAGTCCTTCCCAGGGCACTCAGTTACACACTCTAAAGCCGATTTAGAGACAGCAGTTTGCCTAAATGTGTCTTTTTGGACTGTGGGAAGATGCCAGAGTACCCAGAGGGTTACCTACACAGACATGTGAGGAACACGCGAACTCCACGCACTCAGGGCCAGCCATCAGGCACACGGGCCAGCCGCTTGCTTCTGCACTGCGTAGTGCAGGGAGTGTTTGTGTTCGATGTGGTATCAGCATTCCTGCGTCACGCCTCCCACGGACACCCCCAGAGGTGAATACGGGAGGTTTTGATCAAGGGCGGCCGTCAGAGGCCAGTTGGAGCAGAAAGGAAGTGATCTACCGAGACGTTTGACAGGCTCGTAAAAGCACGGTCTGCGGCCATGCAAGCCCCACGCCGCCTCTCTACTGTGATTCCACTTAGAACATGCAAAGGTCTGTGTTTTGTTTTTATTATTTTGATGTGGGATGGCATCAGGGGTGCTGTGTGTTTACGGGGGTCTCCCTGGCCACCCCTTAGGGCTGCCCTCGGACACTTCTGCATACAGCTGCGCGGCCCTTAAAAAACGAGGCACGCGACTCCTAAATAGGCGCCTTGATGCATATCTGTGCACTTTGATGGCCCTGCCTGGCCCGTGTCTGATCCAGTCTAATTGCCTCCTTCTGTCACTCAGTGCATGAGGCTGACCGAGGAGAGAGACGAGGCGGAGAGGCAGCTGAAACACATCAAGCGCGGTGAGTATGTCTGGGGTCAGGGAGACGTACGGTGATTAAAAGAACTCCCCTGTGATTGAGTCTGTGTGCCCACAGCGTCCCTGGTGAGAGCGGGCACGGGCAGGTCACCTAAAACCCTGCCCTCCTGTCGTGCTGCAGTAACCTGCAGCCGCTCCTCTGGATCAAACAGGACCCCTGCTGCATTGCAGGAAAGCTCAGATCCGCATGCTGTGGCGCCTCCCTCCCTGTGCCAGATCCGAGCCTCGTCGTTCCTCTAGCACCATTCTTGGGGACGGCCACCCGGTGCAAAGGATTCTGGATCACCTGAAACTGGGAAGCACCCGTGCGTCGATGGGCGGGAGTTGTTGGAGTAAGATTTTGAAAGGCCCCCGCATTTGTTGCTACAGAGTGACTGCGGGCAACCGGGGCTCCGCCCACATCTTTTACTAAAGCACCCATGTGTGTGGTTGTGTGTGCAAAGCCACTTTCTTCTTTTGGGATCCCCATGGAAAGAGCTGGAACACTCATGGCACTATGTAACAGCCCCCTTATTAAAACATTCACTCGCACCCCGCTGCAACCCTGTCATGCCCACACCCGAGTCTGCTCCCCCCCCCCCCCCAACGCTATTATCCCAGCATTGAAGAAAAGGGGAGGGGGTTCCCAGTTTCCATGCCGACCCCCGGCCAACCATAGCGCAGAAGTAGTGTTTGTTCGGCCTTGCCTGGTCGCCGACCAGTGGCACCTAAAGATCGAGAGTCATCATTAGCGGGCGGCCCCCAGGATTGCTGGAGATTGCTTGGAGGTGTCCCTGAGGTGCGAAGGCGATGCTGTGAGGTAAAGGGAGGCGTAATAAGTGTGTAATTAGCGTGTTTGACTGTTCATGCGAGGGATTAAATGCAGTATATGCCTCAAAATCGGATCCTGTGTCAGTGTGTACTTATAAGCAGTTCTTTAGTTATAATAGTGTAATAGTTATTTAGCATTTGTTTCCTGTTTCTGCAGAACAGACCCTTATTGGAAGGTCTAAAGTTTTTATCTTTTTTGTGCTTGTAATGCTTCAGGATGTATTTTATTACCGAGGTATGGGACTGGGGTGGGTTACAGAAAACAAAACCTTGGTGCTTAAAGTGCACCTTTATTGATTATTGGAAATACAGAAGGATTGAAGCATTCAGATAATTCCATGAATCTTCTGATGATTATTCACTGCAGAGAGATTGTGTGTATAACATAAAAACACTTCCAAACTGTATGGTCTGTATGTGCTAAATGCATCCTTGGTTGGAAGATGAGTATATGTAAGCATTTATGTAATTTCTATAGAAATGCTACTTTTTAAAATTAAATCAGATTTCATTTGGACCATTTTAGTGGTTTTTGCTATAGGGATGAAGTGAGTTTCATTTATTGACAATAAGTTCCTCCCACCCCAGGTGTGGGTCAGGGATGAGTCAGGGATTGACCAGGTACCCTTCCAGCACCTGTCAAGGTTTTCAGGGCGCAGGGCTGAACAAAGAAAGCGGGTGATTGGTCACGCAATTTGGCAGTGATCGGGCGGCTGGGGGGGGCATCTTTTCAACAGGAATTGTCCCGTGGCCCCCCAAGGAAGGAGTGTAGACAGCAATGATCTCTGTCCTCTTCCCCATGATGTTATTTCATTGAATTATTAAAATCTCCAATTATAAATTATGCATGGCAAGAAAATGAAGGTCCAAAGCAGCTTTACGGGCCTTTGTGGCGGGCCGGCCGGGGTGCCAGTTACCTGCTCCTCTATTTTTCATGGGGGGGTTGCAGTCGGGTTACTCTGCAGAAAGAGCTCCGTTTAATGATGAGTCGTGGTGCTGGGAGAACAAAGTGAGGGGGGCGGGGCTGGGGGGGGGGCTCCATAACAGCACAGCGCTCTTCACGGGATAAAGGGATGATGAAAGTGTAGCGCGCGACGTGGTGGGGGGCCGCGATCGGGCGGGGGACTGCCATGTGTAACGAGCAGGGGACCGCCATTGGCCGGGGAACCGTCATCAGGCAGGGGACCGCCATTGGCCGGGGAACCGTCATCAGGCAGGGGACCGCCATTGGGCGGGGGACCGTCATCAGGCAGGGGACCGCCATTGGGCGGGGGACCGTCATCAGGCAGGGGACCGTCATTGGCCGGGGGACCGTCATCAGGCAGGGGACTGTCATCAGGCAGGGGACCGCGATCGGGCGGCGGCCTGCCGTGCGTAACGGGCAGGGGAATGGCATCAGGCGGGGGACTGTCGTCGGGTGGGGGACTGCCATGCGTAATGGGCAGGGGAATGGCATCGGGCGGGAGACCGTCATCGGGCGGGGGACCGCCATGCGTAATGGGCAGGGGACCATCATCAGGTGGGGGACCGCCATGCGTAACGTGCAGGGGACAGTCATCGGGCAGGGGACCGTCATCGGGCAGGGGACTGCCATGCGTAACGTGCAGGGGACCGTCATCGGGCGGGGGACCGTCATCGGGCGGGGGACTGCCATGCGTAATGGGCAAGGGACTGCCATCTGGTGGGGGACCGTCATCGGGCAGTGGCCTGCCGTGTGTAGCGGGCAGGGGACCATGATGGGGCGGGGGACTGCTATCGGGCGGGGGACTGTTATCGGGTGGTGGCCTGCCGTGCGTAACGGGCAGCGCCTGGCTTTGTTCCAGGCAGCATTCCTGTAAACAGATGAAAAATGACCTCCTACTAGATCTCTCTGTGCAGAAATGGCAGGAATTTAAACATCTTTCTGCTTTATTGAAGACACTTTTCCGAAGGTAATTGGGCCACAGTGCATCTTTTTTGTGGATTTCTGATCTTTGGATAAATATCTAAATATCTAGTTCACTTTCACACTGTTGGGCTTATTATGTGTTAGATTCCACACTCCAGTTATAACGTTCAGCTCTGATCTCTGCCGTCTCGGGTGAACGTGGTGTGACTGTGTGACCGTGATGCTTAGGGGAAACACACTTGTGATTGAGAAGTTGGAGGCAGCAAGGTGCCGCCCCCAAGCACTGCTCTCTGGGTGCTTAGTTAGCCGCCCGCTGCTATGTCACATATGGGTTAAATGCAGAGGGCACATTTTGTTATTGGTTGCGGGGTGGTGTCATGTCTTCCCATCATATGCACATGCAGGGTGCACACCTCACCTTATTGCCAAGCCAGTCAGCCTGGTACAGGATAACCTTTGGCTGCTCTTTTGTTGGACGGTGCTGCTTTCGTCCCACGACCTTAAGGCTGATTTAAGCCAAACAGTGCGTTAACCGCTCCGCCTCATGTGCCTGGCGATGCAGAAACGTTCCGAGCACTTCCCGGGTTTTGTGAACACATCAGAGATGCATCGCTCCCACCCATAAGAGTCATTCTGAAGCATTTTGCTTCCCTTGACCTTGATAATAAAGAACTGAGGTCCAGGTTCCCGGTGTCATTATTCGCTAGGGAGGGGCTCGCAGAGTCTTCCTGCTTCCTGTTTAGCAGCCCGCGTCTTCCTCAGCTCGAGGTGGTGCTCCACACTCAGGAAATGCTTCGGTGCCCTACTTGGCCTCCCGTTCCGGTTGGCGAGCGGCAGGCCGCCTTGCTCCTGCGAGAGCGCATTCTGCATGTGCTGCAGGTTGCCTGCGACGTGCCGGCTCTGCGTCTGGCTTGCTCTTCGTCTCCAGCCCCAGAGCATGCTGCGTATAGTAGCAGAAGGCGGTGCTTAGCTTTCCTTTATCCGCATGCATGCCGCAAACCATCACGCCTCTTTATCCCAGTCGGATTCTTTAATCTGATGCGTCTTTTGGTCCATTGCAGGTGCTGGTAGGACGCGTTCATCTGCCAGTGTTTGGATCTTTTTGTTTTACACTCTAAATTTGCTCTACGGCAGATAACACTGTGATTTTAATCTCAAGGGGTTGTGTTTCGGGGGAAAGCTTCTGAGTAAGGGCAGCTTGTTTCAAGTGGTGCTTCACGAGCTATGAGCCGATTCCGCACACACCGCGCACACAGACCCAGGGGCCCTCTGCCTACACGACTCCTACTTGCAGGGATGCACACTCACACAAAGGGCTTCTCTTTGTTCCCGGGGGAGGGGATCATTTTTACCGGATGAGGATGTGGTCTCTCCACTTTCAGGGGCTTTGTTTTTTCTCCCCTTTTTGTCCCGAGAAGGCTTTCCGTGGCGTCGCGGTAAGTAATAACTGATCTAGAATCCTGCCTCGACGCTGCTCTGCAGGCCCCGGTCAGTGGGGCCCTGGGCCGGGCCGGCAGTCCCAGAGCTCACCTCCTCCTTCCGGCCATCCTGCTCTGCCGAGAGGCCAGCCGGAGTCACTCATGGGGACGCTTGGGTTTATGGGCCGAGGACGGCCGTGCTGGGTCTCGCTGAAACAAGGCAGGGGGGGTGGGGTGTGGAGAAGCCACCGGGGCGGGCCGTCATCCGGCCGGAGATGGACCGCTCCATCCCAGGGAGTGGATTGTTCCTGTAAGAGCAGTGGGCTGCCCTTAATCACGCTGGGGGGGATGGGTGCTGAGCAGCTGTGATGCTCCGGAACATCCCTAAATCAATTTCCTAAGAGTGTCCTTTTTTATATGCTCTTCTGATCACAGGCACAGTAGCCTAACCCCAGTGAGCCAAACACCGCCCCCACATTCTGGAAGTCAGGGGTCACCAGCAAGGTCCAGTGAGGAGAGGTGAAGCTTTCCATCTAATCCCAGCTCCGACTTTACGTTATGTGGGCTGAAAGGCTGCCTTCTCGTGCGGCCTGATCTTCTCTGCCCTCTGAGAGATGGTCCACTTCAGTGTCTCCTACTGCGCAGGGGACCCTCTTCCATGGGGGGCCATGCTGACCATGGGTCTCCGGGTTACCTTTCTGAGAGTGACTGATTTACACCTGGAGAAGCAGGTGAAGGGCTAATAATAGCTTCCTGAAACAATTCGGACCTGATGCCGAGCGGGAAAGCAGGCCACGCTGCAGACTTGGCGGGATTCTCCACTGCCGCTCCGTAACCACGGCGAGCTCATTATAATGCCAGATTCAACCTGAAACACAGCAGGAACCTCCCAGTGTACCCTACCGCCCCTTCCTGTGTCTATGCTGCGACGGATAAACTGGGACCGATAACGGACCAGTTATTAGTAGGTGGAAAATCCTTTAAATAACGATGAATAATTCACAATAATTCACAATGGATAAAGTACACAAACACACACATCCATCCATCCATTGTCTTTTTTCCATTTCAGGGTTGTGGTATTAGCCTGGAGCCTGTCCCTGGAAGCTCGGGGAAAAGGCAGGGGACTCCATGGCCCATGGGGGGCCAGTCCATCACAGAGTACACAATCACTCACTATGGACTATTTAGAGGTGCCGGGTTACATAACCACGTGCCTTAGGACAGCAGGAGACCAGGAGAACATCCAAACACACACGCACACACACACACACACACACAGGGGGAGCTGAACCCACAACCCTGAGGTGTGATGCTATAATGCTACCCACTGACTCCCCCTGATGGCCAATGATGACTGATGATCAGTGGTGACTGACCTGCTCCAGAGCACTTTTCAGGGGTTATTCTTACTATTGCTCCCAAAACCTTTTAGCAGAACTTTCAAGGTGGAATCAGCCTCTGTTTGATAAGATGGACGGCGGTTCCATTAGAGTGTGTCAGCCGTTCGGGCCCTGCGAAGATGCCGGCTTGTGAAAGGGGCACGCAGAGCCTGTAGGGTGCGTGTTCTACGCAGTCCGCAGGAGAGACGGCCCTGATAATGGGTGCTTCCAGCCATCCGGAGTTTATGGAGCGTGTAGCTCTTCGCAGAACGCGGCCTCAGACTCCATTTGAAGGCTGTCCTCGATTTCGGGCTGCCCCGGGCACGCGTGCACACAGACAAAGAAAAAAAAAAAACTAGACCAGGCACCCCCACTGCCTGGAGATCCAGCAGCTCTGCTCATCCTACAAAACAGAATCTGACACCAGGGCGAACCAACCGGGGGGGATGGGGGCGGGGTGTGCCACCCAAAATTTAATTTAGCTTCTCCCCCCCCAATAAATAGACCTTTGTATTTAAATTATTAAGTTGGCTACCCCCAATATCAAATTGTCTTCTGCGACCTTGTCTGACACCATTTGGTTTGTAGGGTTAAAGTTACATCGGCAGACCCCATGAAGGAGCAGGCCTGTGTTGTTTCAGGAAGTTTCATCAAGGCTCTGGGATCTGAGCCCCTATCTTGCAGCTGATGGGTTTGAATTACGTGGCTGGCAGAGTAATTATATCTTATATCCTTGAGCGAGGCCCTTAACCCCAACTTATCTGGGTGTGTGACATGCTGTGCGACCCTGTGCTCCGCTCTAACCTGTATGTCTGGGTGTGTGACATGCTGTGCGACCCTGTGCTCCGCTCTAACCTGTATGTCTGGGTGTGTGACATGCTGTGCGAC
>JAODKL010000002.1:10073298-10085573 GCA_026780765.1 Petrocephalus schoutedeni
GGTCACGCGGGTGAGTTACTTGCTTAGCTAATGCTCTGAACAGGAAATGAAATGTTAGTACCTGCAGGTTTGTGTTTTTTCGATCGACTCCCCCCACTTGTACCTCGGGCTTTCCACTAATCAAAGCCCTGACCCCCCCCATGCCACTCCACTCGGGGGCGTAAAATGAAAAGCCAGGCAGAGCCTGTATGCATTTGGCTGGAATCTGACGATGCCCATTTGATGCTTAACACTGCTATTTTGCCATTGACAAATAACCTGGACCTGATGGCCTTTCGCCAAATGGACTGTACCACTTTTATGCTGGCTGGGGGCATTTCTGATGGACGTCCTGTGTCACACGTAGTGCGTCTCTTCACTTTTATGATTCAAATATAGCTGCTGTTACACCATATTGGTTTGTTTGTGGCTCAATATTTGACCCTGCTTGTGGGTTTGAATCCTGGCTCCTCTGTGTGCATGTGGGGTTTGCATGTTCTCCCCATGTCATGAACCTGCCCAAAAAAGTAATTTAAGTAAGTAATTATCCATGTTAATTAGTAATAACTGCTAGGGAATGAATCAGACAATCGCACATTTTCTGCCCCCGCTTTCCTGGCTATAAACCTACCTTTCTCCTGTCCCCTCCTTTCATGGACAGGTCTCGTTTCCTTCTGCCTGTTCTACAGAAACGTGACCAAATGCATCACTTTTGTCTGACCATCACAGCTGAGAAGCGATGGCGTTAAAGTTTTAATCCCATATCTCAGGGCAGCCAGCCATTATTAATCTAGCTGGACGTCATTAGCTGGACGATCAATCTTCCATCATTAGCGGGAATGATCAGCCCTCTGTCGTTAGCGAGACGATCAGCTGTCTATCATCAGCTACAGGATCAGCCCTCTTTCGTTAGCAGGACGGTCAGCCGTCTGTCGTTAGCAGGACGGTCAGCCCTCTGTCATTAGCAGGACGATGGGACCCCAGTCATTAGTGGAATGCTGCAGAATGTGGTCCCACGCACGTTACTGCCTGCTCTGGCATTCTGGAGAAAGCATCTTGCTGTGTCGTACACCCACAGCCCTCTCTCGTTTCACCAGCCCCATCACTGAGCTTGTAAGAAGCTGGTGGGGGTCTGTTTGCAATAAACGTGACCCTGTTCCTACAACCTGCTGCTTGATGGGGGCCTGTGTGTGTGTGTGTGTGTGTGTGCGTGTGCGTGTGCGCGTGCGTGCGTGGGGCGAGGGGAGGGATGGTGGTATAGATATTCATTATTCATAATTATGTAGTTACCTGTTTTCATTGAGAATAAGACAAATGCTGGACTTTTCCAGAATGTTCTACATCTCTACTGTGTCACTGTGTCAGTCGGTCAGTCTAGTTTTATTATGTAGCTGAGGCCAACTCTGGCATGGCATGACTCAACATCTGCTGGAGAGACCTGATAGGCTGCACTCTGCTTGCAGCTGATTGGCTGGCGCTTCTAATCCCCCAGTCTGCTCCATGCGGGTGTGACAGCGGCTTGCTAAAGCTGCCCTGTTGGACCCCGGAGGGCCCGGCACTACAGCATGAAAGCTGACACCCCCCCCCCCACCCCTGTTAACCTCCCGCCGAGATCCCGGATTATGACTGAAGCCGGCCAATTTCGTTTTCTAAACGGGTTGCCTGCGAAGGCTGTCGGGGGGGGGATCCCAGCCCTCCCACCGAGAAGCTCATTTTCAAAATGCCTTATTGAATGCCCCCCCCGTGACCCAGCGTGCTCTCGGCTGCACTGAAGTGCACTCTGGGAAGAGTCACTGATAAGGTTTATAAATATATATTAAAATGTCTGACGTTATTTTTTGTAATGGCCAAACATTTTCCACTATAAATACACAAGATGAAGGTTCAAAGGTTCTGTGTCAAAATGGCAGTAAGAATTTATATATAGTACAGGTTTTTACAGATACTGATTGGAGGGATTTAAAAGTAAATATTTAAACGAACCAATTAAAAAATGTGTTTTCTGCTGTGCTTTCGGCTCTTCCTATTGGATGCAACTTAGAGCGCTCCTAATGGATAATGCCCACAGCACAGTGTGCTGGTGAACACTGTCGAACACATGACACCCCAACAAAACGTTCCTTAGCAAAGGGTAGATACACCCATGGCTTCCCAGAATGCCGTGCTCCTTAAAGGCATTGATTAAGCATGTAGTTTTGCTCCATTTCAGCTTATGATGTGGTCACCTTTATCTCCAGTAGACATATAAAGTAGGCCATATATCACACAACTCCAGTGTGCGCAGGGTAGACGGCAGATTCTTTTCTGGGATCTTTCATTTCTATGGCTGATCTATGCAGTTTCCCCAGGTCAGGATAGAGGGAGCTCCTGTGCTTAATTTAATGGGGCCCAACGCTCACAGTCAGAGGTGTGCTTCTGGCGAGGCAAGATATGGCCAATATACAGCATATACATACACCCTTCAATGGACCAACAGGCCCCTGCCTTCTGGCCTTGATCCCTGGGATAGGCTCCAGGCCCAGCGTTACCCTGCACTGTTTGGGAAGCTGTAATATGTTTGGATGGATATTTACTGCGGCTGCATTATACTTATACACTTGCTATTCTGTAATTTTCAGTTTGTTTTGAAACAGAACCTGACTTACAGTTACTGATAAACAGATCAGCACTAGAACCCTTCTGGTTCTGAACAATCTGGCTTCGCTGAAGGCAGTAATGCAATGTCACAAGAGTCTGATTTCATCAGGGCTGATCGTGCAGAGAAGCACATCTGGTCTCCTGCTTTGTCATTATCTTTTTAGATCAATTCTGGATCAATACTAGGATATATGTGGCATGCTGTATGTGATCCTGAAACTTATATTTCCTGTCTACACTATATGGACATAAGTATTGGGACACGCCTCTTAATCGCTGCGTTCAGGTGTTTCATTCAGATGCATTGCCACAGGTGTAGAAAATCAAGCATGTAGCCATGCAGTCCAAGTTGCAAACATTTGTCAAAGAATCAGACAAAGCTGCACATGCATTTACATTTATGTAACAATTTTATTACCTTGTAAATAGTCTGAAGGGTTTGCAAACTACCCCAACACTTTTGATGTAACTAATTTAACATTTGTAATGGAATAATATAGGTTTGCCATAAGATTTCTTGCATGAGCCTGAAAGCGTGAGTGTCACGCCAGATGTGTGACAGTTGGCAGCCCTGAGACAGCAAGCCAGGCCTTCATGTTCAACACCAGTGCCTGACCTCACAAATGCTCCTCTGGAGGAATGGGCAAAAATTCCCTTCCCTGCAAAGGGGGGACCAACTCCATAATGGGGGCTAGGAATTTAGGAACGGGATGTTTTGGCACATTTCATGAAATATGCTTAACATTCTCAAGATAAGAGCATTTCCCAAAACAGTTCATGCATATACAGACATCCCACGTCTCCTGGAAATTCCGGGAATCTCCCGCAAATTGACAGCAGCTCCCTGACACCCGCAAATGATGCGCAATGGCCTGGAAATCTATCGCTATTAAGCGGTGGTAAAATTAGCCCGGTGAGGAAATGTTGCCCTCCCAACCCAGCCTCAGCACAGTCACCAATGTATGTGTACGGTATTGGGCCCATGGTGGTAACGTCATTGCGCAAGGCATCGTGGGTCTTATTACGGTCCCCTGCAAATCCAGCCAAGCGCTGGCCAGCACCCCCACCCCCCCAGATGCCCCTCATCTGCCTCCCCAAAGTCAATATCCCTAAAGTGGGATGTCTGCATATAGAACAACACTATGGTTTAGCTGCAAAAGCCTGTAACTTACCCAAAACCATTAACTCATGTCTCAAAAGTAAATAAAAATGTCAACGTGATTTTGCTTCTGAGGTCATAGTACAATGGCAAACAAAAAGTCACACAGCACTCTATAACAAAAAAATAAAAAGGCAATACAAGAACAACAAAATAATATACTGAAACATAATGCCGTATCACTTCAATTTATGGAATATATTTTAATATAATTTCGAAAGCTGAGTTAATGTTTTGCATGTGGTGGCTAACAGAATGATCATTTACATATATAGTTTTGGGTATAAAATTATTACAATGGGACACAGCATAACCTGTTTTCACCAACAAGACCAAAGCAACTGAAAATTGCGCCAGATGATGGAAAAAAAACATTTGCACATATGCACTAAAACGTTTGGGAATTTGTGTGAACCAATGAGAAATGATCTCATTCTGCTGTGCAGAAGTGACATCACAGTGTGAGGAATACACTTGTTGTCATTTGAGAAGCAATCGAGAAACTATTTTTTTTATTTACATTTTCCCTTCATTCCATCCATGCCATGTCTAACTGTAGGTAGACAGTCTAGTTTTAAAAATACATGTACAATTTCACGAATTCCTATTTCTTCAGTATATTGTTTTGAATTGTTTTGCATATTGTTTATTTTATCAGAGTGAAACCACCTCTTTCTGATTCTGTTACTTGACAAGCGGAGATTCCGGTGACAGATGCCTTTGACAGATTATTTGAGGCCCGGTAAGCTTCCTGATACCCTTAGACAGCTACTAAAGCGCACCTCTGTCCACAGAGGCACAGCGGCAGCCAGGACTCTGCACAGGTCTTGCAGCAGTGTATATATTTCGTGTCTTGTCTGTCCCAGAGGGTAAAATGTCCTTTACCCGCTGCATTGCCCCGGGCAGAGAAACGCAGGAGTTTGCCTGAGGGCTTTATGTTTTTTTATCTCCACGCTGGCCCAGCAGTTCTCCAGCAGAGGCCGGTGAAGATGAGAAAGCCCCCCCCCCCCCCCCCCAGTCGGTCAGCTGAGAGGGTCAAGTGTCCAAGCAGCAAGGGGTCGTATGTGGAGCGGGGGGGCAAAGTGTATGTCCATCAGTTTGCCTGCATCATACTCACTGCGGAGCATCTCCACCAATCCAAACCCAGCTTGTTCATAGTCCCAGTGGCACTGGAAACGGACGGCGTCCAATCCGCCTCCATCTTACTGAAAAGGTGACTCTGCCATCAATCCAAGGTTAACTTATTGGGAGTCGAGGGAAATCAGAGTGCTCCAGCCCACCTTACTGGGGGCAGTGATCGCTCTGAACATAAACGACAAAGCAATAAACCTTTTTGGACTGGCGGAATAGAAGAGGGCGTTTCAGATGCACATTAGATGTGCTGTGGAATACACTGGCCTACACACCACTTCCTGTTTGTCGGGCTTTGACAGACATTGATTGAATGCCATCAATACTTCTGAGAAGCGTTGGGCTTATTTACCGGCTGACACAGCCGACACCCTCAGCTCCACCTTCACAGTTCATTTCCAAAGAAGCAGATCTAATTAATGATACACGGGATGCGGCCAGAAAAGGCTTTCGAGTCCAGCGCAATATCCACGTGTATCTGATGCACGTTTCCAGCCTGTCGCCTTTCTGCCATGGCAGGGCTCATGTTTTTACCACTGAAGCCTCTCCTTCAGACTGTCCTCCAGACCGAGAACAAGGGACCCGGACGGGCTGCAAGCCTCATCAGTTAGCAGAAGGCTTTGAGAGTCAGCTTTTTCCTGGAATGAAGGGCGGTTTTGGGGGCTTTTAGGGGGAAGATCTTCAGCACGAGTTCACCAGATTGTTCCGTCTAGGTGTTCTGAAAGAATTTCACTCAACTAACCCAATATACAGCAAACAGAATGCCTTTGAATTAAGCTTTCATTTTCCTCATCTGGCCTTCTCCCTTCAGTTATTATGAACATTTTTCAGAAAACACAATCTTTTTATTTTTCACAGCAATTTATCGGGAAAAATATTTTTGGTCATCGCTCCATCTGTCTGTCCAGCCATCCAGTAAGTGCCTATCCTCCTCCAGCTCATGGGGGCCCAGGATTTCTATGCTGAGAAGCACAGGGCTCAGGTACACCCTGGCCAGGAGGCCGGGCAGTGGCGTTAGAGGGAGTTTGACACTGGGGGACCCGAATTTGCCCCTGGGCTGAGTGGGGCGATGTGTGTCGTGACATGGCAGTGGGGTGACGTCGTGATGAGATCATGTTTGTCTGATGCAGAACTAAGATCTTTGTTAGGTATGCGTCTTATCTTCATGCTGTGCACAGCCTCAGTGACACACAAATAAAGGACACGCTGTTATTTATTTATTTATTGGGAATTGAGGGGGGTGTGTGTGTCCTCTTGATGTCAGTCCATCACAGGGCACATACACTCACGCACTACAGGCAATTTAGAGATGCCAGTGAACCTGACTGCATGTTTTCAGACTTGGAGTACCCACTATAAGCCTGTGCAACATGGGGAGAACATGCAGCACACACACACACACACACACAGATGCACACACAGAGCAGAGGCAGGATTCAAACCCTGGAGTCGACAGTGCTGCCCACAAAGGTTTGGCATTGTCCTGATATAACAAAACAAACGTAAAATAAATAATAAATGAGTGAATGAAATAAAATGGTTTGATGGTTCTTGGAAGAAATAATGAGAAAATGTAGCATATGAATCCTCAAATCACAATTGGACTAGCCTTCTAACTCTGATCCCTGTAATAATTAGATAGATACGAAAACAATTTATGTAGCTGGCTGACAGATTCGACACATCCCTGAAGATTCACACATCTAAAATGCCCTGCCACAATCTGGATGCTTTTCAGACGATATTCCGAGTTCCCAAATCCTAGCCCATATCTCTCTCTGATTATTCAGGCTTGTCAAAATCAATCGTGCTCTATTACTGGAGAAAATTACCTTCCCACCGCCACTTCTGGGGCGGCTGTTTGCATGTGGGAGCTGAAAGCCATCAAAACCCCTTCGTCGCTCAAGTGAATCGAATGGTGATGTATAAAACATTACATCCTACATGGAAAATAAAACTTAATCAAAGATTAATTCCATGAGCTGGGCGGGGCACGGTTCCTCAGACCTCCAGGGTTGGCGGCTCCTAATCGCATGGAGTCTGCCTGTTCTCCTGGCATGTTATCTGGGTTCTCTGGTTCCCTTCCGCAGTCCGCAGACGTGCCACCCTGTGTGAACAGTTGTGCTGCTCTCCGCATCACTTCCATTCGAATTGCTGTGTACTTCAACATGTGTTTCAGTTTCACTGTGCCCAGCCAGGAAGGAGACATCACTGGCAGACTGATTCCCGCTAGTGACCGAGGGACTGTGTGTAGCCATTTGGTGACCGAGGAGCCTTTGGGGCATGGCAGTAGCGGCGCGCACTTCCATACCCCTAAATCTGTGCCTGCCCTGCACGTGTATCCCATGAGGCCTGTGGGGTTAGGGCCCACAGACAGCTGCACGTGGTGCTATGACTCTGCCTGTGATGGGTACTAGGGCAGGGAAAGCTGGCCTCCATTCTGCTCTGCATATTGTGTCTGCTGCTCCGGAAGTAAAGATTCCAGTTTATTTAGCGTTGAAACAGCACAAATCAAAGGCTCTGCATTGTTATATGGTATCCATCCATCCATCCATTTCACATATCCAATGTCAGTTTGTATTAAAAACCATCCCAGAAAACAGGGCACATATTCACACAAACATACACCTTCACACCCACAGCCGCACTACAGGCAGTTTAAGGACGCTGCCTTATTTATCAGCTTTAATGATTTATATAAAAATCATATGAATATTTTATACTAGTCAGACTTAACTGGGTTTTCCCCATCTACTAATACAATGGCCAATTTTAGACCGAAAGCCTTTGTAGACTCCATCCATATTTATAAGTGTAGCCTTATAAAGTAATTCTAGCATCCTGTACATCGACCGGTTCGAGTCGCTGTCATGTCAGACAGTCGATGAGCACAATTTATTTTCTAATTCCCGACCCCATTATAATACCGTCGACAGCCCTGATTGTTGTTTGTTTGATCTGTGCATAGATCAGGCTTCTTAGCTGCTCGAATGCTCCATTGAACGGCACGTGAGCCACTTGTCCATCTGCGTGACATTCTGCTGCAGTGGGACGAATCTCTCTTGGGTGAAGCAGGCTGCTTCACCTGAGCACTGCTTGGGCTTGTTGTCATTCTGTACTAGTGTCTCCGTGTCACTCTGCTGAATAGAGAGGAACTGCAGGCCACCCACAGAAATGCATTGTGGGTACCCCCATGCATTCTGCTCGTGTTGTAGTTTGTGGCATCAGCCACCTCTACAGGAAAAAATATTCTAGGGTGACCTTTCCCCACAGAGTTTACAATATTCAAGCAGGACCCAAAAAAACTGTGGTAGGGGTCTCTAGTCCTGGTCTATTTTCATTTGGTGCTCATGCAAGATCCATATAAGGGAATAATTTCTTATAGTCGCATCAGATAGAGAAAAATTTAATAATGCATTTTAGACAGCACCCAAAGGAATATAATGAAGCAAAATTTTCCCCAGATTTGCAACTTTCTTGCTGTCTGAAGTTACTAGACACACTGACCAGTTGCTCCCACACCTGTAAAAACTAAACTAAAAAAAGCTTTTAAAATGCCTTTCAAAGAATATAAAAACCTTGGGCCATAATGGCAGGAAGAAAAGATAGACATGATCTCCACACTGGACCAGGGAGGCGCATTTTACACGATCCCTTAAGTGGCCTGGGTTCTACCCCCTATTTCGGTCCAGGCTTATCTTGATCGACAATAAAAAGAAACTGTATTTTACTATGAGCATATCTGTCCGTCACGCCGGTCATGTGACATCATGCCCTCTCCCCTTGGGGCCGCTGTGCCCGTGGGCTGCGGGGGCCACGCGAATGGAAAACAATTTGTCCGCTGGGCACCGAATCGGGAAAAGATAGCCGCTTTCCCTGGAGCCAGTCCAGGAGCAGCCTGTGCTAACATGACGCATTACCCTCCGCTCAGCCAAATCGCGAATAAGCCAGGAGCTCGCAGATGACTTTCACCGCGTCCTGCCGCGGCTGACGAGTTAATGAATGTTGGTAAATCCCCTGATCTGAAGCCTCAAAGAGGCTATGCTATTCCGGCTTATAAACCTGTCTTTATTTTCCTTGAAGCTGTAGATTAAGGACACGTAAAAAA
The DNA here is from genome assembly GCA_026780765.1 of Petrocephalus schoutedeni. Taxonomy (NCBI): domain Eukaryota; kingdom Metazoa; phylum Chordata; class Actinopteri; order Osteoglossiformes; family Mormyridae; genus Petrocephalus; species Petrocephalus schoutedeni. Next base: position 10,082,313 of record JAODKL010000002.1, read on the forward strand.
AAACAAAGTAACTAACAGATAAACTAATGCAATGCAGAGCGAACCAATTATATGGAAAAGCGTGATAATTATTCCCAATATACAAAATTCTGGTAATATCTGCATTGGTTTAAACATGCCTTGACTGACAACTTAATCCCAAATCCCACAAGTTGTTTGTGATTCCTAAATCCCTACAATTCCTGTGACACGCCTCCACTTTTGTGTCGACTTAATAAGTGTATTCATAATGGGGTGCATTTATAAGTCATAAATATGCAGAATCATTCATTCTGAAGCAACCCAATTTTCTCCCATAATGCAAAAACATGAACTGATTTCCTGAACAGGCACTAGTGGTTGGGTTTGCGTTCCATTCGGGGTGACCTCCTACCCCTAGCTTCCTCCAGCCTTGTACCCCATGTGAGGCCAAGGGCACCGGGGAATCTGCTAAACCCTAGTGGAGGACAATCAGCCCCAATACCCCAGGATAGGACGTGCAGACCCGGCCGGCGGGACGGCCAGAGGGACAACTGATAATTGCTCCATAGAGGGTGTGAGATTGGCTCCCCTGACCCAGGCGAAAGCCCCCTCTGCAGGTAGGGTGATTAGAAAGCAGCCTGCTAATGATGGACAGTCCGGAGCACGACGACGGTGACGTTACCGCCAGCATTAGGCGTGCTCAGCCATCAGACCTGAATCCGAAATGGGCCATACAGGAGAGGGAGGAAGGTACCACCCGCTCTCAGGCCGTCCGCATCCGAAAATAAAGCCAAGGCACGCTGGAGGTGCTCCCTGCCACTCCTTCTCTGATAAGCAGCTGGAGGGTGGGCAATGGAGGGGAGGATGTGGTCAGCTGGCATCACCTCGGTTACCTGCCGTGCGGCTTGCCAGCTGTATCTGTGATCAGAAGGTTGCTGGTTCAAGTCCTAGATGTTGGGAGAGCAATTTTCAGCACTGGGCCATTAAGCAGGGTCCTTAACCCCAAATTACTCCAGAGACAGTCTAACCCTGCTTTCTTATAAACATATGTCTCTTTGAATAAAAACACTGGCTAAATTAAAACAAGTAAATATGTATCCAAAGCGTATAAATGATGATAGTGGACACACTTAGCCAGTCCCAGGAGCAATTAGGGTGAACGACCTTACTCAGGGGCCTAACTGTGGTATAATTACTCTGCACAGGAATCCCAGAAGGGATTCGAAGCCATGATGTTCCAGATGCAGGCACTGACCCCTACCTGGGCCACTGAGCCACACAGTATCCCTTTTGCTGGCTAATCATAGTGGTTACAGGTGACGTCTCTTAATTTGAAGGTTATTGGTTCCATTGAGGGAACTTCTGATTTAAATAGAGCAGGGTGGCCTAGTATACCCAACCAGGTCTGAAGAAATATCCATCTATATAAATGCGATTGTGCATCATTTCAGATTTTATGTAAGTGGGAACTCTTCAAACACCCTTTCACCCGCTATGCTGGTCTTTCGTGACAAACATCATATTTCTCCAACCATCAGCATGCAAAGGACAGCAAAATAACTCCCAGCTGAAGAGAAGTTTTTGGGGCTTGGCTGTCATTTTGCCCTGACATTCTCCATGGCCACTGATGGCTTTGTTATTAATTTACCTTCCTGCATTCTCCTGTCTGTCATTACAAATGCCAAGTATGTGTGTGTGGGGGGGGTCTCAGGCTCCATAAATCTACTGTCGGCCGCAGCATACTTAATTATTTGCCCACATAAATGTCAACATCACCATGTGGCCTTCGTGCCCATGACATGACGGGTGTGTCCCTCTGGTCGGAGCGCCTGATTGGCTGAGGAGGGAAGCCTGATGGAAGAATGAGAAATACAGTTTGCCCATTTTAGCTTGCCTGTTTTTTTCTGGCTTTTTTAAAAAAATGATTAGCTTGTATAATATTTAATCTTAAATATGCTGCAGGTGGCACAGTAGACATTATTCATGGGGCATGGGGATTGGGAAAGGATGAAACAGGCTTTCCCTTACAGGAGGAAAGGCCAGATGTGTCAGGGGTCAAAAAAGGATGGAAAAAGATGAGAGGCTTCCAGCTTATGGGGTGAAATGAAAGAGAGCACATAGCTTATTCAACAGGAGGCTGATTGTGCTGATTGTCCTCTGATGTGTGACTGTAGGACCACAGGCCGCCCCAGGGCCCACGAGCCTGAGCTCTGGCAAGCCTGCACCACCTCCCCCCAAGCAGATGAAGTCACCTCAGCTCCGACAAGATAGGACTCCAATCACCAGACCACCTCATTGAAAGGTCATACCTCAACACCCCCACTGAGCCACAAGAACCTCAGAGCCAGATTCCAGTGGAAACGTCACGCTGGCCCAAGACTGGCCCAGGACTCACATTCTAGACCCAAACACAGAAAGCATCACCCCAAACTAACATTAGGAACACGTATCCATGTTTGGTCTTGTCTGAATGGTCACGGCACAACAGGTACAAAGATCTCAACTCCAAAGCAGTACGTCATCACTTATAGAAAGCAAAATTACTTCCAGCAGAGTGGAAGACCTTATCACCTGATCTGGTAAAGGAATTCAAACAGCCCACCTAAAGCAATACAATTGGCTGATGGCCTGAGGACTGACAACTCAGCAATTCTCCTGGCTGCACACAAAAAGATTGCAAGCAATCCAATTGGATTCCGTCGTTGGGCCACGCCCCCACCCTGAAGTCCTATGTGAGGGAGACAGACACGCTGCTGTGAGCTGATGTAAGATGAAGCAAGCCACTCAAGCTAACTTTTAGACTTCCTGGCAGACGGAGCCGAATTCTCTTCTCCACCCCCCCCCCCCCCCGTGTTTAAGGTGCAGAATCGCCCTTTCTAAGTGACCCTTCAGCTAATTGGCTTTCAGAAAGGTGCCGCTGATGATGCCGAGCGGCCCGGATATCCACGTGGCTCCCAGATGGACGGGAATCCCTTAATGTAATGTTTACCGCCGTCTGAGTGTTTGATTTGGAATGAAATTGAGGTAAATGAACAGGTAATTGGTTTTATAATTGAGCATTTGGGAACACCCTGCACGGGAGGCCGGCGCTGGCCGCAGCGCTATGATGGTCGATTTTTCATTTCCATCTCATTATGAGCACAAATCCTCCCTCTCGGACTCCGGCGATGATGTGCTCATAATGGGTTAATGCAGGTGCCAGTGAAGCCCAGGTTATATCATCAGCCCTGCCTAGCCCTGCCCACAGCATTTCTCCGCTTGTTTGTCTTCATAGCTGCTCCTCATTAGCCCAACCTGATT
>JAODKL010000002.1:10091110-10106799 GCA_026780765.1 Petrocephalus schoutedeni
GTCACCCTAACAGCACCATCATCACCGGGAGCACACTCACCAACGGTCACCCTAACAGCACCATCATCACCAGGGCACACTCACCAACGGACACCCTAACAGCACCATCATCACCGGGAGCACACTCACCAACGGTCACCCTAACAGCACCATCATCACCGGGGCACACTCACCAACGGACACCCTAACAGCACCATCATCACCGGGGCACACTCACCAACGATCACCCTAACGGCACCATCATCACCGGGGCACACTCACCAACGGTCACCCTAACGGCACCATCATCACCGGGGCACACTCACCAACGGTCACCCTAACGGCACCAACATCACCGGGGCACACTCACCAACGATCACCCTAACTGCACCATCATCACCGGGAGCACACTCACCAACGGTCACCCTAACAGCACCATCATCACCGGGAGCACACTCACCAACGGTCACCCTAACAGCACCATCAACACTGGGAACCGTAGCGGCACGATTGGTGCCTGCCATGGGGTGCCCACAGTGAGGTCTGCCTGGCATGCCGCAGGCGGTTGCTAAGTCAGCGTTCCCCCCTATGGGCAAGTTATTAATAATAAATAACCATGTAAAAAGGTTATTGCCAGTTTATTATTCGTTTATTTTCATAAACAGTTTGCTCATTGAGAGCACCTTGTGGTAACACAGCTGGCACACAGCCAATTTTTAATTGACATATCCTCATACTTTTAAGTCTACATCAGTAGGTAAATCTGGTTTGTTTTTCACTTTCTCTTCATCTAGCTTGCCAAGACTGCAGGCAACAATCTTTGCTCATGCCATCCTACGATTTGATGTGAGTTATAAGTTATAAGACATTTTTTAATAAGATCATCAGCTAAATTACTAGCTGCAGGTGAGTGGGCGAGTTTAAGCGACATCTGTGAGTGGGGTGATAGACGGGGGGTTGATGGGGGAGACAATTTTTTTTTTGCAGGGGGGGGGGGTGGTGATTTTTTTGTTTAGTATTTGTACTTGGTCAACAATGAATTTATCGCGCCTGGTGACTAAACTCCTGTTCTGAATGGTTACACAGGCGCCAGTCATCGTTGGGTGAAGAGCACGCAGCAGTGGGCATAATTGGAAAGACTAAGTGATGCATGCTTCACTGGGCAGGGTTAGAAACACGTCATATTTCATAACTACCCAATCAACTCCTCAATAAAAGGTGATAAGTAACGATAAGTAACACGTTGAAATTTATTAGCTTAGTGAGGCAGAAAATGTTTTGCTTCACTGAAGGCCTTTTAGAAAGCTAAATATGGTGCTATTTTGCCCAAAACTTTGAGAGACATTTTTTGAATTGCAGCATATTTGTGGTTTTGCATAGAAATGGTGGTTGCAATAATACATTGGCATTAATGAGATATTTTATGTAATGTGAATGTAGTTTTTTTCTTTCTTTCTTGCTGAGACACTACTGCAACTGTTTTCTTAAAGAAACTGGTGTCCTGTGGCGGACTGGAATACCATCCAGGGTGTATGCCTGCCCCTTGTCCTGTGGCAGACTGGCATCCCATCCACGGTGTAAACCTGCCCCTTGTCCTGTGGTGGACTGGCATCCCGTCCAGGGTGTATGCCTGCCCCTTGTCCTGTGGCGAACTGGAATACCATCCAGGGTGTAAGCCTGCCCCTTGTCCTGTGGCAGACTGGCATCCCATCCACGGTGTAAACCGGCCCCTTGTCCTGTGGCGGACTGGCATCCCGTCCAGGGTGTATGCCTGCCCCTTGTCCTGTGGCGGACTGGCATCCCGTCCAGGGTGTATGCCTGCCCCTTGTCCTGTGGCGGACTGGCATCCCGTCCAGGGTGTATGCCTGCCCCTTGTCCTGTGGCGGACTGGCATCCTGTCCAGGGTGTAAGCCTGCCCCTTGTCCTGTGGCGGACTGGCATCCTGTCCAGAGTGTACGCCAACCTTGCACTCTGAGTTACCTGGGATGGGCTCCAAACCCCCAATGACCCTGACGAGTGGTTAGAAGATGGATGGTGTGTACATATACAGACAGTAGAATGAAAAATGTGGTTTGGATGATGAACAAGAGTATTTTGGGAAAAGAATGGTTGTCAAGCAATCTAAACATCGATCCATCTTCAAGAACCGCTAATCGGGTACAAGGTCATGATGACTCCCAGGAAGCACAGTGAACAGGAAACTAGTCCTTCCTGGGGTAATGACTATAGATAATTTACAGAGATCCAGTCACTTAAGTGCAGGGGATTTGAGGAAACGTAAGTATCTATGGAGAAAACATGAGCAAAAGAGTAAAACACACTCCACACACAGAGACCGAGGGCAGGAATCTAGCCCCCAAACCTGGAGGCAGGCCCACTGCACCACCCCACAAATGCCGGTAAGACTTTGATCATGAGTAGGTTGTGGTTGACAGCTGTTGATGCAGGCTGGAGTAATTTGATTGGATTTCCCTGACATTTGTCATTAATTTTATCAGTTGCTTTATCATTTTTGAGGTGGATGGGAAAACCAGTGACATGTCTGTGGTGGAGGATCCACCCACACAGAGCTGAGCTCACGGGATCGTGCATCACAGAAGAGCCTCTGTTAGTTCGCTGCTTCTTTATGAGGCCAGCACGGCAGACACTCTGGCTATTAACGGTCTGTGAACGGCAGCCTTTGACTGTTAGTCTGGCATTCCCCTCTCCTTCTTTGCTCAGATGAAGGATGAAGTTTTAGAGAAGACCCCCCTCCCCGCCACCCTTCTGAGTTTGAGGCGGTGCCCCCAAGGTCCACCGCTCTGCAGCCAAGCAAAACATCAAAAGAAGAATCTACCCCAGGAACCATTTACTTAAAGTGTTTCCCGCCCAGCCCCCGTACGCTCTGGGAATGCAAAGGCCCTCACCGGCATCTTTAGTGTCTCCGGCTTCATCGTTACCTCAACTGTCCTCTGGTTACTGAGCGGCTTTTATCCATGCGGGCGCGGCACACATGCACTGTATCCAAAAGACAGCCGACTTGTTCCCAAAAGATTTTCCTCCAAGTTCATGAATATCAATGACCTCCAAAAAGGTAATGATCATCATGGACACTACAGGAGCGGCTTCTGTGGGGCGGGGTAGTCTAGACTGAATCCATGTCTGTATATTTATGAAATCTAAGCAATGATTTATTCATGTGGGGAATGATATATTAACAGATGGCACATCAGTTCATCTGGTAGGGTCAATCTTAGGGCTTGAGCCTGCCCCCTGGTGGAGATTTTACAAGGGTGGCTGGTGTTCGTGTGACCCTAACCCTAACCTTAACATGTGTTTTGGCTCCTGGTTCTTGGGTGGGATCAGGGCTGGCCCAAGGCATGAGCAAGCTAAGCAGCTGCTTTGGGTCTGGCAGCCACCAGGGGGCCCCCTCCCATCTGATTGTTTCATCAGAATAGGAAGGAAAATAAACTTTTCAACTACGGCTTAGAGCCTCAAAAGGGGTTAAGCTGGCCCTGGGTGGGGTCTCAAGTTCACATTTGGGGTCTAAGATTCTGCCTATTATATATAGCTTCTGGTCCTCATTTCCTCGCAGTTAACCAACGTTGGACCGTGCTGCTGAACACGGCTGGGCCGCAACGCCCCTCAGCTGCCGTTCTGGCATCGAATCCGCCAGGCAGGGGGATGGGGGCCCCTTGACCCGTGACTACGAGGTAAAATCTGCTCCTTGCCGGGTCATCCGGGAGACATAATCGCGCTGACGGCTCCCGCTGGCCTCTCCTGCTGTTACCACTCTGACCATCAGGTGGCTCAGTGGGCCAGGCGGACGGGGTTCGAGCCCCGGCCCACGTTCTGACCAGTTAAAACGGGAAGGGAGGATCGACGACAGGAGATTGGTGGAGAACACGACCCCAGAAGGGACCAGGAGCAGCATAAATAAATAATGTGAATGGAAAAATGCGATGAGGGGAGGGAGAGGAATGCCGGCTTGCTGCCGGCGCATGTAACGGTGCAGCATGTGCTTTATGCGGCTGCCTGGTGAGATGGCACCGTCCGGATGAGCTGCTGAAACGGCCTGGGGGACCAGCTCGCTTCTGTGATGAGAAAGGACCTCGGTAAGAACAGCAGGTCAAAACCTTTTTGAAATGAATCAAGCAGCTGGCTGCTTATCGTATCCCTTTAATGACGAGTGGGCGGTGCCCCTCCCCTTTAAGACTTTGATGTAAATAAAAAGTGCATTTTTTATGTCAGATTAGTCTTGGATTCCTACCTGTTTTGAAAACCATCCACATTCAAGGTCCTGGCTGAAAATGAAGACCACTGTAGAGCAAATATCCAAAACTGACTCGGCCCACGTGGCACATTTTCAAAGCAATTTCTATAGACATTTTAGTGAGTTTTGGAAATTTAGCGAAAGTTCTTCATTGCATTACTCATGAGGACTGAGTAAGTTTTGGTCCCTGATACTGCAACATATGATGACGAGGCCTGACTTTAGGTCACTGGCAGTCAAATTTGCTCTTCAGTTACAGCTCAGTGTCTTTAAATGACACCCTCGATGCCGGATTCTTCCTGTGGTTTACGCAGGCTTTAGAGCGGCCTGCAGGATTTCTCCATGGTGTCGGTAAACAGCAGCATGCTTGGCGTCCGGGAGCTTTGATAGCTGAAACCCGCCCTACCCTCCCCCCCCCACCACCCCCACTGAAAGTGCCCCTCCCCCCAACGCCCATTCACTGTGCCCACGTGCCGTTTGAAGTCAGCGGCCCCTGTGAGCTTGGCTGGTAGGGGTGGCATTCGATTGGGGGGGGGGTCGTCCTTCTGGCCAAAACAGGGGGACAGATCAAAACGGTGGCCTGTAATGCATGCCTGGCATCTCCATATCAAGGCGCTTTCCACTTTGATTCTCCTCCCCAGCTTAAAATGTATAAATAACCAGCATATGACCAACTGTTACCCCCCCCCCCACCCTGATTTGTTATGCTGACATTGCAGGGAATTAAATTATCATACTGCCCTAAGCAGTGAGCGTCTGTTTGTAGGGGGGATCCCATGTGGTACAGCCTTTCACATCAAAACAAAACATTTGGCAACGTAGGGTGGTGGGGGGGAAGTCCCGGGATGCAGTGAAGTCACACAGCTATCGCAGGGATTCAGTTTGGTCCAGCAGAGCACAGGCCCAGACCCGGATGCCCAAACGCACTGTTATCCCTCATGTCCCAAAGCAGTTTGCTTCCCTGAGAATAACATCCCAGGTCCTTCCCCCTGTGTCCATGTCACACAGGTGCTTTTCAGTATTTATTCTTCTGCCAATAAAAATAGTAACGTATTAAATAAAACCTAGTGTAATATTAAGATGATACACCAAAAGAGGTAAAATTAAGATCAAAATGGAAGGAGACCCTTAACCATTCACTGTAAAAAAACATTTTATAAGCAGTCACTCAAAGTATGATCCAAGATGGCAGGTCATTTACTTCGGGGGAGGGGGGGGGGTCACAGGAAATTAAATGCTGTGCCCTTAAATGAAGAAGCAGGCTGTGACGTCCCCCAGGGTTTCCAGAGAGTTCTGTCCGCTGGGGGGATTTCATCATGCAGAGAGCACGGGGGTGTTATTGCATTGGCTCAGCCCCCCCCCCACAGAGGAAATGAGGCTTGGTAGCCGGGCATTCGGCCTGCGGGTCACGTGACCCCGGGGCCGCCACCTTCCCCATTCTGACGCACACTAGCTGTCTTTAATTGCCTGGCTTGTCCCAAACGCAGGCGTATCGCCGAGGTGAGTGTGATGCGGGGAGGTGCAGTGGGAGCCCTCGGGACCCGGCTTGTGGCCAGGCTTTCTTTTCTTGTCCATATACGACTTCGCCCTCCCGCTCTCTCCATGATGTGGGAGGCTCCTCTCGCATGTGACATCATTGGCTCAGTAACGATGTGGAATTTAATTTGCTGGGTGTGGAGAGGAGGCCAAGGGCGGGCCTGAGTAACTGTGATTAGTCTGTACTGTACTAGTCAGAGCCCCTGAACCAGGCTGGGCTCCCATGCCTGCTGCTGTCTTTCTGGATGAAAAGGACCAGGAGACCCAAACATAAATGTGAGGTTCATTATCATGGGCTTTCCCTTATCTATTCTGCAACATCGGAATCCAGAGTATATACAGAAAAGGGAGACTAGCAAACCAGCAAAAGTGAAATAATCTACTCTTTCACTCACTGCTTTGTCTTCATTCAAAACCATAATGCTTACTGAGGAAGAAAATTAGATTCTGAATCTTAAAATGTGTTGCCGATTCCTGAGCAAAAAATGAGTATGCCGGCGCTTACACAGCTCCTGTTACAATTGGAAGAAACTCAGAGGTGTCAATGAAATGTCCATTCATTTCTCCTCAGCCAATCAGGTACTAGCAGATGGCTGCCAGAATTAAGTGTGAAAAGATCATGGGTATCCCTGACAGTACAGACGCATTGTTCAGTCAAATGCAAGGAGCAGAGACCAATGAATACCAAGCCCTGTTCCCTCTCATCCCTTCACATGTCACATGGTTTTGCTTCCTGTACAGAGAGAGTAGCACATCATGGCCAGGTACATTCTTCATTCTATGGCCATTACAAGCTCTTAAGGAAGCCAAAGGGTCCAGCCTTTGCTCTTGGCCAAGACGGCTTCAGAAGGAGTCAGCTTCAGCTAATAACAGAATGATAAAAGAGCTGGTGAAAGCAGGAATTTCTTGATTGTCTGGAAATATATAAAGCTTTAGAATATCATGTCTGACATGGAGCACTGGTATCAGTAATAAAATCTGAGTAAAGGGGGCAATTAATGCATATTTAATTAGACCATTTGCATTAGCCTCCCACTGAATGTGGTAACTTCTGAAAGGGTTCAACGCAAATTAAAGCCCAAGTTTTTGCCAGATAATAAGCAATTATTACTTGGAAATTGCATTTCATAGTTATGTCTCATGTAACCAACTTACATAACAAGGACGATATTTTATTACACGATTTTTAATTATCCAGTATACTGTCCAATGAAACAGGAATCCTATACCTATACATTTATACAGACATTATAAAGCAGAACAGATGGCAAACGAATCAATGGAGGGAATGGGACAGAATGTGACTGGTATTCTGTTATTCTACCAGTCTTGTCGAATCGAAAAAAGATGTCACCATTTTGCACTTTTTGTTACGGCTTTAAGGGCGATTATATTTTATAGTTTATCATATTAAAACCAACAAAGACTAAATTTCATGGCCTTTTGTAGAAGCTGTCAGAGGCTAGAGAGTGACGCCTGTGGTACTAAGAGGAAAAGCCGACTCTCTCAACTGTTCACCCCAGGTGGGCGACTCTGGAAAGACCTCATTTTCAGCTGTCACCCCGCTGAGGGTTTGCGGGGCAGGTGGGGTGCTCGTTGGGTGAGATGAAGAGACCCCGTGCTGTGATGGGCACCATTCTGAGCAACCGGGCCCGCCTGGGAAGCGGGAGCGTGCACATTCACACTCCGTTATTATGTGGAGGGGCCAGGCTTGTTTTGGGAAGTCTATGATCCTCTGGGAAACCTTGTTTCTGGGACCAATCCGTTCCTTAAAAGCATCACAACATTCTAGGGTTCCTCTGAACTCCAATTAACACCGCTGTAATGCTGCCCAGCAATGGCCTGACATCCCAACCAGAGAGTCCAGTACCCTGTGGATTATGGGATAGTTCCCAGGCTCACCATGACTCTGTACTGGATTAGTGGTCATGGAACATGGATGGACACAGGCCTATTTTTTGTAATGCTATGATGATTTTAGAAAGACTGCTTTTATTTGGGGAAGCACAGTTGTATGTGGGGACCACACTCTGGGTTACATTACATTACAGTCATTGGAAATGCATTCACATGCAAATGTTGTTTGCCATGACCGCCCGCCCAAAGAACAGGGGCCACGTTAATGTTGGGCATGATCTGCTGCCTTCCCTGCTTCCTATGAGATGGCAGTTTCCCACAAAAACCCTGTTCTTATTACATTAGCTTCCCCAGGAACAGCTGGAGCCCCGTCACGTCGCCGTTCTATTGCTTTTTCAGACCATCGTAAGGTCAACTGAAGGGCATATTTAAGAAGGACGCGGACTGGCGGAGCATGACTCCTATAACGCGGCACTGTACCCCGATGCAGGTGCAGTCTCTCAAAATTATAAAGGCCGCTTTGTGTCAGTAGGAAGGAATCACGACTCGGAACAATCACTATGCAAATTTTCCATGGTAATCTTTTATTAGGAGACAGAAAATCATTAAGCCACTTTCATCTGTCTATCACAGCGGCAGTAGAAACACGAATCCCCTTCTGCTCCGGCTGAAACGCAGCCTGCGGCGTCCTTATCTTTTACACGCTCATGCTCCAGGATTAACGTTCTTTTAGCATTCTGAGCGTGCCTCCTTTTAATTACACAAAGGGGGGGGATTTTCATATCTCCTGTGTCTCGAGTGTTAAGGAAATGTGGCAGAGAAGGAGAACGTTTTTTTTGCTCAAAACAGCAGAATTTTTATAGCTGAAGTACAGGCGTTAATTGGTAGTTATTGACTTAGGTAGCAGTGTTAAACAAAGCGCGGCTGTGACAGGTGGGACGTGTGCAGGCTTGTGGCGGTCCTTAAACTGCCGTTATATTAGCATAGTGTAATTGTAGTTCAGTTTTATCACAGTGGTTTGCATTAAATGCTTTTATGACTAGCTTCAAATGCACTTTTAAAAATTATTTAAACTTTAATTCTAAGTCCGTCGACCTTCACAACTGTTTATCTGGCACTGGGTTATGGTGAGCCCCGAGCAGAGACAGAGGTCACCCCAGATGGGATGTCTACCCCAGGGTAACAAAATATAGGGTAACATACTGATGGGCAATTTAGGGACACCCACTCAGAGGTGCTGCTAAAGATTTTGGGCCCCATGACAGCATATCTGATACAATTATGGTCCAAAGTTTCTAGGGCCCCTGGCACTGAGTAAGGGCCCCTGACACTCCCACACTGATATGTAACTGCATAACTTGAATGGCCAGGAAGCTCACATACAGACGGCCTGGAGTGGGGATCCAACGCATAAGCTGCCCATGGAACCAGCCCGACTTCCTTCCTGACAGTTTCCAATTACACTGACCCCGCCAATTAATAAGCGTGCATCACGTGTCCGGTGTGTTTAATCCCCCCGCCACAGTCCAGCCCTGCCAGTAGGTGGCACTGGTGCCTGCCTCCGGTGGCATCTTCTGAGGGGGTGCCAACTTTGCAAACCGCCGGTACCACAAGGTTTTCCTGGGGAGAGGGGGGGTGAAGCCTGCCTAGGGACCCACACGGGCCTCGGTCAGCACTGCAAGCGGCCGCGTTTGAGTTCAGTCTTGCTTAAAGCCAAGAATGATTCTTTTTATGATCTTTGAAGGGCTTTCGCTGGTCTGCCCAAGTGGCGCCAGTGAAGACGGCGAGACCTGAACCCGGGCTGAGGCACGCCGCATCGCCGGCACGGGGGCGAGCCCCTCGCTCGCCGCCACCGCCTGCTTACCAGAAGATTCATTTCCCGTCTGAAGGCTCCGCTTATGTCATTCTGGTCAGGATGGAAGACTCCGGAAGGCGGGCCGGGGGAGGGGGCCGGGCCCCATCGGCTAACCGTGATAAATGACGTAAGCTCTTGGTGAGGTCACCGGAGGGAGCAATGAATTACCAGGCCCTCACTGCTCCGACAGGTAGAGACGGAGTGACCGCCTCCTCTGCGGGAGGAGAGCAGGGGGAGGACATGGTCTTTCATCATCTGCTGCACGCATATTTCCTCATAATTCGGGACAGAAAGATCATAAGCGCTGTTTTGTATGCAAACTACATAAACAAAAACAAACATTTGTTTATAAACATTTGTTGTCATAAACTGACTCTGAGTGTAAAATACTTATAATACCCATCCATTTTATCCAGTATAGGGTTATCCAGGACAGGTGACACCCTGGCAAAGATGCAAGCCCATCACCGAAAGCACGATCATACTATGTTGCACTGGAAACAGAAACTAGCCAGACAGAGCCAGTAGCTGCGTTCAGTTTCCCAACCCAGGAGCTATAAGGCTTCAGAACTGAACATTAAGATGCTGTGCCACCCTAAGTTACTAATGAATTCAACTTGAAACTATTTTATAGACAAATATATCGGCTCCCCAGAACGGGTTCATTAGGCCTGTACTACGCAGGATAGTTTTTGCATAGCAAAGTAGTTTCTTGCTATAGTATCGGTTTTGTCACTGTTCGAAAAAATTCTGTGAGTCCAGTACACGTTTTGTGTTTTTTTTTTTTTTTGTAAAAACAAAACGGCATAGTAAGAGAAATAAGAGACCAATACTTGTTTCAGCTTAGCCTGAAGGGGGAGTTTTTCAGGCTGCAGGATCGTGTATCCTATCAAAATAGAAATAAAATAAAACAAAATAAATAAATAAATGGGGGAGGGGTGCTCAAAGGTCTTACATAGATTACAGCTGCAGTGAAGAGAGCACCGGATATTTACTAAGGAGGGTCGGTGCTCTGCTCTCTGGGCCGTAATGCACTCATGGAGCCCTAAGGTACACGAGTTTTGCCCCCGATTGATTCAGCTGAGCGAGTGCTGGACCCGTTATCCGAACGCGGGTCCCAGCAGCGGAATTAAAAGGCAGATTAGCGGGGGACGCAGTGGCCGATGTGGCTGTAAGGTCTAATACACGCCGTGTGCCATCAAACATCTTATTAACAACCGCGCCGATTCGCGACGCCGCTCCCTCGACTCTAAATAAATGATTTTGCGGCGACATTAAAAATACATGGTCGCGCTTGGCAGAAATGTGATTGCCGCCGGCCGGCGGAATACAACTGTGCCGCCATCAATAATTCAGGGGATTTTCAGAAAGAAAACCCGCTCTCCATCAACAGCCCAGTAGCGGGTAAGCAGTTAGTCTGCTTTTGTAAACGTGTATTCTCTTTATTTTCTCGAACGTACAAGCTGGCAGTCTTCCTGAAATAAACAGGACGGCAATCGGGGTGACAACGAATGAAATATACGGCGTCACTGTTTTATTGCTGATAAAAGGGCGCCGCATGTGAGCGGAAGGTCAGCGCCTAGAGGAAGGCTGGAGTGAATGAATGAATGAATGAATGAATATGTATTTGGGATTAAAAAACGTAAAACAGTTTTCAAACAAATACATTCGAAAGCCCATTATGCCTAAATAATTAGACAATCAGCCCCAGTCCTTAATTACTTGCCCCGTGCGCCATCCCACAAGCAATCAAACAATTAGATGAATGGAAACCGTGTTACTTACATTTCTCGAAATGTAACTGAATGAACCCCGTTATAAAGGGGTTTTCTGTCCGTGCTATAATTCGCGGTCATAAAAGGTCATTTTGTTAACACGAGAAAGAAAATACCGATTCCATATGTGGAGCTGCTAATAACAGGGAAAAGTCATTTCAAGGTCAATCATTAACAACGTATAAAAAATTAATATTTCGGATGAACGATGGGTGTAATAATGGGGATTACTGTCGCCGGCGTTTATTCGTCTTCCCGGCACTTTTTCCTGTATATTAGCAATATGCATGCGCTGCCAGGCAAGCGGAGCCTGCGGGCACGATAATGGAGACATTTAGATCTCGGAGAGAAACAAATAGCGCCCCAGCAGCTTCCGTGAGCCCGCGGCGTCTGCTAGGCAGGAGCGCCAGCGCAGGTCGTCCCTCGGCGCTCCGGCGGAGACAGACAGACAGGCGGGCGTGACTTTTAACGCCCCCCTCCCACCTGCAATACCATACACTATAACTCTCTGATCCCCAGCGAATGTTGGGCTTGCTGCAAAAAACAAGGAGCGTCCTGTTCGTTTAGAACCACTAGGTGCCATTGCACTACGTTTAATTTCTCTAAAGCATTTTATATCTTTATTTTTTCCTCAGTTACATGACTTCATCTTAGACCATATAAGTGCCCATGGGCGTTTTATTTACACAAACGTTCTGAGGACAGACTGAAATATGATTAGCTCAGAGAGCCAACCAATCAGATCTTGTGTCAGATGTCAGACCAGCTAATTACGAGGGACGTTCAAAAAGTTTCCTCACCTTTATATTTTTATTGGAAACGGGGGCTGATTGCATTTAAAAGTTGGTATGACGCTGGGAAATTTGCATCGCAGAGGAAGGTGTACAAAACTTTGTTTTTGGAATAAAAGTGCGGGGATTTTTTGAAAGTCCCTCATAGATGTCTTTGTCTCGCCACCTCCAGTTGCTTGCAATCTGATTGGTTATCTCCCTCAACCAATCATTTTCCTTCTGCCCTTAGAACATGTTTGTTTAAGTATAAGTCAAATCAAGTCAGGTTTATTTGTCATTTCAGCCATATACACAGTATATAGTGAAACGAAACACTGTACCTCCAGGACCAGGGCGCACAGAAACACAAAATAGAGGGACAAAAACAACACAAGGCTACACAAGAGCAATATACAGGATACAATATATGGTATAGTATATATACAATATACAGGACAAGACACCATACAGTGCAGTTGAAAAAATAATGGTAACAGTGGTTTGGATGACTATTTGAATAAATAGCAGTTATTGTGGATACAGTATTATGACATACTGTATTCTAGCAGCAAGCCAGCAATAAATAGTAAATAAATAAAGTGCAAACAGTAGCAGCAGAACAAAGAGCGTGCAGCATATAATGAATGCAACTTAAGTACTTCATTAAATTTAGGCTATTACAATGACATTCTTGCAACATTCAAATTATAAACCCTACATTTTCAGGCCCTCCTAGAGTTGCAGCTAACTGTAGCTATAATATCAAACTCTCATTATGTGCTGAAGGAGATTTTTAATTCTGAACATAATTGAAGTTTAAACTTAAATCCTCCTGCTAGCATCTTTTGTAGTAGGATGTGTCATTAAGCAAAACTTTCCACCTTTTTTCTCCCTCATTGTTCCAGTGCAAGTATGTCACTTTATACCTCACATAGTAATTAAAGCGGGTTTACCCCATGCCCAAAGAGGACCGACATGATTGGATGGGATTGGACCAATCAAGTGCCATTTGGTATGAAACAGATTTCGGTGGCAGCTGGAATACAAAGGTATTTTGAATTTTCATCTCTTGTGGTGTGTCTATATGATAAATGAATTTTACCTCAGGCTGATATGAAGAGCAGGGCTATAGGTAATCACAGATAAGAAAATAACAATAAGTGCACATTGAAAACAAACACAGTGGTCTGCCTTGTTCTACATCAAGATCTGCGTCCCAGCAAGAATGCTAAACAGGGTTTGTGACAGGCACCTTTTTAACCAAACTCTCCACAAAGCTGATATTTGGTTATACTTTAAACACTGCATTATTGACTTGGGGACATATGCAGGCTTATCAGTCTAGTCTTTTAAAACAATTTAAGTAATTTAAATCCATTAGAATCTGATCTATATGAACTTATGACTTGAAATTGAAGATGAGCAGAATCTGGAATGTTTTGTTCTGTTTTTTTTTTTTTGGTAAGCTAAACTTTAAATCTTGGAGAATTTCCTATCTTCGGATACTTCACAAGCTTCAGCAAGTAGACCTCCCTGGATGCATAGCTAAGCCAAACTCAGACCCCCTGCTTTGCTTTGTAGCTAATGTGTTTTTTTTCTTTTTTTTGTGAAGGCCGAACAGTTCAATGCGTTTCATATCTCTGCCAAAAAGAGCTGTCAAAGGTGCCCCTTTTATGAGTTGTGGCTGGTGTGGCTACTTGCTTTGTGTCTCCAAAGCAGCTTCCAATGGCCCTGCTTAGCACCACTCAAACCTCACATCTGTGTCAAATAAGCATCTGCTCCTTACTTAGCAGATGCTGAAGCAGCATGTCCTGCTAACCAGCTAACTAGCTACCACATTCTGACTCTACTCACCAGCTATTGGTTTAGCTCTTGAAACATCCGACGGAGTATGGGGGGGTGAAGCGAGTTTTCGAGTGGGGGCCCCGAAACAACAAACCTGCCCTCGGTCAGCTCCATCAACACTGGCTGGCTCGTGGAATCGCTTTGGAAGTGGGACTGAATCTCGTTTTATTTATTCTTGTTTGCACTGACATGGATCTCGTTTCAGGAGGAGCGTACGGAGCACCTGCCCGTGTCTGTGCAGCCGGGACCCTTTCAACATCGTAACTATATTTACTCCCCAGCAACACAGCGATAAAGACCTAGAGTTACAGCCACACACATGGCAGGAGTACCATACGTTTTTTTACTTTCCGACTGTGCTTTTTTATGCTATTTTATTTCGCCTCGGATGAGATTTATGACCCCTTTGCGGTTTTCCATTTGTCACCGGATGGATCGTAAAGGTCCGGGCCCAGTGAGGTAATTAAATTCGGGCCATTCATCTCGCACAGTCCTGTCTGAGTGCATCGCTCAGCCTAAATAATGTATAGTACCATAATAACCTTCTGAGGAGGTGGCCCTCTCCCCTCTCCCCTGCCACCTCTCCTTTTTGACATGACTGTTGCTGCCTAATTGAGGCGTGGCTCAGCTACATGGAGATGAAGCAGACCCCCCCCCCTCACCTTCCCAGAAGTCTGGTGCAACTTTCAGATGCTGGGTCACAGGGACACTGACCCCAGCTGAATGCTGATTGGACGCCGAATGCCCCCTCCCCTGTCAATTACGGATTCAAAATCTATTATTGGTTAATGATATGGTTTGCTACTCTGATTAAATGATGGCCCCTCTTACGCCCCTCCCACCTTACAAAATCCTATAATCACCCTTGTTCACCTTCTGAATGAAGAAGACGCAGTAGATGCAGGTTCATCACACACAGGTACCTTTTATGGAATCACACCTCACTTTTAGGGTGTCTGTCCTCTACCACCCTTAAACCCCCTTCATCTGGTGCAGTTTGCCTTCCTTCACAATG
The DNA here is from genome assembly GCA_026780765.1 of Petrocephalus schoutedeni. Classification (NCBI taxonomy): domain Eukaryota; kingdom Metazoa; phylum Chordata; class Actinopteri; order Osteoglossiformes; family Mormyridae; genus Petrocephalus; species Petrocephalus schoutedeni. The sequence continues at coordinate 10,105,995 of JAODKL010000002.1, forward strand.
CTGTGGCTCATTTGTTTCTCCTGAGAACTCCTGACACCTGCGCCTTGCGACCCAAGGGAATCGCTCCTCTATTGGACAGCAGAACCTTGGACAAGTGCAGTAGCTGGATGAGCTGTAAGTCATGATAGATGAGGGCGTGTGATGAGGCCCTCGTGACGTCAGGGCACGGGACCCAGTGTCACATGACAATGTCTTCGCCATCCATTCCTGACTGTCCACAGGAATGTCTCCGGCCCAGTTCAATAATGATCAGCTCAGCTCCACTAGTGCTAGCCATGGGCTCTGGTGCTGCCGACTGAGATCCCTGTTAGCTGGGCAGCTGATGCATAATCTTTGGTTCACTAGCTGCACTTTTCATGTGAAAATGCAAATCACAAATTAGTACACAGCGGCAAACCAGAGTCAGAAGCTGGTCTTCCCTGCCATATTGAGAATGTATGTACTGTAGTATAGAGACTAAAGACAATGCAGCATGAAGACCCACTTAAACTGAAGTGAATTTAAAAAACTGCCATCTTTGGGCTACACTATATCATCATTATTTTTCACACACTATTGTTTAGAAAGTGTCTTCTAGCACGGGGCATCATCCAGGTTACCCTGGACGGGATACCATGGCCAGTCTATATAACACACTCACATATACAGTGGATATAAACTGTTACACACCCCTGTTAAAAATGCCAGGGGTGTGTAACAAACAAATCTGTTAATATATATACACTCACCCCATTTTGCCTTCAGAACTGCCTTAATCCTTCGTGGCATAGATTCAACAAGGTACTGGAAACATTCCTCAGAGATA
>JAODKL010000002.1:10116993-10135421 GCA_026780765.1 Petrocephalus schoutedeni
CATAATGTTTCTAAGCGCAGCACTGCAGAGCACTGCTCATAATGTTTCTAAGCGCAGCACTGCAGAGCACTGCTCATAATGTTTCTAAGCGCAGCACTGCAGAGCACTGCTCATAATGTTTCTAAGCGCAGCACTGCAGAGCACTGCTCATTTCATCTCTTCAGCATTTCTTTTTTTTATAATAGAAACGTCTGCAAATTAGCAAAACCCATTTATGCCCCTCTTAGGTCGATAATACTATTCATGCTTCAAAATGTCGGTAAGCTTATCACTTTTGTGTGGTTCTGTATATTTTTTATTTTTGGGTGTGTACTATTTGGCCTGAAAGCCCCATGTTTTCTTTTACATTGATTTTGGTGCCCCATGTGTGGAATGGTGACCACAGCCTACTTTGAAGATATACACAGAAGTCTGTAAGCAGATATGACCTCATAATGAGGGGCTGACCTCCCGTAGCTGGCTGGTCCATAAATCAAATAAGTGTTTAAATCACTCTTCTGCAGCATCGACTGCCTGATAGCGAAGGATTTAGCAGATCTCAAAACAAATCTCAGGGACTCGACAGAATTCTTCCAGCAGCCTTAAAGGAGATGAGAGTTCTTATGTATGCTCAGCCGGCTGTCCTGCTCAGGGATGATGGGAGGCGGGGCTAAGGTTCACAGATGAAGCTCAACAAGAGTTACTACCGAGTAATTCACTTGGGAAGTGTAACTGTGACATGAGGGACTCAAGAAGCCGGGATTAAGTGCTTAGAATTTAATCCCAAGGAAATGTAGAAGTTTGGTAATGTTAACTAATGTGGTCCGTTTGTCCACTTCTCAAAAGCATCATGATACTACGGTGATCTCATGTCCTCCTGCTGTTGGATTGCTACTTTGAGAAGATGCCAGTTAGGCTGATCATTGCAAAGCTATGACAGGCACTCTGCAGGAAGGACCGTTTTCCAAGCTGTCTGTCATGGTTCCGCTGCTTTGTAGTGGCTTTTTTAAGGATGAAAATGGCCCTGAGTTACTTTCAGCTCTCAGCTTTTTTGAGCTTTCAGTCAAATGAGGGTGTCCATCATTCAAGAATTTCTTTCTAAGAAATAAGGTGATCTGCTGTGTTGTGTGCTCCAGCAGAAGGAAATTCATATTGATAAAGTGAATAGTCAGAGACCTGGAGAAGCAGACATCTACTGCTGGCAAAGCTACCTGCCCGGTGTGCAGTGAAGGTAGGAAGGAAGAAGATGGAGTTGAGAAACCGCTGAAAAGAACTTCCTCATTACACTGTAAGAGGAGACAACGATACCCAGAATTCCTTGCCCCAAAGGGGCATCTTGTCAGCCATAATCTGACATGAGCTGGCCATTATGGGTTTGATTCAAGTTGGCATTTCAAGCTCTAGACTGAATCATGCTCTGAGATATTCTCCCTAACGATAGACCATGCTGCCGTGGGCCACCGGGATGGTGTCTCTTAAGTCGATGCTAAAGGCTGACTTTGGTAGCATTGAATGTGTGGGGCAGGGAGGAGGAGAAACTCCACGGGGAGGATAATGGCCAGTAGGCCTATGTTCAGAAGGAAGTGGGCGGCGTTGATGCCATAAGGCTGCGGGTTGGTGGGGGTAGGTCTCATGTCACGGCTGCCAGTTCAAAGGTTGACATGTGACAGCCAGGCATATTGAAGTGACAGTCATGAGCTAATGGAAGCCCCCCCCCCCTCCCACACACACACATTGCAGGTTGACCTCTGCTCTCTTAGCAGTGATTTGCTCCTGAAAGCAGCACCTAGTCAAGCCCTTCAATCTTCACACATGGATTGGATTCTTGAAGAAGAATAACCCATAATGGTCTTGCTGGGAATGCACATCCTTCCTCCCCCCAGATTTACAAGTGTAAAACAAAATAAAACCCATTTCAAAACCCAAATATGTCAATATCAGAATGCACTTTACAGTAATCATCAATCAACAACCTGTTGCCATAACAAATACTTTTTACTCATCAAAAAGACAAGAAAATCCATCCATCCATCGTCCACCCAGAGGTGTGCAACAAAATCTCTGGGAACTGGACTGACGGAAATCAGGACAGACATCTCCAAATCAATCTGGGAGGACCTGGTACAGGTTACTGCTTTTAGGATTGCCACCAACAAAGCCAGCCCGAGGGTGCCCGCTTAGGGCCTTGGGGGACATCAACATTCGATTGGCCAGCACTCCACTGCCCCCCCAGCCCTCTGCATTTTTTTTCCTGCCAGTAACCTCTACCCAGTACATTTAATCTCCCCCTGGCAAGGGACCCCAAATTCATGTTTTGCTTAGGGCCCAGAAAAGGTTCTGGATGGCCCTGGGTGCCAGCCTAAGGGTTTCGGGTTACTAAACCTATCAATGCAAATAAACCTCTTTCTGTAAGACAATTAGTTTTACCTGGACAGTAAACACCCTCACGTCAGGCCTCCTTTTCAAGGCACAGTTTGCTCCGCTTGCCTTTTGACTTGGTAAAGGTTCATTTTCAGATTTCATAACAGCCCCTTCGACCGACCTCCTATCAGCTTGCTTGTTTGTCCCGGTGTGATTATCTGTTGTAACAAAAGATGACTGTGAACAATAGGGAATACATGCCTTTTTTTTTCCAGGGGGCTATGGGGTGGGTGAATGTGTATAATTACAGTCTAGGGGCCTGAGCTAACATGAAAATTCTCCTAGATCTCTGTGAAAGAACATAATGATTCCAATTATGAGCATCAAAGGCAGATAAGCATCTCACCGCAAAGGCATTCTTTTTGCGCCTCACAACTGGTGCTAGAAATGCAATTATGGAGCAGAGGGGTGACAAGGACTGAAGAAAGTGTCAGACTTGGTGTTTACGCCTGCTCTGTAATGTTTCTTGTTTCCTCTTCCTCATCAGAGAAAGGTGGGGGTCGGTGTTGGAGTGTCAGACTGCAGGATAACTTTCTCAGTGTCTTTCTCCTTGAGTCTACTCACTGTGACTCAGTCCATCCAAAATAAAAAAAAAATCAGTTGTTCTACTGAAACAATTCACATTGTAAACCTTGTAATTTATCTGATAAATTATATTCCAGTCATTTTCAGTGCCGCCTCCATTTACGTAGAAGCTTTATGTGTGTGTGTGTTTTTTTCTTTAAGCAATTTAGGACCTGTTTCATATGTTAATTGGCTAATCTTTAAAGACAAAGTTACAGATGATGAGAGGGCGTTCCAAATCCTCTTCAACAAATCTAGGGTACAATTTTAGAGTTTGAACTAAAAAATGGTAATTACTGCTCTAGAGGAACGAGCGATTATTATTAAATATCGTTCCGCACAGAAGGGCTGAACGAGCCCGATTTTTCCCCACTTGATTTCTTGCAGGAGGTTTAGTTTATCACCAGTGAGTCAGTGGAGGCTTCATCTCCACCTGTGAGACGTGTATTCTGCGGCAGCAATCATCTCTGTCAATCACGCAACAGCCGCTAATTTAACTCAATTTGCTTTCCTCCTAGATCTCGACCTTCCCAGTACAGTGCTTAACAGAGAAGCAGCAACACTGCCATCATAGATGGACATACCTACTATTTAAAGTCATTGGGTGTATTTAAAGTCGGGAAAATCCTGGGAGACGAAGGAGGAAAAGAAACAAGGAGTCACAAGGCAATTATATATCCACCTGGCTTCCCAGCTCCCAAAGGGCACGCTAACACATGCTAGCAAATCAGACACTAGTATGTATGTGTCATGGGGACTAAAGTTAGGGCTGTCATGGTGCCCGTGTTCTGGCCTGTGCTAGGACAGTAAGTGACGATCTGCCTGCCCTGCCACAGAAACACTGCTCTTGGCAAGGTGTCAAGCCTCAAGCAATGATCAGAGGCACATAGGTATAGATGAAATTGTACTGAATGTGATATGGAATATGACATATATAGAGAAAGGGTAGTGTGGTGGCTTAATAATAATAATAATAATAATGATAATAATAATAATAATACCTTTTATTTATAGATGCGTTTCAAGTCACTCAAGGTCAGTAATTACTGGGGTGAGATAAAGTTAAACTTACCCACCAAAGTAATTAGTAATTAGGACACCTCCAGGGTTGTGGGTTTGATGACTGCCCTAGGCTCCTTATATGCAGGTTACATATCCTCCTACCGTCATTACCCACCCAGTCCAAAGACATAAAGTTGATGAATATCTGCCTCAGAGTTGCCCTTATAGCCCAGTTGTATGTGAGTATGTGTCCTGCACTGGACTGATATCCCGTCCAGCATTTGAATGTGCTGTGTTTCCTGGGGTAGGCCCTCGCTATACCAAAAATACTGTATGGAGGGCAAGTTAAACTTCACTAACCTCTTACTCCAGTACTCCAGTTTTTAAATGTGTTTTGTGCATAATATACAGGTCAATGGAGAGATGTGTGCTTTTTTTAAGACTTCCAGAGCTTTTAAACATTTCTAACCTGTGAGTGCAGTCGTTGTCAGGTTTAGATTAGGTTTTTAGTGCCATTTGCGAAATAGATCTTAGATCGATCACACGGTCTGAATTAAACGGCGTGTTAATCCTCCTGTTGAGAACCTGCAATTATATGTATGTGTGGTATAGGCCATAAATTGCCAAGGTGTGCTATTAAAAAATATATAATCATTTAACGTCCCTGCTTATAATACAATGCCCTCCCCCGTTATTGCCATCTGTGCATCTAGCCTTTTTGAAAGCTGTAAAATTTAGCTGGTACTTACTTGCAAGTGGTATTCTTTGGAAATTAATAATGTTACATTAAACTAATATTAAAGTATGGGTCATTCTCACATTCTTAATTTTGTTTTTTTTTTGTTTAGTAGAGCAATCGACATTACTCAAACCTTTCAGATACATTAAAATTATGTCATTTGTTGGTGTTTTTTTAATCTTTGGGTGGCCAAAAATTAAAGATGTAATTCCATCTCTGTAATTCCATGTAATTCCATCTCTGTAACCCTTGCCCTAGAATCGCCTTGGATTTTGTTTATTTCAGGAACAAATGATAACATAACAAAATTGATTAACCATGATGCAAAATCGACAGTTTAAACAATGAAGTTGTATAGTTTGAGTCCGTCTTCAAACAAATTTTAAAAATTAGACAAAATTGACGTTACAGTAATGAGTTTGTGAGAATGACGCATGTACCCCCCTTTGTCTTAACTGTACATTAATTTAGGAATTGTAAATATTTATGATAGTAAGTTTTAATGTTAGGTGCAATTAATCAAGATCAATCACAGAAAACTATCCGATTATTTAGTTGATTTATTTTATCGATTCAAGGCCTTAATAATGGCATTATTTGTTTCTAATTGTATAATGAAAAATGTGCCATGGGTGATTATCAGGTTCCCAAACAGGACGTGTGCACCTTGAGGACAGCTGCCCAAATGTTGGACATGCCATGTCAACAAGCCATGTATACAGCCAAGCAGAATACATTTTAAGAACAGATTATATCAGTTATTTTTTTTACCATGTAACATTCCTCTACCCAGTTCCTGTGCCTTGGTGACAGAATAAACAGGATTCATTTTTGAAATCCTGTATAGTTTACATACTTATAATTCAGATTTATTCAGCTTTTCTTATACCCTTATAGGCAATACAGGTACGGTAAATTATATATTCATGACAAGTCACCTTAATATTTATCAATGATGACCCAAAATATGTTTGTATGAAACCACTTTATTCATTTAATTATGCTTTTAATATCGAAAAAGTACAGTTAAGCTCCATAGATGAGACAATTCTACAGTGATTTGGTTCCACATACAATATATGACATGCAGTAAATGAAAAAAAAAAAAAAACATTTTCCTCTCCCTCTCGTAAAACAAAACAAATCACAGAAGCATCCCTCAGACTGATTTAGGAAAAGCATCATGTATTCACTTTATTTTCTTTTCATATTACGACCTCAAACCATCCTTTCAACTTTATCAGAGTCACAGTTAAAATGTCACAAAACTCACTAATGCAAAAGAGTGCTTGCATGTAAATCAAAGGGACCTTTGAGACATCAGAAACGATCATTTTCTTCATTTTGGTCAAGAAAAGATCAAAGAGTTTAGTGCAAACCGAAAGGTACTGGAATGTAGCAGAGATTCCTGGCCATTGTCCCCTTGTGTGGCGACAGTGCATCTTCTGCAGGTCCGCGATCTTCAGTCACTATCTAGGTAAGCCGCAGAGGATATAACGAAAGAAATGTCTTTTTAATTTTTTTTTTTTTTTTTTTTATCAAATGTTTGCTCCTTCTGTGTGGGAAAGGAAGCACAGTGTTTGCATCAGACAGCAAGGTCAATTTGGCAGGACAGAAGCGTGGCTAGTCTGATGCTATGTTCCCAAAAATCTTGTTACGCAACGACAGAGAACTAGTCCATAGACTAGGTTTCATAATAAATCTCACATGCGGGCAGTTTTAGAGAACGATGCTTTAGTGATTGCGTTTGAAGCCTCTAAAAATACCTAAAGTCTATAAAGTTGAAAGTATAGAGATATGCATGGTTTGGAGAAGATCGATGGCATTTTCTGCGATGCGTAGATTGCATAAATACGGTGAATTAACGAAGCACGCCCATCCGCCCATTCAGTCCGAATACGCAACGTGGAAGGAAAAACGAAAGGAGAGTAGACATAGAGTACGACAATCCACCACCATGCTACCCAGGCGATCCCCTGCCGAACCCCTCCTGATTCTCCAACCCTTAATGCCAAACGAACCATCATGCAGAGGCTAGCCCCAAAGGATTTAGACTACAAACGATTACAAAAGCGATTTAGTTTCCGACAGATGATAAAGTTGAAAGGTGCGGGATACTGGCAGGTGCTCTGGAATGGTCCTTCTTTCCCCGCCGACACAGCCTCATTCCCTCGCCCTCTATCAGAGCATGAAGAATGCTCTTCATGCATTCCCATATCCTGCTCCACTTCCCACAGTCTGACACTGGCTGTAAAGTGCCTTTTTGCATGCTGTTTGTTAGGATAAAAAACATTAAGTTCACGTTAAGAATTTACAGCTGGTAACAGGTGCGGATTTGAGTGTTGTTTTTTTCCTCAAGGGTTAGATGCTGTTTTTGGGGAAAAACTGTAAATAGACCAGATTTTTCTTTTCAAATGCACAAAACTCTCATATTGCCTGTAACTGACCTTCTGGTTGCTTAAAATCCTTCAGGAATACTATTACCATTTGAGGCAAATATCAGCAAATTATTTTAAGACCTTCCCATTATTATGTTTATCATTTTTAAAAAAATATTTTCAAGTAATATGAAAATGGCTTCCAGTTTGTTGCCTTTACTATATATGAGTGTTTAAAAAATCCTATTCAAATAATCATTCTTAACTGCTTTATAAAAGCAAACATGAAATGTTTCTTTTTAATCCTGTCACTAAGAGTGGAAACCTGCCTGATATTTGCCTTAATAGGTACAACAGAATGTTTTTTTTTACAGGAAAACCTCTCAGAAATCCTGTGCTGCAATCTTTCCTGCCATTTTGTATCGGAGCAGTTTTAAATCTGAAAAATACCAGTGATGTTCAAAAGGATCTGCTGGGAAAAGTGAACTGCGCAGAGGGAACCTCTAAAAACTCCAGCCCCTTTGGACTAATCGCAGCGGTAGAGCATTACCACAGGTCGCTTCGCATCTGATTTATGCCTCAGTCGAAGACAAACCTCTCTGCATCACAGGATTAATGAGTTTATAAACGTGAATAAAATGGTCTCCCTAGAGGAGAAGAGATGAAGGTCCGCACGGCACTCGGGAGGTAAAGAAACGGCCTCCTTTGACAGACCCAGCGGCCACAAAGACGACACACAGGACGGCCACGCTTGACATGCTCACCCACCTAGCACAGCCCGGGTGAACCGCGACCGAACCACCCATCACTGCCGCTGTCACATGCTAGAACTTTCCGACCTTCGGCACCGTCGCCCCCTGCTTTCTGGCTCATCCCTTTCACTCCCTCGGCAGGAACGGCACCTGGTCTCCACATGACACACTGTGCCCACCTCCACCACTCCCATCTCTATGGATGAGGTCTAGAATCAGATGTCCACAGCCTGCTCTGGAAAGAACATTGCCTTTCACACCTTGGGAGGAAGAGAAAACACTGGGAAATGCCCCCCGCCCACCACTCCCATTGCCGAGTACATGGATGAGGACCAGTCTGAGATGCCCATGGCCTGCTCTGGCATCTGCTCCATACATTACCAGCTAAAACATGGACCATGTCAATGACACTGACAATGACGGTGTTTGGAAAAACGTGATGGAAATAGCCCTTCACAATTATATCCCGCTTAATTTTATACTTGATGACGTAGTGAGCCGAAGCACTGCGAGTGCACTGGGACCCGGCTCGGAGTACCCTCAGAGGACACCTGGCGCCAGCTAGGTCTGGGGCAGGATCAAAGATGCTTCGCTATCCATGGTTATTTATGGGGCCTTATTTAGGAGATCATCGTTTGCCAACTTAATCTGCAAGCAATACGTCTTATTATTTTATACATTTATTACTGTTTTAATGTACAGTTATTTTACTATTTTCAATACGAATATTATCTTTATTGAAATATTTTATAAAATATATTTTTCATAATTTTTTTTGTATTTTATGGGTCATTTCCGCAGTCCAGGATCTATATCAGTAATCTAGAGAAATCCACCAACATTTTTTTTACATATTGTACATCCTTCTCTTTTCTTCGTGAGATCAGAGAAAAACTGGACATTGAAAATAATCTAAATGAAAATCATCCAATAACTTGTCTTCCCCTGAGGCATGGAGCCCCCACCCCACACACTGGGTCAGCGAGGTATTTCCCTATGGCTGACTTTTATTGTTTTGGCTCTCCAACACAGCCCTGGACGGCTGTCCTTCCCTTCTAATGCACAGAGAAATGAGCCCTTTTTGCCCAGAAGGACAACAGTTTCAATTCGGGAGATCAATGAAGCAACTGGGATTAACAGCCATCTGTAGAAAAATAAAGTCAATTGTTGTGTCCGAATTCAGCGATCTCCCCCTTCCCAAACGAACATGACTCACAGCAATAGCTAAAGGCAATGGCGAGAGATCAGATTAGCTACATGTCAGCGCCAGTGTCCTTGAGACGACGTGGAACACGTGTTGACGTCGGAGAGGATCTGAGCGGAAAAACTCAAAGCTCGACAGTAGCCTGGGTTTTGCCCGACTCAATCAGCCCTATTCCCCCAGGAGTGTACTACTGTTTTTTTTTTTTTGATGCTGCTAATGCGTTAATGATTTAGTGGCACCATGACTCGCACAGAGACATCTCGATCGCAAATGCGTTCAATTGTTATTCACACTCATGTTTTATTGGTGAAAAATGAACATAGTACACTCTGCGTGGTTCAGAGAGATGAAGAAGTGCGAATATTTGTACTTGGTGTAGAAAAAAAAAAACAATGGATGTATTCTTATGCTGATATCAAGCATGAGCACGTACAGAGAAAACATCAGAATGAAATGAACTGTAGTCAAATCGACGTAGAGCAGGCGGAATCTCAAATAGCATTGCTCATCACTTCTGAAACATAACATTGAGATTTCCTACTGCACCTAATAGCTTATTTGTCAGACGAGGCCCAAACTAGCCTGCCTCTTTTCAGTTGCCATTTTACCCAGTAATTAAAACATAAATCACGTCAATACAGCCACACTCTGAGCAATCAATTTCCTAACTGGCGCTTGATTGCCAACACCTGCTAGCAAATTTCATTTGAACAACCCTCAGCGGTTTCCGTATTAATTAATCACATTAATTATAAACGAGAAAACAACAACAGCTACGCATGCAGAGGTGGACTGCTCCTTTAGCTTACTGGTCGCTGAGAGTGTTAATTCTCCACCTTGGCGCAAGAGTGAGCAGGAGAGTCGACAAGCAGGCCGAGCCTAATCACCCCCATTAACTGAAACTAGATACCTACGATGGCTTGGAGGCCATTCATTATTTAGAACTGCCAAGAACCCCTGGCTTCTGCCGACGCATTCAAATCCTATTATTATTAATAATAATAACAGAAATCTTATGACCCGGGTTCCTAGAACCTAAACACGGAGCGCAGGCCGTGACTCATCACCTATAAGTTCACCCCTTGCATGTGACAGTGGTCGAGCACGTCAGGCAGACAAACACATCACAGACACAACGGGGACGCAAACCGTACACACACCACGGACGGACACGTGGACACACACATATACGCACGCCACGCACAGACAACAGTACCGCTGCACTTATTAGAAACTTTTTTTTTACAGTTAATGTATTTCCACTGCATTCATGTTTATATACATACATATTAATAGTATATAATAAAAGAGAGTTAGATGGACAGGTAGATTATAATAGAGGTTTTCTTTTTACAGAAAACAAGACCAAAAAAATCCTACGCGCTTAATTACCCTTTTTACCGTTTTAATAAATTATTGCAGTCTAGACGATATGGCTTTAGCTAGTGACAAGTTCGACACAACGACACTAAAATCAAAGTAACGCACGTTTTGACCAGGTAGTATGTCCTCCGATTTATACAGCTGCTGTCCCGGATGGAAAGCACCGCTTTATAGAACCGGTCAGACCTCCACTGCCACTTCCCTGGCTCCAGATCCCGCCCTTTTCACTCCAACACGTCCGTGACTGACAATGTTTTGGCTAAATGTACAAATTAAGAAAAACTGAATACATAAACGGAGGCAAAGTCTCGATACAAGCGAGTGAGTGGAACTGGTTTTACCGGTAATTCAACTCATTCGGCGACTGACCCCGTGGAGACGCCGGCTTCGATACAGACTGACGCTGTCATAGCTAACAAACAGACAAAGACACCAGGTCGTATAATAATCTCGAGGCCTTTGCGACGGGGCCACAATCCTTATGTTTCGGTCATCACATTCGACATGGATCAGTGCAAAAGCAACGATTCCATTACCGAGAGGAAGATGTTCAAGAGCCATTTCTTTCGTTACCTGCATCTAACGGACAGCTGTGGACCAAATGAATACACTCAGGAGAAGTGGGACCTGGGATTTCATAAGCGAACATGTCATGTCCCAGCAAAAACCACCCCCGAGGCTGACCCTGTGGCGGTTAGAGAAGACCTCGAGGACACTTTCTCTTTGGTCTGGGTGTTTGCGAATTCAAACCTCAATGGATTTTCAGTTGGTGTTACAGACTATGACAGAAGCACTTCCCCATAAGGTGACAGGGCTGACCACAACTTATGAATAGTTTGTTGATATTCAATATTCAAATGTTCAAATGGCTATTTCTGCAGTTAGTCTGAAAAAGCTGAATGTATGGCATTTTTAGTCGCTGGGTAAAGGCATTGTTTGATATATTTTTTTTAAAAAAGGTACAATTATACATGACATATAAAGAAATAAATAATTCCCTTCACAAAATTCACAAACAAAGAATAAACTAATATTTATATATATATTTTAAACCTGGGACAACAGCACGTGGTAGAAAGGATGGAAATATTGGCTCTGATGGTTTGTAAACGTGTTTATGCATGTTTGTTTCGTCTTAAGTAAACATGTAATATCACGTATGGTTTCATCGTTTAGAAAAGGTAAATGATCGTGTGTAAACATTCAGGTCGGGTGTCTGCGGCGGTGTGTTTCCGTGGTAACCGCACTCCTTCCCGGACACAGCTTGGCCTCGGTCTACCAAACACTAAAGAATTGGTCCCCGTTAAAATCCGCTGGACGTGGCTTTTGCCATCTGTAGGAACGTTTACCACGGTCTCCTCATCAAATTGACCGTCCTCACATTTCAAAGAGCTCAACTAAAATAGCCACACACTTCAAAACGACAAAGTGAGAGAATAAAAATGCGTAACAATCGTTATGACATCACTCTAAGGCAAACAGTAGCCAATAAACATATAGCTAGCGAAGTCTTGTTTACCTATTGTGTTAAAAATATTGGTCCACCAAACTTAGTACTTTTTTTCTTGGTCAGTGGTTGACTCCAGCATGCAGTTCTCCCTGGATATGTCTACAACAACCTACCAATGAAAATGTTATTAATATTAGGGATACAGACACAGAAGCGACAAGGTGAGTGAGACATGGTATTGGCAGCAGCGTCCAGCTCCTTTCTCGGACGGGCCAGCGCTGTTTGATTGTCTTCCTGTCTATGCTAATGACATACAGACAGATAACTTACAGAGGGCACAGGAGATACCGTTTGTGTCGATGCCAATCCCGTCATGCACCAGTTACAGAACATATTAATATTATACTTCTACTAATATGCAAACATTGTGGCTATTCTTTTTTTCCTCTAAGAAACTATGCATTTTTTGTGCATTTTTTTATGAAAGTGATGCATTGGGAAAACCACTGACTTAGCATCCGTCATCACCTGTTTTCTTTTGGGTCACCCGTGTCTGACGGCGAATGGGTAAAGTCACGGCATAGCTTCCGCTAGCAAAGCGCTCATCTGCTGATGTTTGTACGCCAAAGTCAGCATGCTACAGACTGTACTTTTCGACGGATGGCTAAATGGTGAAGGTATGTAGCAGACAGGAGTTCAGGCAACAAAAATAAGTGATCAGCAATACAGAGTCATTTGATACAACAGGTGGAGCCCACAAGCAAACAAACAAAAAAAAAACCTGCTCGCTAATATTTCCGTACACTTCCCGTGGCTGGGAGTAAATGCCGTCCTTGATCTTTCTGTCCATAGCAGTGCTCCCTTGCTGTCAGATTAAACAGCCCAGCTGAACTCTGGAGGCTTCCCAGCCGTCTCTGAGGCCAGAGATCATGGCACCAGCGAGGGTCCCAGGCAAAAGTCCTTCCACAAAAAAAATGAATCTTTTACTCTTCTACACACAACTTCTGTCCTACGACTCCATCGCTCACAGGCAAATAGAAACAAAAAAATAAAAAGCAGCTCAGCTAAACCGGTGCTTTTACGTCTGAGAAAAGAGTCCCTCTGTGGAGAAAAGTACGAGAAGGCACGGATCGGACGAAAGCAAACGTCACGTCATAGCGATCCGCTGGACTGAATGACAGGCTGTGAACTAGGTCTTAAATTGGTTTGGCCGTAAAGATTTGGCGCCTTTCAGACCAATGGAGGTTGGAGGCACAAGAGCTCACCCCGTAACACCCCCCCCAGACCTGAATGCCTGCTACGGTTGAGGTGGGCACCACCTTCCCCAAATGTCCGGAACTCCATATGAATGCAGGGATTTTTCCAATTCGCCGGCACGTCTCGGCACTGGCCATCCTGGACCCCCCTAGAGGTCTAGGTTTTTGAAAAACAGGATAATTTGGGGGAAAAAATGGACAAGCATAATCCGAACCAGCTACCAAGCAAGAAAATACAGTGTGGTTTGAGATTATGTTCTGTCATATCTCTTTCTTTTCCTGGCAGTATAAAATAATGACAAAGAGCCCATTTAGGCTGTGGATGCCCATATTCTGAGACAGCCTATCCCAGTCCCAATCCAACCCTTAAGTCCCGCCCCCCGAGTCCCAGGCTCCGCCTGTAGTTGCCCCGCCCACACTCCAAACCTATTACTTCTTGAACATGTCTTGCAGGGGCCCCGGGAGGAACTTGAGGACGGTGTCCAGGATGCTCTCGTCTTCCTCCTCATCCTCGTCCCCGCAGCCGGCCGGGATGGCCTTCTTTTGACGAGTCAAGGAGCCCTCACAAGGCTGCTCCATGGCGGCCTTCTCCTCCGCCTCCCTCTCTTCCTTCTTCTTCAGCCCGTACTGCAGAGAGAGAGAGAGAGAGAGAGAGAGAGAGAGACTGAGGATGGTAGATGCACCATTTCCCCGCGAAGAGCCCTGGACTCAGGCTTACATAACAGAGAACAAGAGGCTGGAGACCCCTGTGCTGTGAGCAGCAGAACAAATGCTGAGGGCTGATCAAAGACCCAACAGAACCAGAAAGCGCCTGAAATATTCGCGTGACTTGTTTATGTAATTGGTAGAAATTTGACGCAGTGCAGCATTTTAGTCACTAAAGTACAGGCGTGGCTAAGACGTGTCTCCCGATTAGTTTCTTGGTCGGACCCTGTGGTTGCTGGGAAACCGCCACCGTAACTGGTGGTTGAGGCCTTGAGTGAAACTGGTCTCTTTTGACAGAACTTTGGAGAGTGGGGTGATGAGGATTAATCGTGCACAAGGTGTCTTCCACACTACTGAGGCAGAGACACACTTCAAAGATCCTTTCGATCCCTACAGACCTTAATACATACCCCACAGTCCTAAGATGGAACTGACACCACGGAATTATACACACACGATTGTATCCATGTCTTTGTGGGGACTCTCCATTCATTTCTATAGAAGAAACCCTAATCCCAGCAATGACGACCTTAACCCCTACCCAGCCCTACCCTTAACCATAAGTAACCAAACGAAATACAAGAGTTTTGGCATTTTTATTTTTTGATTGCAGTCAGAGAGTTTTTATAAAGAGTTTTATCAGAGAATTTCCCTTTGCAGGGACCGAAAAGGTTGTCCCCACAATATCAAAATAACAGGTTTTTATTCAGATTATGGGGACATCTGGTTTCCACAATGTAATGTATACATGGCCAATGCACACACACACACACAGCTCATGGGATGGTTCCTTGGTAAAGCTCAGGGCACTGTGTCAGAGAGGCTGAGGCCTCACTAACATTTTCCCTGACTGTACTTTGCAGTATTAAATTAAAGTGATGTCAGTGAACAAGGTCACCGTGGACACCCAGAGCAGGCGGGCATCTAGACTGGGACATTTGTCAAGGTACAAATCGAGTGAAGAATAAGAGCTTTCTGCTGCTTGCTTACAGCCCAGTATAAAGTCACTTTCATTGGACACCATGCAACTTTGCGACATCTTTGAATTCCCAGGCAAGTTACAGTACTGAGCGATTCCTGATCGACTCGTGATCTTCTTGTTCCGTGGGTCTCCTTGTCATCCAGACAAAATACTGTCATTCAGGAGATGACTTCCTGGTCAAATATTATCAAGCAACTACTTATGACATTTCCAAGAGGGGCATCAATTGTGCTTGGCTAAAGAAATCATAAAAGCATAAACCATATAAGCAGCAAGGGAAAGTGTATGGGCCGTGTGATTGACTGGAGGCCTTATGCGATTAACCTTTAGACCTTCCCCCTTTTTATAGACATTTTACCCTCAATTTCCAGCCAGCAGAAGGTACTGGGTGAGGGTGAATTACTGTCCCACTGGTATACTGCCAGCACACAAAGGGACTGGCCTCCTGTCCTGCTGCTTCAGCCTCCCGCCACATTATCTGCTCCTGGTGGGCTCTTTTGGCTACGGAAACTTCCCAAGCTCTCGCCTCCAGCCATTTCTCCAGCGAGGTGATTCACTCAAAAATCCCACTCGAAAAATGGCAACTAGATCATCTTCCTAACTGCTGAAAGATTCCACAAATATTCAAATGAAACTGTTCTACGTGCAGTCTGAACTTCTGCGGTCATCACAAGTGCCCGGGCACTTGTGTGCAAACAGTAGATCTTCTCTGAAACTTGTCTGGTCATGAGATTCCCATGAATCCTTGGTGCTGTGAGAAGGCAAACAACAGTCTGGATCAGTGTTTCCCGACCCAGTCCTTTGGGGACCCCCAACCAGTCCACATTTTTGCTCCCTCGCATCTCAAATTATTAACTTCATTTAATTGTGCTGCCTGACACATCTGGCTTCAATAATTATTCAGATGTTTAGCTCATTTTAAAGCAGAGCATGTTAGGGGAGCGGTGAGAATTTCCGCTCCTTTGGCTCCGCCCGCTCCTCCGCTCTAATTCGCACTAAGCCGCTCCGCTCCATACCGCTCTTCCCTCCACTAAAATTTCCTCCCGCTCCAGTCAAATCGCTCCACGCTCGCTCCAGGGGCGTTGCTAGAGGTAAAGCTTTATTACGGCACAGGAACAGCCCCCCCCCCCCCCATCTGAAAATTTAGAGATATGTTCATGAATTAGGACTGAACGATTTTAAGAAACAATATAACCGAATTGCGATTTATCTGACAGATATTGCGATATTTTTACTCAATATTCACTATATGTGTATAAAAAACTTTAATTGACCACACCCATACATTGAAATCTGAACTGCGCTATATATTAATCCAAAGATAAGAATGGAAATATATGAACTGAATCCAAAATGTATTTATTCTAACAAAAATGATATAGAACACACGCCCAATAAACCATAAAACAATTCTCTCGCAACCTGAACATGGTAAAGTGATTGTATTTTTATATTTTAAGTGCTGCGTTTGCAAAAAGCGCTCGACCGCTTTCTTACCCTTAGTAAAGTGCTTCCGGAAAGTCCCATGTACACAAGGATCAAATTAGCAGAGAACAATGACGCATGAACTACTAAAGCCGCGACTGTGTTAAGTTAAATAAGATAATGAAAATAAAACAAATCCAGTAATAAAAACATGAGGGATCTTGCGGCTAATGCTGCTTCGACCCTAAAAATAGGACCTTTCCGTGAACAATCTCTGACCATTAAATAGGTAGGTAATTCACGTACGGCTCAGCAGCGGAACCGCTATTTTTCTGCACTGCGAATGTAACGTTTTCATTGTGTTTCACGTGTCTGTTTGTGGGCGTATACACAGTCACTTTGGGCCACTTCTGATTGGTGAGCATGATTGGCACGCGAGGAGCACGGCACTTCTGATTGGTGAGACTGACTGTCATACAAGGAGGACTGAATGAATTTGTAAAACTATGCTCACGATTTACTAATTCCATTGTTTGAAATCGCGAGTTCTATTTGAAAGCGATAAATCGTTCAGCCCTATCATGAATTAATGTTTTTTTTTTACTGGGGTACAGCTGATCATTACAAACAGTTGGGGTGCTTCTTTGGTCCTTCGGTACTTTGGGGCTTAACTGGGAACGCTTTCGCTGTCGATTGGTTATGCAAAGAGTCCGATTCTGAAACACAATGCGACCGCCGTCTTGAAAAAAGTTACGAACTCAGAAAACAACTATGAACGAAGTAAAAAAAGATTGTGATCTGGTCGGAAGAACAGATACAATAAAATCAGAATGGCGTAACAAGAAATGTAGAATTTCCAAATATAGCGATGTGAATATTATAATAAAATTTGGGGTATTTATAAAGCAAAAATTAGTTAACATAAATTTCTCACAAACCTATCTACTACGAGTGATTTAAACAGCAAGCATGAGAATGATTATGATCGTTTCGGAGAACGCATGCAACGCTCATGCAAAAGCAGTGGAGGTAAACTTTAAACTGATTTTAAAAACATATATTGGATAATCTATAGAAGGAATAAGACAGAACAAAGTAAGAAAAAGTCTGATCTTAATGTAACTCACTAGTGATGTAAGAGCTGCATGTGCATAACATGCGATGTTAGATTTAATATCCAGCATCGTCCAGCTGTATACTACAGCTATTTTTTAAATTCAGTATGAAATGCCCCGCCTCACGTTGTGCTTTTATTCAGCCCCGGTTCCAGTTTTCACGCCAGTGGAAAACCAACAAAAGAAGTACTGAACTTTTAGTACTTTATTGAGGTACCAAAAGTATGGTACTTGCTGCGGTGGAAAAGCGCCCTTTGTGTAACAGTGTACAGGAGAATTCTGGGTGATTTGGACACGCATCAGGCTCGTGGTAAGAGCGGTACCGGAGCGAAATTGGAGCGAGATGGAGCGACCGCTCCAGCCTGCTCCGCGCTCTGACCAAATTTTCAGATATAAGCAGAAACGACCTTTAACATTTACTGTATGCGGGTAGCGGGTGACGACGATAACAGTGGGAAATTTGGCAGGTCTGCCATGTTTATAAAAGCTGTCGAAACGAAACCTTCCACTCCAGGTGTATCTACTCATTGATAGAGACTGTCTTGCGCATTTGATAGTATGATGCTGTCTGTGTCTGAACTAAAACGAGACAGCCGATCTTGTCAATGACGCCACAACACAATGATGTGATAATTTGCAATTAAGACCACACCATGATTCACAAAACGGGGCTGGATCCAGTCCAGGGAAAGCTTATCATTAGTCCTTCCCGCTTTTACTGACAACTGCAAGAGTGACTCCAGTTCATGAAAGCAATATCATTACATGCATATTATAAAAAAAACTCAGTCATCCACAAACTAAATTACTTAACTACTTCCATCCAATCGGCCATCAAAAAGCCCTCAATCTCTTCTCACCAACAACAATAAAATAATAACAATAATAGTAATATTCAACCACCCACAAACAATCATTTTCAATATCTTCCTATTCCAAAACCCTAAATAAGAAATGTCAATAATAATTTCAGACCACATAATATGTGCATACAGCATGTATTATTGCTTATTGTTTAATAAAGTTCAGAAAAATCAGCTTGTGTAGAATACTCCCCCCCCCCCCCAGCACAT
>JAODKL010000002.1:10141983-10158126 GCA_026780765.1 Petrocephalus schoutedeni
GTCCTTAACCCTTACGTCGCATTCGGGGTCTGTCAGACCCCAGTACATGTTTAATCGGTAGACATGTAAATATTAATGCGACGTAAGGGTTAACTGAACCTACTCCCTGCTTTTCTGTGAATGTGCAAATAGCAGAAGGAAGACGAGGAGTGGCTCCCCGCAAGTCCTGCTGGTCTCGGGGCTCCGTCTGATCCTGTGTGCCGCGTGCCGCCTCCCAGGTGAGAGCTGCCATTTTCCCATTATATTGATTGCGTCATTGTTACTGGAGCCCGGTCGATTGTAAATAGAGGGGCGCCTGAGTGAGTATGAATTATATATTTTCCAGCTAAGAGAGAACTTCATCTGACTATCGATCCACCGCACGGGAGCGGGCTGGAAGTGGGCCAAGACACGTGGCACCAAGTGCTTTTTTGTACCTGCCAGTGAGAAAGGAACGCAGCTGAGAACATAATCCCCCGTGTCCGGCACACGAGCCAAGACAGCGACCTTTACTGACCAACTGCAAACTCGGTGTCTTACAGTTTGTGAAGTAAACAAAATAAATAGGTTGCTTGCAGCAGGCAATGCTTCTTCTCATACTGCCACAAGCACAACCTAGGGTGTTAACGGGGGCTGTAACGGGGCGTCCCATTCACTAGGGGCCACTAGCCGAACTGTGCTTTCATATGGCCACCTCAAAGTACAATAGAACTATATAATCAATGTAATCCATCCAATATCCTAGGACCACTTATCCAGTTCAGCATTCCAGCAAGCTTGGAGCCAAGAAAGCACAGGGCCGAGCACAATGTGTACAGGAAGCCATTGCATCACAGGGCATAGACACACACAACAAAGACAAGGTAGAGACACTGGGTCCCCTAAACCAAATGCCTTTCCTCTTGCAAGGATAAGCAGAGTACCTATAGGAAGCCGCAGAAACACATGCGGAATGTGGAAATTCCGCATATGGGACACATGGAAGCTCCACACGCAGAGAGCTGGGCAGGACTCCGGACCTGTGAGGTCACGCCATTACCCGAAATGCCACTGGAACATAAACCAAAAGTACCAGATTTGTTCAAGTGATGTGATTTGATTTAGATTATTAAAATTCTCCACAGAGCACGGATCCCCTGTCAAAGCTTTCCGGACTCGTCACTGCTGGAAATTCGGGAAACCAATTTAAAAATTCCACCCCGTCGTCACTTCTTCTCCCACAATACAAGATAGCGTTTTCAGAGAGATAATTGACTCTGGGGTGTCATTAGAATTAAAGGCGGGTGACATAGTTTGACGACTTCCAGCGGCCTAGAGATGGTCGGCCTGTCTTCCACACGCTCTCTCACACCCTCCCGTCTCGGGACAGTGGATGATGTGCGCGCACAGGGGGTCATTAGCAGGCACGAGGCTCGTTAGCTGTGTCCCATGCGCCCACGGTCGCTCTCTGGCCGACTCCGGGCGTGTGTCGACATCAAGCTCTCGTCCACCCCTCGAGCAATTCCTCTGCCTCCAGAAAGCAAACAAAAGTCACCTCACTGCCCGAGGAATTCTGTCAGAAGGCAAAAAGAGTTGGGGACTCAATCAGCCTTGCCGTAATGGAGGTGCACTCTCTGCTCTCCCAGGCAACACGTGACTACATCTGTTCTGGGAAGAAGACCTAGAGGAAGATTTATATTCTGGCACTGCTCCTTGACCTCTGCACTCTCTCCAGATGTGAGGTGCCAGTGAAAATGTCCTCTGACCAAGAGCCAGCTCTGCCAAGGAGATAATTCGTCACCGCTCTGGAGGAGTCCTGCCTTGGCCTCCGAGCGGAAATGGAGCAGGTCATCGCTGCCGGAATCACGCGTGGTCAAGTTCATATGGTGCCGTGGAAGCCACCGGAATGTTCTAACAAACCCGAAGCAGCTTGGTGCCCGGAGATCTGAAGGAGACGACGGGCAGATTTACCTCCAAAGCAGCAATCAACAGAAGGTCTGAAGGCTGGGAGATAAGTAGATGCTTTAAGGGATTTTTCTCCTGGCAATCACAGATTAAGCGGAAACTCTGGGTCAGGCAGCTGGAGATAGACGGCTGTGTGGGCACTATGGTGGCTTCACACAGAGAAACATCACTCCGTCCTCTGCGGAGCAAGACAAAAGCTCCGGTGCAACCAAAAGACAAAAGTTTGTCGACCTTGAATTTCAGCACATACGCTTCTGGTTCCTATTGTTGCGGCACTTTTAAGTTTTGGGCAAATTGCCACCATCCCCTGTGGCAGCCTCTGATTGGTCAATTAGTGCTTTAGAAATGTGCCATCCGCCGAGAGAGAATGACTGTCTGGTGCCTAAGTGCTTAAATTGCCTTTGCATGACAAAAGTGGATGGGAAAATCATAAACCTTGAATCAGGTCTAATCCCCTGGATTGCCTGGTTTGCACAAATTTCCTAAAGGGACGCCCCTCAATCGCTACTTATTTATTACTGTCATTATCTGAGAAGAAATCTCCATTATTATTTCTTACGTGACCTTACATTTTCAGGCTGAAGTCACATATAAATGGATCAAATCCATTTGTATATATAGTACTATACTGTATGATGGAAAGACTTGAATTGAAAGCATGAACTTGTTTAATTTCGCGACGAGATGCAGAACCATGGCTGGCACACATCCATTTTGTTAACCATGGATGTTGTCGCTGATCCACCTACCAAAACCAGACCAGAATTTAGGGAACATGCTTCCCCTAAGTCTTAACCATCTGGGTTCATTCGCTGCAGGCGGCTCATTTATGCCCAAGTACAGGACTGGGAGGAAAAGAGAGAGGGATAGTGGAGAGAGGGAGGCTGTCTGGGGCTTTGGGTCGGCTGAGCCTCCAAACAGCTGATTATTCCTCATTAAATAATCACACTGTCTGCCTCTTCATAGGCCCCCGTCGCCATCATGCGCCCACATCCCATTCCCATCACGCCCTAGCATGTCCGACCTCAAGGATGTAGCAGAAGATGCGATACACGCATAAGGACAACATAAGGATGGGAGGGATGGAGCAGAAACGAGGGAGCCGTTTTTGCCTTGGCTTGGGCGGGGGGGGGTTAACACTGGAAAAGGTAAATTGGGCACTGAATGATGGCAGGGCTGGAACCACGGGCCGGGCCGGATACAGGCTCAGGGTGGAGAAAGAAAACTCGATCTTATATATGGATTTTGGGCAAGAATCTAGTGAGGTCGGCCTTGTCCATCTTACGCCGTTCATGAATGCTGTCTCTCATTGGACAGTACCCGCCGCTCCAGCACGCCCGGGGAACCATGAAGGCATGAAGTTTGCCAGCCTCTTCTCAGCGTCGATAACAAACGCTCCTTCTCGACTGAGTGCCGGGGGGGACTGCGGGTTACTTAACTGCCGATGCCAGGCAGGCTGCTCACTGTCCCAGCTTGCACACTTCACCTTTTATGTAACCATCAACAGGAGCCTCCTAGACCATGACCAGCGACCGGGGCGTGGGGAATCGGGGGGACGGCGTGTGACAACCAGCTGTTAAGCTTCCTTCAAAATTTATATACAAGGTAGAAGCCCACAGAAGCTCACCAGGTTTTCTGATGAGGCACAACTGCTGACTGGTGGAATGTGGCATCACGTGACAAAATGCACGGAATCACATGGCGGAATCCCTGTCCCAGATACAACACTGAATTATCAAAACTTATTAATTAAGAACTAATGGCTGTATTTTATAATAACTAGTAATTTCATGCCAAAATACAGCCTTAAAGCCTAACCTGATATATCACAATGAATTGCAGGTACAAATACAGCTTCATAAATGCCAAAACCTAATACCATAGCTTTTACAAATCGGGACCAGCTTCTGAAGGTCATCATCCGACAAATTTATCATGGAAGAAATCACTCTGTCAAACTTCTGAGCAGACGAGAGCGTGTCTGGGGAAAAGATGAAAGGCCCACAGACGGCAGAACGTGGCCGTGATATTTCCCACAATCCTTTGGGCCAGCCTCCCCGCAGGCTGCAGGCGGGAGTAGTCGTTCCCACTAAGCTCCTGCACCTGTACCGGCACGGCGCGTGGTCGGCGAGTGACAGGCGGGGAAGTGAAGCAGGTCCTTTCCGGGACAGCTGGCGCGCGGAAAGCGGGGGCCTGCAGGTGCTTGGGGGTCGCCAGCGGAGACGTGGCCTCGTTTGGAACTGGATCTGCATGCCGGGCCCTGAGTGCGGTCAAGCAGCTAACGATCATCACCTCTCCATTTCTGCGGCTCGTGAAGCAGTCCAACGCACAGGAGCCGACAAAATAACACTCCTCCGTGTTCATTTCTTGTTTGATCCGTGAGTGTTAGTGACAAGATCTGCTCTCTGCAATACGTTTGTGTGTCGGGACGGCAGAAGGATGCACATTGACACGGGGTTGGTAGGATGGGACGGGGAATTAATAAACATACTGGACATGGGCTGGCCAAGTTGGGCGAGCTTCCTAGACGGCCTCGCCGGTGTTAACGGAAGACGAGCTGACAGGAAGCCTCAGAGAGCCAGAATATCGCTCTGCCTCTTCCCCAGGGACTGGTGCATACCCATAACAGTCAACAATCGATTACCAGCGCATTTGATGGGCTTGTTCTCCAACTGCGCCCCTCCCCCCTGGGACAACCACCTCCCGACCATCCCACATGTGCATCATCATCATCATCAGCAGCCGCATCATCATCATCATCCTTCCTCCTCATTGACATACCACAGCTGCTGGGGCTTTACTGCAGCAGAGATGATTAGAGTCAGGCTATGCTCACTGTTTCTCAGTGCCCTGCATTCAGTAGGGCCCCCTCCCTAGAGAACCACCCCCCCCCCAGCTCACTTCCTCAGTCTCAGAGCCCCCACTGGGCCTGCCCACAGTGAAGGCAGGGTGAAGTAAGGAGGGGCCATTTCCTGGAAAAGGGGCTGCCTGTGATGCGATTGGCCCGCCGCGGCTGCGCCTGCTGTCTGCGCAGACAGACGCGCAGCTCGCAGGCTGGCGCCGCCTACAGCCTTCCGGCGAGACCTCACGGGGGTGCTGATGACACGTAAGGGGCCCGATCGCTGCCAGGAGTCGCCGGTTAGCACGTACTGTCACGACAAATTCGTCACAGACTTTATGCTGACGTGGGGGGAAGGAGGAGAAGGGAATTGAAATTCTCTGTGGGATCAATGGCCCTCATCCGGCAATTACAAATTTCTCCTAGAGATGTTGCCCAATCGGCTGGGTTAGCATTTAGGACGGGATGTGGGATGCTGGAGGAACGTGCTATTCCTAACAGGATTTTACACTCATCGACACCTTCGATCTCAGACTTTAACTGTCTTTTTTCCCCATCAGACTTAATCTGCAATAAACATGTGGCTTTGCCAAAAGTTCTACTCAGATCCTGAGATTTGTCTTCCTACACCTTCAGACAAAAATGCCTCTGTTGTTGAGAGGTCTGTGCAGTCCATTTTGAGGGGAAAAAAAACATCCATGGATCAGATCCACGGATTTTTCTTTCAAAAAAGCAGGTTCTGAATAAAAATTCAGCCTGAACTCAATTACCCTAAAATCTGTGTTTGGGATAGATTAAATAGATTTAAGTTCATCAAACAGATGTTGATTCCCCCGAGATATCCTTTACATAATTAGGCAGAACTGAAAAAAACATATAAATCTTGTTTTATTGCTAATAAGTAATTAGTGCAATTAATCCCCAAGGTAGAAATTGATTTCTAGCCCCAGAAACCTCAAGGCAAAGTGGCTTTCTAATGTCCACAATGCTTATCGCATAATAAAAATGTCGTCCCACTGCTCCTGGAATCTGATCTCATCCTAATGAGTGGTGTAAGCAGAGACCTAGCGAATTAACCAGGTTAAACAGCCAATTGAAAACCAATGTGAGCTCTGATTTCAATGTCTGCTCACTCAGTGTTTGTAGCTCATGCACAGGGACTTTTGTCAGATCACTCCGTAAGCAGCCAATCACACCTTGTCAGTTCATGACATCATAAAGAAGCCAGTCTACTTTGTTGGCTCTAGCAAGCTGCTCCAAAAACTGGTCCCCCATCAGAGTGTGATCCTCTGCCCTCCATTTGTTTGCACAGAGCCGACGCTAATATGCCGGTATCTTTGCAACACGCCTCTCTTAAATGTCTCATTAGCTTAGCATCTGCACATAATTGTCGCTAATTAGTTTAGCTGGGGCTCCATTCCAGAGTCGTGGCGTGACCCGGCCAGGCATAAGGCCCTCTCCTCTGTGTGAGACCAACACCTCCGATCCTGTGGGCGCGGATTCTGGCCCCGAATACGTGTGCTTGGCAAAGGGGCATCACCAGGGCCAGAGAATGGTGTCTCGTCACCAACTCCAATGAAGATTCCATCATTTTAGATTGTGGTCTGCTAGCATCACACGGGTCCTTCAAAAACCTGTTGGTGCATGCATGAATGCATCAATCCCCGGGTGACTCCTCCCCTTCCTGTGTGGCGAGACTCTTACCGCCCAAAGCTTGTTTCATTACGAAATCCATGGTGCTCCCTGCTTCTCACTTCGTCTCACGGCTGAAGACAAATGTGCGTGTGTCCACCCTTCCGGCTGCCTTTAGCACTCTCCCAATGTGTTTGCTCCCCCTTTCTAGCCTAGAAAGAGAGCAGAAACAGAGAGCAGAGAGCCTGCTGGATGAGGGAGGCCGACTGTAGGAAGAACACCACTCTCACACACACAACCCTATCTAAATGGGGACCTTCCATTCATTTCTATGGGAAAAACCCTAATCCCAATCACGACACCCTTAACCCCAACCCAGCCCTAACCTTAACCATAAGTAACCAACCCAAATACAAGACTTTTGGCACTTTTAGGTTTTTGATTCCACACACACACACTCACACACACATACGCACACACACACACATACACACACACACAAACTCACACACTCACACATACACAAACACACACACATACGCACACAAACACACAAATACGCACACACACACATACGCACACACACACATACACAAACACACACACACATACGCACACAAACACAGAAATACGCACACACACACACACACATATGCACACACACACACAAATACGCACACACACACGCACACACATACACACAATGCTAAAATCCTAGACAGGCCCGTGCTCCGCATCCTGCCAAACAGTCCCACTTATCTTTCCAAAAAAGCTTCCAAAATCCCTTTGTTGTCAGACTACCAGTCAAGCAGCTCCTTAAATCTGTGGCAGGCAGCAGCGGCTGGGTCGTCTACGCAAACGCGGGGTTAGGGTTTATAGCGACACCGCGGCCACCGCGGCCACCGCGGCTTCCTCGAGGAGGCCCCGAGGTAGAAAGGCGTCGACTGGTATGCGTTTCCAGGTCAGGATTTCTGGTACTCGTCAGGCCGGCATGGCGGACAGAGGCTGAGCAATGGACCAGGCGTCCACCCTCCAGCGCAGGGCCCGGCCTTTCATCTGTGATAATGTAATGAGCAGAGCCTGCCCAGGAACCAGGCACCATGACCACATCCCAGTACAAAGGTGAAAATCTGTCTTTTGTTCCCACCTGATGCAAAAAAAAAAATCAAAACATTTTAACAAAATTGCTTTTGAAGTCAGCCTTTGGAAATATATTAAATTGCCCTGAAAACAAGCTAGAAATTTATCATAATTGACCCTTCCGAGTAAAAGAGAAAATCATGCAGTTAAGTGGCAGAGCAGGACTGCCCTATAGGTGTCTCTCAGAGCAGCAGTTGCTGACTGATTATCCTTCAGTCCCATGAGGTGTAAGGCCACCTTTAACAATGCCTGTCGCTAACTGCCCTGTTTTCTCCCCCCTGAAAGGCCATGCATTTAGCATGAGCTGTCACACAGCTATATGGCATTTTTTCCCAGGGGGCTGTACAGGAACTGAGGCCGATTTAAGGTTCCCAGCCCCTCCTCGACTCTGCTGATTGACTGCCATCTGCTATGTGTACAAAACAGGAAACGGCTGTCCTTTTTGAGCCTGCGTGTCCATCATCGAAAGGTTCTGTGCAGAATTAATTAGGTTCCACCATAGGTGACGGAATAAAACAACAAAGTAAAAAAAATAATTGAACCGCAGCACATTTCATGCACTGCTTCAAACAGGTTTTTTCTTTTTTCTTCAGAAAATAGGCTGGGGTGTTTGCTCATATTTGTTTGTTTGCTTACTTTTTATCCAACCGTGACAAGTGAATCAAAAATGTAATTCTATAAGACTAGCTCACAAAACGCTGTTTACCCATTTTGTGGACCATGTCAGAGAGTAATACAAGGTTAATCGAGCTAGCTGCGTCTTTTTTCATGTTTAGGGGGGACCAGCGAATCCTAAAAGGGATGATTTTGTACGTCGGTCACTTGCAGGAGTGAAGACGCCTCTTATTAGCCGGAGAAAAGTGCGCGAAGCCGCGGCAACGGGAAACCAGGAGATTAAGTCTAGGTGTTAGCAATGGCTGGGTTTTATGTGGCAGGTTCTCATCGGAGATCGACTGGAAACGATATTTTGTAGTCGTGTTGAGGATTTGGCTGAGGACTGGGCATAAATTTAAAAACAAACTATTAAAATGTGTAATGTCCTTAACTGTTTTGTGTATTTAGAAGTACACGTCCATTGGGAATACCGAGCAATCTGGTCTTTTTGGACAAAAGAAAACGAAGCAAAACCTACTAGGCTATTTCTCATGGAAAATGATTGTGCGCAACCGGATAGCTGATCCGACTACGTCTGTGACCACTGGGAAAATTTGATGAACCTTTAGTGATCTGATAGCGACAGGTTGTAATCCTTTCCATAGTTTATTTCAAAACGAATACATAAAAATTACTAATCGCTACTGCCGTCTTATGGTAGCCTACAGTAAGCGGTACAGTAAGTACAGTAAGTTTTTGTACTCATGGCTTATTAAATGTTTGTATGTATATTTGTGTGTGAAAAAGATTCCGCTGCACCACGTTTTGTTTGCATTCATACGGGAGCAGAAAACTTTTCACAGACAGCAAATAAGCAACTGTGAGCTTGATTTATGGGCATCGAAAGAAGCGAGTCGCAGCTGTGAGTGACAGGAACACGACAGATCTATTCGGATGTTCTGAAGCTTTTATAGACCGAATGTCTGCAGAGCGCGCATCTGAAAGTGCGATATCAGCTAGACTGTACCTACACGCAGAGCGGGTCAGCTCCGCGCAAGCCGGAGATACAAATGAGGGCTTGTAATGCGCGCGTACGGTTACCTTGGTGCTTCTTTAAATGCTGTAGCGAACCCTTATAAACCAGTAAGCAGACGTGAGACCAAAGAAAATAGCACATTTACGGATGCATGGGAAACATAGCCTACTGAAGGGTGTAAAGGCGTCGGGCCGCCACGGGGAGCGCGCATGCAGAGGAGTTACTCACTTTGCCACCAGCGTCCACGAAAAAAGACAACAATACTCCATCAGGACTAAATGTTACATTTGCATCGCAAGTACAGCCCCCTGCTTTTGGTGCTTAAGTTCAGTACAGAAGCGATCGGTTACTTAATGCGGGGAATAAAACACGCTTCAGCACCACGGCCAGCGCCCAGCACTCGTCTAATCAAATTATTTTGGCAAAATGAAATAAAATGACACATCGTAGCACTGATTTGCACGACATCTACACGCCAGTCGTGAACTCCCACCGTAAACGGACACTATGCCATTTATTCCCTTAGAAAGTCTGCAAATACTCGCAGCTGCAGGCGCGTCCAGAGCGCATCTCGAACTTGCGGATAAAACGAAGGCGCGGCGGTGGCGCCTTTGCTAAGTTTGTCCTGAAAACCTACATGCTTTATAAAGACGCGCATTTGCCATCCGAAAGGCGACACAGCTGGATCATTAAGCCCATTTCTTAATAGTATGAACCCCGATTGCAATTACCTAAACTCCCTTTATAACATTCATCGCCAATGTATTCTCGTGTGGCATTGTCTGCTATGCACAACGTATGCTCTATATATATGCTCTAACGCTGTACATATCATGTTACTAAACCGTAAAACACACCGTAGGCAGATGGACGCTACCATCCCGACTCGACTCAATCCCGAGCATTTATTAACATTTGTTAACATGTTGAATCTGCAACAAAACCAGAAAACGCCCAAAATGCAACAAACTCTATAAAACACACAAATCTCCGCATTTAGAAAGCAGAGAAGCAAACTGAAGGCTCCGGAAAAGAAAATACGCGGACTCACTAAAGGCGCATCGAACCGCGTATTTCACTAAATACACACCTTTAAACACTTCTCTCCAACCTTCTTTGCCTTTCACCATTCAAGTTTTCTCCGATTTGAAAGCGCCTCTTCAAACTGTAACCACCTTATACAGCCCAGCCAAACACGCCCTCTCCCTCCCTTCCCCACCTCTCCCTCTCTCTATCCCCCTCTCTCTCTCTCTCTATCCCCCCTCTCTCTCTCTCTTTCTCTCAACCTTCAAATCTGACCTTTCTCCAGTATGTAAGACAAGGACAGCGCGTTATTTCCTCATCCGATAAGACCGGGCTGTGTCCGCTTTCTGTATCCATCCTCACTAATCAGACGCCTCCTTCTATATCGTTCCCCACATCACCGCAGAAGTAAGACAACAGGAACGTTTCTTTCAACAGGCTACATTTCGGCTCTGCTTATAAATCAGTGATTCCTAATGCAGATAGTACATACAGGTGTCTGTCTTGTCTGTTCTTTAGGTTTTGGAAAACGTGACGTTAACGGTTTGGAGTGGTTAAGTGCATGCATCTAGATATATAAAATCACACTTTCACATGATCTATAACCCCACTGTCAGAAATTTCAGTCGAGGTGCAGCTGTATTTTGCATTCCGAGCTGCTATCTGCGGATGACCTTGCTTCTTCCTGCTGTGCGGGTTAATCACTACATAATTTGGCTACAGCGAACTAAAGGAAAATACACCAGCATAAGTTAACGACAAAAAACGAGCATATTCAATCATTTAAGGGATCTCCCGTTTACGGGGTATGAAAGCGTAATACACTCAATTTCAGTTTATTGTAATATTCTACATTGTCAGATAGGACTCTTGAAACACGGGCCACTCAATTATTTATTGAACAGTGCAGAGCCATCACATTTTGTATCTCAAACAACCCTAGAATCGACATTTGCACACGCCAAAGCTTCTGGACCCGAGAATAAAGATTTATAGATGAGTGTTATTTTAACGGGCACATAGAAAAAAACAGCTTTTGATAACTTTACTTTGTTGTAATTTATGAACTGGGTTGTTGTCAGGATTACAGATTGCTAACCAGCTGTCATAATGCATCCCTCTAATTAGACCCAAACTCCGAATCCACGCCTCTCTCACTAATCACATTTATATCCATAAATACAAATCACAGACTTTGGCAAAGCAACGCGTAAAGCAGGATGTGGCTACTTCAAAATCCCTTTGAAATACGCCGGCTTTATGAATACACAAATGAAAGGTCTTAAAATACATATTCGAGAAGGCGGCATTTATTGCCGCAGGACGGATCTCGACTCCTGCGGTCCAAGCTACTCAAGCAGTAATGGTGAGCTTTTGGGGGGGGTCCCGATCCGGTTTATAGATGTGGTGCGGTTATAACCCCGGGGATCATCCCAGTGAAGCACGTTAATTGGGTCTGGACCAGAGGGAAAGGGGGAGCGGGCGGGGGGGGGGGGGATGTCACTTCTCCCAGCCCCGGGATACGCCCCCCACCTCCGCCCGGTTTAACAACCTTGAATGCCGCGCATGCGCAAAGTACACAAAGGAAGGACACGTTTCGTTGCTCGCACGGTCTGCGGGGCTCCGCTTCCGATTTTACGCAGCTGTTTCGATTTCATGCAGACCAGATATCCTGAAAGGCTATCGATAAGAACACCGGAAGGCATGGATGAACGCTGCTCGATTTCCCCCTGTGCCAAAATGACACCTGAAGCGGATGCACTGCCTTTCCTAAAAGTCAGAGAATTCAGTAGCCGGATAGCAGACTGACACAAAACGCGCTGCCTCATGCCGTCCTTGTCCTTATGTCGTTAGGCATGTCCACACTCGACGAGGAATCAGACCGAATGCGCAGCCCCTGACATTTGCGCTGATGGAGCATCTTCAATCTATAGATGCACTTAAAGTGACCTTCAGTCCAGAAAACGGGAGTGGGGTGGGGTTGGCTGTAGTTATAAAGCCATGTGGTAACACCCCAAGTCACTGTCTACTCTACCATGGTAATACCAGCTGGCATAGTCACGGGGACAGGGCAGTCTTGCAATGTAAATGTTACATTATGGGCTTTTTGCAATCTCCCCCCAGTAAGAGTACAACAGCTCCACGCGCCTTGAAGCTCATATCCCGGCTGCCTTCTTAGCCCCCATGGTCATATGCTTTCTTACATGAGCGTCTGATTAACGAACAAAGAGAGAGAGGCACCCACCATATTAAGCTCCCTCCAGATTCTGAAACAGTGTCAGTGTGATACCCACTTTGCTACCTACTTTGCATGTATAATCTATAAATGTGCTGTTTTCCCCAACAGCTTTTTAGGATGATTAGCCAGTCAGATTAGTTGCTATGGCTTCCTTTTACATGGACGTAAGTGTTTTATTCACCCCATTTAACACATTATTTATCAGGGTAGTTAAGTAACATTAGGGATGGGAGGGTGCAAATAGCAGTTTCCTACAAATCGACAGGCATCTTTTGGAAGGCTCATCTTTAGGGTTGCCAGGTTGGGTGCAAAGAAATTGTACAACCAGGGCCTCACAAATGGATGTAGTGCCCACTTGAGGCCAGGGGAGGAAGTGCAGGTGGGCATCACGGCTCTAGTAACATTTACTGGCTCCCTGCTGAAGAACTAGGGGTGAGGTCATGTGAGCCGAAAGCGGGAAACGGGCCGGCTGGCCCTCTTGGCCGGGGCGTCTGCAGCACGGTCGGCTGCCTGTGTTTTGAGCGCGCACTCAGTGCTGCTCAGCTCAGTGGGGAGAACCTGCCAGTCCCTGACACAGACACTGTCTGGCTCGGCGCGCCAGCTGCTAACGTCCTTCTGCAACCTTGCTGGCTACCCCCTCCCTAGTACCCCCCCGCCCCCCCCTTCTCGACAGGAACCCAGGAAAGCAAGGCGAGCTCATGGACACATCTCCTCCATGTCAGACCGCCTCCGCTCGTCAATAGCACGGCCTGATGGGATGGGGGGAGAGGGACGAGGGAGCCAAGAAAAAGACGCCACGTGTCAAATTGGCCTGCTGCCATTGCACATACCCCACACTTCATGGAGTGATGTGTTTTAGTGACCAATCAATAAATCTATACATACACCACTGTTACACACCATCTTGATTCTAATTGATAAAGAAACACAACAGTTTAGTAGTCAAGGGTTTTCGGGGGTGGGGTGGGGAGTGCACCAGAGCCTTTGAACTTTCTGGTTGAAGCAACAGAAGGAAGGAAATTTGCTAAATGGAGCCTCTATCCTCCCATGGTGCTAAAACGGGGGCCAGATGCCTGCCAGACAATCCCACAGACAGAGAGGGGCGATGTTTTCACTCATGAGGACAAACTGCTTCCTGGTATGAAACATTTTCAATCGCAGCGGACGCCAACGAAGCATTCTCAGGACCGTTCCCCGATTCTTGGACGGAGGACGTCTTTCTCCGCTTCCCCGCTCCCGAGGAAACACGGTAATTAGGGACGGCGATGGGAGAAGAGCCGGTGCAGGGGTCAGGCCTCACTAACGGGTTCCTAGCGCCACCTAAAGGGCACCTGAGGTCACGCAACAGAGAAAACACACGGGTCCAGGACGCGGCGAAAAAAGGGGGTCTTCTAATTCTTCCCATAGTGTCTCACACACAACTGTCTCCAAAGCTGCGACAATGTCAAATTATTTACCTCATAAAAATATATACATTTCCTACTTTGCACCACATGTTTTCATGACGGAATCAGGGTAATAACTCGCCTGGTTGTTTTCCTGTTATTCTACACAAGATCAAAAGGCATGTAGGACAGTAAGTGGCAGGATTGCAGGTTTGGTTTGGTAAGAATACAGTGACATAATACAAGGTTAGCTTCTGACAGCAGGCTGAAGTAAGAATCCCCCCCACCCACCGCGCTGACCTCTGAGGGCTGGGTAATCTCCCTTTAAGGTTCTCCCCATCGTGTTTCACGACGCACTGTTTCTTCCAAGTTTATTTACATTATTTATAAACGTATGTTATTTACAGCGCTACCATTTCAGCTGTGGTTATGAAGGATGCCTGCCAAAAAACTGCAGCGAAATGCACGACTCATATTCAAAGAAGGAGCCCACAAAGCTGATAAATTGCTGGGCCACGGTGTACAAAATCTTCCTAAGGCATGTGACGGTAGTGGTGGCTTCGCAGGCTCGGGTCCCGGGAGAGACCCACCTGTCACGCTGCAGACGCGAGCCACCGGCCGTACAAACAGAGCAGGTGAAATTATAAGCTGTACAAGCCGCTCTGGGCAAGACTGTGGCTGGGAGGAAAAAGAACAGCAACAGATAGTGAAACGTGCCGAGAATCGGCGGCGCCCTTCATAGCAACCGGTGTCTTAACAACCGGCGAGTAATGACTCTGGCTGGCTTCCACTCCGTTCCCACTCTGGGGACGGAGACCTGAGTCAGCAACCGGGCAGCTCCAGACAGTGGAAGCGGGACTCCACCAGCGCCTTCGCCGGAAAGACGGACGGGACAAGCTGCCGCCCCGTGCATGCGGCGAGTGCGGGGCCCTACGCGGACAGGGAGGCGGTCTGTCTCTCTTGCCATTTGTCACCCTCCTTTTTCATCATCCCAGGATTTAAAACAACGCATCATTTACAGAGTAAATAATCCACCATCCAATCCCAGGAGAAAAAGGGTTGGTGGGACAGAAAATTAAATATCATGTCTAATGTCCAGCATTCACACACTGTCCTTCTGACTCCCCTGGTTTGTTGATTTGTTTAGATGTTTTCATATTACTCAATTAAAATAAGTAAATGCCAGTCCGAATCGTCCCCGGGTTGCCGGGACAGAAACACCAGTGACCTTTATCCAGAGAAAGTGCTTAATCTTCCTAATCAGGGTATGCACCCCGGTCTCGTGTCCAAAAGGCTCTAGAGCTCCTCTGTGACCCTGACCAAGCAGTTAGAAGTATCGGCAAATAACTAAACCCTGAGCATCACTGTCTGATACAAACAATAAAAACAGCCACTGAACAGAGACAATACAGGCACGGCTAGAGAGATCCGCTTGTGCCATCATTTCTAAGCAGCACAGCTGTCTTTCCTGGCAAAGACCTACTGAAAAATGAAACTTTAACTGTTAGTGTCAAACGTGTGTCTGAATATTGAGGAGGATGGCAACACAGAACACAAGGTTCGCCTTTGACAGCAGATGGTACAAAAAATAATTCCGCCCACTGTGACACTCCACAGGTTGCTGTTTTTTCTGAGTTTATTTACATTATTTATAAACTTTACTATGCCATAAAGAGAGCTGGAGGATATAGCCCCTTTTCTCTATACCTTATTGAGCCCCATGGGGAAATTCTCTTCTCACCTCCCCAAACCTTGCTCTCCATGAGAGCAAGCCAGACCGTGAAAGGTAGCCACCTCATGCAGCACCCAGGGAGCTGGGGGTTAAGTTAAGGGCCTTGCTCAAAGGCCCACAGACGTGCCGAGGCCGGGCTCGAACCAGCAACCGTTTGATCACAGGCACAGAGGCTTAACTACAGCGTGGCTAACTACAATTTTAGCTATGGTGTTAGCTAAGGATGGCTACCACATGCACGACTCATGTTCAAAAAGGGAGCCCACCAAGCTGACAAATGGAATGGCGGAATTCTGGGCCTTTTGTGTGCTCTAGCATCAGCAGAGCAGCCTACATACAGCGTAATGCTCACCGCAGGACCAAATTAGCAGGACGTATGAATGCCTGGAGAGGATGGCTGGATTACTTCTACGGGACTCAGACTGAAGGGGATTCTGGGGAGAATGTAGCGCTCTCAACCAGCGGCACTGTGGCCTCACACCTTCATCAGTTGGTAGTTCAAATCCAGCTGCTGGTTTATGTGTGTGTTGAGTTTGCATGTTCTCTGTGTTTAATTCTGTAGGTTATGGATCTGTGGCCATGACCAGAAAGGTTGTGGGG
>JAODKL010000002.1:10158226-10175784 GCA_026780765.1 Petrocephalus schoutedeni
GGCCAGCAGAGTAATCATATCACTGGGTCCTTAACACCAGCTGCTACAGGATACTAGTTGCTGGCTGACCCTGTGCTCTAACCTTTACGTTTCTTCACTTGTATAGTACTTTGAAGAAATGTATCTGCTAGATCTTTAATTAAAACTTTCAGCCAACAGGTACGTCAATCTGTGGGACACTGCACTTGATACAGGGTGCCGGGTGGAACATCCCACTCATTCAGGTGCTTGTTGGCCATACTAAGAGTATTTTTTGCTGGTTCACGTAATCAGACTAAAGCACGAGACCCCATGTATGCCAGCAGCTACACGCCTAGCAGTCCTGCTCTTTGCTGGTACACCTAAAATCAGACTACAGCCCGAGACCCCACCTATGCCAGCAGCTACACGCCTAGCAGCCCTGCTCTTTGCTGGTACACCTCAAATCAGAGTACAGCCCGATACCCCATGTATGCCAGCAGCTACACGCCTAGCAGTCCTGCTCTTTGACACTGGCTTTCTCCATCTTCACAGCCGCAGCACAGTTTCCTGTTCCTGGTGCTAACTGGCTATTGATGACCTTTCCCCCGCCCCCCCCCCCCACCCAAATTATGATACCTCTTATGTCCCACCTTTTAAAAATTCCAGAATTGGTCATGGACACACCCTCACATGCCCAATATGACAAGTTGGGGACACTGATTCTATTATCAATGCAAACACATATTTCGACTCATTCGTCCATTCGCCCTCCACACTAACTAAAAGATAAATGCATACAGTTTAAAGCACAGACTTTTCTGGTCCCAGGCTGGTGTACCAGGGGCAATCCTTTTTTTAAGGCGAGGGCCATAAGAGGACCCATAATTCATACAGAAGAGCCAAACTTTTCATTAGCCAATGAAATGTTTTGATTTGATGAGTGCCAGGGGAGGGGGTGCTCTGGAGGCCAATCAGCTTTTAACCCCACTCCTGTGGTGTGATTATGGGGTGCATTATGTGATTTAGTCCCTTGGAAATCACACTAGTGGAATGTGGCCCAGATTAGAGTGCAGCTGCTAGGATCCACACAGATCATCAAAGCTCTAGGGGTTCTGAAGCTGGCAGGGTGCAGCCCTCGGCATGACACGCCAAATAGGTCCTCCCGGGGGGCGCAGGGGTAAGTATGCCAAACAATATCACTGGGCATCGAGAGGCCCAAGCGATGAAAGTTGACATTTACTGTAAGTGCAGTCTTCACAGTGGCATTATCAAAGGGGGGGGGGTCAGGGTATTTATGAGGGACGACATGAACTGTTGCTTTGTGACGTGCTGAAAGAAACTGGAGATGCTGAAGGGCCAGGCCAGTGCTGACATTAAAGGCCAGGGGTGTTGGGGGGTCTTAATTTACGGAGTGCCCAGATAAGCATGTGAAAAGGGGGTGATTTTGCAGGTGACCCCCTTACCCCACCTGGCTATGCCCTGACAGTTTATGGGTCTCTGGGTTAAAAAGGACTTACAGTTCACTGATTATTTCAACATCATCTTAATATTTTCTCATTCCAGTTCCCTCATTGCTCTGTGGCAGCTAACAATCGGAGAGTAAACCTGCAGGTATGAACTCCTAGCCAGGAAAGCGTCTGCGAGTCAAAGGAAAACTGGCCAAGGACCCAGAATGGGAGTCTATTCTCCTGCCCGTTCCCAATGAAACATCTCGTCTAGATAGATGCCTGGCTTGATTTTTCTTTTTTACAGGCACTATTAACTTTTATTAAAATCATGGAACCAGAAATAGGTAAAATAGTTACTACTATTTTATATATATCATAGGCAAAGAAAATTCAGTGCATACAGTGCAAAATCAGACAGTTTACCACACTTGATGATCAGCCCTTCTATGTTATAAATATATAAGATGTATACAGTTATAAAATCAAAGTGCTCCGGAACTGTTGCTGTATGCCAGAGTGGGTGTTTTCTTACATAAAAGTAATATTTTCTCATAATTTTGAATGCAATTTATTTACTTTTTTATTTGTATGGGTCGAGTGCCCCTTGAAAGCAGAACCTCCCAGACAGGCAATCAGTATCAGTATTGGTATTGGTGTCAGTTTACAGAATAATTGGTGGCTAGCACTTCAGACAAAGGATGAGAAGTTAACACTGACAAGCACTATGTGTGTGTGTGTGTGGGGCGGGGGGGGGGGGGGGGGGTTGTGGCCATGTGCTTATGGCAGGATTTGAGAGGCAGGGATAGTGTGGGGAAGGAGCATAATTAAGCCACGATCGATACAGC
This sequence comes from Petrocephalus schoutedeni, assembly GCA_026780765.1. Classification (NCBI taxonomy): domain Eukaryota; kingdom Metazoa; phylum Chordata; class Actinopteri; order Osteoglossiformes; family Mormyridae; genus Petrocephalus; species Petrocephalus schoutedeni. The sequence goes on from JAODKL010000002.1 coordinate 10,160,481, forward strand.
CCTCCCTTGTTTACTAAGTGGGTATGACAGTGAACACAAGCCCCTAATGGATAATTAGATTAAGAGAATGTAGCTCTGCTCAGAACCCCATGTGTAGTGAAGGCATAAGATGGGAAAGTCAGAGCAGGAGAAACAAGCCATGAGTAAGACGCACTATCGGTAAAGTTAATCAGAGGAAAGGAAATATAACAATGGGCAAGAGGAAAGTAAATCAGAGGAAAAGAAGTGTAAGGACAGGCAAGAGGAAAGTAAATCAGAGGAAAGGAAGTGTAAGGACAGGCAAGAGGAAAGTAAATCAGAGGAAAGGAAGTGTAAGAATGGACAAAAGTTAAGTAAACCAGAAGAATGAAAGTGTAACAATGGACAAGAGTAAAATTAATCAGAGGAAAGGAAATGCAGGAACAGACAAGAGTAAAGTTCACCAGTGGAAAGGAAGTGTAAGAACGGACAAGAGGAAAGTAAATCAGGGGAAAAGAAGTGTAACAATGGACAAGAGTAAACTAAATCAGAGTAAAGGAAGCATAACAACGGACAAGAGTAAAGTAAATCAGAGGAAAGGAAGTGTAAGAAGGGACAAAGGGAAAGTGGACCAGGGGAGAGAAGTGATAACAGTCATGAGTAAAGTAAGTCAGAGGAGAGGAGGAGCAAGAACATTAACGAGTAAAGTATACATAGAGGAAAGGAAGTGTAAGAATGGACAAGAGCAAAGTAAATCAGAGGAAAGGAGGCATAAAAAGTGTTATAAGTAATGCAAATTAGTGGAGACAAGGTTTAGAGTGAACATTTTGATAGCTCCATCAGTACCCTATTGTCTGCGGTTCAAAGTCTATAAGGGTTAGTGTAAAAAAATAATCATAATGCATCCATGGAAAAAGGTCACCATCCCACAGCTACAAACTGGCTCGGTGTAAAATGCCGGTTGTTTGACAGCATGGACAGGTATACTGTCAGCTTCAGAGACTTATCAAATACACAGTGGAAGATCAGTGAGCTGCTGTGTCTTTCAAAAAAACACAATCCAAAGATACTCCATCGCAGAGAAACTTCCGGAGGCTGGCTCAGCCACCTTCAGTCCTACATATTTCTAGCTACGCTGGGTAGGCGGAAGAGAACTTATCAGCTGATGGAAAGGCTCTCCGTGGTGCATCCAATCTCTTCCTGATTACCCCCCACCCCGTGTCGGGCTTAAACCCTTGCAATCAGTGCCCAGATACTGCTGCTGTCCTGACCCCCACGGTGTCTTCATTTGAGCCCTGGCTTTAGTTTGACCAGACCATGGACATGTGACTGGGCTACCGTGGCTTATGCGCTAACCTTGGGTAGCCAGTGTGCGTGGGTATAATGCCTACTATTAGGTAGCGGCAGGTAAGAATTGAAAATTCTCCCAGGTTAGATTTAATGCATCAGAAAATTTTATTTTGATACTAAATAAAGACAAGTATTTTCAACTGATTATCTTTAATGGCTTTTGAGATATAGCTATTAGGTATATACCTTGATCTGATGACTTCACTTTCATTTGATTGTGTTGATAATGGGATTTGCTACAAATCTCATGAAAAATGTAATTTCTCAGGATTTGGTTTGGTACCTAGTTTAGTGGGGTGTTTTGTAGGCTTCACTTTTTTTTGTTTTGTAGGCATTTTAGTCTGCTGAAAGAAATAATGACAAGACATAAGCTGGCAAAAAAAGTAAGAAATAGCCTTTATTTTCATGAAAAAAAAATATATGTGACATTTCTGGACTGAGAAATGATAAGTTGAATCTGAAGGATTTTTGGGCCAATTGTTATGCTTACCTGCCGGTACCTACTAGTACATGGACGTTTTGGGTTGGGTTCCTACTGGTATATGGACGTTTTGGGTTCCTATAGATGTTCAGCACACAATGCACCAATGATTCGATATATTTATGCAATTTTGTATAGTATTCATATGCATGCCAATACAATCACACGAGTTTGGTGCAGTATATACAACAAGGCCATTATCCTGAATCGCCAGCAGCCAAACAAACAGCAGGCAGCTCATAGCATTCGCACGGAGCTGGACCCTACCAAATGACAGGTCGGGGCCCTCTGTACACCCAGCCCCAGCGGGCTTTCCAAGGTGCGAGTGTGGAAGATGAAGACTTGACTGCCTGACAGATGAGTGGGTGGGGAAAAAAGTCAATTTAAATTTATCTCTCTCACTCACACATGCACACATAGAAATGGCTTATTTTGGGTATATGTCCAAGTCCTCAGACATTACAATTAAGCATGCTGAGTAATATTGAGAAATTAAATTTTTAGACTGACTGAATTTGTAAGGAGTGGCTTTGGGCCTATACCAAAAACATGCTGTAGAGGGTTATTTGAGGGCTGCAAGCCCAAACTAGAGCCGCCTGATGGCTCAAATCCCTAGCCCTGTGCTAAATGCACTGTTTTGACCCTCACTGGCCTTGTGTTCATTAGCCTGTGCTACTTTCCATGGTGGTACTCTTCTGATTATCCTGTGCTAAGCTCCCCTGACCATGTTTCCGGCTGTTTCTGGCTCTGTTCTAATGAAGTTGTGCTAACCCCCTGTGCTACCTCACTCATGGTGCTATTTGTGTAAGGTCATCTGGCCAGCGTGCAGAACTAACAGATTACACTATGGCGAAGGCTCCTAAGGCACGTCTGGCCCTTTAAGAGGACGACGCAATTCCCGGCTTCCAGCAGATCAGCAGTCCTATCCAATTACAAACAGCCGCGATGACAACACACTGCTTCTGCGCTGGCAACTTGTGGTCAGCGAGAAGGAAAAGCATGAGGCCACAAGATACGCCTGAACTCGGCCCGATCAGAATGACCCAAACAGAGCTGATATCCGGCTGATCAAATTAGAATGATATATAAAACATTCATCAATACTTTCAGGCTCACCCATTACTGCCAGGCCAGGGATACCATTAACTGCTATTTTATCTTTGATTACACTAAAAGTTAGAAATTACATCATTCTTCTGAGCCAATGACACATTGGTCAAAAGAAGAAAGAACTCAAATGGTTAAACACCCACCCCCGCCACCTCCATTTGGGACAGCGGTGACGTCAACAGGAGTGCGACGGCGGCCCAAATCAAACCGCCTCTTTTCGCGGCACCACCCCCTGCCGCCTGCCTTGCTGATAGCTGGGTTCTCTCCGGGTGCCCAAGGCAGCAGCTGCCAACGCCCACACCGGCAATTTGGAGGTAATTACCAGGGAGTGAGAACGGCCCTCTTTCTGTTGGGCGCGAAGAAAAAAGTGGCAAAGACCAGAGAAGCAGCAGACGCGCGGCGGCAAACAAGTTTCCGCTTTCTCGCTGACGCAGTACGGGCACCTTGGGCTTTTGGGCAGCTAATGAATCCTGGGGCTGACAGCCCAGGGCTACAGCACAGCATACAACACAATCACGTGAGCTCCGTGCAGTCAGTGTGTGGCTCCGTGCCTCTGATGAGAAGGTTGCTGGTTCAAATCCCACGCTTGGCAGAATAGTCACATCTGCAGTTTCCTTCAGGATTAATAAAGGATGGCTCTATAGCAGGGGTGGGCAATCTTATCCGCAAAGGGCCGGTGTGTATGAAGGTTTTTGGGATAACCCTAAGGTCAGCTGTTCAGACCCAGGTGTGAGAATTCTTCAGCCAATAATTAGTGATCTAATTAGGGAGTGGCAGCGAAAACCTACATACACACCGGCCCTTTGTGGGTAAGATTGCCCACCCCGGCTCTATAGCGATCTGGCCAGTGCTCTCCACCTTTTCTGCAGCAGATCCAGGGCAGCCCTGCATGTATTAATCAGCCTATGCTAGTTTTCTTAAGGCTGCTAATAGCCCCTGGGTACTGGAGTAAGACAGGCCAGCTCACATCACATCCATCAACGGCTCCACCCCCCGCTGATGCTCAGCACACCGCTACGCAGCCGGTTTCATGCCCGGCTTGTCCGCTTTGCAGACAGAACTGACCATTGCTGGACCACGTGTAACTCAACTGGCCACCCGACCGGGCAGGCAGTGGTCGGGTGGCATCAAAAAAGATGAAAACTTGAAACAAGCCAAAGCAAACCAACAAAGCGACAGCAACGGTGAAATCAGACAGGTGCTACTAGGTATCTCTGAGTCTAGTGCTGAAATCCCAGCCCCTGAGAAAAACGACAGTGCAGAAAAGCACATCACAAACTATCCAGAAAAAGAACGTCAAGAGCTACAAAGGGACAAAAAGACAAGTTGTGGAGACTTACTGCACCCTTGAGTGAGAATCACACGCACAAGCCATCTTATCATATTTATCAGTCACCGACGGAAGGAGAAAGCTTCTTAATTTTATACCTCAGAACTTATTTTCTGTCTCTGTGCATCTTGAGCCCCGCCATGTGTGAGGAGACGAGCTCTTTTATGGGAATCTGCTCTCTTTCAAAATCCGTTTTCTGCCTCCGAGCTCTGAAAAAGAAGCAACCTGAGAAAAAGGATAGGGGACAGAGGACGGCGCTTGAAGATCACTCATCAGCCCACACCCACAGGCCGGGTTCATGTTAAGTTTTCGGCAGAGACTCTTGCACTTTTTTTCCAGCCTTCCTTCGGTCAATCCCAACCTCATACTGAATCTATTACGTGTCTAACTGCCACAGATTCAGTTCATGCTTGAAAAAAAGTGCTAATTATCGCAGTCCCCCCGACATCTGAAAAATCTGCATGCTGTAAGTTATATAAAAATGCTGCTCCTGTGGCATCAGATAAAAAAAAATTCAGGATGAATATGGGCACGGCCTACTCACGCCGCACATTTATGCCACAGGAATGCAAATTTGAGGATGTTCTTAACTGGGCTAAACTGTCAAAACTGTATTATGCATCCACAGTCAGTTACATCACACTTTAACATTAAAATAACATTTTGGAGCCCTCCTAGTTTGAGTTCGTGACTTTCTGGGTAACAATGTGGCTTCTACAAATCCTAGGGTTTATGTGTATGGAGTCTGCATGTCCTCTCTCTGTTTGCAAGCTTTCCTGCCAATTCTCCAACTTCCTATTACAGTCCAAAGATGTATAATTAGGTGAACTGCTACCTCTAAAATTTTCATAGCATGTGAACGTTGATAGTACCCCATTCAGGGTGTTCTGGGTATGCGCCAGTGACGCTACGCTAGACAAGATATGGAAGATAGAAGGATGTATGGTTGGCTTTAATTTTTCTTCTGGGTCAATTAAATAAAGATGCCAAATGATTTTTACTAGAGGTCCACCGATATTGGTCTTTCATGGCTGATACTGATTATTGCGAGCTAATGGGGCTGATAGCCGATATTTGTAACCAATATGCATTTGCTTTTATGTGCTTTCTTTGCATCTATCTGCAATGAGAAATAAGAAATATAAAGGCTGCCAATAAAGTAAGGCTGCTCTACTTCTTTTTAAATGATTCATTATGCAAAGTATAACAAAACAATACTTATATAACAAAACTTATATGCCTGAGCTGGACAAATCAAATGACTAGATCTTTTAATACCATTAATACATTTTGCTTAATAACAACAGAATTTTGTAACGCATTTAAATTTGCAATAAGTGACTCCACGTTGTTTTCAGATTAGGTTATAGGTGACGTGAGAATCTCATAGGGATAAGTAATGTAAGTACTGTAATGTAAAGTATGATCAGCAGCATGGAAGCTCAAATAAGCTCCTGTTGCAACATTAGCTGTCGCTGCTACATAACGCTATTAACATTTTGTCATTACAGGTAACATATTGCTGACTCATACAGCAGCGTACTGCATTCAGTAAACAAAAAACACCGGTCTATTTATCTGAATTAACGAGATACACTTCACATAAAAACACTCTTGGATGTTGTTTTTTTTTTTCTTTAGTGAATGCATGACGCTTACGCAGGCTCACGTCATCACCACAACAAGGGTCATTATTCAGACATGTTCAGGTGTAACTGGGAAAGCGGGCAGGCTTTTTATTACAGCTAAATAGCTCACAGGAGCTCCGTGGTGTTTTGTAACCTCAGTGTGTAGGACTGTAATGTTTTAATTTGGGGAAACATCAGCTGCTTTACCCTCCAGTCTCAGCAACAGCCCACGCTCAGCTGAAACTCCTCTCTCCGTTTCTCCTCCTTGGGGCATCAGGCTGCGCTCCTGTGTGAGTGTGGTGTGAGTGACAGCAAGGCTTCAGCGTCGATTGGCTATTACTCGTGTGACATAGCCAATCGGGGATTGTTGTAGGCGGGACATTAAATGAAGCAGCAGGATGAGCGCAAAGAGTACAGATGGAGAGACGGCAGCGGAGCCACAGTAGCGCACCTTGTAATTACTTAATAATTAAAATAAATCATTAAAAGAAAAAAGTCTAATATCGGCCCCCAATAATCGGCCAGGCCGAAAATCGATCGACCGCTAATTTTTACACTGTTCTTGTCTTTTAAAAACTCTGCTGAAAGATCGGCCTCATTTCGCAGCTTTTTCTCGCATCCAGGCACGTAAACATGAACAGAGATTATGACGAATAACAGGGAAAACCCTCATCATCACGATGGGAAGCTCAGCTGACATACAGCAGAAACAACACGAGTGTGCAGTCCAAACGCCCCCGCCCCCCACATGAAGCAAAGTATCAAAACATAGCCAAGTGAGTCAAAAAATAATCTGACAGTTCATAGTTCTTAGTTACACAATAACAGTTAGATACATACTGACTGTCAGATCAACCCCCCACTTAAGACCTCTAAACAAGTTCACCATGCTGTAATTTGACATCGTAATATTAGTTATCTGTGCTTGTCCTGACAGCAACCGAGGACTAGAACGAAGTTTAAATGTTCAGGTGGATCATCTTTCTGTCCATCAACCGAACGTCCGAATTATACTAACAGCTGGAGACCGAATTTCCATATAGCTATATATGAAAGACTAATCAAGAGTACTTATGTCAACCAAAATTATCACCATACAATCTTTAGGAAAACTAAAGATTAAGATTTAAGTAACCATGTGCAACATTGTCATGAACTTAAAAATGCAATGCGGCATAATCAATTTATTGATGCAATGATTGCATTTGCCATGCAAGTGGACAATCAGAATATTTCCCAGAGTTCTGAAACTTCTCATCCATCAATCAACTTCTCATCTGTGAAATTCCATTCAAGTCAAAATCTTTTATTTTGCTGAAACACTGCTTAAGAGAAGAACTATGCAGTTAAACATCCTAATATTCACCGAGTCACCAATTCCCAAACAGTGAGACCAAGACCAAATAAATATGATTGAATGATTTCTCCTGATATATTTACATCTGGAAGTTTTACGGGTGTATATTTCAGCCATCCACGACACGTCTGCTACCTGTGTGCAGTGATTCTAGCTCCCATAAAACATGTACCAAAATACCATCAAACTGTAACACATGCTTTATAACCATTATAAAAACACCTGTTACTGATATTCTTCTGTATTGTTGCAGAATAACCCCAACATATATGTTGCACTTTAAAACATTACCATAAATAAGCACAGCTAAACAGTGTCTTTTTTTTTACTAAAGAGAGTGTGAATGAGATAACTCCAGTTACAGAAATGGCACACTGAATAATGAAATATTGAACTAATAACAACGAATGGATCATTTAAATCGACATAGCTGACAACGTAATAATTTGCCAGAAATAAAAAAAAATATATACATATATATATATTATAATGAAAACTTCATAGCTTGCGGTGCCAGACGGTGGGTAATTTCACTCTATTACCCTTGCAGATAATTACAAGCAGGCCTCTGCTTGCGAATATTTTATGGAAATGAATGACAGTAAAATGCATCAGAATAACGCGAATACCACAGGATGGGTAATAGGGGCTCCGTTAAACTGATCTGGACTGATTCACAGAGCAGTAAGGAAAATGATGATTTTATATTGCTGGATCACACACCAACACGCTGTCCATCTGTTACGGCGATAATAAGCAGAGATTCGGGGGTGGGAGATGCGTGGCCGGCGGAGCGCCGATCTCCGTCAAAGCGTCCAGCCTGGCGAAAGCGACGTTTCAGGTGCAGCTTTATCACGTCCTGTTGCCATTGGGCATTTTCCATAAAGGAAATGTTTCTAACGAAAGCATCTATCTGACCGGGAGCCGCCAACCCGCAGCCGGCGCTCTGGCAGCTGTCACCGCCGCCGCGGCGGCGCACGAAGCCGCGCGGGCTCCGTGCACGCCGCCGCCAAGCCCCTTTCAGACTGCAGCCAGGGCTGCTTATGAATATCATATGCACATTTTTTAAATGAGACGGAGTAAATGTGGGGGCCGGCCGATCTCCGCGAAGCCCACTTCCATCCACCTGAGCAGAGTGACACAGGCTGGGCTTCAGGCAGGGGCACGCCGCGAGTCGAGCCCTTGCTTTCCGGGAGACGTGGTGCTAAAGCAGGCACCTCCGTTTTATTCACATGATGTTTGTTTTTTTTTCTAAGCGTGACCCCAGCGCGCTTCTCCTCTTTCACCGAGTTTGCACATGAGCCGCTTGGCTCCATATCGCGAAGCCCTGAAAAGATCTGCCTTCAGTCGCGGACCCGAAATGCAGCGCACATACACACGCAGCCACACGCACCACTCCAGTCATATTTCCGGGAAAAACGAAACATGCACCGATGATGTTTTTTTTTCTCCACAAACCTTTACGAAACGCCCTGGGAAATTGGGGGGAAGGATGCGGTTCCGTGGCCGTCTTTTGTGCTTGGAGTTCTGGTTGTCATCCAGTTCTCGCGAATCGCCCTCCCTCCTCCCTCCTCCCTACTCCCTACTCCTCCTCCTCACTCCCTCCCATCCTCAACATCACCACTCCGACACTTCAAAAATTTGCGTACAAATCTTCTAAAAATAACGCAAAAGCGAAATTGCTGCACGTGCATGCGAGGAATCGACTGGAGCATGCAACTTGGAACCTGTATTATAGACAGATCCCACAATCAGACCGATTAATATAATATAACATATTATAACATATATATATATATATATATAATTCCACAGTCACACTAATAATATCGATACTGATTGCAAGCATTTATTTTCTATCATTTTCTTGGGTGTTATGTACAGCTGTGCTAGGCTATGAGTGCACATCGAATTGAATTTGTTGAAAAATTATTCTCTGGGCTACTGATAGGTTAATGAAAATCACAATTAAACTGCTTCCTGGGACATGTGCTTTTTAATTAATGTAATGCCTCAGCTGAAAGAATTACTACCATCTAGGCATAATAAGTCACATTAAGTCACAAATGTTTTCAGCCACGGTGACAGCTTTTCGTGGTGTGTATGAGGAGGCTAGCTGGGTCCTAACATGGGTACATTATCTTTGCTCTCTACTTTGCTCTCTACTGTCGCGATGAGGTTGTTGATTCCTGATAAGGATGTCAGTAATGAGGTAGAGGTAACTGCAGCACCTGGAGTTCCTGACACGACACCGCTAAGGCTTCTGGGAATGTTCTGTGCCCTTAGTATTAATAAGAGTGACCGGAATTGATTGGTTGCATGGAGACAATCAAAGCCTCCCCATCTGAATAGGTTTCACTTTCAATTTTCCAGCTGTCTTCCTGAAAGATGAAAACCCCAAAGGAGCGAGAATACCTCCCTTCAAAGAAAGAGTTGTTGCTGTCTTTCAGCCCCTGCTTCCGAGTCATTGACCCGGAGGTAGTTCTGCCATCCGTAATACCCTTTTTTAATATGATCTGTATTTTGCGTAAATTTGTACAGTGCCACACTCCATTCGTTCTCTGTTTCACTTGCAGGCCGAGTCGAAATTACAAAACGGATGGCTGAGCGAGGGAATTGTCAGGTGTTACCGTCTCAAGATGTCCATATAAAAAATATGAAAATACTGCTGCCTTATTTCCTATTTATTGGTTGAAAAGGCATTTTTGCTTTACACAATCATGTGTAACTGATGGTATGAATATTTCGTATTTTATAGTTCACTTATATTATACCTCTAACCACAGTCATAATAATATGACTGCTCAGTGGATACTGGCTTGGCCCCTCATGTCAAGGACTGTACAGTAGGTCTGATGCATGGCCCAGGTCCAGGTGGCCTTCCTCGAGCTTCCACCAGCCGAAAGGCATACAGCTTAGCTGAATTGGTGTCCTAGAGGGTGTAATTGTCCCCCTGTAATAGGCTAAAACCCATGATCCAGACTCATTGTGACCCAGTCCCGGATAAGTGGATTTCTACGAATGCTTTGTTGTTCACTTATTTTGGTTGTGTAAATATTCAATTACAAGACAGAAAAAAGTGTCTCTTCTGATAAAAATTTACCCTGATACCCCTAGTATTTTGCGGACCTGGGTTGTGGGTTAGAACCTGCAAAGGATTCAAGTACAGAAGCAGCTCGCAGAACCAAAGAACCGGAGAACCAGAATCCAAGTCAGAAAGCCAGACAGAGAGAACAAAGCGCCAAGACTGAGTGGAGATGCCTGGAGCAGGATAAGCCTAAATACACTGATTGCAGATGCAGGTGTTTAGACACTGCAGCTGTCTGGAGGTGGGTGTGGCTTGGGGGAACCATAATTCCTATTGCTGGTAGCTGGTTGGCTGGATTCTGCACTGGATGTGACGTAGATACTTCCCCTACTGCCTGTGATACACCATCCTTGACTGCTGGGACCTCAACATCAAACCCAATTTACTGAAAAACTCAAGCAAAAACAGAAGGTAAATTTGTTACACAACCATACTGTATAGACATAGAGATACTTTACTATATCTAGGTCCTGTTCACAGCACTCAAGCTACATGTGTGATGATTGGTCAGCCACAGAAGCTAATATTTACAAGAATGCCTACCAATTATGTGGGCAGACATTGGCTTTTTTCGTACTCTGCTACCAAAATGGAAAATGCATTAAAACATAATATTAAAATTGTGCATATGATTTTCAGCCACAGCTACTAAAAAGGGGGAATGCCCAGATTTATCACTGGGGCTATAATTACATTGTCATTTTAAACAGGCATTTTTAATTATTCTGCTTTCCAAACAGTGAATAGGTTGGGCAGTTCAATCCGCTGTTTGTATGATAAGGCTTCTCTCTATGGAAGCTTTTCAATGGCTCTAGAGAGGCCTTTGTCATTGAAATATAATAGAATTGTTATTCACCATGGTCCCTTTTGTTGTGGCCTATTGGGGGACACAGCATCGGGAGACTCGGCAGAAACTGCCCGTGCCTTAAAGGCAATCTGACCAAATTAGGTGGCGGACAGTAAATGGGGAAGTTATAAATTGCTAACAGCTGTCATCAACAAATGAGTGAGTAATTTTTTCAGCTTAACCAATGACAGAAATCAATATGCTTTCATGCTTCTGGTCACTTTTACCTGTTTGGTCAGGTACAGTTTACGCAGTATGGTCTGGTTCCGGCTGCACGCGATGTACAGTGACCTCCGATTTCATCCATCCAGCAGTCCAACTCTACACTTAGAGAACACTTGGCCTCATCGCCCTACTTTAGGCATCTTAATCCAGAGCATTCAACTCAACCAGGCAACCTCCTTACATCATACAACCACCAGAGCTCTTGATCATCCTGTAACACAAAACCATTTTACAGAAATGTCATTAGATAAGATGTTTCTCACATTACCTAATGCTCAAAATCGCTTTTGGTCCATGGATTTTAGGAAAGCCTTTATCTCCTCCACATGTCATGAAATGCACCCTGGTGCTTCTTATCACAGGGAAGGTCACTCCTCCTCCTCAGCACTGAAAAGATCGGGAGATTAGGATCTGATAGATGCACAGACCTCTGGGGACTATCCTGCTGGGTGACCTCATCACAGGCCGCTAAAGCAGTGTAAAGGGATCCACTGTGATCAATGCAGGACATTCTGATTCTGAAAAGCCCTAACCCTAAGGAAAATTATTTACATGTAAAATGCTTTGTTATCATAATATATGCAAACCACATGGTATGTGTTACATACTTTCCGTTTATGCCAAGGCGTCGTGTATTTGCCTGTAATTGTTAATTGTCTTTTGCGATCTCCTTGACAGTAGCAAGCTGTGCCGACTAAAATTTCCTCCAGCCTTGACCGCATAGCAGTGAAGATTCTGAGCTCATTATATTCAAGGTCCGGTTTTGTAAGTAAACGGGCCCAGCTGCCGTGTTTTATACTAATGCGAGGTAATGGGGCTTAAACGGGCGGCGAGGTGCCGCCATGAAACCGAAATGTGATATTCCGCATGGGTTTGGAAGAGGCTGAGCTCTCACTGTTCCAAAAGGTAAAAAAAACCGTGGAATCTCTCGCAATCTGAATTCAAGGGAGAGGATCGAAAAATCAAAGCCACAAAAATCCCATCCCTCTGGCCTCATCTCACCGCCCTCCCCATCTGAAAAAGGGGGGAGAAGAACAAAGAAAATCCTTATTATGGACTGCATGCCACTGCAATCATTCCACAGGCCAGGGTCCATTTCAAGGTCACAGGATCCAATATTTGTGTCCTGTACCCGCGTTACCCTTCAGCAGCAATTTCCTTCTTAACACTGAAATGAGTGACGCATACAGATGGCACGAAGATCTGAGACATCGCTTCCTCCACATGCCTGATTTTCTGACAGGGGCTTAAATATCCGACGGTATCAAATTAAATTCGCATCCGCGCGATAATTAGCAGTGCAGGGAGCCCGGATTTTGCAGGTGGTGGAGGCCAAATAAACCCTAACCCACCCAGCATAGGTAGTGCCAGCAAAAAAAAGCACATATATTGTACGCAGTGTATATCCGTTAATGACAGTTCTCCCGGGCGGCATGGTGGTGCAGTGGTTAGCACTGTGGCCTCGCACCTCTGGGACCAGGGTTCCATGTGTATGGAGTTTGCATGTTCTCCCCGTGTCATTGTGGGGTTTCCTTTGGGTACTCCAGTTTCCCCCCATAGTCCAAAAACATGCTAAGGCTAACTGGAGTTACTAAAATTGCCCATAGATGTGAATGGTGTGTGAGTGTGCCCTGGGATGGGCTGGCCCCCCATCCTGGGTTGTTCCCTGCCCATAGGCTCCGGATCCCCCCGCGACCCAGAAGGATAAGCCGTTTCAGAAAATGGATGGATGGACAGCTCACCATTAATAAGTTTTGGCAAATAAAAAATCAATTGAACTGATTTACTATAGCCAATTTAGCTATTTTGGTTGTAATCTAGCAAGCCAGGCTATTTTCTCTTCAGTCATTGAATATCCATCCATCCCTCCATTTTTAAAATCATTTATGCAATCAAGGTCACAGCAAGGGTGGGTTCACAGGGGCACTGGCCCCAGCTGAAAGCTGATTGCCCCCCCAGAGAGCCCCCTCCCTCGTCATTCACCAACTTGAAACATATTATTGTTAAAGATGAGGTTGCCCCCTCTGTACCAATTATGACACCTTTTATGCCCCCCCCCCCCCCCACCTTAAAAAATTCTATAAGCGCTCTTGGATCACAGTGAGACAGAACCAAATGGCCTGGACCAGGCACGTGTGGTTGGGTGGTGGGGGTGCTTTTCCTGAGCGATTGAAAGTGCCCCTTTTGAGAGAGGTAACAATAATCCATGCCCTCACCTGTTTGAACACCTGTCCCCGGAAAACTCAATGCAGGGCACTTGCACTGAAACACAAAACAAAGCATATACCGGCTGCTGGTGACCAGAGTGACCGGGGAGAAATAATCATTGATAAACTCTGCATGTCGTGAGCTGGAGCCTCATTTGTACCTACAACCTGGGACCCGCTGAGAGCTCTTACCCTTCATATATATGCATGAGTTCCTAGTATTCTCAATCTTTAAGACAAGCGTAACTCTATCCTTAAATGTCTCTTTCTGACTCCATTATGCAGCTACCTACTGACCCTCTTCCCAAATGTGTGATATTAGACAGGTGGGTGGGCTGAGATCAATCTCGCGGCCCGACATGGAGGCGAAGCCCGGAGGCCGTCCTGTGTCATGGCGTCGTTTCATTCATTTGACTACGAGCGGCGATTCCCGAAAGGGCCGGTGGCGGAGAATAAATCGCGCTCGATAAACTTGCAGGACAAACGTGCCAGGAATGTCTACAAAAATAGGTCTTGGAAGAACTTGGGAATTAGGCAGCGTATGTATTTTCATCAGTTCGGGACGGGACATATTTGGAAATGACAGCGACTCTCCATCTACATTAGCTCAGGCGAAGTGGAACTTGCAAGGGCCAGAGACTAGCTCAGGTACCTGGGGAAAGGAGCAGTGGTGATGCTGTAGGTCAGGGCCAGCCAACTGCGCACCATCAGAGATAAGCCAGTTACCCGGCGCCAGCACTGAGGTGCCGCTTGCTAATTGACTTGACAGACGCTACAAACCAATGTCCTCACCGTCGTCTCGTTTCTCCACCACCCCCTCCACCTTAGGGCGGATCTTGCGGGCACCAAGTTGAGGTCGGCGGTTTTTATTCTGAAGATTAATAAAGCGGCATGCCGCTCTGTTACCCGTTAATGAAGTGCCAGTTCGCGGTCGATACATTTCTTTTGAAATTAAACACGCCAATTAAATCAACACATTCGACTCGTAATGTGGAGGCACAGTGGTAACGAAAGCATAATGGATAAGCCATCACACCGGCTATGCTAACAGTGTTACGCCATTATCTGCAGTTTCAGGGTGCAGGTTTCTCAAACAGCTCGGTACAGTCCATGGCAACTACATGTTAATTAAAAGCAGAATACATGTCAAGTTTATTAATAGAGCACATACCATCTAAAAATATACCGTGCAGCCAATGCTAACATAGAGTTAAAGAGCACATTCTGCCCAACATTCAGTTACACAATACAGGCTAAATTATGCTTAACTTAAGAACACAAGCTACACTATGGGGTATTGAATAGAGACTGCATTATCTGAAGCTAAAAGATAGACGCTGCGTTATGTTCAGGCTATGCTGTGTGGAGCAAATGAAAGCAGTCTGGTGTGTCTCAAGCTAATAAAATACAGGCTAAGATATGCAGAGTTAAAAGACCCAAAATATGCCATCTGGAGATAAAGTCCACAGGCTACACTGTGTGGAGCTACAGAAATTCATTCAGGCTACATTATGTGTACCTAAAGACCACAGACCACACTGCGTATACTAAAGACCACACAGACCACACTGCGTATACTAAAGACCACAGACTACACTGTGCATACTAAAGACCACAGACTACACTGTGTATACTAAAGACCACAGACTACCCCTCCTATGATCCTAGCTTTACGTATCCATCAGTGGTCCTAGACAGGCGTGTCGAGTCGGCACTGACCCAA
>JAODKL010000002.1:10179418-10204403 GCA_026780765.1 Petrocephalus schoutedeni
CGGACGATGCTTTGAACGCGCCCGCTCTACGGTCCTGTACCTTTCGTCCTCTCTTTGAGATACACGTTTTTTTTCCCCCCCCCCCCCCCCCCCCCACCTGGAGTCTCAGTGGTTTCTGGAGCAGCAGTAGCTGTCGTGGAGGGTTAGCTTATGTTAGCATGACAGTGTATCATATCGCTTCCTGCCGAGGGGCACTTTCTGCGCTTGTGCCCGTTATGTCCGCCCACTTATTATGTAACCGCAGCTCAGCCGGAGCCCGCCCGATACTGGGCTGCGTTACATCGCCACCGCGCCACCCGTTCCTCCTTTAATAAGCTTAGCTGGCGGTCCCTTCAAAGTGTATAGAACACTCGTCTTACAGGCCTGCCTCTGAACGAGCTGTATGGGTCCATTCATCCAATCTACTTTATATGCATTTGCCCGATATTTTGTTCGTTCCTGCTTGAAGGATCCATCTCTTGATCACATGACCATCACATGACCATCACGTGACCTTCACCATCCAAGGGGTTTACATTTCCATATTTAGATGGAGGATAGGGTATAGGCTGCTTGGGGCAGGTCAGGTGACCTATGCCAGGGCTATTCTGGGTTCTTTTTTGTGGAAAAAAATCATACAGAGAATCCAACCTTTTTATTAGCCAATGGCATGTTTAGAATCGGCCACTGACAGGGGAGGGGGCGCTCTAGGAGCCAATGAGGTGTTAGCTCCCACACCAATGTACACACCCCCTGGACCAGCAAATCTGACTTGCAGTCAGTTGTACCCCATAATCGGCTCCTGGTGGGGCACTCCGGCCACACCGCTGTGCGATGTTCGCTTCGGTTGGGACGGTGAGCGGGGACTCTGTCTGGGGTAACACTTCCACGGCATCAGCATGACCTAATTCTCCCCACGTCGCATATTGATAACCATCAGCGGGAGAGCTAATGATGCAAGCTCTGGCTGCTAAAGTACCCCGCTGCTCGAACCGTTAAATTAGCTCTGCTCGACATGCGAACGGATCTGTGGTGCTTTTAACAATTCATTTTCACTTCATTAATTAGATACCCAGTGCTGTTTGCCCATATTCATTAGATCTTATTGGCTCCTGATTCAGCCTCTAAAATTCACTATGTATAATATTTACTAATAAAATCAGACCAATGCATCTATACAGATTTTAATAGACCTATGTGAAGTTCTCCTGCAGCGACTGCTGCGTTTTCCATAACTGCATATCCATTGCAGGCTTGTGGTCAGCCTGGAGCCAATCCCAATTACCAGAGGACATCCTGTATGGCACACCAGTCCATTGTGGGATGCAGACTTGCGCACCCAAAACATCGCAATTTAAAGACACTAATTCACCAAAAGTACATTTTTTGGACTGTAGGAGTAAATATGAGTGCCGGGGAGATTACCAGGAAGAGCTCCACAAACACCTTTACAATTTTTTTTAAATGATGCAGTCAACAGCAGTATAAAGAAGGCTTGGTGTTTTTTCATCTGGAGAGGGAGGTTCTGTAATTCTGCAATACCCGGCCGCCCATTGGTTGAGAATCTGAGCGGAGGCCACCCATTGGCTATGAGTCCAAGCGGATAAAGGGCGGCGGCCATCTCTTTATTTCGTGTGTTTGCTCACAATGGAAATGACAGGGCCGTATAAGTGATGTAACGCCTGCAGCAGCTGGGCCTGTGTGCTGCGCGTCATTAATGGAGGCAATAAACTATGTGTTTATTCACAGTACATCCAAATCAGAGGTCTTCAATCTGTTGGCTTGACATTTAAAATTGAAGGTATAAAAAATACTTTGGCTAGTAGGAAGCTAATTCTCATTTAGGGAGCTAAAAGTCATCAACCGTCAATGGAAGCTGGTGATGGTCTTCAGAATGTAATACATTTAAATTTACTTTCATTTAGCAGACACTTCTATCCGAACAATTAAGAGTGAAACAAATAACACATTAAAAACATACAGCGGTCAAGCAGTCAACTAGGCATGAATGCCCAGATATAAATGTGAACAGCACAGGGTTATACATCATCTGCCAACAAAGCAAGAACCCAACAAGTGAGCAGAACGTGCAGCATGAAGAACAGTGAGGAAACACAGGGGGTTATGGGGCTAATCGAGGTCTTCCTGGGGCAGATGGGTCTTGAGCGGTTTCTCAGAGGTGGTGAGGGGGTCTGATGACCGGATGTGGTTCAGAAGCTCAGCCCACCACCGGGGAGCCACACGCGAGGAGCGTCTGGAGTGAGACTTCTCATGTGGGGGATGGAGCCCTTAGTGGCGCTGGTATAGTTACCGAAGAGAGCGAGATGGCACGTAGGTCAGCGGAGCGGCGGTAGGCAGCGGAGATTGGGGTAGGTGTCCTGTGGAGGCGTGAAGTCAGCCCGTCCATACATTCATTCATTCACACATGCAGTAATAGCAGATATATAAAACTGTGTTCCTTTTATTTTCACCCAGCACCTAGACCTACGTCTATCTCCACCCAATGTCCATTCTCTTTGGTGGATATGCTGACATGAAAAATTTCAAATCTGTCTCTCCTCCCCACTCTTTTGTTAAACTTGCCAACTCCTGCTCCCAATTAACCACCCCCCCCCCCACCATTATGTGTTCTTGCTTGCCGTCATGCCAAAGGGCCAAAGGGCTTATTAGGATTTGGCAGGTAGTGACAAAACCGACCAAAAATGCCCTCTTAGCAAGCAAAACGGCTTTCGGAATTCTCTGCCTCCGCCAGTTTGGGCCTATGATATGACACCCTGGGTTTTGACAGCAAAGTGAAATGCATCTACATTCGTGTAATTAAACGGCATTTAAGACGGAAGAAACAAAGACATCCCATAAATTCCTGAGTCTGCAGGATTAAGGCCACTTTGATCTTTTCACCCACATTCCAGGGGTCAAATGTACGCCAAAGAGCAGCGCGTGTCCGAGCCTGCTAACAAAGCAGTTATAAGCCTATTTCAGGCACATTGTCAGGCACTCCTGGGGTCCTGGCAGCGCCCTCACAAGGGCAGGCAGAGGTTCCTGCCCGTCTTTGTGGACGCAAGCAGCTGTGCTGTTTTGCTGCCCGTTTCCTCCATTTTTGTTTTGCTCCAGATGGAGCTGAGTGCTTTCAATCCCAAAGCTAAAAACATACTAATAAAAATAAATTTGGCATCGATTTGGCACAGCAGATCTGTAGCTTTCAGCAGGACAGAAAGTGGTGAAAGTAATATTTAACTATGCAGACTGGCCAGTTTAAGAGCTTTAGAGGGGGATATTTCTGTTGGACCCTGGACAAAGGTGCTTCAGTAAGAGTGAAATTATATAACTAGCTTCAGATGATGTCCTACAGTGAGGATCTGGGTTTGATCCTGGCTGGGGGGGGGGGCATAGCTGTCCAACAACAGAACCAGTTTGGGTTGGGTGGAGCTGGTTTCCTCCTTTGTTTAACCATAACCCTAACCCTGGACCTTCACCATGCTGGGGGTGGGGGGCTAAGGACCTTTGATGGAGATCCAGCCACTTTCCCATCACTTCTACAAGTGCCTGAAACCACGGAGCCACACATCCCTCCCCTTGCATTCCTCTGCACCTTCATAACTGGTCTGGCTCTCACAGGCCTGCCCTCTCAGTCCGACTTGCTGTGGGTTGCCGTCAGGGGGCAGATCTAGGGAGGCAAGCGATAGCTGGAAGACCCCTCCTGGGTGATCGGCCAGGAAGATGATAGATAAATAGACAGACAGTTCTCAACTTAAGTCCATCTCGACTTAAGCAAAAAAACATCCAAGAGACATGTAATGTAGTTTATACAAGCACTAATGCATAAAGGCAAAGTGTAGGTATATTTCTGTTTTATCTTTTCACTCAGGGAGTGGAGGGGGAGCAAAAACCGGGGTCTTGGGGTCCACGAGAACTGAATTGAGAAGTACTACTCTTGAAGGTATTGATAGTATATTTTTGGCTTATGTGGTTTTTTTTTTGCTATATGTTGTCTTGAATGGCATGGGAAAGTTAACTTACATAGAATCTGACGTGCACAAGGGGCTGTGGTTATTCTTCTCAGGCCCATGTTATGTCCTGCGGGGCCCGCTTCGCCAGCCCCAGACTGAACAGTGAGGGGCTCAGTTGATGCTGCCCATAATTCATGACCACCATGCTGAGGCCAGCACCGAGAGAGCAGACCATGACCTGCCCCCCCATGGCTCTAGTTAAATTATGCTAATTCTGGTCCCTTGCAGCTTGGAGTAATCTCGTGGGTCAGGTTACGGGGGGGTAGTGAGCCCCCAGTCCCCGAGCAGGTGAGAGGGTAGCTCATTTTTCAGCCACAAAATGAAGCTGCTGAGAAGGAATCCATCCTGATTAAGGTTTAATGCGAGCCTCGGAAGGATGGGGGTTATTAGCACGCCGTCGGACGCGATCTGTCAAAGTCGGCCGTAAACGGGTGCCAGACGATGACGGAGTGGGTGACGAAGGTCTGGCCAGGGAGCTGAGCCCTGGCGCGTTGTGCAGCGTGCAGAAACAGAGTACAAATGCTATAATGCTAGCTAGCAATGGAGAATGATAGCTAATGCTAATTAGCCATGGACATAATTCTCCTTAAACATCTACTTAATGATAGGTGTGCTAAAGTCTAATGTGCTTAATACTACATACCACTTTTCCTAGTCAGGGTCACTGGGGGACCAACAGCATTTAGCACCAGATATCTGTGTGCAAAACTCTAAGCAACTAAGTACTTAACAAGCGTTATGGGTCTATATGACTGTGGGGACTGTGGAGCTAGTTTTGTGTTCCTGGTCAAAAACCCTAAGGTTTAGAAGTCAGCTCCTCAGCATCAACAACATCCTACTTCACTTCCCGACGAAAGTTATCAGAAGACGTTCTGGAAATGTCCAGATCAACAAAACATCTGAATACAAATCCTCATATTTAAAATGCACCAGCTTGATTGTGTGGCAATAATATGTGGAGTCTTGAAATAAATTAAAGTGTAGCCTAAAATAAAGGTATTATTTTGCCAGAGATAACAGGACACCCGTCATTGGCTGAGAGCTACACCAAGACCAGTATAGGAGGATGCCAGAGGACAAGATGAACAGTATGCAGGGGGCAGGGCTTGGCTCAACGGGTTAGAACGAGGTTAGAGATTTGAACCCTGGTGTCCAAAGGAGTGAGGCAATCGGGCTACTTTCCCACAGTCTAGCCTTTTGCAAAGACTTACAAAAGGCTAGGCTAACTGGCATCTCTAAATTGGCCATAGTATGAGTGTGTGTATGTACACAGCAATGGGCTGGCACCAGGGGTGATTCTAGGTAGATGAGGGCATAAGAGGGGCCATAATTCATACAGAGGGGCCAACCCTACTATTAGCCGCCAATGATGTATTTCGAATTGGTGAGTGACAGGGGACGGGCCAATCAGTGCTCCCTTGGCCCCACCCCTGCTTACGCCTCCGGCAAGCATCCCATCCAGAATGCACTCCTGCCTGCTATCTGGGATAGGCTCCAGGGCCAACAAAGTGTTTGGAAGATGGATAGAAACTGTGGGAAAGGTTAGACTTAATCTTGCTTTAAGGAAAAAAAACACATACCTGCAGCAAATGGCTCTCAAGATGATAGGATGATAATGAAAATCAAAAATGTTTTTTTTTATTAATCTTCCAATACTTTAGGGGTAACGTTGGCCTAGTCAGAGGTCAGGTATAAAATTAGCATTAATATTTTAAGCACAACAAGGGCACAGGGATCCTTTGGCACCGCAATAAATCATTAACAGGTTTACTGTGGTACCGAGACGGGGCTGTAGCTCGTCTCACAGCCTGCCCAGCTGGGGACACACTGATCAGATATTGGATTTCTGCAGGGGTCCTGCTCTTCGTGCCTATTCTGTTTGCATGGCCAAAAACACTTCTGGCCTCTGCAGAAGAACCGGACATCTGACATCGTCACCGTCCAACCTTATGCCAGACCAGGGTGAGGAGATCCAGCCAGCTCTGGTGCCAACGCTGGCCTTCAGCACCAGATCAGTGCACTTCTGTTCCTCCACAAGGCCATCGCCGTGTGCACGGGACCTGGGGCTGTAGGTCACGTGACATTGACACTGACCGCTTTGGGACCTATTTAGTTTTTTTGACAGTAAGAGCATACCCACAGGATGTTGTAACGAGCACTGGAGTTGAAGATGACTATTGGTCTCATGATTGTGGAGTGTAGGAGTGTATACAGTGGTGGGTCCATGGGATACTGACCCCAGCTGAATGCTGATTGGCCCCTGAGTGCCTTGTCCCAGGTCACTCACTGATTCAAAGCATATCATTGGCTAAGGATAAGGTTACCCCCATCCATATGAATTATGGACCCTCTTATTCCCCCCACCTTAAAAAGTCCTGGAATCGCCCCGATGGAGCACTATCCAGGTTCAACGGCCACTCGGAAAAATTCAACTTCTCCCCTCAGCGGTCATTAACGGGTTTACCTTCTCCGAAAGCAGATGCCAATCCTTGGAGATGAAAACGTATGCGGCTGTAACAGACGGCGATTCCAGCCCCCGTCTCGGCTGTATCGCACTGTGAGCTCATTACCATGCGGCCGTTACGGGAGAGACAAAGGAGATCCATCATCTCAGAAAACTGCGCTGCAGAAACACTCACATGGAAGTCTGAATAGTTTATGGAGAGCTGCTGAAACAGGACCGCCACCGTGGAGGCTGTCAGCAAGGCCGTCTGGCTGACAGATTATCCCCCGCCACCCTTCACAGGAGCTAATTTTACTCCAACCCAGGGCCGGGGGAAGGAATGGGCTCTGTAGGGAATTTGTCAGTGTGGGAGTTGATGACACACGGATGGGATACGATCATTCTTCCTCTTTGGTGGCTCACACCTGGCACTTCCTGTTTCAAAATGGAACCAAACGGTGGACTCAGAGGGAGGCTAAGCTAATATCATTAGGTTGGCGTCGTACGGTACGTCGTAGCTGTTATGAACAGGAAACACACATGAATTTATTGAACCTGGAAGGGTACATTTTTCATGTTGTTTCGTTAATATATAGATGTTGAAAAGTGGGTTCTATATTTTCTCCTCTGTTTGTTAGAATTTATGATAAAAGCAGCCAATAAATCCACTACACAAAGCGAGGAAATGCGCTTGTCTTTCCAAAATACAATTTTCTATACTCACATGTGAAAAGAGCCACATTCTTCTTAGATAGGCTGGTGCAGTAAATCTGCGTTTTAATCCTGAGATGCTTTGATATGTTTAGCTGACGCACTACTCTGAAAAACAGAGTATGGGAGAAGTAGATTTGATGGCCACTTTGGGTCTGCCTTATTCTGGAAAGTCCTGAGGTGCTGACGGCTTGATTTGTTTACAGTAACACTGCAAACCTCGCCTTTTGGAAGCAGCCGGGCTCCTGCTATACTGGTGGGAGCTGTGAGCCTGCTTTGTTAAGATGTCTTGCTTTTTCATGATAAAGTCCTTCCTGCCTTCGGCCCACTTTCGTATTTGAAGCAGGAGTCGGGGACAGAAGCATTTTGGGTGCGTAAAAAATCCTCACAGAAAAACGGTTATGAAATGAGCTGAACCAAAGCTGCAAAAGCAGGAAAGTAATTTGTTTTATTTCTTCTTGCGGATTTTTTTCCTTTTTTTTTGTTCCCCTTCTGGACCAGCACAGACGCTCCAAGAACTCCCCATAAATTAGGAAGCAGCACCCCTCAGGTGAAAACCCGGCTGAGAGACCAGTTGATTGGCCACCTGGCTATGAACCGCCTGAACCAATCGGCCGGCTCGGTTTCCTGGGGCTGCCTTAACTTCCGCCTGAACAAATTTCACCCACGTTCCCGCTACTATTTTGACATGGACTGTGGGTGGAGATGAATTAATCATTACCTCTTCCAGGCGCCTTTCCAGGAAGGGGAAATATAAAATTAGGCTCGTTTGCAAAACGAGCATCTATTAGGAGAGAGAAGCGCAGTGTTTGATTGAGTTTTCTAGCCGACACTGGAGGTTTGGGCCGTGAAGTCGAGGCTCAGGGTTTATTCAGACAGCTGTGCATCCTCCTCGGACACATGAAGCAAATCTTCACAGATCAGTGGGCGCTCTTCTCACTGGGGAGACGTGAATGTCGATTTCAGGAGGATTAGCTGCCTGTATCGAGTGAGACAGCCATCAGTTTTCCCTTTAGAGATGGGTAATGCTCTGAAGGTCACTGTCCTGAAGGGGTATATGCAGAGACAGGCCACTGGGCCACTGGCCCCAGCTACGGCTGGTTGGCCACCAGCAGGCCCCCTCCCCTGTCACTCACCAATTCAGAGCATACCATTGATTAATGAAAAGTTGGCCCTTCAGCATGAATTATGGCTGCTCTCATGCCCCCCAATAGGTCAATCTCAGGCAGTTTGTTTGTCACCAATGACCATTGATAAATATCTATAGAACATGTGACGTTAACATGAGACGCATTCGTGTTTCTTCAAGCTGTAAATTGAGGTGTAGAATTTTCCCCTAGTACCTCACGGGAGTCCTAAACTCAGCAATACATAACATCGTGTCAAGTCGAGTCTATACTGTCATCTCATCCAAGTACAGAGCAAGGAGAGACCGAATTGTGTTTCTTCAGGACTACCATGCAGACTACAACATGTGGCACAACATGTACAACATATAGAGCAAAAAGACAGGACAGTGCAGTAAATCTACACGTCAGCGGTAGGACACAGTACAGGAGGTCAGTTATACTGGACCAGTAGCAGCATTGTCAGTAGCAGAAATATGGTATTTTGGAGGTGTAATAGAGGTAATAAATATAATAAATCTATAATAAATAATAAACATACAGTATGGTATAATGACATAGGTATAGTGATTGTTTTCCACTTGGGCAGTAAAGATATAATGTGACACTGATACTAAGTGCAATGTGCACTGATAGAAATGGTACTTCTGGGGTGTTAGTGTCAGAGTTGACAGTTCAGCGGCGGGTGCTGAGGAGTGCGAGGGTGAAGAGGAGTGGGAAGCTGTTGCGCAGTCTGGCTGACCTGGTCCGGATGCTGCGGGAGGGTAAGAGAGCGAGTGTGCCATAGGCGTCTGGTATGGAGGGAAGAGACACGCCGGTGATGCCCTCTGCTGTCCTGACAATCCCCTGTAGTAACTTGCGGTCAGCAGCACTACAATCACACCTCCGCTCCGTAGAACATATAAGCGTAACACGTGCGTGTTACCTCTGTTCCATCTCCTCTTTCTGCCAGGAGTATCTTACCCTTCTAGCATGATCCATATGCTTCCTGTACTCATATACACTCATGTGCAAACATGCTGCTTTATCTAACATCAGAACATAATGACTAGGCCCCCGTTACCCTCTGGCACGTCAGCTCCTGTAACCCATTCAGCACGCACCCAGTAATGTCTACCTCCTAAACACATTTACATTGAACAAGACAGTGATTGATGGTTCGCCTTTTTACATTATCACTATTGCATTTTAGCCACAAGGTGCGTGTAAATCACACCCCCCAAAACAATTCTGGTGAATAAAATATTAGGCGGGTATGCTGTAGACCAGAGAGACACAACTGTAAAAATGATCAGAATCAGGAATCTTGTGACAGACATTTTTATTGCTGTTTCTCTGATGTGTGAGTGGCTTTTGGGATGAATGTTTACCAGATAAATAGAAGCAAATGTTATTTGTACCTCATTCTTGTGACACGGTCAGGGCTGGGTCTGTTGTTTCTCAGGCCCTACTCAAACAGTCACTTTGCCCACCCCCAAGACATTACAAAAATTAAATAAACAGCTGGTCAGTGGACAAATCGAGTCAGAATATCATAGATAGCTAGTTGATTAGCTAGTGACTGCTGTGGCCAACAGGGGGTGACATGCAAATGTGTGGTTTGAGTGGTGGTAAACACTGCCGCTGAACACGGAATGGTGATACGGTATGGCTCCATCCGACACCCCAGCTCAAAACTAGGAATGCTGAAAATACAGGCCCAAAAACTCCACAATGAGGATTGGGGCTGTGACAGAGCTGCAGTGGAGCCGGGCGCGGGCACTTGGCCTAGCTCCAAACGAGGCCTGGCCCCAAATGAGGCCTACCTCCAAACGTGGCCTGTCCCCAAATGAGGCCTACCTCCAAACGTGGCCTGTCCTCAAATGAGGCCTACCTCCAAACGAGGCCGGGCCCCAAATGAGGCCTACCTCCAAACGTAGCCTGTCCTCAAATGAGGCCTACTTCCAAACGAGGCTTGTCCCCAAATGAGGCCTACCTCCAACGAGATCCTGACCTCATCTCCTGTTGGGCTACCATTGGTGCCTTTCCACAGGGATGGACCCCTCCCCCGCCCAAGACTGATTCATAAAGCCCTCTCAGCAGCGTACGCTCAACTCCCCGGAACAGAGAGGAGGACGTCACAGCCACAGAAGCCAGGTTCGTTACGGCCCGGTGAGCCCGGCTGAGCTGCCCGGGGTGGAGCTAGTAGCCTGGCAGGACTGGACTCCACCGTACCGTAGCAACGAACCAGGAACAGGACTATGATCAAGCCTGAGTTTCACGCCTGCTGAAAGGATCTGTTATCCCACTAAGCCCAAGACCCAGCCAAGGGTATCCTGTCCAGGGTATCCTATGGCTGGTGCCCTGTTGTCCCAGGAATAAACTCAGGGATCCCACTATGAGGAGAATGGTGCATGGTTGTGTGGGTTAGGCTGCCGGGGTGCTGGTTAGAAGGTTACCAGTTCAAATCTCAGAGTTAGCAGAGTGATTTCACCTTAAGCAAGGCGCTGAAGCCCCAACTACTCCAGGGAGTTTCTGACGCAGCTTTCTCAAAATGCATGTTGCTTGGGTGAAAATGCCTGCTAAATAGAATATGAAATATAATAAGTGATAATAGAAGATGGATGGTAGACATACCTACAGATATCTTTAAAAAGGACCAAACCCAGAAACATACAGCACCTCCATCTGTGTAATTCCCATATCCATTTATTTATTACAGAAAAGTATTTCTTTGATATTCTGAGCTTCGCATTTCACTGACATTTTTTGTAAAGACATCACTCCTGGTTTTATTGACGCTAACGCTATAATGGATACACATGTCTGAAATGCCATTTTTACTAAATGCCTCGTCTGAAAGGTCACTTTGAAGATCGCACGCCCCCCAGAGCACTCCCATCCTCGAAGGAAGGACCATCGATCAGATGCTCTCAGGGAGCTGACCCCTCCTCCCCCGAGGTCACGTAACGTTTAAAGCCCCCACCCGCACCCCCCCGTTCGATTAGGGGATGAGTCGGGGGGAATGGAAATTCATTTCCATCCAGTTCCGTAAGCGATTTATTGTCAGGGATTTAAGATGACAGATTCTGAGGAAGTTCTCCCACTTCTGAGTCGTCCTCCCTCCCCCATCTCAGCCCGCCATCGCTCTGCGGATGGGAAATCCACCATTCGGCGCCCGCCCCGATTCTGGCTGGGGTGCTGCACCTGGCGCGGCCATCGCTTGTTAAACTAGAAATGGGCATTTACTGAGCAAACACAACAGGCCCGCATCAGCCAATCCGGCGAGCTCAGCCCGGGCGTAATAATGACTCTGGCTCGGGTGGGGGTGGGGGATCTGTGCAGAGTGAGGGAGCCGTGCTGATGCGAGAGCCGCGGATCCATATGTGGTCACACCGGGGGGAGGAGAGGAGGGGAGGCAGTCCATAAAGAAACAGTCGATTCAGGAAGAGGCCAGTGGTTTTATGATGGTCCAGAGAACACAACTCAGCAGCCCACTGTCGACTGCTGGATTTCTACCTTAAATATTGTCTTGTTATTTAACCAAACAGCCCAATATCAAGATTAAGTTGGTAAAAAAGGGACAGAGCCTGCACATGCAGACACCTTTGGGTTAGTGTTCTTGTCAGTTCCATGTCCCACATTGCCTGTCAAGCATCGGCAAAGCACAAATTCATTACACAGCCCCGCTATGGCCCGGCTGATCATCCAGAAGATGCTACCAAGCTCAGCTGAAGCTTCGGCAGAGATGTTAATTTGTGAATCCGGCCACCGTTTAAATGGGCTCACCGAGGCATGTAATGGTGTATACCTTGGGTCGTCACGGTCACGCGCTTTCAGGCGGAAGGCAAAGGTCGAACTCAGCATTACGGTCTGAAATTATAACTACCCACAATGCAACACGGGCAGGTACAGATCAAGGCTGAATCTTCAGAATATTTGGTCACGTGGGGTTAATGCATCCAGAGATGAAATGAATTACGTGCTACAGTTGACTGGAGTTCTGATGATCCTGCGGAGTAATGAGAAAAAAATACGCCAGTGGTTTTGCACTGCCATCTGCAGGCAGGAATACTGCACTGCACACATTTGGAACAACAGTGCAGATGTCCAAGTCAACATCTAGTTATCTATCCTTCGGCATGTCTTTCGCCCCCCCAGACTGACCAGGCCACACCCCCAGAAAGTTTCGGCCCATCTGAACACATGCTGCTCCTTTTCCCTACAGGTCCCCCCTCGCGAAGAGGCTGCATCTCCCCATTTTGTTAAAAAAGCCCCCCTTTTATTCTCCCATCTCCGTGCCATGTGGATAGATTCAGCATCCCAACCAGAGCTCATCTTACACAATCAAAAAACCTGAAATGTGAGTCACATCTCAGACTCAAATGGAAGATGCCAAAAGGTCATTACTTTCTGTTGTCCCAATGGGATATTTTCCATTTCATTTCTGCCTGCTGACACAGTCACTACCTGACACTGTAAACTTATCAAGACATCAGAAATACATGGAACGGATGGCTCAGTGGGTAGGGAGAATTACGAATCTGCTCTGTCCCGGTGGAGTCTGCATGTTCACCCTGCCTCGTGCTTAGCTATTGGCGTCTATAAATTTCCCCGAGGGTGTGTGCCTGGGCTCAGTGCTGGACTGGCATCCCATGCAGCCTGGGACAGGCTCCAAGCTCACCATGACTCTAGTGACCATGTAACCCTGCTTTGTATTATATGCTTTGTACTACATTATATGTACTAGATTGCTATTGAGGGGGACACAATAATTGAAATTCTAAAGTCTATTTATTGGGGGTGGGACATGAAACCAAATTAAATATTGGGGGGTGTAGGTTCCAATCCCAAAAATAGAGCCTTAGGTTGACGCTCTCACTCTCACCCGTCCGTTCCGCAAAACAAAAAGTGAAAAATACGTGAGACCATTCGCTTAACTTATACCATTTACGAAATTAAATAAGACGACAATATATACAAAGAAAGATACAGGGGTACACGGCCGTCCGGGTCCTACGCCCTAGACTGCCTTGCATTATTTTGCACTGCCCGTTGTATCTTACATTATCTATATTGTTTTGTAAGCGAGTGAGTCTGAACGAGCGAGCATGCCAAAGCTCCTGCTGCGTATGACCAATCAAGTCTTGAATCTTGAATCCTGGATATGCGGCTGTAAGATTGATGGCCTGAATTTACTTATCTTGAGAAACACTGACCTCTAGGGGACGGATATAAAACAGCACGTCAATATTCTATGAGTTTTTCCATTACTGCGGTATTATCGTTCAAGTCATGCAATCACTGAGATTACAGTACAAATTCTAAGCAAATTCACTTTAATTATGATAAAGAACATTATTTTATGTCGTTAAACTGGCGGGTGCATTCATTTCACATAAAAAATAAACGATTATGTTAAATAGCCTATGCCATAAATTAATTAATTATATACATCGAATTTTAAAAAACTTTTAAATATGTCGCGAAAGAGAAATTAAAGGACATATAAAAGGACATAGACGGATATAAGGTCGAAATTAAAAAAAAGTGCGTACATACAAACGACGGGGCGTAGAAAAAAACTTTAGCGGACTAAGCGTGACAAGAGCTGTGCAGAATAGCGGCCGTGTGCCATACGTGAGCGCGCAGCGGCGACGCGCTGAAACACGCGCTCCCCTTAGCCTATCTCATATAGCCAAGTCAGCTTATCTTTTCCTCGGAACACGGGTGGCCCCAAACACACCGCGACTGTACATGAAAACACACTGACGTTCTGACGGGATACGTGGATGTAAAACAGCGGGACTGCGGCTAAAAAAGCATTCGATAAGACGTCCTCCTGGCAAATCGAGAGCGAGAACGCACATAATAAAGGTCGTGCCTAAACAAACAGCTAAAACTAATATGTGAACATTTATTTTAAAATAAATTTTAATATATACATGAAATGAATTTTAGGATATAAAGTGTCTGTTCAGGGATAACATGCTGGATTTTTCTGAAATCGCATTTATTACAGATAAATTAAGACATTTTCAACCAACTGGTGCACAACCACCTTAACAACAGTCAGATTATGGCTCAAATTAAGGTATACTACACCAGTTGTGCAAATTAAACTGGCATGCATAATCACTGACCTATAGGATAGTTTAATTATATATGCAACCGAGGTTTAATTGGCTGTATTTACAGTCAGGCAGTTACAACATACACAATATGTATAGTATTACCATATAAAAATATGCTTAGAAACACAGTGGCCAGGTTATTAGGTACACCTGTCCGTTAATGTGAACAGTCTGCCTCACCACCGTGGATGGATTATGTGGCTAAAACTGAATACATCAAGCATACAGACATGGTCAAGAGGTCCAGTTACTACTGACTAAGCATTTGAGAAGCTATGAAATACGATCGAAGTGATAATAACATGATACTGGTGTGATTGTTAGTGCAAGACATCTGGTAAAATGTGGGACTTATACTTATACTTATACAGGCAGCACGGATAAATAAAATTCGCTGGTTTGCATACTGGATAAATCCATGTGTGTCATTGTGTCTAAAGCAGCTCCAAATAAGGCACAAAACAAGGGCCTTAATCATGAAGTCCATTCCTCTGCACGACACTGCTTCCCTTCCTATGTTTTGTCGCACGTTGATGATGAAAGCGTGCTCGGGCCCGGATCAGTATGCGCAATGTGACCACAGATCAGTGGGGAGGCAGGGGGGGATCGTGCCTGGGCACAAGGCACGTGGGCCAAGTGTGAGCACGCCGTTGGGGCCAGAAGTGGTCCAGCATCACAGAAACAGACACTCTCCTGAGATGTTCATACACTGCTGTGTCTAGGGTTTACAGAGACTGATGTGGCCCATCTGTGGCTGATACAGGAAATAATATAATGACCAAAAAAGAAATATCCAATCTGGGGCAGGTTTACTGTTAATAAGAGAGGTCAGAGGGAAATGGCCAGGTTCATTACAGCTAAGAGCAAAGGCACAAGTGCAAAGATAACAGTGTAAGAGGCTCATCTACCTCTGAATTGGACCTGGTGTACCTGGTACTGCTTGGAATTACTTACTAAAGCAGCCACTCTGAATACACTTAGAGGAAAATCTATTTTCCTGCATTTTGTTCTTAAACATTGTAACATTGTAAAACTGTAAACATTATCTATGATAAACATGTTACTTTGTTTTCATACCCTTTCTTAACATAAGAAGGTAGTGGCTTTAATGAAACTGGCAGGCCCCTGCGTTTGTCCCCACGCCCGTGTTCGGACAGCATCAGAGAGCCCACCCCCCCAGGACGGGGAGGGAGCCTCCCGGCTGGAAGTGGAGGAGGTCGCTAGGGCAGCTACAGGCTCCGGATGAATTTCAACGAGAGCTCGTAGCCCAGGAACATGGTAGCACTCATGGGGAAGCCGCGGATGGCGTTCACGGTGGCTCCTCGGAAGAAGACCTGTGCGGAGAGAAGGACAGCCGTGGTAAAACACGTCAGTCTCATTCCATAATATTCCACTCAGGCTCAGTAGGTAACACTGTTGCCTTAAACCTTCAGGGTTGGGGGGGTTTCAATTCTGCATCTGCTCTGTGTGTGTGTGGAGCTTGCATGTTGTTCAAGGCATGATAGAGGTTTCTTTTAAGTGACCCCATCTCCTGCCGCAGTCCAAAGACACGCTCTTAGGTGAATTGGTATTTCTAAATTACTCATAGTGGGTCATTGTGTATGTGGGCCCTGTGATGGAATAGGGTGTTCCCTGTATTGTGCCCTGTGCATTCTGGGATAGGCTACATGCTCACCATTAAAGTGTTAAGGGTAAGTAGGAAATATAAACTCATACGGATTCGTTCAGACTTGACACCCTTGGCAGGGTGGCAAGTAGGTTCTAGGTAGTAGTAGCAGGGTATCGGACAGCACTTTCCAAGCAATTGATGTAGAGTATATTCCTTCATAATTCAGACCTTAGACTTCCTTTATCCTGCACAAGGTAGAGGACTCCGGTGACATGCAGCCATGAGGTCATATGCTAGCATCAGCACTCATGCAGCACACATGCGGCAGTGTAGAGCAGAACTGCACATGCAGTGTAGTGGAGGAAGACCACGGTGACATGTAGAGAGCAGACCCACTATAAGGTGCTATAAGCCTCACCGCGGCAGTTAAAACATTTGCAATCCCCTTTAACCCCAGAGATAGAGACTGACCTTCATGTTTAATGAGCAGACCTATTAAAGAGCAACAAACAGGTGAATTGCACCACAGTAAGACAATGGATGCCAGCCCATCATGTGTGATGGTTGCACCAGTGATGCACAAACACCAGACATGGGGTCAATGGCCTCGGGAAGATTGGGCAGGTAACACCGGGAATGACTCTTGTGATCTGCTCTCTGCCAGCTCACCTTGATTGAACCTTTGACTTTGCATATCTAGTTCGTTAGAGGACCGCAGCTGAACTGTGACCCGTACACCATGTCAGAAGGACACTGCAATCTGTTACAGTTACTTGGACACACACCAAATGGGCAGATGTATACTAGGAATATACTGGGAGGAACACCTACAAGCAAGGCTAGGTGACCAGGTAGGTGTCAAGGGCTTTAACTATCTTAAGTGCAAAAAAGGAACTGGTACTTTGGAATTACAAATGAATGTAATTGCAGTTAATATAGGTTATTTGTTGAAATATACCAATTTTTATCAACTTCTGGCAAAAATTCAGTTCTGACAATGTCTAGAATTCTGGTTTTCTGAATATGGATGTTCAAATCTCAAATGAGAAATAAAACTGAGGTCCTGACTCTCTGACCTCCTACAAAAACTTTCAAAAGAATAGAAGAAATGTCCTGGCTAAAATTGCCCACTGTGGCTCTATCAAACCTGGTCTCCTAATCATCCCCTATATCTAACTGGTGAATTCTCTCCTGCCTGTTCACCACCTTAGCTACCGTATGGTGCAGAATGACTGCCATGGCATCATCCAGGTGGGAGCTACACAGTGGTGGTTGAAGTGACTCCCCATTGGCTGTTGGTGTTATATTAAGGTAACATTCATCCAGCTACCGACCATAATACATCTTCACTACAGGCACACAGTGAGCCTACCCCAGGAAGCACAGGGCACAATGGAGGGCACACAACCGAGCAATTCGGAAATGCCAGTTCACCTAACGGCATGGTTTTAGACTGCAGTAGGAAACTGGAGCATCTGGAAGAGCCCTGCACAAACTCAGAGCAAACATGCCCAAACAAACTCCCAGAACACATGCTGGACTCAAACCCCCAACCCTGGAGGGATGAAGACAGAAAGCCTGCACTTACATGTAGCCCCTCTGTCTTGTAGCTGTGTGTGATGCAGTGGAGAATCCCTGCATATTTCCGCTGATGAAGGAGGTCGGCCTGCAGTCGGCTCTTAACCACGTCGGTGGGCGTGGCTGTAACCCAGGATATAGAGCCTGTGAGCAGAGAGAGGGCAGGTCAGGAAAGGTCGAGAGAAGAGCCCGTACCATCATGGCCGCCGGCATCCCTAACCAGACAAGCGGTAACTCTTTGAAGGTTTATCGATATTGGCGTGGCCATATTGCTTCTTGCGGAAATGAAACGAGACAGAAATTTGTGTGAGGGAAACCTACGTGTTGGACAAGAGTGAATGTCACCTTTTTATCGCTAAGCAATTCAGCGGACGTCCTTGCGGGATACTTTCACTTTTGGGTGGATTTATGGTCATAAAGACGTAAATGCCACAAAGGCTGTAGACCAAGCACAAGGATCTCACTGCACAAATGCCCAAGGTGCCACACGAGCTAGCAGACAGCTGTCTCTCGCTTGTTACCCTCGGGTTTCTGAAGCCTGTACACAGACACAGGTGTCCCCAGTGTGTGTGATGACAAGGCCCGTCCATGTACCCATCCGGACACTTGGTTCAAATAAGTAAATATACAACATTAACAATGCAGAGGGTGTTTGAAGTCAAACTGACCCCAGGGGATTCCTGGCTGAAGCACAGAATAAACATGTTACTGAATTTAGTTCAACGCATCCAGCTGGGAAATAAAGTTCTTAACAATTTCCAGACTACAAGGGACACGGAAAACCAAGTAGGGAGGACCATTTTACCACCCTAGGTATATGTCTAGGTATAAGTAGATTTATCCGTGCTGCCTGTATAAGACGAAAGTCCCACATTTTACCAGATGTCTTGCACTAACCATCACACCAGTATCATGTTATTATCACTTAGATCGTATTTCATAGCTGCTCAAATGCTTAGTCAGTAGTAACTGGACCTCTTGACCATGTCTGCACCCTAGGTAAAAGTAGAGTGGACTTGAGAGACTTGCAACAAACTTTTAAGGCCCTCTGATGTTTTACCTGACAGGAGGAGATTAATGGCTCAGTCAGAGGGTTTTGCGAGCTCTTGTTGGCTGCCGTGTTGAGCGAATATCAGTCCTGGGGCTGACACGCGTCACCCTTGGTCTGTCACTAGGGTTATTTAAAGGGTCTGCTGAGTGGCTGAGAAATGAGTGATGGTGAGAGGCTGAGAAAATTTGAGAAGAGCCTATGTGTGGGTCTTAGCTGCCTGGCATTGTTTGGCATTTCTGGGATTCCTGCGTTACTGTTGGATGTATTTAGGTATGCCCATCTTGCCCATCCTCTGCTTCATCTCTGTTCCCCATTCATCTACTCGTCCCCTTCTGTGCTGAAGGTTCGTCCCACCCTGGGCCCGGTAACCCACCAAAGGAGTCGGCATCAAACTAGACAGGGCACTCCAGTTCAACCAGTGGTCTGTTTACCTGCTAGTCCTCCGGCGAGCCAAATGCAACATGGGTGAGGGGAGGCACTGCCTTCGGGGGTCAGCCAATCACAGATAAGGGTGTAGGGGATGAAGTAGAGGGCGTATCCAGGGACATCACGCAGGACCATTGCCCCGGCCCCGCGGTACAGCCCCAACACACCCTCTGTCTGGAGAATGCTGCCAATGCAGTGCAGGGGGCCCCGGTAGCGCCGTGCCCCATGAAGCTCCACCCCACGCAGTGAGACATCTCCTGCCAAGTTAAGGCTCTCTAAGGACACAGGGTGAAATGAGAGCTGGGTCAACATAGGACCAGAGGCTAACTCAGCCTGGATGTGGTTACACGTCGCCCTCAGTTACTATTCTGGAGAATTCTCACAACATGGGAGGAGACACTGCATATTATGCTCTTATGGGGAAAGAGCTGTATGTATATAACAATACAGGGGTCCAATAGATGAAGAAGAAACCAGCTTATAAAATTCTGTATCTAAATGTAGCTTATATATAATTTTAGCTTCTTTTTTGGTGGATACTTCTACAACGTCATCTGCAAAACAAAGTATAATTCACTTCAATCAGACTAGTTAAGTTCAGGAAGGGTTTGAATGAACCCCTCTGGAAACAGGTCCACATGTTTCTGACTGAATCTGGGGTATGCGGACGTGGCTCCCTACATGGTAATCCATGCCATGGCCTCCTCTACGAAGCTTGACCACCTAAAGGACAGATGGGTTACCTGCCAGGAGGGGCTGGGACTGCATCTGCAACCGGATCTTGACCAGGTCCACAGGGGCCCCCACACTCACGGAAACCAGACCCGTCATCATGCTGGCAAGCGCCAGGTCCAGCATGCCGCAGGGCCGCCTGGCATCGCCATGGCGAAGCTGGCTGAGGAGCCGCTGCGCATTGCTGAAGAAGCCGAATACCATTGAGTTGTAGAGCGTGATGCTGGCCAGGGGGAAGGAGAGGCCTTTGAAGAAGCCATAAACCTGTCAAATGGCGGGACAGAAAGACCCGTCAAATGGCGGGACAGAAAAACCCGTCAAATGGCGGGACAGAAAAACCCCACAAATGGCGGGACAGAAAGACCCGTCAAATGGCGGGACAGAAAAACCCGTCAAATGTTTGGGACAGAAAAACCCGTCAAATGGCGGGACAGAAAAACCCCACAAATGGCGGGACAGAAAACGAGACGGCTAGGGGTCAGCGGCAGTGCCAGCCGCGGGGAATTTCTTAAATAACTGTAAATAACTGAAAGTTGGCAGAATGGAGTATAAACTTCATGAATGAACCAGGACTCGATGGGGGGTGTACGTTTCCACTGCGCTCAGGTGCCAGCAGCTCCGAATCAGCAGATCAGCATAGCTAGGCACCCCCGAATTACCTCAGCCTTGGGGGGGGAGGGGAGACCAATGAGGAGATAACCATGTTCGGCGAGAGCCACTTACGCTTTCCTTCTGGTAGACCGTAAGAATACAGTGAAGAGTATTTTTGTATCCCTTCCCAGCTTGTAAACGTGTCTGTGGGACACAACAGTGAAATATTTTACGCAGTGGTATGCTAGAAATTTGTTGTTTTTGCAGGCAAGTCCAACTTTGCAATTGACTGAAATATTACAAATACTCTTTAAAAGAGGTTATTAAGACTTACAGTTGTAGCCACGTTTTAAGATGTACAAATAGACATCAGCTTTAAGGGTGATTAAACCCTAAATGGTTTTCTTCAGCAGGATGAGCACAGTACCTTTACTGTGTCAAGTGGATGTCCCACAATAACACTAGATGCACCTAGAGAGAGAGATGAGGGGGGCTGTAAATTACGATTTTCATGACCTTTTTGAACAAAATGAAAGTGAAGACCGTTTAATGATGAATTTCATTTAACAACATTTGATTTTTCAGTTTCCCTAAAGCTTTCCTGCATCCTAATGCTGGCTGGATGACACTTCTCCTTCTGTGAAGCAGATTATACCTTTTAACCAGGGAGAACCCTAAAGACCCGTGTAATTATACAGAATCGTTCAGGTTTTCTGTTGATAAACGGGCAACTGCTCCTCACTTGAAGCATATCTGACGGTATTCGGGTATGAACCCGATTTTTTTTACACGTCGATTCATCATGCAGTGAACCCAATTCCAGTGAGAGCTGCGCCATCTCAGAAACCAGTCAAACTGGTAGAGTTTTAAGAGTAGCATACTCTGAAGGAACTGAAAACGGATATGGCTCCATATCATATATTGCGCTGCATTGATTCAATATCACGCAGAGTTAAAGCTTTTCGTTTCTCGTCTGCTAGTCTGTTTTTTTTTTCATTTAAATGCTCAAGATTTTACCACGAAAAGCAAATTAAAACGGTTCAGTGAAACCTCTAAGTGCTTCAGTGTGATCCGATGGTCTAGAAAAACTCTGAAATGACCGCCGAATGAGCAAGCAAAGCCCGCAAAAAGAAGATCAGAACAGCACCGGGGTAACTAGGCTACCAGCCTATCAACCCAAAAGATCACTGCCGAAATTTGAACCCCAAAAGATAACGTCTACAGGCTTACACAGAAAATCAGAGACCGCAGCAGTTCAAAACACGTCTGCAGCAACGCCCCTAATGGAAATTTCTGTTTTGGCACGCGTAGAACCTCCAAACCGTCAGCAAATAAACTTAATGCATAAAACATCAAATGCCTGTTCAAAGTACAAAGTTAATACGTACTTCACTTTTCAGCAAAATATTAAGTGCAATTTATAAATTATCAAACTTTTTAAAAAGCGTAAGTACTAATGTGTGAAAGCATAACTGTATGAAAAGAAAGTTTTGGAGTGTCAAACTTGACTGCACAGGAAAGCGATTTTTAACATTTTTAAGTGATGCCAGTATTGGTTCTAAAGAAAAAGCATTACGCCCGAAACAGCATAATGAATAATACAAAAATGCCCGAGATGCTGACACTCACCACCTATCCACCCTGCTATAAAATCATCTACATGAAAGCTACTCATTTCTGGGCGCAAACGCCACCAGCTCTTGAGGAGACCATGCGAGGAGAAGCCGGAGGAGCAGGCGGCCAGCGCCACATGCATGCAAAGAGAAGCGGAGGTTCAGCAGGCTGCCGAAGCGCAGGAGCCTGGCCCAGGTGAACTGTCACCACAAACAACCCCGAAGAGCCACAGCACCGGCCGCTTAAGGCGCAGGCGCCCGCCCCCCGATCCCATCCAACTCCACCCCGCCGAAAAGTAGGCAAAGCGAGGGCTGTTCCCGGCCGCGGCCAATGAAAGGCGGTCTGAAACTGACAGCCCCATGTGCTCCCACTGCCAGTGACGGCAGATTTCGGGAAAAGCAATTCCTGTGAAGAGAACCGCGAGTCTGCGTGATTTTTAATACATCAACACATTCTTACAAGTCATTACAGCATAGTTAACATTACTAATCTATATATCGATTTACTTTATTGTTATTTTTTAAAAAGTTACTTTTATTTATTTTATTATTAATAGTATTCGTGTTTCTTGATATAATGCTCCTATCTAAATCCATTCATCCATTTTCTATACCGGTTTGTCCTGTACAGGAATTTCTCAAATTCCGATATAGACAGCAATTTAAACAGCTTAATTACTATATGGAAGACCTCCAAGTTTTGCAACGAGGATCGGTTTACATTAAGAACGCAAACCACCCAAACAGCAACTTAACGTCAGCTCAACGATCAGTAAAGATAATTACAGGGATGAATGCAAGGCAGATGCTAACAGGGAATTTTACTTATCACCTAATAATATGCATTATCAAGAAAAAAATGTTGATCTTATCAAAGCTTAAATATGTAAAATCATATCCATGTTACTGCAATAGACGTGACTCAAGTAAATGCAGCCGTACATTAACTGACGCCCACACACGTAGATGTTCCAAGAAAACTGATTATCTCTATGTAGACACGTTTCTGTGTTCACGGCGTATCTTCCATGCAATGTACACTTCCGTAAATCAGATAGCAGTAACTGGGCATGCCGAAATTATAAAATGATACGCTGCTTTTTTTAGAAGGTTTGTAAAGCGGAGATAGCCAGACTCCCCGTGTAACTTAAACACTTAATGGAAAATTACCAGCAGGGCGAAAGCGGCGCTCTCAATACGCCATACCGGTTTCAGATACACTAAAGGCAAACTAATCTCGACGAAATGGGTATTTGCACTTTCCCTGGGATATAACTTTTAAAATAATCCTGCAGTACGTTCTGCTCGATCGCTTAAAATGCTTGTCATTTAACCCGTCACTACGCAGTTGTCCACCTATAAATATATTGATAAAATGGTATGATCGATCTGATCAGGGAAACAACAGAGATGCGGGGATCTTGTATGTTACGATTGGGAGGGGCTAAACAAACAGAAAACAAACGAAAGCTGTTTTGGCGTTAGTGTACGGGGACTTACAGACAGAAACAGAGGCGTCGGATCGTAGCCAGGCGGCATTCGGACGCAGCATTAGAGTATGCGTGCAATTACGGAGGGCAAGAGACGAAAACGTAACGTCTTCCGTATGGAATGGCAATACGTATTGATTATCTGAATCAACGTTTTCTCAAGACGACCTTCCCAATCCCCGTTTCCGTAAACTGAACGTTTATTTTATAGTCTATAGAACTAAAATGTTTCACATTCAAACAGTTGTTTCTCTCTAGTGAATAATTAATTGCAGTTCATTACATATTCAATTATTCGTGACAGAATACCCACATATGAAGTTTTACCACGCCTGACTCTACCAAAACAAGGGCACATCCTTAATGTGTCATATATTCCCATGCAATACAACCTCACTTATGGGAAACACTATTAAAAGTAAACACACACACACACACATATATGTGTGTGGGTGTTTACTTTTACACAAACATATATATGTGGGCTTGCGCAGATCACATTTGGGCACCAAAATGTCCCCAAAGTGTGGTAAAAACATTTCCCTACTTTTGGGGACATCTTTTCAGGTCCCCATTTGGATTGCCTCAATTTTATAAAAATCTGTGAATGGAATCAAAAAACTAAAAATGCCAAAAGACTTGTATTTGGATTGTTTACTTATGGTTAAGGTTAGGGCTGGGTTGGGGTTAAGGGTGTCATCCTTTCTGTGTGTCATCGGGATTAGGGGTTTTCCCATAGAAATGAATGGAAGGTCCCAAATTAGATAGATCGGCAAGTTTGAGTGTGTGTGTGTGTTTACTTTTAATAGTAAATGTATATATGTGTATGTGTGTGTGTGTTTGTGTGTATGTGTGTGTGTGTTTGTGTGTATGTGTGTGTTTACTTTTAATAGTAAATGTATATGTGTGTGTATGTTTGTGTGTTTACTTTTAATAGTGCTTCCCATAATTGAGGTTGTATTGCATGGAAATGCATGACACATTAAGGATGTGTCCTTGTTTTGGTACTGTCAGGCGTGGTAAAACTTCATACTCTATGTTGGTATTTGGTCTTTTGTCACACTAGATCCAATATGAATGTTCTTTTGTACTGTAATTCCCTATGTAATTATAAGTGGCCCGTGGGCTTAAGTAGGATTCTAGGTCTACTAGATATCTCTTCCATGGTCAGTACACCCACGTCCACTCTCTCATTCACACTTTGTTGTGATCTTTGGGACTTTCTTTCTTTTTTGCTCTGTAACGGACACAGATTTGAAAGTAACAATTACAATACTAAAGTACAATTCCTGAAATCATTACTAGGGCCCACGATTTACCGCAGCCCGCGGAATTTAACGGCACGCCGCGGAATTCAGGGTTTTGCAGTGGTAAAATGCCACGCTGCGGAAGTAACCCTGTACTATCCTGCGAGCGTGTATGTCCGATCGTGTGTGCGGGTGCGCGTGTATGTGTGATCGTGTGAGCATGTATGTGGAATCGTGTGAGCGTGTATGTGGAATCGTGTGTGCC
>JAODKL010000002.1:10243107-10265736 GCA_026780765.1 Petrocephalus schoutedeni
TGTGAAGCACTTGCAGGCAGGGGGGTGGGTCGGGGTGGGTCGGGGTGGGGGGGGGCAACACTAATGGGGGAACCTCCCTATCCAATCCATCCCACGGGCTACGCCACAAACCTTTACAACATGGTTAAGACTGCCTGAAATGGCCAGTACTTACCCCCATGTGGCCTGGTTTAACCAGAAATCACCTCTCAGGGACTGAACTGTACTGACCCCATAGCATTAGGCATAGATTTAGGGAGGGACATCCCCCCCACCCCCAGTACTGAGATGGTGGGGACTACCCCCCTCAATAATATCATTTATGATTCTTGGTTAACAAAAAAATAAAACACATGTGATAAATATAACTCCTCACATAGTTTAGAGTCTTTTTTGACTCTTTTAACCTAGAGAACCCCTCCCCTCTGTAAAAATGGTTTAGTCTAGACTCTCACTCTGGGCTGTGTTTATCAATAGCAGAGTTGGTAAGTAGGTTAGCAACTTATATACACTATATGGTCAAAAGTATTAGGACATCTCCTAATACTGTGTTCCAATCACTTCCATGGCCACAGGCATATTAAATCAAGCACCTAGGCATGCAGACTGCTTCTACAAACATTTGTGAAAGGATGGGTCACTCTCAGGAGCTCAGTGATTTCAAACATGGTACTCAGCCACAAAGTGGGAGCCCATGTAAAATCACAGAGTGGGGACAGCGCATGCTGAGGTGCGCAGTGTGCAGAAGTCGCCAACTATCTGCAGAGTCAATAGCTACAGACCTCCAAACTTCATGTGGCCTACAGATTAGCTCAAGAACAATGCATGGAGAGCTTAATGGAATGGGTTTCCATGGCCGAGCAGCTGCATCCAACCCTTACATCACCAAGTGCACTGCAAAGTGTCGGATGTAGTAGTGTAAAGCACACGCCACTGGACTGTAGAGCAGTGGAGACATGTCCTGAGGAATCACGCTTCTCTGTCTGGCATTCTGATGGACGAGTCAGGGTTTGGTGGTTGCCAGGAAAAACAAGTAAGTGAGTTTGGTGTAGAGGAACTTGACTGGCCTGCACAGAGCCTTGACCTGATTCTAATAGAACAACTTTGGGATAAATTAGAGTGGAGACCATGAGTCAAGCCTTCTCGTCCAACGTCATGGCCTGACCTCATAAATGATCTCCTGGAAGAATGGTCAAAATTCCCATAAACACACTCCTAAACCTTGTGGAAAGCCTTCCCAGAAGAG
Source organism: Petrocephalus schoutedeni (assembly GCA_026780765.1). Taxonomy (NCBI): domain Eukaryota; kingdom Metazoa; phylum Chordata; class Actinopteri; order Osteoglossiformes; family Mormyridae; genus Petrocephalus; species Petrocephalus schoutedeni. Next base: position 10,244,333 of record JAODKL010000002.1, read on the forward strand.
TTGAAGATGTTATAGTTGCAAAGGGTGGGCCAACTCCATATTAAAGCCTATGTATTAAGAATGGGATGTCATTAAAGTTCATGTGTGTGTAAAGGCAGGCGTCCTAATAATTTTGGCAATATAGTGTAATTGGGAAATGTAACCCCCGCTGGAAGGATTTTGGGTCCCATGAAAACATACCATATTGGACCCCCGACCCAGACATGGGGCCCTTGGAATTGCCTGCTGACAGGCACTCACATGACTCATTTCCACCAACATGGTGCCGGGCTTTTCCCAGTCTGGAATTAGTTCTGCTTGTTTCCACTGCAAAAAGCTGGTGCCGGTCAGAAAAAAAACAGGTCCAGCACAGAACCACAGAAAAGAAGGTCTCAGAATTTGGAACTGTGATGTTACTGAAACTGGGATGGGCCATCACGTACAAACCTTCCTCAGTCGGAAAATTCAGGCCATAACTGCTTTAGTTTTGTTGGTAGTACTTGATGGGGCACAAATAGTATAGTATTATGCTATTACTTATGTATTAATTACCCACAAACTAAGTCTTAGTTAATACTGATCTCATGCTAATTCATCATTAATGAATCGCGATGCATGTTTTATCTCAAGCAGTTAGTGTATTTGTTACTACTTAAGGAACCACTGAAAGAACAAGTCGGGAATAACACAAGTTAAATATTGATATCTCATATTAGTTCATCATTAATGAATTATGAAGCATCTTTCATACCAAGCAGTTACTATATTTGTTACTATATCTGTTAATTCCATAAACCTTTGCAAACTACTGAAGGAACAAGTAATGAGTAACACAGGTGAAACTCTGATCTCATGTTTGTTCATCATTAATGAATCGTGATGCATCTTTTATCTTGAGTAGCAACAATATTTACTCATGATCTGTACCTCAGTCATTAAAATTTAAGTAGATTTAATAAATTATAAATATGTCGCAGGTTGAATATATAAAATATTGTGGAGAAGAGGTCATAAGGTAGTTGAACTTTTAGCAGACTTGATCTTTAAAGTACAGCGGGAAACCAGAGTGAGAATAAACTCACTTACTGTACACACTCAGACGGGGGAGCCTATATGGAGATAACAGCGGATACAGGCAGCAGAAACAGGGTGCAATGAGTCATACTCAAAACTTTTTTTCGGTTTGGCAGCTTATACAAACTTAAGATCCGAAACATATATGATGCAGCTGGCATTGGTCGCTTCACATATAAGTCAGGCAGTGTCATTTGCAAAGGAAAACAGGCAAATTTTCACATTACCAGTGGCTGATAAACAGAATATCCCTGAACCATTACTTTACTCTCACTTCTGCCATCGTAACATTTTCTGTTCTGTTCTTTTTTGAAGCCAGTGGAAACGCAGGTGGGCTCTCAAAAGGCACCAAGCGAATCCCAGTCCAGCACCAGCACCGGCTCCATGTTGGTGGAAAAAAGGCTTTACAGACCTGTGAGCAAAGACATATAACAGGCGAGCGTAAAAGCATGGCTTTGTATGTAAATATCATAACCAACAGGTAGTCAAAAAAAGATTATGTGAAACGGTGGAATTTAATGTTAATATGAAACCTAATGTCCCATGGTGATACAGACCTACCCCACAATGAGGAGAACAAAAACAGTACCAGCTACGCCAGCAAAGTGTGCATGAGTAACATATTTTCACACGCTAATATGACAAACAAAAGACAGACAAAAAAATGGACACACAGCCCAAACTAGCTGATTCCAGATTCTGAGAGGGTGATCTATTTCAGCCGCTGGTAATGTGAAAATTAGCCTGTCCTCCTCTGCAACCAGCACTGCCTGACATATATGCGAAGCGACCGACACCAGCCACATCATATATTACCCAAATGAGTTTTCTCTCCTTTCTGCTCAATTGAACATTTGAAAGCTGCATTCGTTCCGAATAGCAATGCGTGCGGACGCCGACAGTTATGAAGCACGGAGGCAGGGGGGAATGTTCCGGAGCCACACTCAGACGTCTTTTTCCAGAGTGACATCTACCCTACATCTTCCCAAGCATTCATGGAAAGCTTGGGGTAAAATCAAGCATCTTCAGCGCAGGATAAACTGAAAAAATGAGCCTTAAGACCCATTTGTTTTTTTTACTTTATGTTTTTATTACTTCAGGCCTTCAGGATGGGGGCATTGAAATAGCAGGAAGGGATGAGATCATGTGGCCGGCCTATTTGGTGACCTGTATATATCGCCCAAAAACACACATCTGATTGTTTTTTCGCTGGCTACCCAGGGTCCATATGGCGAGTCCTTGCTGCCTGATCCCAGCTGCAGCTGTTCCCAAGACCCGCTGTCCTTCACATACCCATCCAAATTCCCCATGTCTCCCATTTCTGTTTGCCCTTTTCCTACCCTATAATAATCAGCAATACTCAGAGATACTTGGGTCACATTGTTCATGTCGCGGCATTTTACCGAATTCATTAACACAAAAGAAAAAAAGCCCCAAATAAAGAAGGAAATCTTCGGTATTCGAACGAGGTACCCAAAAGGCTTCACGCGCGTTTTTCCCACTCAGATCATCTCCTTCTTTTTAGCGAGCTGGCTTTCTAAAGACAGATTAACAGTATCCAGGGGCCAGAGAGGACCCTGACTGACGGATCCATGCTTCGGTGGGAGATCAGAAAAAGAGATCAGCAAGAAGAAGGTTTGTTTAAGTACCTTACAGAGATGCCCCGCTGCCTCAAAAGCGATCAATGCTGCAGTGACCAGAGAGCCTTTGTGTGTGTAAACAAAGGGACAGTGATTCATAGCAGACGGGAGACAGGACCCCCTTCCCATCTAGGCCAAGCCCGGCTGCAGGCATCATCAATTCTGCTCCCACTCCTCTCCCACCAGCTCAGTCCCCATATCTCTCCATAAAAGCCCAAGCACCAAAGGGGTTGGGATCTGCCCCCAGGGCATCTACACCTTCGACACCATTTTTGTTTGCTTTTCCTCCGGTGACTGGCGGCATTTTCTGTTGAGCAGGGGTATATACAGGGGCGGGGACACATGGGCACCTGCACTGGCTGAAAACTAATTGGCCACCGGAGTGCCCCTCCCATGTTAGTCAAAACATACCATTGGTTAAAGACAAGGTTGCCCCTTCTACAGAGGTGTCAATTTCAGGTCCAGAAAATAAAAATCCAAACCGGGATTTAGTTTCAACCAACTAGTTGAGCACTCTATGACTGTGACTCTCTATGCTCAACTGGTTGGTTGAAACAAAATCCCGGTTTGGATTTTTATTTTCTGGACCTGAAATTGACACCTCTGCCCTTCTATATGAATTATGTCCCCTCTTTATGCATTCCACTTTAAAGAATCATAGAATTATCCCTGCTATTGAGAACTCTGCAGGATCTTGTACCTGCCATCCCTCATAGAAAATGGAACGGAGGAGACAGATTGCTGGAACGTGTGTCATAGTCGAATACATGAGTGAACGTAGCTTGAATGACTTGTGAAGGTGAAAATGGTTAAAACACGTCATTTATTTGACAGCTAGTTCAGTTATGTTATGACAGAAGGAATAATTCTTTGTCTGAAACCCAGAAGCCGTGGTTCACTCCTGAATGATAATTCTGCCCAAATTAACACACTGCACAAAAAGTTCTTGTTTCTATTACTTACTTTACTTTTTATTATTATAACTTAGAACTCTTCTTCACCATATTGTTATTACTGCAGTCATGGTGTGTCAGACCTGCTCTGGACAGACCAGGGGCAGAAGCCTGTGAAGCTTAGATAGGAAGTAGGAACAGGGACTTTACTAGGATACAGGAGAGGTGGTGAGCTTAACGGAATGGTGACAAGGAGCAAAACAGAAGATTTGAGTTTTGGCATAAGTACAAGGAAAACTGCAATTATTCATCCATTTATCATTACTGCTCATTCGGCACAGGCTCACAGTGGGACTGGGACCTATCCCTGGAAGGTCAGGGTATGGGGCAGGGACACCCTGGATGGGATGCCAGTCCATCACAGGAAACACACACAGACAAACAGACACAGACATACACACAGATACACACAGACATACACACAGATACACACAGACAAACAGACACAGATATACACACAGACATGCACACAGACAAACAGACATACACACAGATATACACACAGACACACACACGCACACACAGACACACATCTGAGGCAGGAAGCACCAGATGCTGGCAGTGTGAGACTTCAGAATCCGCCAAAGAGCTTCACGGTGGAGCCACCCACCATGAAATACTCCATTGAAACGCTCCCATTCCGAGCGGCTAGCTCTGTGGACAGCTCTCGGCCCCAGAAATTAAAGTCTGTAACCCCCCTGCAGCACCTGATTTATGAGGTTTCATCAAACGGCGCCCCAGACAGGAATCAAATATGTATGATTCCCCTGCTCCCAAAATTACTCTTTATTACTGAAATGTGCATTAAACAGATAAAACTAAGAAATGGAATGTTAAAAAAATGGAAAGTGGAAAATATTAATACTTAGTATTAAACTAAATTTGTTTGAGGCATGAGACCAGGAGATGGCAGGTGAGGCCGTGAATGTGCTTCCTGCCAAAACCACAGGGGGTTGGGGGGGGGTTTCAGAGAGAAGCATCAGGTTATGATGAAAATCAGATAAAAAAAACTTTACCTGCACTCTACTCAGTGTTACTTGACACTTGGTAGAGTGCAGATGAACAAGCAACTTGTGTGCAAAGTCCCACAGCAGAAGCAACAGTGCAAATACTGAAAATAAACAGTTAATAACATGGTAATAAAATATAGTGTGCAAATTAAAAAAACAAATGCATTGAATGGTAATACAGCAGTAATTACTACTGTTGGGTGCAGTACGAGTCACACACACACCATGACCAATGCAGTGTAGCGTCAGTGTTGTGTGATTATGAACAGAACTACCATGTGAATTTGGATGACAGGAAATGGGCTCTGTGGTCGGAGATGAACCCGCCCCAGGTATTTGCTATAGGTAGCGTATAAGTGTCAGGGATAGGTCGCCCTCCGTGCTCAGGATGTGTGTGCATGCTGATGGTCCACATTATTAAACCTGACGCGTTACGAGTGAGAGCTGCATTCAGCGTTTGACCTTCTGATGAGATCATTCCAGGTGAATTACGAATCCATGAAGGATCGTTCAAAGCTGAAGGACCCATAATGATCTCTCCCACGAAATTGTAACAATAGCAATGGCTTCTTGACTAGTTATATATAGGTACATACAAACATCTAAAACTGTATTTAGGAGTGAAAATATACTGCTTCATTGCCATAATTAACATGTCCTGTGATGATTTCTCTTAAGAGCGCCGTCATCAGAACTGTTTTCTCCGTGAAAACATTGCTGCTTTGGAACCTGCTTTCAGGTGGGATGAGGCCTGGACTTTGATTCATTCAAAACACCAAGCTTCTTCTTCCCAGTTTATTCACATCACCTATAATTTGGAGAATCATGGTGCTCTTACAGGACCCATTTGGGACTAATGAAGAGAGAGACTGATGTGCCCAGAGCATTTCACATGACTGATTCTGGGTCATGAGGTCCATGCGGTAAAAAGGTATCCTAAAATATTATACTGCCAGCATCATGCTTGATGGAGGGGTTTTGGTGGCTGGTGGTGGAGACTTTTCTATCCTGACAGCTCTCTTCCAAATGTCTTCAGGAGGAACCGCGTAGGCCTTTGTAAAATCCCAAGAGCGGCAACAACCTTTGAGAAGGAAAGTCCCCTTATATAGTTTCCTCTAGGCAGCTGCATCACATCACATAGAGATGATGATAATAATAATAATAATAATATATTGCCTAGCCGAAAAAAAGTTTCCATCAAATCAGCAAGCATGTAAGAGCTAATGACTGGATCATTATTACAGCTCAGCACTGTTACTGTATGCAGCAATAAAGTGAAGTCAGCTGAGTATCTGAACCTACTGAATGGCCAGGTTATCCCACCAATGGATTTTTCCTTCCCTAATAGCATGGGCATGTTCCAGGACGAGGATGCCAAGATTCATCGGGCTCCAATTGTGAAAGAGTGCTTCAGGGGGCAGGAGGAATCATTTTCACACCACAGAGTCTTGACCTTAACCCCACTGAAAGTCTTTGAGATGTGCTGAAGAAGACTCTATGGAGCAGTTAAACTCACCGATCATCAATACAAGATCTCGACGAGAGATAACATGCATATCTGGATGGGAAAAAATTGTTGAGACGTTGCATAAGCACAGGGAAGGAATGCCATGCCGAGTGTGCAGCATAATCAAACTAAAGGCATCCTACAAAATGCTCAACTGAACTTGTTTTTGGCCAGGCAGTGTAATAATAACACATAACAGACACTTTTTTTGATCCCCTTGGGAAAATTGTCTTTTTGCCTACCTCATCTTGCTCTCCATGACACACAAACACACAGCAGGTGAGAGTCAGCCTGGCAGCGGCAGCCAGCCTCCTGCAGCTGTGCCCAGGGAGCTGGGGGTCAAGGGCCTTGCTCGAGGGCCTACAGACATGCTGTTCTGCTGAATTCAGACTCAAACCAGCAACCTTCATGACCACAGGCACAGATAACAAACCCACAGATCCTTCATTTATAACCCTGAAATGGAAGAACACTTACAGGATCCATGCTGAAGCCTCATATTCTTGCGGAATGGTGTATTAAAGAGCAGACTTTCTCCTTACAGGATAGTCACTCTTTATCCAAGAAAATAGCTCTCTGCACAACAAGCCATTGATGACAGGCTGGCATCTGATCCTTGCCTCATTGACTCATGCAACAAACCTTTTAGTTGACTTGCGTTCTACCTCCAGAGACTCACGTCTGTGGTTTCCGTTCTCCTCATCTCTCCCCTAAGCTACTGATAGCCTTCATACATCTCCATGCCGCAGCATAGTTCTGGCTGAAGATGGTCTAGACAGCTAGGAAAAATACCACGAAAAAGCCCAAATTTGGCGTTAAATTGTTTTCTAGCATGCTGTGAAAATTAGCCACATTTCCAAATTCACTGCTTTTGTCAACTGTGAACAGCTATTTTTCTGCATTGTGATAATATTGACTGTCTCTGTAACATTGGAAATGTCCCGCAGTTTGCATTGTGGTGTTGCAAGCAAACTTCATTGCCATATTATTGGTTATGAAAAAAATAATGCAATTCTTTACAATAAAACACTGTAGAAAAAGTAAAGCAAGCATAGAACAAAAGTACTGGAAGTTGCTCCCACAGGATAATATCCTCAGCAACAGCTTTCCCTGCGAGATGCTCGGAAAACCTCTACAGTCAGTGACTAGGCTTGCATGGCCATTCAGATTATGCTAAAAAGCATCTCTAGTCGGGAGGCCTTCAGCTGTAAAAAAGGGCTGCCAGGATCTCCTGAAAGGAGAGTGCCTGGTGCCTGAGAGTGCTCTCAGCTTCATTAATCCACAAGCACAGTGATGGGGGGCAGCCCGCCTGTTGAAGAGGACACCTTATTCAGACGTTTGTACTGTTATCCTGAGCAACAAAGGGCAGAGCCAATAGGGTGTGCGCCTGATAGTTCTGCTGTAATATCGACGTAAGAACAGAGCAGCGCTTCTGGGCAATCGGCTCTCAGCCTGTGTCACGGCGGCTGTAGATACGGACCTGCACCTTAAAGCCTTGCAGCCCTAGGAGAGCCTACTGCTATTTTCAGAAGGCATTGAACCACCAGATCATCCAGCTTTTTAATGGCTAACTACCAGCAGAATGACCAAAGGTCCTAAGGAACCGACCAGAGGGGCTGTTTTCAGCTCAGCCGATGTTGTGGGTTTAACACCAAGTGGTAGAAAAAGAAATCCAGTGAAAATGAAATTTAAATGCAATAATAATTCTTGGTTTCACTAATTAGTTATTGTCCTGATTATGTATTGTGAAGGGGGTGGCATGGTGGTGCAGTAGTTAGCACTATTGCCTCACACCTCTGGGACCAGGGTTCTGGCCTATGCATGCTTTCCCCATGTTGTCATGTGTGTTGGGTTTCCTCTAGGTCAGGGGTGTCCAATCTTATCCGCAAAGGGCCGTGGTGTATGCAGGCTTTCAGGATAACCTTTTTATTTCAGCTGATAGAACCCAGGTGTGAGGACCCTTCAGCCAATCAGTCCTCTAATTAGTAATCTAATTAGGGAGTTGCAGGGAAAACCCGCATACACAACGGCCCTTTGCGGATACGATTGGACACCCCTGCTCTAGGTACTCTGGTTTCCCACCACAGCCAAAAACATGCTGAGGCTAATTGGAGTTGCCATATTGCCCATGTGTAAGTGTGCCCTGCGATGGGCTAGCACAACAGCCTGGGTTGTTCCCTGTCTCGGGCCCATAGCTTCTGGGATAAGCTCCAGACCCCCCACGACCCAGAACTGGATAAGCGGTTTCAGAAAATGTATGTATGTCAACAGAAGAGAAAACTGTGGATCCACAGTCACTTTCCTGCTCCCCCCACCCCCTGATTTTTACTGGCTCTGAGTGATGTTGATCTTTTAAAGGGGATGCAGTTTTCTCAGTTACTCAGTTAATTACACTAGTTCCTAGAATCCCACAAATACAGTTTTTCAAGAACATTCTGAAAATGTGCTTTGTGTTTCAATGCCTTTCCCAGCCATTTTGTCTGCATGCACCTCATTTTTTTGAGGACCAAGGAGAAGATATGACTTTGTTCTTATATTATAATATTTTTATATATATATACCGGTAATCTTTTTTCTACTATTTTTACACTATCAGGAAGATGGGTTCCGGCAGCTAACACAGTCAGAACTAGAGACAACACCATTATTACACTCTGAGCAGAATCTCTGAAGTGCTGGGAAAATTTTGCTTGATTTTCTTCCTTTTTCTGGAAAAATTTTAATTTTGCATCCACAGTGCAAATGTCATGTGCCAAACATGAAGGGAGCAGGAGCAGGTGTGAGGGGAAAACCAAGAAGGGATTTTTTAAGAGGCAAGAGAAACCAGGCAAACCACATGGAGTCAAACAAAAAGCCCAACCTGCAAAATAGCAGACAGCAGAGTATACTAGGTTGATGTCAATGACCAGACTGGGGCACACAGGACTGGGAAGCATTCTTATACTAGACTAATGAGGAAGTAAATGCTGGGCAGCTGGGGTGATCCATATGAGGGCTGAAACAAGAAAGAAGACAAATGAGCAACAGGTGTGGTTTGTTAGAGCCACACTAAGGAGAACACAAAGGTGCTGGAAAGCAGGGTGTGACAGAAGACATGTAAGGGCTGGAGGGCTGCTTTAAAACTACTGTAAAACAAGTGATCGTGTTTTTAAAACCCTGTGCTGGAAAATATCACATGACATCAGTTTTACATAGAATTAAAAAAACAAGTTCTCTAAGAATATTTCCTTATAGGTTTCTTTTGAAGCAAATCGCCACCCTTTTTGCTGCATATAACTTCAGTACGATCTTAAGCTCTTGGCTCGGTCTTACACCCGTACATCTCCAGGCATTGCCAGCAGAAAGCACCACTCAGCTGCAACCAGGAGGCTGTTGCCGGGCAGAGGACACAGGTCAGCCAATGAAATTCTTAGGTCTTCAGTGTTTTGCAGGAGATGATTTAATCAACATTAAACATGTGGCAAGAGGTGCAAGGACGCAGACATATAATGACTAGTGACAAGAAGATAAATAGCTAAATTCTTTGGGTGCCATTCCAGGGGAGTGGGCTGGATTCCAGGACAATCTTGGAAAATCCAGCATGGCTAGAATCCCACAGCAGGCTGTGTGAGGACACCCATGATGAAATTATCAGCTCTTATCGGCTCATATTTATCTACATTCATCTCCTGATGCTATGGTAGCTGAACGGCTAGTGTTTGACCCACTTGGTAGAATAAACACAGCCTCCACAGTGCGTATTTAGAGTAACTTCTCACCACATAGGGCCCCGCCCCCAAAGCTGGCTCCGCCCCTATAACAGTCCAAAATACAGGGCTCCGCCTCCAAAAGGAGACCCCCCTCCCTCACTCTTCCCTCATTACACAACCCAAGACCCAAGACAATTATCCTGCCTTTTGCCCTGTCCGCCGATTCCTGGCTAAGCGGCAAATTTATGGTACCTTGGAGAAGACAATTTTCCGTGGACCGAACAGTAGCTGGCCGTTGAAGGGCTCCAGTCATTTCATGCATATTTTATTGGATAATAAAAGAGGCTGTATCTTTTTTTTTGTCGAACAAATAAACATAAATGTTGACGGTGACCTGAGAAATGAAAATGGCGTATGCTGCCCAGAATGGCTCCCAGTGTTCCTCAAGGTCCTTTCCAGTGGCTGTAAAACCCCATGATAAGACGAAAGGACTTTATTATCGGCAGGTACACTGCAGAATAACTCGCCCTATCTCTGAAAGTCATACCTTCGATATACAATGCACCCCCCCCCCACATCCCCCCAGTCCATTAGGATTCCAGGGCCGTTTCCGGGGAAACAGGAGCTTGTTAATTACATCACATCGAGCAGTCAGGAGTAATTAACCGTGGACGAGGTGAGGCAAATTCATGCCGCCGTGTCTTGAGTCCGAGTCACACATCGTTCCTTTTCACTGTTTCCCGGGGAGACCGAGTGGGGGGGGGGCACCCCCCGCCAGCAGGGCCACGCTAATGCCCCGTCCTGCAGATGGGATCGGGCAAAAGGTCGCGAAAGACAAGCCAGCTCTCCCGTCGAGAAACAATACAGAGGCAACAACATGTCATTATTAAAATGAGTTAGGGAGTTAATTAAGATATGAATCGCTTACTGAGGATGAATATAAACTCATATAAGAGCAGCGTTGCCTTATAATGACTCCATTTGTTCCAAGCATTGTGTCCTTTTGTGTTATCTGGTTGCAGTCTGTTTCTAGGCTGCTAGGAAATCAGTAGCATTGTGCCAGGGCCATGGGATCGAGGGGGGTCATGGTGCTGAAGGCCCTGCCGACGCACACACGGTTCTCCACCCAGCACTCAGTCCTGTCACACTTCCTGACATTAGCGACATTATCAGTGTCAGTGGTGCTCCGGCAGTGTGTTATTCCCGGGTCCAGGGATCTCCGTCCAACAGCGATGGCCTAAGTCACTTCAGGATTGAAGGTTTTGGACCATCTTTGTCCAGCCAACAACAACCTTGTACTCCAAAACACTAAACAGCCCATAATGCTTTGCTACATCAGGTCACAAATCAAGAGTTACTGCTGGTTGCCAGTTCCATTCCCAGATGGGTTCTGCATGTGAGCCCTGAAGAAAATCGCTAATTCTAAAGTGCTGGCTAACTGTTCTTCTAATCTCAGAATTTCTTTAATAAGAAATTCTAATTCAGCCTAAAATTCTACTAAACAAATGTTAACTTTTCAAATGCAAATTTTGGTGTTTTAATGAGACATACTCCCTTAATAGATGGCGAGAGACTGACATTTAGCTGACATTTGTTCTGAAGATTAACGAGTCAAACAATTTGATTAAGGCAAACAGATTATGAGTAAAATACAAAAGGACTCTGCCTGTATTTGATTAACTTTAAATAATAATTGGGGTTAGATTTATTGAAAAAGAACTTTTAATCCTCTGTCTTTCTTGATGGAGTTTTAGTTTGCCTCTCAGAATAGAGCGAAGGAAACAATTTAAAATTTTCTTTTTCAGATAGTGACTAGTTTTTACTCCATTTTATGTAGCAATTATTTAATAATTAACTATGTCTCACAACTCAGAGCCTTGATCCCAGATGCTGTGAAAGTATCTATATTGACTATAGTCAATATAGTCAATATAGTATAGTATATAGAATATAGTGACTGCAGTCGCTTTTTTGTCTGATAGTTTTTGTTTCACCGCAGAGTAAAGGTACCAAATCTGAAACACTCACACATGAACTGGGTGAAACTGGAGTTTGACTGAAGCTGGACTGTGGAAACCCATGGAGCAATTTCATTAAAAATTCAGGCAGTTTACTAACTTTTTTCCCAACACTGTATAATTCTAAATAATTTCCTCCTGTGGTCAATAAAGTATACCTTATCTACATGCGTGACTTAAAGGCTTCACCTTGTACAATGCCTTGAATAAAATACCAAATGATTAACAGTATAATTAATCTCAGTTGACACCCCCCTTGCTGCCATTTGACCAGATAACTAAACTTAAATGCAGATGCATTAATAATTTCCCAGTAGAATAGACCCTATAAATGTTCTCCGGCTAAGAAATGCTGGGTTTATTGATCTTCTGAATACTGGATTTAAGGACTTGCTTATCTAAGGGTTATCACTACCCTAATTCCGCATTCTCCAGCTATGGCATTGTCTCCTGACTCCTTTATTCTTTTAAAGGAATCGCGTCCTGACTTCTTCGTTCTTTTTAAAGAGTCTCCTTCTCTCACCCTTCCATCTTTTGAGGGATCATCGCCCCTTATTCATTTCCCAACACCTAGCTTCTGTAGCCTAAGATCTGCAGCCTTTAGGGCGATCCAACATGGTGACTAATTTGCCTTTAAATACAGGCAGGCTGGCGGTGTAATGGCTAGGGATGCGACCGTGTAATCCAAAGATCGCTACTCCAAGCACTGCTCCCTGGGTGCTCTAGTAGCTGCCCACTGCTATGTCACATGAGTTCAATGCAGAGGACACATTTCAATTCATTGACTTGGATCTTCTACAATTAAGGCCAAAGGAGGTCTGTGTAAGTCTGTCCGAATCCTGCCTCTATACCCTTAGCCAGACGTCTGAGTCACTGATGCTAGAGTGAGATGAGGAGTCTCTCCGTCTTCCAAGGAGAGCCGTCAACGTGCCTGTACTGCTACCACCTCTCTGAGAAGATCAAAAATCCTTTAATGCCACCAGCTATTTGTAAGATGTCTATTTAAGCACTGGCAGAGAAAAGAAATGGGCGTCAAACCATTCAATACAAAAAGGATGGATCCTGTCTGGACACATCAGAAGAACTCACAGACCAACATCATCAGAGTTTCTCCTTCAATAAAAGACAGGTACTATGAGCCCGATGTACCCTGTGGGCTGGCGCCGGTGTGATAGCTGTGCGAAACGCCGTGACAATATTTCCTTCAGCTTCCTATAAAATAAAACAAAAAAGCAGAATACAGCTAAACATCTCCTGTAGCCCACAGAGTCCCTGGTGGGTCATACAGGAACATCTGGGCAGGGTAAACTGCAAGGTCATTGACTCTGCGGGTTACTGTATAACAGCACATAAACCATCCATATACATGTGCATTGTAAACTGCATGGTTTAATTGGCACCTTCTGTCGCAGTTTGTGACAATGGGAAGGCCCTCCCCAGCCTCACAGCTACTGTTATAGCCGCCACGTCTCCTGTGCCTCACCCTCCACCCATGCGCACTCTGCAGATGAATAAGTTCTGGCATCCCCTGGAAAAGTTTTTATGGAGACCTTGGTGTCAGAAGGTCGGGGATCCGAACCCCCCCCCCCTCCTCCCCCGCCGACCCTCCGTCCTGAATACGCTGCCATCGACTTCGCTGCAGGTCGATTGGGAAGTCATTATGGTGACGGGCTTCTGAAGGGCTGGACTCCTTCCAGCCAGTTCCCTCCAACTCTGAAGCTTTGAATCCCCTCCCCTCCAAGAGGAACTGCAAGGAACAGGAAAAGAAGCAATGCCTTATTTGCCATTTGCAGAAGTACGGGTACGCTGAAGTGTGTCTGCGCTTTGTTTTGTTGTTTTTATTTGCAAATCCCATCATTCTCTGCTTTTGTTTTTAAGAAAAACACAAACGCAGACACAGGTCGGAGAACATTTTCCAGGGGGAGTTAGGGACTTTGCTGAAGGGCCCATGGATATGTGGCTACGCTGTCAAGCACAGAACACTAACCATGACCTCCTGATCACAGATCCATGCGCGTAACCCACTGATCACACATTGCCTGAAACCTTAGCCGCTGAGGTTCCAAAGGACCAGTCTGGCTTGAACTGGCAAAATACGGGACACATGACAGTTCGAAGGACCCAGGCCTTTAGATCTCGAAATGGCAGTAAGAGAAACCACTGGAAACTTTAAAGATAAAAGAGGAAACAATGAAATGATCAGCACAATAGACTGACCAGGGGTGCGTTTCCCAAAAGCAATATACAGCCACAGACGTAAAGAAGGAGGCATATTTAAATATATATATATATATATATATATATATATATATATATGAAAAAGTCTTCAACAGCAAGAGCTATAAAAATCTAACACTCCCAAATGGGCCGGACTAGCTAATTAAATGATGTTATGGTTGCCTGAGTGGAGAGGATTGCAGTGGCCTGTATGATTTACAGTTTAAATGATATTTTACGAATACATAAAAAATTACCTTGTAGAAACGAACCACATTAAAACATTGCGTGAAATATAGTCACTGCACTTTTTAATTAATGAAGAGTATGTTCCAGTACCTTGAGTTGGGAATGTATGGTGTGGTTTGTCGGAGGTAAATCTCACAGTGACCTCAGGAAACCATCAGACCCTAGCTGGGGGTCAACAGTGAGCTGAATTAATTGATTGTACTCCTAATTAATTATCAACAGGCACATAACAGACTGTAATACGGCCAGCAGTTATTTTGGATGCTAACATTTTGAGCAAATAAAAATGAGGCTTTGATAACATGGTGGGTGGCATTTTAAGCATGATGGGCATTGTTAATAATCACTCAGCTCAGCCCATTGTTATGCTTTGCATAAAAAGTGTCTGAGAAATGTACACTTCAGAAACTGAAATTTCCCGTTGCATACATGGAAAAAAAAATAAGCCTAAAAACTCTTAAGCTACTTTGGATGATGTAAAAAAACGTGGTGTCAAGTATCTCAGTTCAAGGCCGAGTAGGAACCAGCTGGAGTATATCAGCATGAATATTTTAAATATACACACACACACACTCAGCAGAGAGTGTAAGGATGCATTAGGAAATGCTTGGTAGCCTGCTCGGGACACGCTGGCGATGAGTCGAGTCTGTGCAAAGGGGTCCCGGCAGCTTGAGACCGCAGCCAACTGATGGGCAGATGCTGGCAAAACTGAAGGCGTTCTCTCCACTCGACCATTAAGCATCACAAGGCGTCACTTCAGGGGCACCGGCTCACTGCACTTTCCTAGGGACGCTAACGTCCCACCTGCCTGCCACCCATCTTAAACCGTCACCAGACAATTAAAAAGCGAAATGAATCATTTAATATGGCTGGCAAAAATAACCAAAACTCATATGAATGATGGATGTATTATTAGGCATCGATTCATCGTCTCGTGGGATGATTAAAAAACGACCGTCCTGATGGGGATTAATCTTCTTTAGGAGAAGTGAATGAAGTTAATGAATCAGAAAAAAAATATCCCGACACACTTTCTGCTGCACGTTTTTTTAATCGCTTAAAGTTTATCCGCTTTGTACACGTGAACCAAGATACCCATGCGTCCATTGTGGCAGCTAACCCTATCTCGAACTTCTCTCCTGGAGGATCGTAAAATACCTTTCAGGTGACTATCAGTTGTCCATCGTGACCGCGTACACGGTCGTAACGGTGTGTGTAACCATCACCATGAACATGACGGTCGCCCACGGCTTTCCCTTACGCTCCCTGTCCCCGGAGACCCGGTTAGCTGGGTAACAAATGGCATAAACAGGAAGGTAGCCGGCGGGGGCTGCTGGCTCACTGTCCCTCCCTCCATCCCCTCCCCCCACGTGAGGTGCCGTCATTCACAGGGGGAGGTACTGGTTCACTGGGTCGGGCCTCGATGCCTGTGATCGGTTTGTCGCCACTCTGACTCCCGCGCTCGGCCGAGAAGCCACATTCCTGTTTGAAATCTTCTCAAGCCCATGCTTTGCATCTCTCTACATGTATTATGCCTTAAAAAAAAATCAAGATGGGATACATGATAAAACACATTCTAATGTACCTGCGCTTGTACAAACGGCAGATAAAGTCTCATTTTACTAAAAAAAAAAAATTGTGATATGGAACACAGGAAGATGCATTAGACCAAAACTTTGACTCTGATTCTCTGCCCTCATTTTTGTCTGAAAGTCGACTCCCCCCCCAAATTCCCTATGTTTCTCCACAGCGCCCCCCTCCCAGGACACCCGGCTATTAATTATCAGTGGCACACAGACACCATTTGCAGGCTTTATTAGCTGTAAACGAGGAGTGCCCCAATGGAGCGGCGCCTTACGCTTAAATGGTGCAAATGAAATCCGTCAGGGTCGCCTCTAATTAATCCCCAGCATCCCCTGCAGTCGGGGGGGGGGGGGGGGGGGGGGGGCAGAAAAAAGCAACACAGTCCATGAGGATTCAGCAGCACATGCAGTCCAGGTGACTTCATGACAACTGATGATGTCACACCGAGCTCTGCCGCTATTCTATTCTATTTGATTGTAAATGAATATAAACCCAATATACTGGAACTGCGCTCAACGTGACGGGTGTGGCACCTTTCTGAGGCGTCACACGACGAGTGGCACGCTGATGGAACGTGACCAGCAGTCATACAACTCGGGTCATGCCAAGAGCGTCCTAACCAAAGGGCACCTCACCCAGCCACGCCCATCCCTGTGCCACTCAGCCAATCAGACTGCATCTGTGATCACACAGAGGCCCACCTCCCGGAAAATCAACAGGCATTTCAATTCACGTTCATCCTCCTGTGTTTCCATGCTGTTTTGGTGTAAATCTGACCAAAAATGGAGGATGCTAAGAATTCAGCCAAAAATAGGCAGAACGCCCTCACAGATCACGAAAATATGGTGCCACGTTACACTTCATCAATTAAAAACAAAGAAAAAATCTGATTGGACAATATTTATTAGGTTTTACCAACACCCACACAGATCACAGAAAATATGGTGTCACACTAATCTGAAAGATTATGTTGTTTCATTTAAAAAGACAGTATTTATCATTTATTTACACAAGGTGTGCCCAGCATGCTGGCTTACAGTCGGTAATGATCTGCAGCTTACCTCTAAGGGCTATTTTTAGTATTTGCATGGGAAATCTGTGCTCTGGGAGGCATTTATTGTCCAGCTCGCTGGGTCACCTTTTTTCATCCCGTGTGACCCACTTTCGCTCTGGACTCTCTTTGGAAGGCCAGGGACAGGCTGCCATAACACCCGGCTGGACAGTAATCTTCCTGCCTCGCTGAATTGCTCGTGAACAGCCCCTCCACCCCCTCCAGGCATTCTGGGGTTCTGATATTACCAGAATGGCATTATGAATGGCACAGACAGATCATAACTCATATCTGTCCTGCTGGGAAATAAGGCGGGGGTGTAGCTGTTCTGTGGCTAAAAGAATTAGCGCAATGTTGTTTCATCTAGAAGAGGGACTACGGAAATTAACAAGAAAAACATCCCACAAAAACGAGGGAGACAAATCTCTGATACGGGTAAATCCATAATGGATCCAGCCTGATGAATCAGACCAACCGTTTCATAATTTCTGTAATTATTTTCCGCACGCCCTGGTTTCACCACTTGTATCACCGAAAACTTCAGCAATAACACTGTGTGCTGGTACAACAATAGATTAGATACATGTAACTCTGCTTACTACACAATCATCTTTATCTAGAAGCTCAGTTTAACTTTGAGAAATGGGGAAGTGTGAAAATGTCACAATTCTCTAATTTTTTAAGCTGGGGGCATGTGAGGGACCATAATTCATACAGTGAGGCCAACCTTATCATTAGGCAATGATATGGCTTGAAACCATGAATGACAAGGGAAGGGCAATCGAGGGGCCAAACAGCTTTCAGCTACAGTAGGGCCAATGCCCCTTTGAAACCATATGCACCGCTATTGGATATAACAGGCCAGGAGATGTTCAGCCATTCTTCATTCCCAAAGCTTGTAGAAGAAAGAGGCCTGCTCAACATGTTTTTTTTTTTTTGTCTTGAAATAACTGCTCTCAGACTCCAATGTCTGCCCTTTTGACCCATTACTGCCACAGTTTTACCTTGTTTACACTCTTGCCACAGTGCCAAAATGGCTTAATAGTTGTCTATACTGGGGAACATCCCCCTTCCATCCCCATCACATGGTTCCTTTAACCATCCTTCGGAAGACCCCAGAATGCACTTTGGCAACCGACTGATGGCCAGGCTGGGTTCCCGCCACCGGTACCCACGTGCCACAACTGGCAGTCAAACCAGTCAGTATGCAGTTTATGCAAATTTCGTATCTTTAACAAGCAAGTTTAACAATACATCGAATAGGACAATGGGGAGAAGCTATAATGGGCATCAGTGCGTCCAGAGAGTTTCACCTGTGAGCCTTTCCAAGAGTCTATAACGGCATCTGCAATATCCAGCACTGAACATTAAGGCATCCTCTCCAAGGTTTTCAGCCGCGGGATCACAACCATCATCCGTTTGGTGGCCAAGAACCACCGACTTCTCCCGGCTTCAGGGGATTTCAGGGTTGGTTGTTTTTCCCCTCAGAGTGAGCGGAGTAAAAAATATGTGTAATAAATACATATTTAAAGGGGTAGTATGAAAATCCATACTATACGGCTTAAATGCACTGATTTAGATGTGCATATTACATGCGTGTATTTACAGAGAGTTCAGTAACTGCCTTGGGCAGAAGATATGCATATTTCAGCATATTCTCATAAGATATATTGTTTATTGTAGGATACACAAAACCAGCAGCAAAAACAAAAATATCCATCCATTCTCTGTACCCACTTGTTCTTTGCAGGGTTGTTGGGGTCCAAAGCATATTCTGGAAATTACAGACGCAAGGCAGAAAATATCCCAGGATGGGGTACCTACCCATTGCAGGGGTGCACCATTCATACCTCCAGACAGTTTGGTAACTGCAGTTCACCTTAGCATGTTTTTGGACTGTAGGGGGGCAGAGGAACACCCCGTGATGACATGGGGAGAACCTTCAAACTTCTTGAGTCCTGGTCCCAGAGGCATCTGACCACAGTACTGACCGTCGTGCCACCACGCCAGCCAAATGAAAGTGCAGCAAGGAAAAGCCCATGAATGATATAAAGCATGTGTCCACTCACAAGCTCAGTCATTTTTTTATGGCGATTTCCAGGCAAGGGCCACAGTGCCTCATTCGCAGGAGTGTCCTAGTAAAGGAAGCAGCCTGTGTAAATGTAAGGAATCAGCAGGGACTTGCGTTGTGCTCTGGGATCGGCTTTGGAGTCTGGCGCCGGCTGTCTGAACCACGTGGGATGGAGACCGCCTCAGCCCCCACAGCAGACGTCAACGTGCTCAGCGTATGACATTTCTGACACTTGGGCTGTGTGCGTCGGTCTGGATTAATGCCCCTCCTCTAAGTGAAATGAGTGCAAATACACATCTTGCATGGTGCAGCACGAGTGCACGCCGCTGCGTGGAGATACCGATGCAGCTCATGGCACGGAACGATTTCCTCTGTAAAAAGTTCATTAGAACGAGATACTGACATGTCCCCT
This sequence comes from Petrocephalus schoutedeni, assembly GCA_026780765.1. Lineage (NCBI taxonomy): Eukaryota > Metazoa > Chordata > Actinopteri > Osteoglossiformes > Mormyridae > Petrocephalus > Petrocephalus schoutedeni. The sequence continues at coordinate 10,263,787 of JAODKL010000002.1, forward strand.
GGGGGGGGGGGGCCTTTTGAGGGGGTTCCTGGCACACGGCTTGCTGGGATATTTCTGCAGAGAGTAGGGGCTCCTCCAGGGATTTAATGAGTGCTTCAAGTGACAGGAGGATGATTCTCTGTCTGAAATAAATAGTTTGTTTTTTGGCTGGTGGCTGCCACAAGTGGATCACACGATGGCTCAGTGGGAAGCACCGATACCTCTCAGCTCCAGTCCTACTTCTGCTGAGTCAGGGCTGCCTGGTCTCTTTGCTTTGCACATGGATTTCCTGCTGAACATGACATGCTCTCCATGACTTTGACAGGTTCTGAAGCGTGCATAACACTCATTTGGCGAATCAGATATGAGAATGGGGGGTAGGGGGTACCCAGGGTTTTATTTGGGGTCACATGATACATAAATAAAGAGGCAGCCCGTCACAGGGTACAGACTTACACTATGCACAATCTGGAAAGCAAACCATCTGAGTGTTTCTGAACTATGCAGGTAAACAGGAAGTCCCAGAGGAAAGCCACTCATTTTATTTATTTAACAGACAGTTTTATCCAAAGCGACAGGGTTTTTTATTTTTTATTTTTTGAGAAAGCAGAATCAGAAAGTCCCAGGAGCAACTGGATAATTGGATGATAAGGGCCTTGCTGAAGCGCCCAGCGGTGAAACCGTTCTGCTAAGATGTGAGACTCCACTGCAGGCCAATGAGCCGGTATAGGCAGGCTGACACAGGCATGTATTCATCTTGAGATCATAGCCAGACCACTGAAGAACGGCGATGCTACCTCTGGTTTAATTAAGATCTCTCTCCCTAATGCACTCACAATAACTCCATTCATGTAAAAGAACTGGAGATCCTGTGAACATATAGCATTCAGTCAAATGCTTAAAGTTGTTTTTGTTACCTGGTTTTTTCAACGCCAGATGGGTTTACAAGCTGCCTGGAACAGAACTGCCAGAATATAAAATATCATATCTGGTCTAACCTACCAGAGAGGCACACTGGGAAAGTGTTGCATACTATGTTTACAAATCAACTTCCTCAATATATTTACTTCACTGTACTGAACTAAAATCCTTTCTAGCTTGCATTTAACAGAAGGTAACAATGCATGTAAATATGTTTATCCGGGTGAAACCAGATTTTAATCTGTCACACTGGAAGACACGGTGAAAGAAATGAAAGACACAAAGCATAAAATATATATGTTTTTTCTGTTTTCAAACCAGAGTTTATATGTATATAGTTCTATACAATATTTCAAATATATATATTTTTAGTACCACTACCTGGAGAAATAATCAGATTTAGCTCATTTACAGTTTGAAAGTCTATTACTCTTCATAGTGCCTTAATAAACCGTGAAAAATCGAGCTATTAATCTTTATGTAAATTCAGACCCCATACATATCAGTTACATGTACTTTATATTTAAGTACTGTTCTGCATCTTCATAATGTAGATATATGGCCTGTTAAACCCAAACTAATGTAGATACATTGAGGAGTTGTCCCCTTTCTCCAAAAAAGCTATCTCCACAAAATGGTAGGTTTATTGATGTACAGCACATTATGTTTTTTTTTTTTTTTTTTTAATTTCCAATGCTTTCGAAAGAGAGAAATTAATCATTTTATGAATCCCGGCTCTACTCAGCTAAATCCGTCAAAACACAGGTGTGGGATTGGAAGTCACTAGTGAAGCATTGCTGAGAACCAATCAATGTTCTAGTTATTTCATTTAAAAAAAAATAAAATTGATCATAAAAAGAAAAGAAAAAAGAAGTAGATTTACCAGCAGACCTCTCAGATGAACTTATTGTTCCCCACCTTGGGGTCTTGGAGTTGTAACCCTCCCCCCCAATAATCATAACTGGCTAATACACCCCCTCCAATAATCTCCTTAAATGGATGAAGAAATCAACTAGCCCCCCAAAGCCCCCCCACCCCCCCGTTCCCGCC
>JAODKL010000002.1:10306954-10318884 GCA_026780765.1 Petrocephalus schoutedeni
GGGTACCCCGCGGATGAGATGCCAGTCCATCACAGGTTACATATATGCACATTCACACACCACGGGCAATTCAGAGAAGCCAGTCAGCCCTGGAGACGTGGCAGGGCCACCCCAGAGTCACACAGCTGCCCAGAGCACGTTATACACCAAGTCACATTTACTTTCCAGGGAAAGTGAAGAGCAGTTTACGTGTCTTTTCCCCACTGCATCTGTGACATGCTGTTCCATTTCTCAACCGGGTAAACTAACGAAAGCTACTTCTGTCAGCCTGAGCAGCAAGCTGGGCCTAGTTTACGGAGGTGGAAATGCACCTCTAGTCTGACTACCAGCCATAAGATATATAACATTATATATATAACATATAACATTCCTCTCCAGATCCCATTTCTGCATTGTTTAATGATCTCTAAGGATTCATTCAGATTAAAAGTGATATCATCCCTTTACAAAAATCGACGTTTCCCCTCAAACACCTATCCCATCCAAAGTCCCCCCTGAAAGCACAGGGCGCAGGCCAGGGGGTAACTTGAATGGGACACCAATCCATTGCCGGAAGCCCGCAGGGCTGGGCAGGCTCACTTGCACCAGCTGGACTTTAGAGTAAATTAACCATCGGTTTGTGAGCACTGGGAGCAGAACAACAAGAAAAATACAGTGGCTAGTCAACAGTGTTATTCATCAAAATCTGCTTAGTGAAAGGTCACCTCCCCCCCCCCCCCCCCACACTCTCCAAATGTTCAAGGCCGCTGAAAGAAATACACAGCTTCAGTAATGCCTGCCTTCATTTAGGTTATACTAAATGCATGCATTTTTATATTATTTTTAATTAAAAAAAGAAAAGCAAAAATATTGCATAAACATCACAAAGAGAACATGCACATTTTTACAAACAGCTCCTATCTTCGAAAAGGCCCTCACATCAACATTGCCCAAGTAATAACTGATATTGCATAAAACATTTATGATCCGTAATAAAACATATTTGTAATAAGACAGACAAAACCGCCTCAGGGTTAAAGCTGGGGAGGCTGGCGTCTTCCTCTGGAAATGCGTCGAGGCTCATGTACATTTAGAGAAGCCGTTCCGCACACCACTGCTGTAACTGAGCTGTTACATTTGCACCTGTGGTTTTCCTGCTAGCTGGAAAGAATCTGCTCAGTCTCCACTCTCTCTAATACGCTGTTTCCAGGCACAGATCTGAGCCTGAGCGACTGTTTTGTATCGCACCATTCTATGTAAACTCTAGACTCTGCAGTCCGTGGAAAATCCCAGAGAGGTGGCTGTTTCTGCCGCGATGTTTGGCACCAGCAATCACACCACATTCGGGATTACTTAGATCAAGTACTGCCACTTTTGTCATTGATTTCCATTCCAGTACCCAATACCGGAGTACCAAACAAGCCGTGTTACCAGTTCGATGCTTTAGGACTTTGGGGTGGGATGTGCAAACATGTCTATTAACAATTGGCTATGCAAGAAAAAAGACCTGCCTTGCAAACACAAAATACAACCTCCATCTTGAAAAAGCGTAATTACAAGCTCAGACGACAACTACAAATGACGTAAAACAATAAGTGAAAATAACTGATGTGTGGACAAATGAAGAGACCCAAGCTTTGCCCGCGATTGAGCCGGAAGCAGGGATTCGATGAGATCCGGATGGCATGACACGAAACGAGAAACGTATTTGCTATCATAGCGACCCATATGGATGATGGGAGACTCAAGCATAATGCTAAACAGTGCCACCTGAGAAGAAAAGCTAAAAAAGTAAAGTGCTGCCGGCCACAGATGATGTCATTCTGTGCCAGTACCAGTTTTTCATGCCACTGGAAACAAATAGAAGACCATTGACTTTTCGACTTTGGTACTGCTTCAGAGTTTGGTACAGTGGAGTACCAGTGGAGAAGCATCCTGAGTATATTATATATTATAAATCAAAGCAGATGATGCCTCCAACATCAGCTGTGTATTTTTTGTCAAATATTTTTCATTCACTCAAGAGAAGGAGACCCAGTGAAATCCAGCACCTGCTTTACATCACACTGGATGTTGCTGGCTGCTGTTAAATGCAGTGTGTTTATGCACTTTGCAGGGGCCCAGGTTGAACATTTGCTGAGGCAGTGAAGTGCAGGGCCCGGAGGGAGCCTACTGCAAAGCTAAGTTCATTAGCTATCACACAGTCAGCTGTCCTGCCTGCCAATACATGACAGGTGTTTTGGGCTGCTGGAAGTAAACATGAAACCGTGTGAATTTAGCCTGTTTTCTGCGATTTTCTCCAGCATGAGCCAGGGTGGGATGTTGCGGCAGAGGTTAGCTATGGGGTGAGACAAATGAACTTAGACTTCAGAAATGAGAGTTCAATACCAGGGCTGGACTGAGATTTAAAATTGTATGGATTTGCCATTCCCCACAGTAAATGCTGCAGGCCCAAAAACCCATTGGCTGGTTGGGAACATGCATGGGAGGACAGAGGAACTGGACATGAGTCCCACTGAAAACGGACAGACAAATATCAGGAACGTACCGGCATCGGAGATCATACATTAGCTCAGAATTGTTCACCCCCACAAATCCATGCAGGTCAGCTGACCCCAATTTGACATTCTGCTCATTTGCACTTGAATATGGTCAGCTGGTATAGCACCGGCATCCGCAGGTTGGCGATCAGTTGCCATGGAAATTAGACCGACAACCAGAACATTGCCATTGTTCAGCCTCCCGCCAGCTCCCAGCGGCCATTATGCAGCGGTGACTAGACTTTTGCTTGTAAGGCTAAATTAAGACTTCTTGGCTGTGCGTGTTTTAATGAGACACTTGACTCGTGGTCCCCATCCTGAGCACCTCCGTGACTTGTTAGACAAGATCCCTCACTTAAGGCGCGACTGCTGTCCCCTCCGCAGGAGAAAGGGGCGCCTTCCCAGTGCTAATGCGCCAATGTCACAAGTGGGTAAGACGGGGCACAGCTTTTTGGCTGGGGGGAGGGGGGTCTGCAGCCACAGGGGCGGGTAAGGAAACCACGGTCAATGGGACGACCCGGCTGAAGGAGCTCGGTAGCGATTAGCTCTGCCACGGGTGGGCGGCTTCGTCAGTTACCCCTGCATCTGGATGCCATGCAGAGTGACAGAACGTCACCATGAGGGAAGTAAAGGGCCAGACTTTGCTTCCCAGAGATGGAAACTGAGAGGGTTATCCCAAATGTTGGCACACAACAGATGAACAAAGCCTGATTGAATTACTGTTACGTTTGAAAGGGGATTGGACACAGCTAACTGTAATCCAGTTAGGGTGGTCTATGAGAATCCCTTTCAGCCGCACTCGACAAGAGCATAGCATGTGCTATACACGGAGGGTTGGCCTGTCACTGCATTTCTACACTGCATCTGCCCTCCAGCTGCACAGTTTATAATACATGCATATAGAATTAAATGCAGTAGATAATTAAACAAATATTGGCATCATTTTGAGTGAATCTGAGTAGAGGTATTTTGATCCCCATTGAAAATGAATGGACAGACCTCACTAAGATAGGAATATAAACATGTGTCTTTGTGGTGCACTATTTATATTATATTAAGTATTTCATCTAATGTTATATTGCTATTAAATACGTTATATTATAAGGTTTATATATTTCAGATATATACTGTATTTATTTAATTATACATTTTATTTATGTTTTTATCTCTCTATCTATGGCATCCTGTCCAGGGTGTTCCCCTGTGCTGTACCTCTCAGGCACCCAGAAACCCCGTACTGCACAGACAATACAGCATGTGGATGGATGAAACCTGGCATTGCTGATGCGAGGCCTCAAGTTATTTGAAACTCCAACACTGTTACATACCTCAGAAAATCCCCAAGATTTGAATAAGTGCAGAACAAACCAGACATTAAGGATTCTTGTGTAAATGTAAAAAAAAAAAAATCACTGCCACATTGCCAAAAATTCTTATTCCTCAAATATTTGCCTCAGCAGCAAGTTGACACAACAGATTAACTCCTGGGGACGGTCTGGCTGGGATGGGACATTCAACCAGCCCTGAAACACATGCATGACATTCGCTTTGGACACAGCTGGGTCAGATGACATGTGGGAAGTCCACCACTATAGCTCCAGGACACAGCTAAAGGATTCAGAGTTGGGTATAACTTCTATTTAAATGCAACCTGCGGGCGAATCTGTGAGCCTTTAATACCCGAGAGGGTCAGTAATCTCTGCAAACCAACCCCTGGCAGATCCTGGTCAGCAAGTTTCACCCTATGGTTTATCTCCAGGAAGAATTTGCAGGCTGATGCATACAAGATGGAGAGCCAGTCTGGTCCAGAGATATAACCACGATTCCCATATCTTTGAGGTAGTAAGTAGGAACATTACATCATTGCCTTTTTCCACAATATCCCCTCTCTCTCTGTCTCCCTCTCTCCCTCTATACCTTAAATGCCTTAATTGTGAAAATGCACTGATTCACTGCAGCTCGTGCCCAGCTATACTGTGCTAGCTAATGACACTAATAGTGCTTTGACTCCCAGAGTTGAGCACATCAGGTTTTTTTTTTTAACCAATGAAAGAAACTCATTACTGCGACTCTCCTGAAATCTCTGTAACGCTGGCCGTGAATTGACCTCCCCCAGGAGGTCCCCTCTGTCACCCCCAAGGTCCAAATGTTTCAGCTGGGGCCGGGGACGTCGCCCCTGTATGTGGTGCTAAGCTATTCTACCCGAAACAGCGCAGATGCAGTGGTGAAATGGCAGAGTTCATTTGGGAATATTATTAGGTTTTATTACTGTACTTAATGTGGTGCTAATTTGTTCTCACCTTATAAGCTTACTAATGCACATTCCAGCCCATTTCTCCATTCCCCGTGGCTTTCTGTGGACATTAATGATTTTTTTCTTTTAATTTCCCAGCACTCATTGATTTCACTGTTTACAGCCTTTACGGTGACGGGATTCGTAACTCCTGTGAGGAATTACAGTGTGATATACAATAGGAAGGATCTCATCATGCAGTAAGTCTCCACAATTCAACCCGTCCCTGCTATTAGGACACAGAAGTGAAATGAAAAAAATCTCACCCTAGGATTTACTCTATGTATGACTATTAAAGAAAATGACTACTATTTTTGCAGTATTTTACAACCTAACAGTGAATACTAATACAGTCCCTTGGAACCTATGATACTTTATAGTTTTATCATATGTGATAGAGTCAGACTCCTTTACTTTAAATGCCCATTAATGCAATTTGCTCTACTTTCACAGTAAATTATCGGTGTACTCCTATGTAAATATGAAATATTTGTTTGTGGGTTTTTAAACAGAACTCCAGTAAAAAGCAATGATTTCATTCAGATACTTGTCTCTGCACACTAATACAATATTTTGCCAACATTATTGGGACACCCCTCTAAATTGAATTAAGGTGTTCCAATCACTTCCATGGCCACAGGTGTATAAAATCAAGCATCTAGGCATGCAGACTGCTTCTACAAACATTTGTGAAATAATGGGTCACTCTCAGGAGCTCAGTGAATTCAAGCATGGTACCGTGATAGGATGCCACCTGTGCAATAAGTCCATTAGTGAAATTTCCTCGCTAGTAAATATTCCACGGTCAGCTGTTAGTGGTATTATAACAAAGTGGAAGCAATTGGGAGCAACAGCAGCTCAGCCACAAAGTGGGAGGCCATGTAAAATCAGAGAGAGGGGACAGTGCATGCTGAGGTGCACAGTGTGCAGAAGTCGCCAACTTTCTGCAGAGTCAATAGCTACAGACCTCCAAACTTAGTGTGGCCTTCAGATTAGCTCAAGAACAATGCATGGAGAGCTTCATGGAATGGGTTTCCATGGCCGAGCAGCTGCATCCAAGTCTTACATCACCAAGTGCACTGCAAAGCATCAGATGCAGTGGTGTAAAGCACACGCCACTGGACTCAGAGCAGTGGAGATGTGTCCTCTGGAGTGAGGAATCACGCTTCTCTGCCTGGTAATCTGATGGCCAAGTCTGGGTTTGGCAGTTGCCAGGAGAATGGTACTTGCCTGACTGCATTGTGCCAAGAGTAAAGTTTGGTGGAGGGGGGATTATGGTGTGGGCTTGTTTTTCAGGGGTTGGGTTGGGCCCCTTAGTTCTAACGAAAGGAACTCTTAATGCTTCAGCATACAAAGCCATTTTGGACAAATTCATGCTCCCAACTTTGATGGCACCTTCCTGTTCTAACATGACTGCGCAGTAGTGCAGAAAGCAAGGTCTTTAAATACATGGATGAGCAAGTCTGGTGTGGAGGAACATGACTGGCCTGCACAGAGCCCTGAACTCAACCTGATAAAATACCTTTGGGATGAATTAGAGCAGAGACTGCGAGCCAGGCCTTCTTGTCCAACATCAGTACCTGACCTAAAAAAATCCCCATAAACACACTCCTAAGCCTTGTGGAAAGCCTTCCCAATAGAGTTGAAGCTGTTGTAGCTGCAAAGGGTGGGCCAACTCCATATGAAAGCCTATGTATTAAGAATGGGATGTCATTAAAGTTCATGTGTCCCAATTAGGGCTCCAACTATTGATTATTTTAGTAATCAAGTATTCTATCGATTAATCGAGTAACTGGATAAGAAATACTTATGTCTTATTAAAGTGCAATAGTAACTATTCAAAACAAAAAAGACAGTTCTCTTAAAATGAACAACTCATTGGTTCTAATACCATACCATACCATAATAATGAAATTTAAAGTAATTCAACACGAGGGAGATTAAATAATCTGGAAAAAAACACTTTTTGTTTGAGCACTGTTTACAAATGCAGCACTTAAAAAGCACACGTAATGATACAGACACTTTACCGAAACACGGTATTTTTTGGCAAATAAATGACCATAAAATAACTTAAGCTATTTTGCCATGAATTTGGTAGTAAATTCACATTGACCCTTGTGACCTGAGGAGAGCTGTAAACTGATATTTTAGTCAGCTGTGTTAACATAGTAGCTGTGCAGCTAACTGTAAATATGAAGCTGTTCATAACCAGAACAACTTAATATGTAACGTTACCCTGCGTCAGTAGTAACTGACAAAATCATCAGTGAAATGGGACGTTAGCCTCGATAGCTGCTAAGCTGCCTTCAGTCCTAACTAATTATGATAACCATTAACCGCTAATGCTGCACACATATAAAAACAAAATATAATTTATTATATTAATTAGCTAATGTATTAAATGTTTTTTTTTAATCTGTTAATCAACATGCCACTTAAAGTGCTTGGTAAGCAATGGAATTAACCGTGATTTTATGCTGTGAATGTCAATGTTTGGAAATATTCACCGTCTCCATGACTCAGAAGTTTGCCAAAAATTTCTCCGCCATTTTTTTAGAATGGGTCCCTATCGGAGTGTTGTTGCTGTCCCTACCCGAACTGTACAGCCTCGCCATTCTGTGTTTCCTATCGCTCTGCTACACGTAATGCAGCGTAAGCACACTGTACGACAGTAATAATCCTGCGTGTGAAACACGGTGATCACTGAGCAGTACATAATTGTGTGGATTAAACGAAGCATCAAAGCAAAGAATTTGCATCGAGGATTTTTTGAATTCAAGTTATTCGAGTTACTCGATGAATCATTGCAGCCCTAGTCCCAGTACTTTTGGCAATGTTGTGCATGTGTGGTTTAATGGGTTAAACCTCTGCACTACTAATCAAATGGTTGCCAGTTTGAATCCCGTACTCCGCCACATCTATCTTGGGCCCTTAAGCAAAGTCCTTAATCCCTTGAAAAATGCTGCAGGGGCAGGGATGGGTGGCCTTGAGCTCTGACCCTAGGCTTCCCTCTCATCTCTGTATGTATTTAAAGGGCGAGTAAGATGGGGTATGTGGAATGAAGCTAACAGATTCCAATGTACTTGTAGGAATTAAGCTTTGTTTCATTAATATGTAGCTGGAAGTTGTGGTCTATATATCCTGGCTTTGCAGAGTACATCAAGGTACATTTTATCCCATATGCTTAATCCTCTATACCACAGGTGTCAAACTCCAGTCCTGGAGGGCCAGTGCCCTGTGTAGTTTAGTTCTTCCCCTGTCCCACTACAAATGATTGAGCTGAAGAGCTGTGTGGTAATTAGCACAGGGAGCTGCAAGGAGTTGAATCAGGTGTGTTAAATGAGGGTAAATCCAAAAATGTGCAGTGCTCCGGCCCTCCAGGCCTGGAGTTTGACACCCCTGCTCTATACAGTCAGGGGCTGGGACCCATACCAGCAGGGGTGTCGTGGAGGGTAAATGCACATACGCGCTGTTTACACACCTTTTTAATTACAGAACAGCGTTTATTTTCCTTTTCATGATAGTTTACTCACTTGTCATTATGTAATTCAATTAAAAATTTTACCGACAACAGCACACCGCACTGACTCTTTCAAAACTTGCCAACCGCTTCATTCCTCAGCAACGCAGCCAGTGCTTATGGGCAAGCGAATCAATGAAGGGTCGTGCAGAGCAATGGACATCAGGCAATCCTTCTCAAGAGTCGCCCCCCAAACCCCCCCCAAAAAAAAACAAAAATAGAGGTTGAAAATAGTTAATAGACCGAGTGATTCTTTATTTTCCAGTTAATAAGCTAACATTAATTATCACTGAGTTCTGTAGCCTGCAGATTTATGATAGTTGCAATAAAGATGGCTGGCTAATAGGCATAACATTAAACAGACAACCTATCGGAATCAGTGCAAATATATTTTCTTTTGTGCTAGCTGGACATGAACTTATCCATTTCCATAATAATAATAAAAATAATAATAATAATAATATGATGGTGATTAGTGATACTGCAGTCCTGCATAGATGTTAGACAGTTTATCACTGTTTATTACCTGCATGTGAGGGTCTGTTCATGAACATGTACAGTTTACTCCTACACTGCTGTATACCAGTCACCACAGATTGGACCAGAAGGGTGGGGACTATGTTTATACCATTGTTTGGGTTTGGTTGTAGTTAAGGATCATGTTAAGTTAGTGTTTCCCACCCAGTCCTCTGGGACCCGCCGACGGTCCACGTTTTTGCTCCTTCCCAGCTCCCTGCCAGACAGTCCACATTTTTCCAGGAGCTGGGAGGTAGTATATGTAATGTAATGTGCTATCTATGGGTCCCCGAGGACCAGATTGGGAAACACTGAGAGGGGGCAAGACCCCCTCCCCGGCCTTGCAGTTTGGGACCTGCATTTACCTGGTTCTCCACAGCATCCTTTTTCGTGGCCATCGCTTTCCAGTTTGATTCCAAGGAAGTAGCTGTCACCAGGGTTGTGTCAGCAGCAATTTCTTTGGAACCCCTCCCAGTCAGATGTGACAAATGTGTAAATGTAAAGTCACAGGTGGGCAGGTCCTTTCCTGTTCCTGTCAGGCCTCTCCCCAGGCTCCAGTTTTGTTCCATGATAATTTACAGTGCGGGGTTGAGATATTTGTGAGAAAGTCACTGGTTCCTGAAATAACATATAAAATTCGCTCCTGGCGGGATGGAGTAGGGAACCACGATATGGCAAGAAGGAGTGTCGGGTAGAGGGGGCTGCGGTGGCTTTAGTAGATGCAGTGGGGCAGACGAGGGCGAGAGACGGCCGTTTTGGCATCGGTGCACAAGCAAACCACAGATGGAAACGTGGCGGGAAGGAGGCCGCCGCTGCATAAGGGCTCAAGTGTGGCGATCGTGGACAGCATGAGGGGAAAAATCAGACGAGCACACACCATGTGACCTAACCCAACCCCAATCTCTGTACTCATCTATTTATCACTGCATCTTTCTTTCTTTTTTTTACTGAAAAAATGTAGGTTCACTGCTTGATTCAAAGGTACAACAGCAATTCCTTCCTGAGACTAGAACCTCCATATTTTACTCATAGCTTATCAAAACAGTTCTGAGATCCAGGGGCCTATACAGGGGCGGGGCCACATGGCCACTGGCCCCAGCTTAAAGCTGATTGGCCCCCAGAGTACCCCTCCCCTGTCAATCTCCGATTCAAAATCTATCATTGGCTAATAGTAAGTTGCCTCCTCTGTAGGAATTATGACCCCTCTTATGCACCCCCCCCACCCACCTTAAAAAATCCTACAATTGCTCCTGTTGAGATCGAGGTACAGAGCACATGTGTTTAAAGCACCAATCAAAATTCAGAAATCACAAGTCAAGTGTAAAATCAGTCCAGGGCAAGATGGATGCCAAGTCCAAATCACGTGCGGAAATCAGTCTCAGAAAACAGACAGTAATTCAGAGGACAGAAGACAATCTGACGCTCAGTCACTTTCAGCTGGACAACAAGCACAATCTGACATGTGGCCTGGCTGGGGGTGGCTGCGGGGACTGCCACCTGCAGGCAGGAATTTTAATAACACACCTTTCTTTCCACAAGTCCCGCGGGAGAGGCTCTGTATACCATTTGCCACAGTATAACATGTGCAATCTTCCCCCCACTGACCATCTGCTGGATGTAGACAAATAGATAGATACCACCATTCCAGTGTCTGACTGGAATGTCAGGCAGTTATTCTGGTGAAAAAGAGTCGCACCCACACAGGGAACCTCAAACGACCTCTGTCTTCCCCACGGGTCTTTATGAGTAAAACAGTATAAATTCTTAATACATGTGGTCAGCGCTACAAACGCAGCTTGTTCGCCTTTCTATTGCCACCCCTGCGTTATTTATCGTTGTGTTAAATCGCGCTTTTCCGGCGACCTTAATCGTTCTCCTCTGTGAGACAGTCTCAAACAGAGCCGCCGTGTCACTGCGGGAATGAAAGTAATCGATTAAACAAACAGTTTATTTCATAGTTTCGGCAGAACAAATAAAACCTAACTGGCTCCAGCTTCCCAGCACAGAGATACATATATTAAGGCGTGTAATAATTTAAAATGAAATAGAAATACCATCTCATAGGTAGCAATACAAGGCTATTGCCTGCGCAGGTGCTTGTAAGAAGTCCGTTTAATTTATTGACTAATTTCGCTTTATGTAACTGATACAATAACGGAAGAAGAACTGGTTGTGACAAAAGATAAAAGCGTTTTTAAATGATAGCATTTTTAAGTATTTAGTGTGAGTATATGTTCGCGAACTATCATATAAAATCCTTTATTTCCCTTACGGACAGCAGATTAACCCCCATACTTTGAAATCCATGATCATTAATAATTTATCCCAGATAGCACCGACCCCTTGCAATGCAGGAATACATCTATTCTATCGCAGGCTGTTATAAAATATCTATAATATCGTATGTCTCTGAGAATACTTCAAGTATAGCTTTTCATTTCGGTGTTTGTTTCTTCATGTTTTGTCATATGTTTGCAGTGGTGATTTATGGACAAAACAGATGAAGAGGAGACCATAATAATATGAAAAATGTATCGTCAATAATCTAAAGACCCTGGGTCCAGCAGGCGTGTCTTCAACTAATAATTAACAGAAGACGAATATGAAGTGATCATTTAAAGTGCTGTTTATCAGTGTTTGGCTTAAATAAGTCTTTCTGTGTGCAACCGTTTAATAGAGTACATACACTATATGGCTAATAATATGTGGACACCCCAATTAATTGGAGGAATTGCCTAACTGACTCATACACTTTGCTGACATAAGTGTAAGCCAGGGGTAGCCAATCTTTTCCAGAAAGGGCTGTTGTGTGTGGGGGGTTTTCACTGCAACTCCCTAATTAGGTCACTAATTAGAGGACTGATTGGCTGAAGACACATCTGGGTTTGAACATCTGACCTAAAGGTTATCCCAGAAACCTGCATACACACCGGCCCATTGCGGATAAGATTGCCCACCCCTGGTGTAGGCGAAGTACACATTCTGCTAAGCATAATCAACTGCAACAAACATTAGCAGCAGAGTGGATGGTTGTACAGAAGAGGTCAGTGACTTTGCACCTGGCACAAACATAGGATGC
>JAODKL010000002.1:10356866-10367755 GCA_026780765.1 Petrocephalus schoutedeni
GAGGGGGGGGGGGGGGGTCGCCCTTGTAGCTTCACAGCAGCATGGTGTATGCAGCAGAAACCGGGAGTGTTAATTCAGTACTGCTGATCTCTCTGCATACCAGCCAGGAAGCCAGCTTCGATCACTTATAGCCCGTCGCAGGTCCAGCCTGATTCTGAAGTATCGGTAGAGCCGAGGGAAACAAGGGGCGGGGGGACCGGTGACCTTTGGAAAACCTTGTCAGAACCGTGTGCATGAAAGGAGACATGTTCTGTCGTCCGTCATACTCCCCCTGAAACAGCCCCTCCCCCTCATCCATTCAAGGCAATGGCATTGCCAGGGACTAAGAGATTGTAATGCATTATCGATTGGAGTGAGGCACATTTTGGTACAAATGCAGCTCTTTCGCTAATGATCCCTCCTTCTGCTCACTGTTATGGCGTAACTGGACTTGCATTTCTGTCAACCAGCCCTCGATTCAATTTAATTCTCCACTGGGAACATTGTTTTTACCAACAGGAAAGCAACACCTGTGCCCAGTGTACATTTATTTTTTCTCAAGCCACTAGACAGCCAGGATAAACAAACATTGAATGACTGTCTGGATCTGGCGCACAAAACCATAAAGGTAATAAAATAGAGGATCCGTCAGATCCTAAGATGAAGATTTGGGGCACATAACATGGAGGTTTAACCCAAGGACAACGAGAAGCAGCTCATTCAGTTCTGAGGAGGCTTCCTGGTGTTGTACGCTTGACTGACTGGCCCAGGTACAGTAACTATTCAGCTGTGTAGATGGGAATCAGTTGCTAGATGCCCTGGGTGAGAGACGGTGAATCTCCCGACAGTCACTCATGCGGCAAAGGTGTGCTCAGCGCTACAGCGTTATGAAAAGCATTGGCAGCAAATTTCCCAGTCTGAGAGGGCCCCGGATAATGAGGATCCTACTGATTATTGCCCATAAAGTATACAAATCCCTTGGCTTTTTACATGTTAAATTACAGCTGGATATGCAACAGATATTACCTGTTGACTACTCGTTGTAGCGCTGTTGGGTATTAACTGCTGCATGGCATATTCTCGGCTGTGGGAGTTGCTGGCTTCAATCGTGACAAGCCGTGTGAAATTTAAAGAGCTCCGGAGGCTCCTGTCACAGCAGAATCTCACTGCTCCTGATGCTGTATGCCTTATTTCTTGGGAGTAACAATGGTTCTCAGCAAATCTGTAGGATAGAACCCATGTCCTTGCAGTCTGGATGCTAAAGACGTCATCATATCATGGGTTTCCAGACTAATTTCTGCCACCAGTGGATGACAAAAGTAGATGAAACAACATCATTTGAAGGCATCTGGAGATGCCAGGAGTGGAAGCAGGTTGAGATATGTCCAAGAAGCCGGAGATATTCATTTTCCCTAAGAAATACTCTCTGCAGTGTGACTCAAGTTTGTTTCCCAGTAATTTTGTCATCATATTTTTGAAATAGAAGAGGAAAGCACAGAGATGTCCCTAAGTTACTCCTTTTAACAGAGTATGCTCCTTGGGCAGGATTTTATGACTGCATCACCCTACGTCACTCAGTTACTGCCTTATTTAACAATGAGGTCAAACATCATTCATTCTTGGGGACCCACGGCTTGAAACCTATATAAACAAATCCTAATAACATGCCCTGTTTCCCGCATGTATTCCTCTCATGATCAGACCTCAATTATTCCTGTAGAAAAGCCATTACTGGAATTCACTGCCATGCCTAGCATGTCATACCACTGGATGTCAGTGCAAGGGGAAAGCAAGCGAGTGCTTATTATGAGATGCTAATCCACTACACTACCAACGTGACTGACCATTACTAGCCATGCATGCTAATGGTCCCTCTACAGCAGAAGGCATTCCCACACTCCTGTCACTTGCTGTCTAGGTCGCTGTTTTAAGCATCATTCTTCGCCCAGTAAAATTGAATCGTTCTGATCTAATGAAGACTTTTGAATCCAGTTAGAGACTGCTGTTCATAATGATGTACCTGCTATTGGTCAGCCACATAAATATTATCACTGGAGTGTAATGAAGTCTTTACATCTGGGTAGTGGCAGGGGGGAAAGCCACAGGTGGCTAACGTGCAGACTGACATTAGTTTATTTTGCTGATTGTTTAATTTACTGTTATGTAGATTTTCATGGTAAATTGATGGTTAATATTCCTCCTTTTAGCAGTAAGATGGAGGCGCTTTGTATTGGAAAAGTATGCAGAGATCATGTGAGTATTATACTCCAGCTTGGGATGAGCTATTTTGTGAATGCCAAAAATTGGTTCTGGAAGGAATTCCTAAATTTTTACAGTAACAGTGATCAACCATCATCTGATACACCAAAATAAAGTTCAGTAATTTTGGATTAAAATTATGGAGTAAGAGAAATGGAACACAAATCAGACATCTGTGATCAGGATTTTGTGATTTATCATTTAGAAAATGTTCAATAAATGCACTGAAAAAGAGGAGAATGTATATTTTTCATTAAAAATATATGGAAAATAATGGTGAATTTGTGCTATGTAGTTACGACTGATTCAAAATCTATCCTCATATTCAGTGATTCACTTAATTTAATAACTATCAGTTTGGCCAGCCACTTTTTTGGTCACAGTTTCCAGAAAAATATGGAAAGGTCATAAGACTCTTAACCTGAACCTATAACAGATTTATAATAATTTATTTTAAATCAGTCTTAAAATATGCAGAAACATGCATATGATGCTTGCATATGCAGGGATTTCAAAATAGATTCTAATTAGTTAATTACATATAAAAGCAGAACGTGTTGCCGCAACTCGCCTGATTTCCCAGAGTTCCCTGCAGTGAGCGTCCATGACGTCATATGGCAGGTTTCTTCCATAGCTCCAGGGTGCCATTTCCGTGCCATAAGGTTTCGAATAAACTTTCAGACGCCTTCAGTCCAGTGCTCGGCCCACGTGGCCATGACTATCTGCTGGACACGTTTCTGTTTACACGCCGTTCCTGTTTACACGCCGGCTGCTATCGGCTCCGTGCTCCCTCGCCACGTTATCAGATACACCCACCTGGTGCACAGATTGTTCCTTTCAGTGCCTCAAGGCCACGGACAGACTGCTGGATTTCACGCTTATTTAATTCAGAAGAGTGTCCTTTTGATAATATATTTATAGAAGGACAGGAGGAGCGATTGGTCTCGTGGTCAGCATGCCTGCCCAGCACCCGTGGAGATTATGGTTTGATTCCCACCTGGTGCCAGTCCTTTGGGTTCTGGATGTGTGTGACACTGTACAGGGTGCATGAATGATAGACATCGTTTATGGTTATTAGCATAGCCTGCTGTGATTCTGGAGCTGCACCTATTTCTGATGAACCATGGAGACCTTCTGAGACACTCTTTTCCAAATCAACACACAAGAGAGAGCTGGCCAGCTGCCCTGCATTTTTACTAACAGAGCATGTAACCTGGAAGAGGGCTTGTCTGTTAATGAGTGCAGTGTTAATAAACACAAATGCTGTTTTCTACTGCCTTAGAATAAGTTTGCTAAAAAAATAATCAGTGATAATGTTTACTTGTTTACTTAGCGACTAGCATTATAAGCACGCTATTCCGTGCGAATGCTTCGGTGCTCACTTTCAGCCAATCACATCCACCCGCCTCACAGCCTTTCACCTCCCTCTCGCTGTCTCCAACCCCCCCCCCCCCCCCCCCCCCCCCCCCCCCCCCCCCCACCCACTTCCTCAAGCCTGGCGGCGTCAAAAGAAGCAGCAGCGAGGAAGGCTATCACCCCGATGCCCCCCTCCGAGTTCCTGGACAAGCTCATGGGCAAGGTTTCGGGGTACGACGCACGGATCAGGCCCAATTTCAAAGGTAAGTGAGGTCGGCCCCCGGATCCCATTGGACAAACGCACAGTAGCTGTCAGGCAAACCAGAGCCAATCACAGTCCAGCAAACAAAGTCCATGGTTTATTTGGGAAGTTGATTTAATGTAGCACTAATGCCACCTTACCTATTTAAATTCAATGTCGGATTTTTAGCCAGTTAAATAGGAAAAACTAGAAAACTAGATTCTGAGGATTAGATTCTCTATCAGTCTGGTCCACAAAGGCAGGGATGGCAATGACGCCCGCCTGTTCTTGCGCGTCATCTCTGTGCTTGGGAGGGATCTCTGGCAGGCCAGACAGCAAAGTGCTGGCAGAGAAATAAAAATTAATAAGAACCACATGTCTCTAGATGTCAGACGTTCGCTCATCGACCGGTGGCTAAATCACAACAGATGATTCGAGGGACGGTATTACTGACTATTGGCAGCAGCGCACCAGGGCACAGAAAAAAATAACATAAATCAATTTAAATGATAGATCCAAATGGACCAGAACTGGCCTTAAGTTTTCTGTTCAAACAGATTCATGAAATAATTAATGACACCAAAATTAAACAATCAATACCAATCAATAGGTAAGTCAATAAAAAATATATATATAAATAATAGCAATTATAATAATGCAGTCATTGTACACAAACCAGGGAATTACGACATTTTTGCTGTGACATATGATATGATATAATATGATATGATATGATATGACTCTCTTTTTGCTGTTCGATAATCCGAGCAGCAAAGCTGGGATTCGACACCCTGCATATTCCCCAGAGCAGTGCACTATGGGATGTAAAGCACCGTCACGGACACACTTTGATGGGGTTCGACTCCCTTTGACGACGTCCTCCTCCGTTAGGCTGCACAGGCCGTCTTAGCTTTCGGCCTCGAGCCGGGATAAGGAGGCTGACCCAGAGGCCGGAGGAACCGGGTCCGGGTCTGTTCCAAATGAGACCGGCGTTCTTTAGATGGAGCTCTGCACTCGACTATGCCTCAGCCCACGGGACCGTTTATACCGCTGGCAGCGTGTATAAAACACCGTGTATTGAACCTGCACGTATTACCTGAGTTTGTATTAACAGACTTTATATTAATGCATACATGAACGCAGCATGTACTGCATTAAGAAACGGCCGGAATTCCAGGCCCAAAAAAAAGCTATTTAAATACCCCAGGTACTAACATGCAGCGGCTCGCACGAGGACACGCTGCATGGGAACGGCGGCGCACTGCATGCGGCATGATGGTGAGCAGCATACTCCCCCAGTGCTGCTCACTGCGTAACGAGCAAAAGCATTCCGCTTTCAAGGCGACACGGCCAGAGTTTTAATTCGGCTCAAATACATTTCATTCTGGCATAATGTCTACCACCAAGGTGAGGTCTTGAAAGTAAAGAGCTGTATGCATTCCCAGCTTAACAATATGGTAGTAGTACAGTACAGTAATAGAGCAGTGTCATAGTAAAGTGAACTAGTTCAGTTTCACATTTCTTTTATGAATTAAAGAAACACCTCATTGCTGAATTCTGAAAATAATGTGAAACGGTGTTTAGTCCCTACAGGCTCTCCTTACCGACAAGGCAGAATCTCAAAGGATTTATTTAAACAAATGCAACATATGAGGATTTTCGCAATGTGTCACCCGGTCAGGCCTCTCCCCACCCAGATACCTGTGGCGAGTATTATGCTATGAGGATTGTGTTAAATCTCTGCTAGTGGAAGCCATGTTGTCCCGGTGAGGGCTGTTCACGGTTAGCGGTGATCCTTCGTTTGTCAACAGAAGCAGGCAGCCGTGCTATACAAGCTTTAAAGAGGTTCTCAGGCCGCGAGATCAATCCGAGCCACTGCCTAGTGCCGGCGGGGAACCGGCACAGAGTGGCGGAGGCTCGGGGCCGACTGCGCCTCGCCTGGTCTCTCCCGACCGCCAGGGCGGAGGAGCAGACGGTCAGAATCCCTCAAATTAGTGCCGGTCCCACAGAGAAATTAAGAGAGGGGGAGAATAAGAGGACCTGAAGCTGTAAATATGGAGGGGGAGGCGGGGGGATACAGTGATCGTCACTGGGAGTAACTGGCAGTGCTGTGGGACAGGAAGGGAAAGGACAGCAGGAGGGTGCTTAGGTGGGATGGCTGAGGGCTCACCTCCATCTGCCTGCCAAAGGGGTCTGAGCTGACCTATGGAGTCAGGGTCAGTCCGCGCCGCCCCGCTCGGGCATCTAAGAGGGGCTCGGGCCCTGGAGGGCCGTTGGGGAAGCGGATCCACCAGCCCAGTCTCCTTTGTAACATTGTCTCTCTGCATTTGTCATGGGCAAGGCAGCAGGACCCCGGCGGGCATCCAGTGGCATGGGCTTCCCGCGGGAGCATCGCGCTGAAAGTGCTGTTTCCATGATGATCTGTTTGTTGCCTCAGACAGCCAAGGCTTTTTCACGATTCACTGTACATTTAATTTATTTAGTGGATACTTTTATCCAAAATATCTTTTTAAAAAAATGATGTTTTTGGGAAAGCAGGGTTAGCCAGCCCCTGGAGCATTTGGGGGTTAAGGGCTCACCGCTGACATCACTCTGCCGTCACTCTGGTATTGGCACCGACAAACTTCTGATCACATGCACAGCATCCCAACAAACTAAGCTAACCCAACGATCTCTCCAAGTGTGTGCTTTTTTGACCCCGAGATGAATCCCCGTTCCTAAACAGTAGCCAGTCAGCTGTCATATGTTTACTGACTGCTTCCGGCTTCTTTTGGACCTTCCTTGTTTCTCCTTCTTTCTCCTCCACATCCCTTGTTGACCCGATAAAGACCACAGCCTGGTCCACGGGTGCAGCCCGCCATTCGCTGGAGCCAAAAAATGTTATACCTCGTTACTTCCCGTGACACTAGACTCGACTCTCCACTGTTTGTCTACAAAAACATGATGCTGACTGACTCGATTAAAGGGGAATTTGAATCCAGCTCAAGGGCTTGCTGGGAGACCCAGTTTGTGCTGATATGCAAATTCAACTCAGGGGACAGAGGGAAAATATATCCAGCAGTATTAATTTTTTAGCAGTGGTTTAGCTACATGCAGATTAGCGACATATAAACGAACAAAAATAAGCCTTTTATTTAGATTTTTTCGTTTAGAATTTATGTGCTCATGAAGAAAGCCTTTTTCAATGGACTGCTTTTCCACTAGTCCACCAATAGTTTAGATGAAGGTATTACGCCAGTCTAGAAAAATTATAAATTAGTTTATCATTTTGTTACTTTAAGCTGGTATGAACCTGATTCGATTCCAGATTTGGATTTTAAAAAATGGACCCTGATCCAGCAAGTAAGGTAGCAGTATGTTCGCGCCTTGACCCTAATGGCTGACATGGGCATCCGGCATCCCTGTGATAGCCCAGGAATGCCTGCAGAGTAATCCGGGCAGTGCCGGATGTGTTTACAAGTAAGAGAAAGGAAAGCCCAGTCCGAATGCGGCCACGTCCCTGGACCGTGAAATTAGTTGCCTGCATTAGAGTGGAACCGGGGCATCTGGGGGGTCACGAGGAAGGGCGCGACTCTGGTCCGGCTTCGAGAGAGCAGTGGGCTGCAATGACCCTGAAGATCAGGGTCTGGACTTGTGTCCAAAATGTTTCCGGCTCCCTGGCAAGATGCCGTCATACCCGAGAGCGAGGTAACCGGAACCACCCCGTAAATACTCCCAGCTGCGTCGACAGGAGAAGTGTAAACAATGTTAAATCTATATAACTTCAGGGAGGGTGCTTGATAGTCCCGTAAAGACATGAGGGAGACCTTGACCTGAAGCCTGGAGCTTATTCGGCCTGGAAGTCACTCCAGAAGCCCAAGCAGGTCGACCAAGTGGTATGGTACACCAGGAAGCTTCAGAAAAACAGAAGTGTACCTAACATTTTGTTTTTAATCTAATGATAGGAAACAATATAACTGCAGGAATCACCCTGCCGGCATGGAGGACACAATATGGCATTCTGTGCTGCGTGTTACCAGGAGATTCGGAAGGGGTCGTAGAGCTTCCAGAAACTGGGATAAGGGTTATTTTTGTGCAGAATTTTCGGACGGGGTAAAAATAGACTCTCCGCGCCTGGCACCCTTTAAAGCGTGAGCAGGCCTCGTGTGCAGGCCTGAATCGGATGGCTGGGGCTAGCTGGACACGTGGTGCTGTTCTCGCTCAAGGGCACTTTTGAAGAGCGATCGGAAAAGGACCCGTTTTCTATTTCTGCCAGATGAATGTCCCGCCCCTTGATCCCGGTGCTGCGAGCCTTTTTAAGGCTGCGGTTTCCAAGCATCACCTCGAGATTCCATGTTCGTTCCTGATCCTTGTCATGTTCCACCCCCAGCACAACTGATTCATCTCATCTTTGCCAAGGTTTGTTGATGGAGGCTCAGTGAGAAACGCTGTAGTCTCACCCCTCCAGGGCTGGGGGTTTGAATCCTGCTCTGTTTCTATGCAGTTTGTATGCTCTCCCATTGTTGGTGTGGGCCTCCTCTTGCGACCCTGGATTTCTTCTGCAGTCCAGAGACATGCAGTTACCTGATTTGGTGCCTCTAAATCAGGGTTCTCCAATCCCGGCCCAGGAGTGCGGGTCTGCAACACAGTTTGCAGTTTTGATTTCCCTTCTCAAACACACCTTTTTCAGCTCACCAGCTAATTGCCACATTTAGTAGGTGTGTTTGACCAGGGAAATCTGCAAACTGTGCGGCAGGCTGGCCCCCCAGGATTGGAATTGGGGGGGGAACCCTGCTCTAAATTGCCCAGAGCCTCTGCCCTTCAAATGGACTGGTTCCCAGTTCCCCCAACGCTGTACTCGATAAGAGAGTATGGAAGATGCATGGGTTGAATATTGGTTGATTAGCTTAAGCATGTCACCTCAAAGTGGAATTGAATAGATACAGTAAAAGCTCTCGTATCCGGCATTTAAGTAACCAGCACGATTCTAAAGTATCAGTATAAATGTTCAAAATTCATATTACTAAGAAATAATATTGTTCCTTTAAAAAATTTTCATTAAACTAAAAAGAACAAATGAAATGACTGGGCGGCACGTGTGTCAGCTCCTGTCCATGCCTGCGAAGTGGCATGCTTTCTACCTCTATCTCGTGCTATTATTGTATTGTCTCTGACGTTTTGTATAATTTCTGACACCACTGATGTGAGTGTGTATAAAGCGACTGAAGAATAAGAAACGCGTTTTTCTAGAGTAACATTCAGCTACCTGAGAACTTCCACTCCCCGGCAGTGCCTAGGCCCCAAGGTTGCCAGATACGAGAACTTTTACCGTATATGGAATATCTCGGGGTGCTGAGAAAGAGGTTTGCAAGCCCCAGCGCCGAGCATTCCAGAATCCCTTTGATGGCTTTGCGTCTCCATACCTGAGCGCCGGGCCCCCTTCCGGGCCAAGAACCCGTCGACGGCCTTTAAATGTGACAGACGTGCTGGATTGTTGTTCCAAAGCCAAGAATGAAAAAAAAGGCTTCAGTTTACCTTCCCTGGGATGAGGGGGGGATTGATTTTTACAGAATGGCTTTAATCAGCTACCAGCAGGACGAAGCCTCCAACAGGAATAAATCAAAGCAGCAGTGGCTCAGAAGGCACTGGTCTCTTAAGTGGACGATGTCAGCAAAGAGAGGAAAATTGTTTCTCGAACCTTCGGATTGATTTAAGTGCCTTAACCTGTCTGGGGAGGTTCATGGATCAGCCAAGGAATGCCAATGAACTTCTGGGGCAATTTCTGCTATGAAAGCAGTAATCTTTTAATTTTTAACGGGCAAATACCTGGGCTGCCCCTGGGGCTGTCTGTGTTAAACTAGTTGTTGTCCCTCAAACTCAGTCGTACACTGAAGTGCAATATTCCTCAACTGCAGAGGAACACAAACAAGTGGGCCGCAGTAAAGGGTTACTTCAGGCTTTTTGTGTGTGGGACTCATGTTTTAAGCGTTGAAATGGTGCATTTTAGTGATCCCAGTGACCAACTGTGCCTGCTAAGAATCTGCTAATGTGTAACTAAGCAGGAAAAAAAAATCAAAGCGTCCCCCAATATGTTAAAGAATGAATTTTAACAATGCCTGCTGATAATCTGAGAAAGACACTCAAATAGCAGACAAAAATGACAGATCACAAATTTGGCGAAGAAGACTTGTCAGATGACTCATAAATGAACTCATACTATAAGTAATAGGGCCTCCTAGTGGCTGCACTTAATTCTGTCGATGTGAACACATAAAAAAAATAAATAATTTGCCCCACTTGACCCATTGTGAACACAGCCCATGGTCTGTAAGCACTCTTGGAACCCTGTGAAAAATTTAGAACATATACATACATATATAAACTATAATATTAATGCTTAATAATACCATTCAAGCAAATGAAATGGTCAAAATTGCTATTTATTTGCCAGACTATTGTTTCTTATTATTATTAGTTAGTTATGGATTTAATTAGCTAATGCTCTCTAACCTTAATAATGTGTTTTTAGATTATGTGCTGACAAGGTTAGCTGGCCACATATGTACTTGAAAACGTTTGATTAATTAGCCAATCGAAAGTGCTGTTTGTCCAAAGCCATTAAAGAGGAAGGTGACATTAAGGCGATGAATCACCTTGCCCTCCCCACGCCGTTGCCTCGGCGACATGTTTTATCTCTCCAATTATACTGCTTCACGCTTGGCGGTTCTGGGACTCGGCTCATGTCCCTGTCGAGCACACACACACACACACACACACACACAAAATCCGAAGCCACTGAATTGAATGGCGGATACCGAGATTTCCTTCCAGCAAGGAGAACCTCTCAGAGCTGCCAGAAGCAAAGGATGACCATTGGTCTTCTGCTAAGGCCACACCCCCTCCACAGGCTCCACCCACATTACAGTGAGAAATAGCTGAAGGCAGCATACCATGTAGTGTGTGCGTTATTCCCTCTCCAAGTGTAGTCTGGCACCCGCACGCTTCCTGCCCTCTCACCCCCGACTCCCACCCCTCCTGGAGCCTCCCCGGTCCCATGTCGGACCACACCCCCCCC
>JAODKL010000002.1:10372861-10414292 GCA_026780765.1 Petrocephalus schoutedeni
ATTGCTTCCGGGATAGGCTCCGGACCCCCCGCGACCCTGAACAGGATAAGCGGGTTGGAAAATGGATGGATGGATAACATATATATATATATATATACACTAAGGATTTGCACTCATTTTAAACCGATTAAGCATTATTTTATTTTAAGAGATGCAAATTTGTTAATATTAGGCAATTTAATTTAGGGTTGACAGAGTGTGATATAGCTATTGTAAACAAGCATCTTTTCCCTAAATGTCCCTAAAGCACGTTCCCAAAAGTAAAAGGAAAATCAGTAATTTGTAAAACTTATATTTTCATCAATCTTATAACCCCTTTTTAAGTATTTCAAGGAATTGCGGTTTTTTAAAGCAAGTAGCTGGCCAAAAGTGAATCATAATCTTGTCATGAATCATAGAATCATACTTATTATTAATAATAATAATAATAATAATACATTTTATTTGTAACACACTTTACATTTGAAACAAATCTCAATCTTGTAGACGTGAGATACCCGGTTATACTGAAAGCTCCATTTGAAAGATCTGATGCATTACGCTGGTGTGATGGAGGCAGCAGGCTTGCCTACAAGTACATATGTAGTACAGCTGGCTACACCAACGACGGCCTTTCACCACTGGATTTACAGCTATTTATTTAGCAGGCACTGTTATGCAGTTTGGCATGTTTTTTCCTGGAGTAATTGGGAGCTAAGAGGCTCACTGAGGGGGCCCATGGTAAAATCACCTGAGCAGACCATAGGATTTGAATCCAGCGACCTTTCGACCACAGCCATGGTGGCCTAACACCCTGAGCCACACTGCACACAGGAAACTGAAAGCTATACCAGGTGGTTTCCCATTTCATGCAAGTCAGCGTGAGTTTCAATCCGTCAGTTTCGTTTTCAAATTCAAGACAAAAATTCCTGTGAACAAACTGAACAAAACAGCCAAAACAGCAATATACATGCCAGGTAAGGCAAAGCAAAATAAGGCAAAACTGAGTCAAAACGCTGACTAAAAAAGAAAAATGCACACACACATACATACATATACACTATATTGCCAAAAGTATTGGGACACCCCTCCAAGTCATTGAATTTGGGTGTTCCAATCTCTTCCATGGCCACAAGAAAGAATGGGTCGCTCTCAGGAGCTCAGCGAATTCAAGTGTGTCCATACGTGATAGAATGTCAACTGTGCAATAAGTCCATTAGTGAAATTTCCTCACTAATAAATATTTCACGGTCATCTGTTAGTGGTATTATAACAAAGTGGAAGCAATTGGGAACAACAGCAGCTCAGCCACAAAGTGGGAGGCCATGTAAAATCACAGAGTGGGGACAGCGCATGCTGAGGTGCACAGTGTGCAGAAGTCGCCAACTTTCTGCAGAGTCAATAGCTACAGACCTCCAAACTTCATGTGGCTCAAGAACAGTGCGTAGAGAGCTTAATGGAATGGGTTTCCATGGCCGAGCAGCTGCATCCAAGCCTTACATCACCAAGTGCACTGCAAAGTGTTAGATACAGTGGTGTAAAGCACATGGCCACTGGACTCTAGAGCAGTGGAGACGTGTCCTCTGGAGTATCGAATTACGCTTCTCTGCCTGGCAATCCGATCGATGAGTCTGGGTTCGGCTGATGCCAGGAGAACGGTACTTGCCTGACAGCATTGTGACAAATATAAAGTTTGGTGGAGGGGGGGGATTATGGTATGGGGCTGTTTTCCAGGGGTTGGGCTTGGCTCCTTAGTTCCAGTGAAAGGAATTGTTAATGCTTCAGCATACAAAGCCATTTTGGGCAATTTCATGCTCCCAACTTTGTGGGAACAGTTTGGGGATGGCCCCTTCCTGTTCCAACATGACTGCGCACCAGTGCACAAAGCAAGGTCTATAAAGACATAGATGAGTGAGTCTGGTGTGGAGGAACTTGGCTGCCCTGCACAGAGCCTTGCCCTCAACCTGACAGAACACCTTTGGGATGAATTAGAGCAGAGGCTGCGAGCCAGGCCTTCTGGTCCAACATCAGTGCCTGACCTCACAAATGCTCTTCTGGAAGAATGGCAAAACTTCCCATAAACACACTCGTAAAGCAATTCCGGAAGAGTTGAAGCTGTTATAAATAGCAGCAAATGGAAGTCCCAATTCTTTTGGCAGTATAATGCATATATACACATATATATTTACATATATACATACACACACACACACTCAGTGTCAAAATTCAATCCAACCAAACTATAATGAAAACAAGAAAACCACTCACAAACAAACTAACAGCAGATAAACAAAGAGCGAATTAAAAAAACACTGAAATAGCTATATTAAACGACGAAACGAAAAAAGCGATAAGACCGAGCCAGCCACCAAGTAAATTACTTAACCATCGACCGAGAAAACAGCAGTGGCAGCCTTAAAATGAGTAAACACCAATTAGTCCATATGTTATAAATGCAATCCCATTATAAACAATAGGGATGTAACAGTTAACGCTGCTTGGACCCCTAATAACACACTGTGTGGTACAGAATTCATGCCAACGTAAAACAAATAAAATAAGACCCACACAGGGAAACAGACAAGGATTAACATCGTCAGCAACCTGGAAACGGACGGCAAATGGCCCTGCCCGAAATATCCTATATTTAATCACTAAAACTATAAAATACTGCGTTGCGAAAAACGCCAGATCAGTATAAGACTCTACCCCTCTTTGATAATAATCCTACTGTAGGGAAATCGGGGGGGAAAGTGTCTTGCGCGTCAAATCGGTGTGTATATCTATGGACTTAGATACAAAGGATTTCCCGCGAATCGGAGCTTCGCGGTAAAGCGGACGCGGTATTAGATACAAAGGATTTCCCGGGAAATTTTCAAAAGGGAGTGTATGCCAGAGCCGGGCCGATGGGACATAAATAACAGTGCAATGGCCGACTTCGGGGGCGATGACACTGATATAATGCACTTTCTATAGTGAATCAGTGCGGGGTTATATTTTCATTTCTTGCTGGTGGGGATGTCAGGGAGCTCTAATGAAATGTGCTAAATACGGTAAAGGTGCTCGCAGCCTGTCCTATTACTCACCTGGAATCACGTCCATTCCCCGGATAATCTTCAGTCCGGACCCCCCCCCCAATTTCACTCCCAGCAGAACTGAGCGCATTTGTCAAATGACAGGCATATAAAATAGCATTTAAGGTCTGGTACCTTTTATTTCTGTAGAGTCCAATGACGCCACGTCACACCCCGGTCATGTCACCCACTTTTTAAAGTGCACGCCGTATGGCTTAGGTGCGGATGGTCCTTGCGGTGCAGATTCTTACAATCTTGCAGATTTGAAATAAAATAATAAATTTAATTTTACTGCTTGGTGCCCCCGCCGCCCATAAAATGTAGACGCGGCATTGGGACCAGCGGTACAGGTACAAACCTCTGCGCATAAATAATGCAAAAAGAGCCGTTACGGTTGTGCTGAAGGCAGCGGCATTGTGCATGTTTCCAATATAATTTAATTTCTGATTTATTCCAGAGAATGACTTTTTCTCCTCCCTCCTCTCCCCCAGAGGCATATCGAGCTTTCTTTGTTTCTCGATAAATCAATTTCAGGCCCACATTAAAAACCGGGGAGTCGTGAGGATTTAGCACTCGGCGGAGGGTGCGTGTTGCATCATAAACTGAAACGGAGTTTAGAAAAACAATAAGCAAGCAGGGCAGAGGAATCACTCCTGTGTTTTACATTGGCCACCTCGGAACGGGCTCTCTGCTCGCCGCTTTGTGGTCCTGAAGTAATGGCGATGTTTGTGACTGCTTTGTTTCAACTGACAAACACGATGGAAAACCGCTGCTAAAACCAAAGCATCGCGATTAAATGCAATTATTTTAAGTCACTGACCGTCTTCTGAGCTCTTTAATAGTGTTTCAGAACACAATGCATTTAAAAAGATGGATGATTGAAAACATAATTAATCGTTTATGCTTCATCCAGAAAATTATTATTTTTTTGCTTAGAATAAAAGAACACCTTTTAGAAACCCAAAACATTACCTTCAGTTTTAAACATAATGTTAGAAGCATGAAGGCTTGTTAAGTAAAATTTTAAGTTAAATTTAAAACCTTATTCTGATTATAACTATTTTAGGAAATATTGACCAGGGTAGGCTTATTCAATCGGCATGTTGACTTTGCAACCCAAGTTATTTGTATTGTGTAATATATTGATCTGCATTTTGACGTAATTAAAAGTAGCATTAATATAAAATATAATTCGAAAAACTGCGAATTCTGGGGGCATGACATGACAAGATACTGAGAAAATAAACAGCATTTACTTCCACAAGGGCTCTGTTTCCCGGCAGCTGGAAACGCGGCGAACCGGCCGGTCCGGAACGCCGCAAACCGCGGCAATGAGTCAGCCCGCCTGGGCGGCTAATGAGCCCGGTCCCTCTGCCTGCCCCGAGCGACGAGAGAGACGCCAACAGCGCCTTTTGATCTCCCCGGGATTCCCCCCGTCACACGCTGCAGGGGGAGATCAATGGCAGCGCAGCGCGCTTCCCAGCGCGGCCCCATTTATCCACGAAAATGCCCTGAACGTTGACTGTGACACTTTTCCGATAGCGCGTCAGCAGCAGCCGTCGCATTATGCTCAGTATGGTCGTGCCCATCTATAACTAACAGGCTCGCTGCTTATGTGAAGCGCGGCTCCTTTTCAGCAATCGAAACATGTGCAGATGTTTAAAAATGTCAAGAAAGTGCGGAACTGACGCCGCTTTTCAACCAGTGCGCAAAGGCACACGTTCCTGTGTGACGAAGAAGTGAAAATAGGGTTAGCTGCAGACACAGTCCTTAATTATTGCGGTTCTGGCTCGAAAAGCTCGATATTATTTCATAGGTTTTTTGTTCTTCAGCATTCCTGCGTTAAAACTGCCAAATTAAACAGAACTAGATCGAAAAGGTTTGGATACTAACACATTAGAGGATTAATAATAAAATAAAATCTGCATATTATTATTATTATTATTATTATTACTGTTTTCCACATTTGTTTTTGGCTATTTTTTATTTTTATAAGTATATATATTGCATGTATTTAAAAACCCATGTCATGTTTGGCAGTGATCATTTAATCAGAAATAGGTCATATTAGAAATAAGGAATAGATCTAGCCATTTCATGGCTTTTTTTCATATTAATAAAATAACCGCTATGAAAGCTTAATTTAGTGGTTTTACCGCAGTCATATACCTGTTCTTGCTGCCAGATTCACTAGTTCAAAGACCGACCATCTTAACCCAACATTACCTTTTACCTGAAAACTGTGCTATTCGTAAAAGATTCCACCATTTGAACTGTATCTCAGGGGTGTTGTGATTCCTTTATGAGGCTTAAGGGCTGTTTGTTAATTTACCCGCTACTTCCTGCTCTGTGTTTCTATGTAGGATGGTTTGATGTCACATATTTGCTGTCGTGAATGTGGGGCATATCACATGACTATTAGCGCTGTTTCTTCTGCATTTCCACAGGTCCTCCTGTAAATGTGACCTGCAACATCTTCATAAACAGCTTTGGGTCCATTGCCGAGACAACTATGGTGAGTGGAATCTTTGCATATACTGTGGACAGCCAGGAACAGCACTTGGTCAACCTCTGTGTGCATCCCACACATTTTTGAGGAGCATTGACTCTTTGGTATCAACATGAACCTTGACAATTTTAGTTCAGTGTTGTGAGAAATCTAAGCACCACCTGCATGGTGCAGTCACCGTCTGGACGTCATCATAACCCCAAGCAGTCATGAGCATGCAAGCACTTCCAAAGGCTAAGATGACTTTTTTTCTTTCATTCATCCAAGTCAACCGAGTTGGATTTAGTGATTGTATTCTGAAAATAAAGAGTTTTTAATGATTTGGAAATGCCTTTAAATTCCTCTAGTGTTTGGGCTTTTGGGTCACTCTCTGGTCCCCTATGGCTATATTCCAGAAGACCCTTGGACGGTTTACCCTCCCAGTAGAGCTCTATGACCTTGAGCTGTCTGCGTTCAAGTTAGAGATTACACAGCCGATCAGAAGCTCCCTTGGGCTCTTAGTCACAATCTCTGTAAGAGCAAGAATTGTGTGAGAGGCAGGACAGATGCCGTGTATCCCTACAGATCCCAGCATAATCATCCTAGGCTCCTGGGAGTCTTGTTTGGTCTGGAAACGGGAGGCCAGAGCTGGTGAGCCTAGGGAAGGCTGTCACAAAATCTCAGCCGTTGATCCCATGGCAGAGAAACATTTTCCTGGCCCCAGACTGCAAACCCCTGTTCACCGACATGGCCCTCGGCCTCCGTCTGGTCGTTTTAATTGTTTACACGGGTTTAAAGGCATAGGCCTCCGGGGAGAGGACTGTGGCTATTTAATTAACTTTCTGGACTCTTAATTTTCTTACAGCGATGAGAGCAAGGCAGGAATGTAAATCGCTAACTCTTGTCATTTGTCACAAGACTTTGCGGCCGTATTGAGGGAGCTACAAAACTTTTTTAAATCTGTCACAGTCAGGAGTGGATTTGGCCTTCGGCTCAAATCCCATTATGAGCCGCTGTTATAAATCAAACTCCTCGGCTAGAAAAATCACGTCAAAAAAGTACACTCTATGTATATATCCTTTTCCTGTTGCCATGGGTGCAGATGAATGGGCAGCACCTACTGCTACATGATCTCCAGCTGTGCCCATGTGGCCGCTCCCCCGCCTCTGCCTCTGTGGTTTTTATCTCACGAAGAAGGTGGATGACTCACAGCAGTGTCGCCTGTGTTGACCGTCTTCCTCTGCTTCTGGTGCCCTGTTTCTATGTCCAGCAGATAGCCGTAAATTTGTTATTGAGAGGGAAGCTTTTGTCAGGGATTGCGTCTCATCAGGAACCGCTCGCGTTCACACGCAAGCACACACACACACACCCACCCTACACTCGGGGCTTGGAAAAGGAATCCACGATTGATGAAGGTGGTACTGTGGAACTTTTCAAATAGGTCTGATTAATTCAGTTCCCGGGGCCTTGAGTATGCAGGTTAATTTACCCTCTCAGTTCAGCCGAACGCTGTCAGAGACGATGTTTTTGCTTATTATCCGCACAACGCCCCCCCGGTGCGCCACAAAGTCTGTAGTGTAAGACATCGTATTGCTAATGCCGTTTGGGGTTTTACCGGTATTCTCTTAATGACAGATGGTCTCCTCATAAATAAAAGAAAAGCATTATATTTTACAGTTCCTAAAATGAATTAACATTATTTACTACTGCAAAAAGAAAAAAGAACTACTGCAAAAGGGAACACAAATGGAAACATAGGAGAATTTTCTGAAATTTCCTCTAATTAGTAAGGTGATGAGAGTACCCTAATGATAGGGCACTCTCCCCAAGCCAGAGGACACTAATGTGTCACGGGGTGTTTGACAGGTGGAAGGCACCTCGTCTTGGAGTAATAGCTGGGACGGGTTTAGGTAATGAGGTGGATGATTGATGTAGGGAAGGTCACTCACTCCTTTTTGGTTTTCACCTCCGTAATCCATATCCTAGTTTACCATAGCCTTGCAGTTAAATTATACAGTGAGGCGTATACATGTTCCTGATGAACTGACCCTTTTGCTGGAAACAGTTTTGCTAAATGTCACTGTTATGGGAAAGTCACCACAGCTGTGAATATTTTAAAAGCATCCTGATGCTTCGAAGGGAATGTCAGAAAGAAGCCATTTCGTATTGGGCAGTGGAGGTGAAACTTAAGAATACAGTGTTCAGAGGTAAAATCGTTCATGATAGGTTATGACGAGAATTCAGCGGCTCGCATCGATCACTGGAGTCAGTTATTACAAGCCAGTAAATGTCAAGGTGTGTAATTAAAACTTACATGGATGGCTTGACAGAACGCTTCTCAGTAAATTTGTTTTGTGTTTATCTCTATCAGGTATGCAAATTACAGTTTTATTTTATGGGTGGGGCGCCGATTTATTAAGCACTGTCATTCAACCATGCCCTTGGTGTAATTTTATTGAAAGATAATGAAGGTGTTTGAGGAAGCAGTGCTATGATATATTTATGTTTTTAAGTGGGGACGCCAAGCACTGGTTCCTTCAGATTTGCATTTTTTGTGGATGTTTCTTCAACAAATACTCTCATTTTGTAGCAAGTAATTTTTCACTTTTCAAAGTGGAAGGAACCTTTTTGCCAATGTGAAGGTGCAGCTGAGACGTCTACAGATTATCCGAAGGCTTCATGATATATCTCTCATTTTGATTGAAACAGTTATCTGTTGTCAATATGCTAATTTGTTTGCCTGTGGGGATTTTCACCAAAGCATCACAGCCAGTAAATCATCATCAATACTGCCAAGAAAACAGATGCCTTTTGGGTGCACACTCAATTCATCACTGAAGTATGTCTGTTGCATTGATGCATTTTAAATGCGTTTCTTGAAAGGATGGTAGGGAATTCACAGACTACCCTGTTGTCCCAACAGAAATTAACGAAATAAATGGAGGTGGCTCAAAAATCCTGTTTAGGAGAAAAATATAAGCACATATTCATATTGATTTTGCCTTTTGTTTACCTAACCAAATCCACACACCCAGAGGGACTTTATCAGTAATTTGACAGGACTATTTCATAAACTCAATGTTTTTATGCTTCAAACTATGACATGGTGAAAGGTTGTAACTGCTTCACTTTCTATCCTCCCTGACCTTGTTTGAGAACCCTCTTTCCTTACTGACCTTTTTGTAGAATCTGGTAAATTGGCCTGTAAGTTTGCAGCAGGCTCGGTGTGACCTTGAGCATTGCATAGTCATGTAGGACAGTGGGTAGCATGATGATTAAGGACATAGACCTATACCCGGAATATCCGAGTCCCAGAAGAGACGCTACAGTCATACCATTGAGTAAACTGTTTGAATAACTTTTATATAATAGTGCTTTGTGTAAACAGTACGCTACTATTATTGTAGCAATATTCAGTTCTGTGTAAGTTTTCGACTGCAAGTAGTCTTGTATAATTGTCTCGAAACTGATATGTTTAGCTCCCTGGATCAACGGTAAGACCTTGTCGTCTTTGTTCTTGTCCTCTCCGTGCTGACTTGGTCCCTCTTGCGGTCACTCCCCTGCTGTAGGACTACAGGGTGAACATCTTCCTACGACAGCAGTGGAACGACCCGCGGCTGGCCTACAGCGAGTACCCCGACGACTCCCTGGACCTGGACCCCTCTATGCTGGACTCCATCTGGAAGCCTGACCTGTTCTTCGCCAACGAGAAGGGAGCCAATTTCCACGAGGTTACCACTGACAACAAGCTGCTGCGCATCTCGAAGAACGGCAACGTGCTGTACAGCATCAGGTAGCCGCTCCAACACCACCGCCAACATGTCTGCCTATTTCCATCTCAGGCTTCATGAGGGATTCTTTTCTTTCTCGCGAACAAAGTGACCAGTCCATTCTCCCAGGCCTTGTTAAATCGGGATCCTTCTTTACTGAACAATTATAGGCCTATTTTCTTTTTCTTTCATTGCTAAAGTTTTAGAAAAAGTTGTTGAACAGCAGCTTGGCACCTTCTTGGAGGAGCAGCAGATCTTTGATCCATTTCAATCTGGATTTCAGAAACAGCATTCTACGGAAACAGCTCTCCTCAAGGTTTTTAGAGACCTATTAATGGCTGCTGATGAAAGGGAGTGTTCTGTGTTAGTATTGTTAGACCTTAGTGTGGCCTTTGATATAGTGGACCATAAGATCTTAATTAATAGGTTGGAGCAGTCTGCCGGGGACTCTGGTTCCATTCTGGACTGGTTCTCCAGGATCTCACAGCAGTTTGTGTGTGGGTGTTGCAGATGTTACATTGGTTACTGCTCCTCTGACATGTGGAGTGCCACAGGGCTTGGTTCATGGACCAGTTCTGTATTCTTTAGACATCCTTCCTCTGCCTCGTATTATTAACCATTTTAAGTGTATTTCATAGCACTTTAATGCAGATAATATTAAGCTTTGTATTTCGTTTAAACATAATCTAATAAATAAAATATCCCTTCTGGTTGGCCGCTTGTTGCAGATTAATAAGTGGCTCTGCAATAATTACCTGCAGTTGAATTCAGGAAAGACTGAGGTCCTAATTGTTACTCCCCCTAGCCTTAAATAAGAGATTAAGTCTCAAGATTTCTTCTGTCCTAATTGATTTTACGTAATTTGGGGTCTGTCATCGATCCATCTCTAAGCCTAGATTCACATATACAGTCTGTTACCTGCTCTTGTTCATTTTAAGAAACATTTCCAAACTGGGGATTGTAGTTTCGAAATCAGAATCGGAGATGCTTGTTCATGCTCTTACCTCTCTGCGTCTTGACTACTGTAATGCTTCGTACACGTCTAAGCAAATCTTCTGTATCACCTACAGTTCAAAATGCAGCTGCGAGGCTTTTAACCCGATCTGGCCAGAGGGCATGTATTACCCCCATCTGGTACACACTGTACTGACTTCTGGTTCAGCATAGAATTCATTTTTAAATCTCGGTGCTCACCTACACAGCTCTGCATGGGCAAGCGCCCGAGTATATTACTTGCACCACTACAGAGTCTGTCGGGGCAACAGGGTCTCTTAGGCGTGCCGCATATCCGGCTAAAGACACACGGGGATTGTGCCTTTCAGTCACCAAGCACCAAGGTTTGGGAACGTCTCCCGCTAGTATTGCACTCAGCCGAGTCAGGTGACTCTTAAAAAGCGACTAAAGACTTTTTTGTTTAAGCAGGCATTTGAATAGAGCTGAGTAGTCTTTTGCTTGTATTCTGTTGTTTTTTTATTAGTATTACTGGTGTTGCTCTTGTTAGTTAATTTGTGTTGCTTTATTTTGATGGTACTTTTAAGTGTTTTAGTGTGGTACAGTGCTTTGTGACCTCTGGTCTCTGAAAGACGCGTCATAAATAAATTTTACTTACTTATTTAATGACTTACTTACCCCATCTATAGACCCAACACTCATCCTAAAAACATCCAAGTCAAAATGGATGTTTTGATCAATTCCTGTACCGCTAATTCCCCATTCCATCCTGTCATGTCACCTGGATCTGTTCACTGGCCTAACCAGATCAAGTGGCCATGGCCCCTTCTCAAACAGGGGTTTTTAGAGTAAGGGGCATAAGAGGGACATAATCCATTCATTAGCCAATGAAATGTTTCTAATCGGTGAGTGACAGGGGAGGGGACACTCCAGGAGCCAGTCAGATGCCTCTGTGGCCCCGCCCCTGTCTACATCTGCCTGTTCCCATAACCTCGTCTCCATCATAGTGACTCTGTCAAAGGGTGCTTCATTCATAAGCAGCTCACGTCTGTTCCTTCGAAGCAGGCCATCTTCCTTCCCTGAGGCCGAGCTCTGCCTGCCTCTCCGTGGTCTCTCAGTAACACCCTCTCATATTCGAGATGGTGCCCGACGGCAGTGGCACCAGCCCGGAAGGTGACTGGCTTTTGTTTAATATCCTAGCTTGGGGCTTCGCTGCTATCTCCGCCGCCGGGGCTGGATGCTGGCGGGCAGCTGCACCACCGCGGCTCCTGCTTGCGAGATTACTGCAGGAGTCCCGTTCATCAGTTCACCCTCGTCCCTGAACTGACAGGTGCTCAATTAAACTGCGGCAGATGCACTGGGCTGTTTTGGAGGAAATTGCTTATAAATAACAGTGCTATCTGGCCTAGGGAGGGCGAAGTTATCGCCATGGCACCGACGCGGCAAGCCAAACTCTTTAGTGCTCTTCTCTATTCCGACAGGAATGTGCGTGGCCTTTTCTGCGGCAGCACAGTTATCCCTACCCCACAAAAATGTATGAAATCTGTGTGGTAATTTTTCCCTGTTGCGACACTGTAGGGCTTAATGTGTTTGCTTTGACCACAGGGAAGATCTTACGGTCATGCCACCAGTGGCCTGCATCAGAACTGGCTCAGTACTCAGTATTCAGAGTATGGCTCCATACCTCCTCAGAGGATTTTAGAAGCAGTTTTTATCAGACGAGGAGTTAGAATTAAATCTGACTGGAAATCAAACCCATGTGAAATCAAATCCACAGGCACAGAACTCAGAGGTATGAAAAATGTAACGTGGACTTTGTTTCGTTGCGTTAACTTGTAAATCTCTCAAAGTGGTTGTGGTTTTCAATACTTGACCCCCTCTTCTCCGGGTTTCTCTGGACTGTAAGGGCTTCATCTGCGGAACCTTGAGACATTCCTGTTTCTTGCGAGGAGAGTTGAAAACACCGAAGTGTGTCAGAGACGAGAGCTGAGATCACGCTCGCACCGTGCCTGCCTGACTCTGTTTCGTGTCAGCCTGAGCGTAGGGCCAGTCTCACGCGACAGAAAGCCCATTTCGCAGAAAGAAAGCGCATTACGTAAATAAATGAAGTGTACCGTTATAATGTGCCCTATTCTGACAGGAAGGCAGCCATAATACCAACTCTCTTTGAGTCAAGCACATTTCCCTCTGTCCCGTACTGATTAGACTGGAACAGGGGGCAGGAGCGATCTGCCAGACGCGTATCATCACCATCATTATATTTGTTTGTTTGTTTGCTTGCTTGTTTGTTTGCTATTTACTATCTATCCATCTTCTATCCTGCTCATCCCAGGCAGCACAGGACACAAGGCTGGGGTACACCCTCCATCTCAGGGCACATGTCACAGTAGTAGTACAATTAAAATTATTGGCATTGCCCTTATTAATAATTGAATAATTGTAATTATCATCGGGGGCAGTTGTGGTCGTTGTGCTAATAGTTAGAGTGCTGATGAAAGAGCATAAAAAATGAATTGTCTTGGTCAGCCTGTTTTTAATTAGATATTTAATCAAGACCATTAAAAATGCATGCGTTCGCCTGTCAAGCAAGAAGCAAACAGGGGTCACGGGATGACACTGCAACTGAGATTTACCTTGTTTGGTTTCCCGCTCCCCATGTGGCATTCTGGGAAATTATCCGGAATTATGAAAATCTCAGAACACGTGTTAAAGAGACAGAGAACATTTTAGTGTGTTCGGTGTGGGACCGAGTGGGGGATGGGGGTGTTAAGGGGATTAGTTATAGGTAGGAACTGAACATTTCACAACAGTAGTAATCATTATTTTATATAACTTGGGAATGGATGTTATTCGGTATTCTTCCCCTGCAGGGCTAAGCTTGTGTTTTTGATTTTACTGCACTGAGAGCTTCCATTTACACAGGCACATTTAAACTTTCAGACCTGCTTTTGTTCCCTGTTCAGCTCTTATTTTGTGCAATGAGATGATCTTTCTGGAGCTCACCTTCCCCCAGGCTCGGCACCTACACTCACATGACCGCGCTGACATTTCAGAGAGCGAAGCATCGCCATCCGTGGTGTGGTCCACACGTGACAGCATTCACCTTTCAAGGAAGAAGGTGGACTAGCTGGACCTTTTTCTGCTCCGTAGATCACCATTTGAAACTAGCTTGGGCCTGTTTTGTTCTGGACATGACCTTGTTAACATGACACAAAACAATGCTGATTGTTACCTTTTTTGGTTGAAGCAGAGTGTTTGGGTAAGGTCGCCGCCTTCTTTCTCGTATGAAAACGTGTAAAAACAGCATCTGGGTTTTCCTGGTTCACGTCGTTTCAGTTTGTCGGGCGAACGTTGAAGCTGAGCTCCTAAATCTTCTCTCCGTTGACCGCATTCTGAGTCCCGAATGTGTCGCCTACAGAATAACCCTTGTCCTGGCCTGCCCCATGGACCTGAAGAACTTCCCCATGGATGTCCAGACGTGCATCATGCAGCTGGAGAGCTGTGAGTGGGGGAGTGTGGGGAGACGGGGTTTGGTACATGCAGTGTAGGGATGTCGACCACTAGGGGTCAGTCATGTGCCCCGCAAGTGTACCTATCACGGTAAATGCCCTGCTAATGTGTGGTACAAGTAATACACACACATACTGTATATATACATATGCACAGCATATACACACATTATGGATAAATGGGTATATGTGCAAATCATATAGTAGTATAATATTTTAAAAGATTTTTGAGGTCAGAGGGGGATCAGGTTTCCTAACGTTTGCAGTAAAACATCAGCACCGTCACAGAATCGGTGTGGCAGTGTGCAGAAAGTTCCAAATGAGCACCTTCAAAGGCAGGTGAGGCCATTTGAGAGGTGTGGCTGTGATGAATAATATTGGTGAGATCAGTGTGTAAAACTACACAGAAGATAATAAAGAGATTAGTGTTCCAGGGACAGACATCAACTACAGGTCTGAGGATTGAAAAACAGTGGAAGAATTTATGGACTAAATAAATAACCTTAATAAATGACCTTTTTCATTTAATATAAGAATGAAAGGCTTTACCGTTTGATTTGCCCTTATATACAAACACTTACACATGCATACATATGTAGGTACACACACACACACACACATACACATACAGTACTAAGTACTAAGAGAAATTCTTAGACAGTCAAAGTTCTAAGCTATTTGTCTGGGTAGTAAGTGTGTATTTGCTGAGACAAAAAACACAATTTAACAACAGAACATGTGCAAATTAAGAGTAGCACAACAAAAATGCACAGGAATTTCTTCTGTTCTCCAAAAAGTCATTGACATCTTGCTGGATGACTAGATGAACACTAGCAATACTGTTTATTGTAAATTGTATAAATTGCACTGGGTATCTCTTTGTAAAATTGTTTGTTGATTGTATTCAATTTATTTATGTATTTATTGTTATAGTACTAGAGAGTCACCAACAACCGGAAACAAATTCCTTGTATGTTACAGCATACAAGTAGTTGGCAAATAAACCTGATTCTGACTCTTCTGGACCTTCTCCCTCAGTCGGATACACCATGAATGACCTGA
Source organism: Petrocephalus schoutedeni (assembly GCA_026780765.1). Taxonomy (NCBI): domain Eukaryota; kingdom Metazoa; phylum Chordata; class Actinopteri; order Osteoglossiformes; family Mormyridae; genus Petrocephalus; species Petrocephalus schoutedeni. Next base: position 10,387,695 of record JAODKL010000002.1, read on the forward strand.
TCTTCGAGTGGGACGAGAAGGGGGCGGTGCAGGTCGCCGACGGGCTCACACTGCCCCAATTCATCCTGAAGGAGGAGAAGGACTTGCGGTACTGCACCAAACACTACAACACGGGTACGCTACCACTGCGACTGCATCCGCTGGACATGCCGTGTAGGGGATTGGGTGCCGCAGCAAACCGGTATGAAGCTGGAGGGCGAGGGGGCTGAGAGAGGGCCGGAATGAGCGGCAGGAATGTTTCCGTGAGTTCTGAGAAACCTCACGACGGTTTTAAAAGCTCCCGGCCCTTATTCATCATTAAGGTGAGATGTGTATAAAGCAGGCTGCTAAACCCCTCTGATGGTACGTTAAACATCGATAGAAAAAGAGGGGATTTAAAAAAACACCCTCAGGTTCTTATTCTAAAAGGCTGGCCTCCCGCTTTCAGTCATAAATAAACAGAACACGAAACACTAAAGGAGTGTGGATAGATCGGGGCTCTGCCTTCTGGGGAGACGTGTCTCTGTAACCCCGGCCGGCTGAGGCTTCTTCCCACGGCTGCAGTGAATCCAGCTGACATATGCCAACGGGAGTCAGGGGTGGCTCTAGGAGGGGCCGTAATTCATAAGGAGAGTGAGTGACAGGGCTGGGAGCACTCTGGGGGCCAATCAGATTTCAGCTGGGGCCAGTGCCCATGTAGCGCCACCCCCAGTTCCATCACCTGTTTCATTGCAACCAGAAGCTGGCCTCCCAGATGCGGCACTGTTAGATACATAGCCCCCCCCCCCCAGGGCTGGGAGGCAGTAATGTTGCTATGGTAACTATCCAGTATGATAGGGGTGGGGGTGTGTTTATGTGTGGGGGGGTGCATCCCGAACAGCGACCCCGAACATGAAGCTGCAGGGGGGGGGGGGTATTTGTCAGCAGCAACCCTGTGGCGATGTCTTATTAACACTGGCCTTATAAAACTCCTCAGTCCCTTTCACTCGTCTCTCTTCCCCTCCCCCCCCCCCTACCCAGGGGGGTGCCCAGACACAGAGAGCAAGAAATAATTGTGCTGGTGCATTGCAGCCTCACCTGGCGGTACATTATCAGCGCCATTTATTTTCCTAACGCGGATGTGATTATCTGGTGAATCGGGTTACTTCCTGCCTGCCTCTATAGCGTCCCCTTCCTGCCTCTATAGCGACTTTTTTAAGTCCCTAACTAATGAATAATCTCAAGTCCCTCTCTCCGCCCGCATGCCTCCCCGGGTTCAGCCGTCTCCGTGGCGATGCGCCCCGATCGCTCCCGGGCGATGGATAGGACCCGGAAGCTGCAAACGCACGCTTCTGATCTGGGGTTTAGTGTCCGTCAGGCCCGCCAAAGATAATGCTCAGGACCTGGACCTGGATAATTCACAGGTCCCGGACCCGGGCCCACCCCGGCACGCCCAGGCCCAGACAGGCCCGGCATCCGCATCCGCTTGGTCAGACAGTGCTGTCGGTGCGGGGAAATGCTGGCTGAGGCTTTCAGCTGCTTCATTAAAACATTCTTTTTCTTTTTTACTCCCCCTACTGGAAGACATTTTGGCAAAAAAACAAAAGGCAGAGGGTGGCGGGATGGAAGCTTTGTTCTGGGTTCGAGAGTCCCTGCTGCCCGGTCCTGACCGGCGCCCTTTACTAACCGCATAGAGGCCAGAGGCGTGCGCGTTCCTCGGCACTGAAATGCTCCCCGCTCCCCCCCGCAGGGAAATTCACCTGCATCGAGGCCCGCTTCCACTTGGAGCGGCAGATGGGCTACTACCTGATCCAGATGTACATCCCCAGCCTGCTCATCGTCATCCTGTCCTGGGTCTCCTTCTGGATCAACATGGACGCCGCTCCGGCCCGCGTGGGCCTTGGCATCACCACCGTGCTCACCATGACGACCCAGAGCTCCGGTTCCCGAGCCTCCCTACCCAAGGTGACCCTCGACAGACTTTCATTTATCCTGTCTCTTACTCTGGACTCTGGTTCAAATTCTTCTCCTTCGAAGCATCGGTCTGATGTCTTGAAATGCTTGTCTGCTGTCTTTGATTCCCGTTCCTGGTCTAGTGTCCCTGATCCTTATCTGCGGTCTGTTGTTCCTGATCCCCGATTTCCATTCCCGGGTTTTAGCTGCTATCTCTGCTGTCCTTGCGCCTGTGTTTTTAGCAAGCATCTCAAGGACGCCTGCAAACTGAGCACAAACCCAGTGGGCCCTCCGCTGCTAGCTCTCGGCAAATATTAGTTAGCTTCCTGCTGAGCTCTGAAAGGTCTCAGGCTCAGAGTTGGTAAATTAATATTCTAAACGAGCCTTTTTTTTCCAGAAGGAACAAGTCCTGATGCCCTGACCCTCAGAGAGGGTCTTCCAGCAACCTCGTTTTCTCTGCAGGATTTGTTAAATGCTTTTTTTCTTTCCTTTCTTAACCTAGTAGATTGTAAAATACCCCCTATCTCTTCCTCCTCAGCTACAGCGATGTAAAAAGAAAGATATGTCATCTAGTCTTGGGTTGTCCAAAAGTGTTTTTAATAAGAGTTTAAGCTAAACTCTGCTCCCTCAACTCTGCGAAAGGTCAGACAGGAGCGGTACGCAGTACGCTGTAGTACTCCCTTTTTTTCACTGGCCCGGCGAAATTGTTTTCCCGGGAAGGCACCCTTCTGCCATTTCCCCTGCTGACACAGGGTGATTCATGCTTTCCGGGGAATGATCCGTAATTCCTACTCGGTTCAGCTGTCGCTGGAATGATCCGATAGTGCTGCGAGAGTGGAGGCGTGTGCACACAGACTCTCACAGGCGTGCTCGCTCGCACACGCACGCAGCGACGAACACTTCTACAGCTCCTGTAGTGACACGCACAGACTTACACATACAATGACACGCTTACAGGCTTATACATGCACAAACAAGACAATTACACACACAAGGATACATGCGCACATAATGCCACACACTCACAGGTTTATACACGCACAGACAGTGACACACACAAGGACACAGCCACACACACAGGCACACACACCTTTGCACACTAATACAGGCCCAGTACACACACATACTCAACTAAATATCCAACTCTCCCACATAACTCAGAAAACACTGTAAAAATGTTCACTTTGATGACTCTGAGTTCAGTGTAAATAAGAACCCCAGACTCCCAATTGTTGAAATTCTGGAACTGGTGAAACCTGGCACAAAACACCCGGAAAGATATAATTTTATTAATTTGATTTTAGTGAAAAAAGCTTTGGGGACATCCCCATTCTGCCTGTTTAGTCTTGGGTAAATAATGAGAACACACACACACATACACACGGATGGATGGGTGTATGTGTGCATCCACTGAGCCATCCACCGAAGGCTCCCACACCCGGCCCCATCAGCCTGAAGTCTCCGCCGGCTCATTCGCCCTTACGACTCACTCAGTGTGGACAGAGGCCATTCGAAAACACGCTCCCTGCGAAGGTCAGGTCTTACGCAGCTACAGCTGCCTTATGGAAGCATTTGTAAGGTTATTACCTCCTGAAGGATCCATGTACACATCCATCCTCAACGCTACCTATCCAGAACATGGTCTGGGTGGTGAGGAACACTCACATGAAAATCATTCAAATTTGCCCATATAAAATCAAAAATAGGTCATAAATATCATCCATTAATCTTCATACCACTATTCAGGGCTGCTGGGATCATAAATATCTTATGTATTGCACATGCGTATTTATATAGGGTGAATCATTTTAATTACATTTACCTACTTCATCTCCTGTGTCTGATATACAGTACTGATATATGTGTCCTGGGTGTCTCCCTCTAATCCTTACCCCAACTTTTATTCTCCCACATACCAGTGTTTCTTAGCCCAGTCCTCAGGGACCCCCAGACTGGCCACATTTTTGCTCCCTCCCAGCTTCCGGGGGTCGCCAAGGACCAGTTTAAGAAACAATGCCATATACAAATAAAGGCAGGTTTTCCCTCATCCCCATGGCACCAAGCTCTGGTCGCTGATCTCATCAGAGAAAGGGTCTTATATTTTAATACACACTCAATGGCCACTTTATTAGGTAGGTCTAGCTAGTACCAGGTAGGCCCAACTTTTTACTCTAGAAATGCTTGAAAGATAGAGGGGCTGTGCATTTACAGAAACCCTTCTGTGCACCACTGCTCTACTCAGCTGGTATATTTGCACTTGTGGCCTTCATGTTAGCTTTAACAAGTTTACTTTATTCGGCTTGGTTCTTCAATCTTCCCAATGGCATGTTTATTGTTGTGATATGTTATTATAGAATATTATGATATTCAATATCACATTAAAATTTTAATATTACACAGGGTAAAGATATAAATGAAAAGCATATCTGTAAAACCCATAAAACCCCAAGGGTAAGTCAGCTGGCTGATTTGGGCTGTTTTGTTTTCTTCGTTCGTTTGCGTTATCAACCAAACCAGTCAGTGTGACTGTGGTCACGGGGGAATTGTGTCTCAGCCAAACAAGTGGGATTGCTTCTCATAGGTTCAGTTTACCCATAATGCACCAGGCCACAGAAGAAGCCTATCTTCAGTGCTGTATGGATTGTAATGAGCATATTTTTGATTTGTCCCGTCTTAAAGATGGGCTTAAAGACAGTTATGGGTATCCCCACCACGTTTTTTTGATAGAGCAGTTTGACATTTTCACTCCTTGACTAATGCTTTCGTCCAAAGTGACTAACAGCTGTGTGCCACATCCAGGAAAGTACAGCTGGGACCCTTGCAGGACTCGACCTGGCAACCTTCCGCTCAGGAGTTTATATCGTTATCCACTGACCCTCCCCCCGCTTAACAGAGCAATGCTCGGAGCAGATGCGTTTGCTGCCCGGGCCTCGTTTGTCACAGACGACCGGCTTGCCACCCCTGCAGGTGTCCTATGTGAAGGCCATCGACATCTGGATGGCCGTCTGCCTGCTCTTCGTCTTCTCCGCCCTGCTGGAGTACGCCGCCGTCAACTTCATCGCCCGGCAGCACAAGGAGCTGCTGCGATTCCGGCGGAGACGGCGGCACCTGAAGGTGAGCGGGCTCCGCCCCCCCTCCCCTCCCCTCCCCACTCCCTCCCCACCTCCTTCCTGTTAGAGTCAGCTGCCCCAGATTCTCATAGAATATTAGTCTTCCCAAAGATAGAGGGTCAGTGCGTGTGGGTGTGCGGCCGTGTGTGTCTTTATGGTCGCGTTTAGCCGTCCCATGGGGAGCAAAGCCTGAGAAAACAGGCATAGTGCAGTTCCGGACACAAATACAAACACATTTTTCTTCGCGCCTTCAGCAGAGCTGGGCCCAGAAGCCACCCTAAGCATAACAAGGCCAGAGGTCTTCTGCTTAGGTGTCTTGGGTAAAGATGGAGTTCCGTCTCAGATGCCAGTTCTGCTGTTCTGACCCGATGGCCTTGCATGTCGGACTCCCTTGGAGACCCAGCAAGGGGGCAGCCCTCGCCAAGTCGTTTTGTGTTAGCCTGCTTGTGTCGCATCAGAAGGACTTCGATGTCCAGCCCTGGGACAGAACGCTGACGGGTGCATGTGTAGCTCAGGTCTGCTGGGTTTGCGTTACCATCATGTTCCTGCCTGGTGTTCGCAGATGGGGAATTTGGCTTTAAAGGAGCTACTTTGTACTGCTTCAGCTCATTAGCTCAGTCAAAATCATTGACAGTCTGCAAGGAGGGTCTAGTGTATGTAAGGTCCCGTGAGAACGTCATGGGCTGGATAAAATCAAAATAAAGACATTCCCCCAGCACTATTCTACCGGCTGTCATTTGCAACTGATGATAGCGACAGTTTGTGGTCTGTTCACTAATTTTGGCCGACGTCCCAAATCTCCGCTGTAAATTATCCTTGAAATGAAAACATAACATCCGTTTCAGAAGAAGATGATCGCTTGAATATTCCCTTTGAAGGTGGTTTGGGGACCATGACAATGGGCCGAGATGCTGTCGATAACTCGGCTCGACATGCCGTGCATGTGGACCAGCACCCCCCACCACGTGAAACCATTCAAAGAACAGCTTGAATTCCGGAAAAGCCCGGAATAATCCAGAATCCCATTGTCACGGTCTCCAGTCCCACTGTGGGCTACTTGTAACAGGTGAAGATGGATTAATCTGCAGGCCCCAAGCTCCTTAAGGTCCAACAAGCTAAAGCGGGTCCAGTCAGTGACAGCGTCTCATCCACAGCTTACAGAGACCAGCAGAGCTACCAGATCTGACTGTGAATCGTAACCTGGTGTCAAAAAGTCCAGATTCCTGCTGGATGCACTCAGTGATGCTGACATTAGCTAATAACCGAGACTTGCTGGACACAAATCTGGACCATTACTGTCCCACACAAAAAACTATTAAGGGACTCATAACCAGGGACAGAATAATGCATAAGCTAGGGTCTAGGGTGCCCATAAAATCAGGAGCCCTGGCAGGAAAAACAGGGGCCCCAGACAGCAAAACACCACAGGATAAATGGAACAGTTAAAGTCAAATTTTACCATCCGCACCCCAGCCTCCACCCTGGCAACCCTCGGCAAATTTTGCCACAGAATATTGACATTGCGTCATTTTAAATTCCATCGTTTTCCTTTGGGTGAATGGCTCCTTTATAAAACGATATAAATAATCTCACAAGATTATAGTCAAGACGCTGACAGCTCGTAACATACGGCTTCCCTCCTGTTCGTTACACTGAGCAGTCTACCTCTGCTCATTTTCTCCACCGTTTTCTGTACGTGAGGCCACCCCACAGCAGCCTGGGTGAGACGTGTGATTTGGCATGGCGCTTCACTTAGCTACAACACAGGGCTGACAATCAGTCAGAGATCCCTTGGGAACCTCAGGCACCCCCCTGGACTGTGGTGTCCCAGCAAAAATGAGGCTCGTACGTCTCCTCCATCTGCTCCCCGGGGCCGCAGACGTGCTGGCAGGCCTTGGCTTGGCGTCCAATCTGACAGACGACGCGCCTGCCCAAGACCTTGGCGACAAGCCCCGCCGTGTGATTATGTGTCGTCCGCGGAACATTAAGTTCCACTAATGAGAGGTGGGGGGGTGCAGGCAGGGCCAGGGAAAGTGCGGCATCAAACCGCATCGACACCGGGAGGCCGCACCAATCCTCAGAGAGGAATGAAACTGAGCATCGCAGGAATCACTATTACATCAATGCTTGGTCCCTGGTCAACCATCTGTACCCAGAATCCCCAAGAGGACACCAGACTCCGTCCCCTGCCTAGCTACCTCTGTATAGCGCCTTTTCAAATTAACTTGCCTGACAATTATTCCCAGTCTGGCTTAAACCCAAAGGGGAGAGGAGAGAAATCCTCCATTATGCCTCTTTGACTCCATCCATCAGCTACAGTTGCTGACATATCACTGGCTGTTGTTATAAATCTGTTATTTCTATGGCAAAGTGATACGGCCTTTCCCCCTGCTCTCCCAGCCATCCTTTGTAAGGGGAGGACAGTCTTGGATGAAAGAATAGGAACTCCCCCTGCTGGTGGGAAGGGAGGATAGCGGCACAGTGCTGGGGGGGGGGGCAACATCTGCTAGAGATAAACAAGCCTTGAACAATAATTTAATATTCTGGAAATTAACATTTATATTGCCAGTCTATATTTCCGGAGTAAAAAGCCTTTAATAGTGCTGTGGAAGACAAGGTAATAAAATGGCAAGGGAAAAAATGCTTTAAAAAGTTACGCTTCGGTAATCACAGGAATTAAACAGCATGGACGGTGTGAGTTTGGAGAAAGAAAATATTCGGGATGAGCGCTGCTGGTGTGAAGAAATGAGCAAACGAACGGCACAGCAAATAGATCCGGGAAATAGATGACGATCGCGGAGAGCGGGACTCGGCGCTGCCCCGCCACCGCGCCCCTCCCGCCCGGGCGTGGGGGAGCAGCACCGCTCGGCCGCTAACAACGCGAGTCATTAAGGAAAAGCCCTCGATTGATCTGGGATAATCAAGTCGTTAGGGATGAGCTTCCCTCCGGGGACTCTGTGGTTAGCGATAGCTTTTTGTCTAGCCTTGTAAGCCTGGCAGATAAAAGTGAGGACTTCACCTATAAATCATTACACAGAGGTAACTGATGCTCTGTCCTCCCTGTCAGCAAAGAGCCCAAATCTCTGTAAGCGGGTGTGGGGTAAAGGTCCCCCCCCCCCCCGAACACACACGCACATGCACAGCAGTCTCCTTTGTTTCTTTCCTGAGTGGACATTTCAAACCCGCTTGTCCCCAGTGCCACAGTGCAGACAAAATCGTTCCCTTTATTTTTGCTGTACATAACTGGAATTTAAAAAGACCCCCCTGGTTATGGCTTTGCAGGAATGGCTCCCCTCAAAGCATCCCGCTAATGAGCAAAATTGTGCGGTATAAAAGTCACTTTGCATAAAAGCGTCTGGCATTCTGTTAATCATTTCATTGACTCCCACAGCAATTAAATGGCCTCGATTCCTCCTGATTAGAATAAACTTGTGAGGAGATGATATATAAATGGCTTTTTATGTGTGTAGGGGAGAAATAACAAGGTGACTAATGTGTGACTCTGCTCTGCTTATTTGCAGATGGATGGTTTTTTATAGTTTTGATAATGCAGTCAATAGCCAAGACCAGACCAGGGCGACGTGACATAATCTATGAAAATTAAACACTCTGATTCAGCATGGTGATCGCTGAATTTAACATCCCTGATTTCTAAGTCAAAAATTATGATTACAGCCTGGTGGAAAAATTAAAGGAATGTGTTACATTATCTTTACCTTAAACACCTACATCCTGCGCTAATTTGTGACATATTTAAAGGCCCTAAAGCATGAGTTTCATAATTAGAAGTGATCTTCCTGGTGTTTTGCATTGCTCAAAAATAGCTTGCATTTATCCTGCTTTCCCTGTGGTATTTTTAATCTAAAGGAGAAGTCATTAGAAAAGGACAAGATGGCCTTCCCTCATTTACACACACCGCCACGCCGCCCACCCTGTTGTCTGCAAATGTAATTCGCTGGAATGCAATCCGCAAGTAGTTATTGCACGTTAAATATATTTAAATACAAACGATGTTGTAGAACGGAACTCATAGGGACACCTTCAGGAATGGCTTATTAGGGCAACATGTGCGATGGAACGGGGAGCGAAGCATAGAAAAGTGTATTCGGTGTTGCTAATGTGCCTGTCAGTAATTATACACTTAGAGGGCCCCCCCTCAGTTTACAAGATATACACAGTACAAGTAAAGGAGGACACTGATAATTAATCCAATTGGCTCATGTTTGTGGTTCAAGGGATGTGTTCTAATCGACTTCTCTTCTGTTTCGTTTGCTTCTTTCTGTGTTTGTGTGTGTGTGTGTATATATGCATGTATATATATATATATATATATATATATATATATATATATATCCAAAATACTATTACAGCAGGTAAAAGCAGGGTATCCCTGTGCAATGTAACTGCTGCTAATATTTTCAGACTTAGCTGAGTTTACATAGCCGGTGTACATTAAATAAGGACACACCGCACCTGGAGGAGGGTTTTGGCTTCACGTGAACTGGCCTTTTTTCAGGACGCTTGAGACGGAGACCAAAGTGCAGGATTCTGCCCAGTATCAATCCACTGCCTGCGTCCGGTCAGGGGAGATCTTTCCTGGGGAGAGATCTTTAGAGTCGTAATAATATTGTTATCGCTCCCAGGTCTTTCTGTCTGAAATCGCTGGCTTGCTTTATGTTACCAAATCAAATATTTAATGTTCACATGCACGGTCTAAATTTAATTGCAATGTAATGTCTATATCTATATAGGACACTCAGTGTAAAACTGACTTGTGCGTTGACTTATTAAACGAATGATGATTGTTTAGATGTGTGCAGATTAATTCCGGCTAAATGCCGGTTTCTGAATTCCAGCAGTGCGGTACATTGGGAGTGTGTCAACAGTGAAATGCCAGCAGGATTTTTTTAAGTGCACCGTTCATTTTGGGAAAGGGACCCGGACGGCTGATAGGCACCGTCCCATATATATCAGACGTGTGATAAAATGCACGCTGGCACCATCTGCACGGCCAGCGCCTGTAACGTATGGCTGGGACACCTGACCAGGAGCACAGGTAGAGGTAGATGCAGCCCAGCCAGACGGGTCTGTAACATTCCAGGAAAAAAAAGCAGGGACCGGGTGGGGGGGGAGCAGGTTGACAGAAGGATTCCTTACAGATGCACACTTGTCCGAAGTGTCGCGCCTGTTAATCTCTGCCGTTAATCGACTGGCCAGCGGCAGCGACATCACTGTATGAGTCACGCGCCAAGCCCCCGCTGCCAGGTAGGGAGGGGGCCCTTGACGACGATCAAAGTGCCCTCCCCCCCCTCCTAGCGATGGCTCACGTTCCCGGGGCTGGCCGTAAATCGGCCTCTGGTGCTACTTGAAGGATGGGACTATGTTTTTATTACCACCCCCCCCCCCCTTCTGAGTTGAGAATTCGAGCACATACTGGCGCAGAGTGGGGGGGCTGAGCTGTAATGGTGCATTTCTGATTAGGGTAGAAGGCAATGAATCGGGGCGGCTGGGGGGGGAGGGCGGCGGTGCAGGAGGAGCTGGGTCCTCTTTAAAGGCCCACGTCACGTCGCAGGGCCCAACGCATAAATCACACAGTGGGGAGAAATGAAGGAGGCCGTCCGCGGTAAACGCAATCGGCAGACCGGGGGCCCCTGAAGGACAAAGGGAGGGCAGGGCGGCTGCCGGCACTGGCATAGTGGCGGAATTCGGACCAGATCTCCCCATCCTTTGTCCGCGCGCCGATTCGGCCTGACTTCCACCAGTCCCGTCATAAATGCGGAGTCATAACGACAAGGACGGGAAGAGCGGGAAACGGCGGCTAAAACCAGATCTGTGTCGCAGCAGAGCGTGGGTCCTGATTTAGTAAGAAGACGGGGGGGGGGGACAGGCCGCTTCCGCCTGTCGCAGAAATTCCACCTTAAACCGAAAGAGGTAAAGGTGACCCGGGCCACCCACTCTTCCTGCCTCCTTTTTAGCCGTGAAATACTTTACCGGTCAGCAGAAATCTTGCGTGATGAATTTGGTAGAACTTTTTGTTTTGCATGTAGCATAGAAAGGAGGTATAAGAAGGCATTTGTGCCAAGGAGATGAAAAAGCTCCACGAGTTGGCCAATGGAAGCAGAACCCGCAGCCCGTCGGACTCACGGAACCTGCAGGCTGTACCCTGCTATCCAAGAAGTCATATCCACATCCCTATACAGATGGGATCTACAAAATCACACTGCCATCTGACAGCACTTACACTATTGCTCTAAATGATTGGCACCCCTGAACAACTGGAAATGTACCAGCTGTGCGTCATCAGACTATGACCTGCACAGCATTAAAGGTACCTTAAAGATATCTAGTTGCACACCCTTTGGTAACAATGGCAGCCTCCAAACATTTCTTGTAGGTCTCCACTGGTAGTTTCTTGCACTCTTTAACTGTAGTTTGTTCCGGCTCTTGGAAGCTTGCATAACTGCTTGTCCCAACGGCAGATTCCAGCTTTTTTCTACGATTTTCAATTGGATTGAGATCAGGACTCATTGCTGAACAGTTCAAAACAGTCCAGTTTACTTCTTCAGTGAATCTTTTGTGCTGTTGGATGTGTGCTTTGGATCCTTGTCGTGCTGGAGGACCCATGATCTTCAACCCAAAGTTAGTTTCCTGACACCAGGTATCACATCTCACCATAAAACATCTCAGTAGTCCTGTGATGTCCTATGATTCCTTTAATACATTCAAGGCTTTCAGTATCAGAGTAGCAAGCAGCTCAACAACATTACAAATCCTCAATCCTAGTCAACCATAGGTAGGAAGTTATTTTCCGCAGAAGCTTCATTGGCCTGCAATGCCAAACAGCTGTCCTTTGGTTTCGTCTTCCATAGAACATTTTGCCAGAAGGACTGTGGTTTTTCTAGGCAGGTTTTGCGAAATATCAGACAGGCCTTTTAATGTGTTTCTTTCCTCATAAAGCCCTTCTTGGTTGAACAGGTTGAACCCATCACTCCAGCTGGCTCTAGGTCCGCCTCAAGCTATGGATGTTTCATGTGGTATTTGTTGCACAGTTTGCACCAACCTTCGAAGGCTCCTCTGAACAATTTCTCTCTTCCCATCATGTCCAGGAGGGTCTTGATAGTTCCATGAGCAGCAAACTTCTTAATAACATTGCAGCCTACTGAAACAGGGATGCCAAGGTCTTTGGAGATGGCCTTGTACCCTTTAGAATCCATATGCTTGGTGATCATAGCATTTCTGATGCTCTCGGAAAGCCCTCTCATCTTTACCTCATAATTCTTTAGATAATTCAAGTTCTGTGAGCGTTTCTGTTTTGGTACTTTTCCTCTAATTCTTATTTTTTTGTCATTTGTTACTGTTTCATCCTTTGCTTTTCCATGTCAAACATATGAGTGTATTTAGACCTAAGCTGTCTCCCGACACTTTATGTCCAAGATAAATTATAAATTATAAATGATATGCATAAAATTCAGGAGTGCCGATACTGTTGACCAGAACTATAAAAGGCCAATTATTTAACATTCTCATTTTTAAGGTACATAAGTATGAAAATGTGTGTTTACATATTTTAATTCTATGTAATTCTTTTTTTGTATTTAACCAAGGAAATGAAAAAGCATGTCATAAACATTTTATAAGCTAGATACTCAGCCGACTCTAAGGTGAACTGCAGCTTCACTTTACTGCTTACAGCTATTTCATGCTGTTCCTTTTTCTTACTGCAGTATTTTTGGTTGAGTATTTTATGCAGGGCTTCCTCGGCACCCATATTCCCGAAGCTGCTCCATCACTACAGTTTACTTTCAGTCTGAGAGAAATGCAGACCCCTCATCTGTTCCCTTTACATATTTCGATTGGTCCATTTGTGGGCGTGGGACCTAGTGGGCGGGGTCCCATGCGTGTCCGGCTGTGTTGCAGGAGGATGAGGCTGGAGAGGGCCGCTTCAGCTTTGCCGGCTACGGCATGGGCCCCACCTGTCTGCAGGCTAAGGACGGCATGGCCATCAAGGGCAACAGCAACAATGCTCCATCCTCGGCCAGCCCGCCGGAGAAGTCGGTGGAGGAGATGCGCAAGCTCTTCATCAGCCGCGCCAAGCGGATTGACACCGTGTCCCGCGTGGCCTTCCCCCTCGTCTTCCTCATTTTTAACATTTTCTACTGGATCATCTACAAGATCATTCGCAGCGAGGATGTGCACAACCAGTGAGTACCTGGCAGAGGAGGCCACGCCCCCACCACGGCCTCTCACACCCGAAACTCCGCCCTCACCACGCCCACACGCTTCTGGCGGGGCCCTTTCTGCAGAGGTATACATCAATATTTGTTGTTTCTCTCTCTCTTCCCCAAACCCCTTTTTCTGAGTAATCCGGACTTGTGCAATAGCAATGCAGTAAAATGCATGAAATATGAATGTGGCAATATATTTACTAAAAGAAACATTAATGACAAAAATTAAATATTAGACTTCTACGGACACGTTCAGAAACATTTAAGAACTTCAGCTCTGATGGGATAAAAAGTATCCGAAATGAAGGCGATGCTCTTCCAAGACTTTATTTGCGACTGCAAGTCATAAATCCCGCATTACGTGAATTATAAGGGCGAAACCTACTGCACTGTAATATATACTCAGTATATATATTTACTGAAATGTACAAAGTGATATTTCTTCGACGCTAGGCAGTTGGAATTGGAACTTTCAGAGGCTTTGAGACCGTTTGGTGCTTCCAACAATAACGCGATACAGAAGACACGCGGTGAATCGTCCTATATATGGAAATCTGCTTTAATGTGTGTATTTCGCGCAATTGTCAACGCTTCCCCTCCACACCTTTCTACCCCTGGCCAAAAACTGAAAACCTATAACGGGGTTTAACACCGAGCTAATCGAAAGCTTGACAAATGTGGTTCGAAGATGTGCTGTTTAAACAAGCCGTCGATATACACGTGTTCCTTTGTCGATCCTTGATTTAATTTTATTTATTCGGTATTTGTAACGCTGTGCCAAGTTTACCTCACTTTTCTGTAATGCCAAACCTCTTTTTGTTTGTTTGTTTGTTTTCGGTACCTTGTTATGATGAAGTATGTCAGGGGTGTCGCGTTTTAAGCGTCGGTTCTCTTTCAGTCGGTTTAGTCGTTTACGCGTCTGTTTCGCGTCCATTTTGCTGCTTTAAATCCGCATAAGCTGCCGGTTCGGTTCGATGCCAAGGCGCCGGTCGGCCTTGTTAGAACCCGTGCTTCCTATCTCACCGTGCAATGCATCACACGCAGTAGTGCTTCACTGACACGGAATCAGTCTAAAGTCACGAGTTGTTCGACGGGGTGGTTATTTTAACAGAGGTACAGGCCATGTCCAAGTGTGCAGGCAGCAATTCCTACCACCAAGGCTGTAGTGCAGTTTCCAAAACCACCTTTTCACCGCTGAACCCTCATTATTCACATCAGTCTAATCGTTTATCAGAATTTTAATTATACACATGAAGCGCCCACATGCAAGTTAAGATAAGTAATACGTTCAGTATGATGGTTTAAAATGGCTTTAAAAGCATGTATTTTACGACAGTGTAATCTGCTGTTGATCAGATATATTTTACAATATATCTATAAACAAAGGTTATGCCCAAGACACTGAAAACGTAAGTATTGTCTAAGGGATTTCTATGCAATGCCCACAGTACAGAGTTTTAAACGCCAGAGTTTAGCAACACAGTCAAACATAAACGTAGAGTAATTAATCCCGAGTGGCTCTCCGTGATTTGTGGCCATGATTTAAATTGAGAAACAAGACAAAAAGTCCACAATAAGCTAACACCACTTCAAATCTGTTTTAACTATGCATGGCTAGTGGTATGCAACGTTAGGTTTGACTTTGATCTAAAACACATATTGCCAAATTTAATTGTATTGCCCCCCGCGACTTGGTTGAGAACCAAAGATTTATTTTACTATGCTTTTCTCTGCGTCTTCCTTTTGTGGAAATGCATTAAAATAAAATGCTCCACGTTTATAAGAATATAAAGAAAGAAGATAAACATATTTGTGTTGTCCCATTTCATTCGGTTTTATTTTATTCATATTTTATTAAAGTAAGTCTTTAATTTTCACCCATACAACGGTTGTTCTTAAATAGTGGCAGTATTGTGAAATATGTCATTGACAGCGTCTGTCTGTTAACTGGGGGTCATTTGGAAAGTCATCGTTCACTAATATGTCGTATTTGTATCATGGCAACCTCTTTTAAAATGTATGTATATCAATAACTGAAAGTGCAACGGAGACCGGAATGAATCTGGCTGCAGAAGCGCTACAAAGGCGCAGTTAGCAGCTGAACAGGAACCGAACTGTCATTCTTCCAGGCCGACAGTCGCGTCCGTTTCTTTTCACCGGCTTAAATGCTGCTGCAGATAACATTGTTTCCAAAGCATATCACTCATTTAATTCGCTTAATATTTCCGAAGAGAGGCGGAAAATGAAAGAGGGAATGTGTGTGTGTTGTAATTGACTGAGAATGCGGCGTGAGGCTCTGACATTAACGCACACAGACTTATTACATTAGCTTAGTACATTTAAACTCCGAAACAGCATCCCCTCCTAAATCAACGTGACCCATCCATATAAGCTTGAGGAAACAACATTGCCGATTTCAGTCCCTAACTACAACGCCTTGTGCATATATAAACACACATAGAAACCCAACAAGGGCATTACCAGGCGGGGGGTATTAACATGTTCACACCCCTTATTTTACATGTAAGCTGATTTAGTCTGATTGCACCAGTACCAATTTGGTCGATTGTGCCCCCCTGCCCCCCTCCACCACATAACTTACAGGTAAAAATGTCATCATTCTGATTATATACTGCCGCCCAATACTAACTGAAAATGTGTTCAATGATGCCACATGTTGCAAAGCTCTTGGCCATTGTTAACAATGAGACGACTTTAGGACAAGAATAAATATATATGCAAACATAAATGCAGTGGAAAATACAAATTGATTTAAAATATTTGTTCTCAGAGCACAAAGGTTGCGTTTGATTTGCGAAGCATGCCTTTTTGTGATCTTCCTCACAATAATCCTTATTTAAATGAAAGAATCTTTGATTCCGCAAAGTCCATCATTTCAAAACCTCTAATACTGATTGCTACAGCTACGGTGAATGGAAATTGCTGAAAATAATGTCCCTGAAATCATTCATTGCTGACCCTCATCTATTGAAAAAAGGCTTTTTGTTTTGCACAAGTATGGCCTTAATTTAGTCATTTTAATAATTTGCTTATAATGTGTCTTGGCACAAAGTGCATATCTTAATTTGCCATAATACCAGAGTCCCACTTTATTCTTCTGTTCTATTTATAATTCTGGAAAACAGCTAATATTTTGCATGTATAGAATATTTAAAAAAAAAAAGGAAACAATGTCAGATATTTTTGGCTTGTTCAAAAATGTGAGCTATTTGAAGAAAAAAAGGAATGTACAATTTCTGCTGTATCTGTATATAACTATTTATTGAAATGTCATAATGCATATTCAAATTATAATTAAAAGTTTTATGAGAAAAAGCCCCTACCTGTTTTCGAAAATGTCAAGGTTGTTGGAATTGAGATTTTATTTATTTTTCCTCAGTTCAAGGAGATCTGTGTAACCTTGGGATTAAAAAAACACAATAAAAAAACTGACCTAGACTGTACTTTTTTAAAGTCTAACTAACAATCATCCAGCCTGAGAAACTGTTTCCTCTCTGATGTTCAATGTAAATATTTATATTGATTATTGCACAGACAGATTTTAATCAATTGCACTGACACTACTTCAATCTGTGTTGTTAAAAGGATTGCTTATCCAGAAACACAGCGTCTTCCCAGTGGTTGAAAATATATGTGCGTGACAATGCCTGGAGCAGTTTCCCAACCCAGTCCTCGGGGAACTCCAGACACGTTTTTGCTCCCTCCCAGCTCCTAGCCAACCAGGAACACCGAATACCTGGTACAGGGGCGATGGCAGCTGAGAGGAAGCAAAAACGTGGACTGCCCAGTGTTCCCCAAGGACTGGGTTGGGAAGCACTGATCGCAGGTGCTTCACAATATATGCAGTCAGTCTTTCAATAAATCTGGCAGAACATTTTCAAGGGCTCTCTTATCTTTGCATTGCCTTCATCATGAGATCTAAGAGACAGATATGGACAACAGTTTCTCACCTGCTGTAGGGTTATTGCTCATCTCAACATCCAAAATGAGAACAGACCTCCAGGTTGGGGCCATTTTATCCATCATACTGAAATAACTGGCTATATTCCAGTCTAGAAAAGACTTTTTTGTCCAAATAAGTAATCATTTAGCTTCTGCAGTTTGAGATTTCTGCTTTCCGGATCCATACCATCACCACATCACGAGTAACGCAAAGTAAGACCCAGTGCTACTCAAACATTAGCATTTTCCTAAGTTTCCATTAACACTTACTTCCAGATGCAAACAGCACTGTGGGGGGCATTTTAGTACATCAGCATTTCCCAACCAGTCCTTGGGGACCCACAGCCTGTCTGCATTATTACTCCCTTCCAGACAGTCCAAAGTTCTGTGCCCTCTCAGGCAAATGCTGGGGAGAAAACCGACACCCTTATCAAGTCTCTTCAAGTATAACCTACATAAACAGTAAGATGGGACAGGTTCACCATGACTGTCAGGATAAACATTTGCGAGTAGCGATACACTTAAGGAATTGGAGTGGTCGAAACTCCAAGGTGAGCACCGTTTCTGCTGGGACCACCGGGTCTTCCTCATTCATAGACGACCAGACACTTGAGAAGCACCTCTGGGTGGTTTCAGACCAAACAGTTGTTCAGCAGCCAAGAATGGTTTTAAAACCCCAGCACCACAACCATAATAGCAAAAATGAAAACCGGCACCAAAATCGACCCTAATCTAAGGACACCCAAAAGTACCATAATCTAGTATTTAAAGCAGATTGCGAAAAGCTTCTGGACAGTTCATAACCAGAAGGAGAGGATCAACACAGGGGCCTCAATACCTAATAACGCCAGTCAAGACCAGGTCAGAATAAACTTAATAAACAGAAAGATGTAATGTGTAAGCCGCAGAGAATAGCCAACCCCTAACCAAAAAGGTTCCCTGTTTTAGCACTAGATTTTCACACAGGAGCTCCAGTGAAATTGGTGTGAAGCAGCACCTTTGATTCATCGAAATCCAGGGGTCCCCAATTCCAGTGCCAGAGATTTCCCTCTCAGAACACCTACAAAGCCTGGCAATTGGCAGATTAATGTGTCTGAGCTGAGAAACCTGCAAACTGCTGGACTGCGGAATTTCGGGACCAGAACCAGGGGAACTGTGATGCAACCTCACCCACCTTGTTCTGGCAGGAACACAACCCTCCTACCCTAGTGGCTTAGTTACAACTACAAGTCAGACATTTACCCCAACCTAAAAGCCAAGCCATATAACACTAAAAAAAATGGACAGAAAAATTCATCCAAATGTAGATCAAATCAGACCAGCAATAAGGGCACATTTCAAATTGGGCTTAGACGCCAAAGCAAATCTACACTTTATTTGTACATAAGTGGAATGGGATAAACAGAAGGCACAAGCATTTGTTTTTACAAAAACAAAATCATTTAGACCTAAATATGAACCAGACAGTGGTTTGACCTAAAAAAAGAAAAAAAGTTTGCATTAAAAGTCGAATTTGGTTCATTCATTAGCTCAGTTGTTAAAATGCTGCCTGTCAGATACCATTTAGCTTTGTGGTGAAAATATTCTGTGCTTGGGTGGGACTGAGAGGGGAAGGTAGCAATACACAGGATTGCCCAAGTAGTAAAAACACGTTCCTTTAAGAAACAGAGAACGTTAAAACCAGTCCGGGTTATCGATTCAAGTGGCTGTGCCCCCCCCTCCATAATTACAAGTTCAGAACGTAAAAACCAGCCAGAAGAGAAGAGAGAAGTCATCCAAATCAGGTTGGGATCATATTCACAAAACCCCAGAACTGAAGATGAGATAAGCTGGGCCAGAAGTCACCCGCACCCCTCGGGTCAGAGCGCGGGCAGTGCTGAAAGCTCGTCACTGGCGCGGGCCGCTGTAGCGGCTGTCACCGGACCCGGCACCTCGCCCTGCGCCAAAGCTGGGCTTCTGGGCCCCAGCCCCACGGGTCGGCGGGCCTCTGATGCCTCCGGGTCGGTCCCGCGGGCCGCCTGGGCCCCGGGGGCGGGTGTCCCGCCGCTCTCCCTCGCGGGCCGAGCGAGTTTTCTTCTCCTCCACATTCAGGCGGACATCTCCGCGGAACTTGATGGGCTGAAATAAAAAAAGAAAAAAAAAAAAAAGAAAAAGGGGGTCACTATAACGAGGCAGCCCAACAGGGGCAGGGGCGCGTGCCGGCCGGAAGCCGCCGCGGAGGCCGGAAACGTACCCGGCTGCTGAGGATCTTCTGCACGGGCTCGGAATCGTCAAACACGACGAACCCGAAGTTGGGCAGCTTGCCGCCGCTGTTGATGCGCAGCTCCAGCACGGTGCCGTATTCTAGGGGGTTCCAGGGACATGCCAGTCAGTAAAAGGAGAGATTAGTTGGGGGGGCGGGGAAATTAGTTGAGACAAAGGGACCACGACTCACGTTCGAAGAACTCCTTGAGGTCAGCCTTGTCCACGTCATGTGGCACGTTGCCCACAAAGAGCTGCTGGCTGTCGGGATACCTGACCACACGGCGCAGCTCCGAGTCCCCAGCCTCACCCTCACGAGCTAAAGAGACAGCAACGGGGTTCCAACACTGAGGCGGCACAGGCATTGGGATTCAGAAAATGAAGGTGGGGGCGGTGCTTACCTCCAGGCCGAGGGCCCCTGTGAGCTGGTGGGGGCCCCGCTCTCTGCTCACGGGGCCGCTGATCCCGCTGCGGCCTCTGTGGGGCGCTCTGGGCTTCCGTCTTTGCTTCTACCCGGGGCTATGACAATTGAAGAATTTAACCTGATTAGTACGACTCATGACACTTATGAGACAAAAACCACAATATTTCTCATGACCTTGAATGTACCACCTCACAGAAACTCACCAAGAACACCAAGGCAGCACTACGGTGACATGCAAGACATACCTGTACTGCTGGGACTTTGACCACATGTGGTGGGATTCCTGAGGCTGGGACCACACCACCAGGTGGAATATTCTTACTGGTGACAGAGGCCCAGGAGAAAGGCTGTGGACAAGACAGGAAATCACGAGGAGCACAGACCCCATATCCAGCAGTATCGTACGGCAAACCGACATAGCATAGAACCACCCTTAATCACCCCGAAGGCGATGAGCACTCTGATAATGTCCATATTTCAGACTGATCTAAGGCTGTGCAACATCTCCTCACGATTAGACTCCAATTATATGGCGCATGTGCAATAATCACCAGGGCTTTAGGTGACAGTCGAAACGTTTGTCCAGATGGTCAACTTCTCTCCAGTATATGGAGATTTACTTACACTCACGATCTGGTATGCAGATTAATAGTACGCCTAAAATATTAGGCGACAAACACCCAAAAGTTAGCACATCTGTATGAATTTAGCGTATGCTTATTAAATTCGCTTAGCGGATCACGCCACATGGTACCATTTTGGTAAATCGTGGAAGCAATAAGCACTGAAGTCACGGTGAGGAAAGGGACAGCTCAGCAGCCATAACATTTTCTAAAAGGGGAGATATTGTGGTTAAACGGGGCAAAAAGACATCGGCGGCGTGGTGGTACTCGTTTCATAAACGTCGGCCATTAAAGTGTGACAAGTACCGTGCGACAATGTCTTTGTACCTTGTCTAACCGCAGTGTCTCCCCTCCTAAAAGAGCTGCGAATCTGTCCCCTTCTCCACTGCTCATCGCTTCCATGACATACCGAAACAGCAGCATGTGACGTACTCTGCTAACAATTTAACAAGCACATGGAGACGCCAGATCTATAGATTATGTAGCCATGGACTGACGTAACATCACATTGCCGAATGCCAGATCTTTCCCCATTTCAGGTCCTTTCAGTAGACTAGCTCTGGTTGGTTTACGGTCCCTTCCTCCACACCAAATAAACTGGTCAAGGCATTACTATTAGCAGCATCAAAAGGAAGGCAAAAACCAAACATTTACTCAACTACCAACAACTCAAACTTCCCTCAGGTTTAATATCTACAGTCGAGGGAAACATGGTTTCTTTAACTTAAACATGTCAGGGAAACCCTTTAGTAGGGGACGTACGCCGACACAATGGTCAATACCGTGTGACCGCGCACCACAATATGGACTGCACTATACTGTGAACACCACGAGAAGTCAACAGCCTACTTAATACATTTAAAAAAACACACACACACACACACACACACACTTCTTCCAAGCTTCATACAGTGCAATTAAAATTATATAATTATCAGTTCCCAAGTAGCTATCCCATGTAGTCACCATGATATCCATACAGTGATAGCCATAATGGTTTCTCCCAGCAGACCCAGCTAGTCACAGGCGGGACCACGCATTTGCACGCCCCCACCCCAACCACTCCCAGCATTCCTGGCGAATTTTTGACACACCCTCAGACACTGGGTGCCCCTAAACGAAACGCTTCGCGGGAAACCGGAGAGCGAGACACCGGCCATTATCGCCACCTGACACCAGCAGAGAGAGCTGCCCTCATTTCAGAACGCCGCCACCTATTTAAGGCGGCGCCAAGCGCCTTTATCAAGCTGTAACCTGACCAATCAGCATGCGTCACAGCAATTGCTTGAAAACTGGAATCTAGCGGCTCTGAAGGAGGATTCCGGCTGAACGCCCAAGCTAAAAATAGACCAACTCAGTAAAGGGATTATTTTAACGGGCCCATTTGTTGGCCGCCTCGCGGCGCGTTAGGGGTGAACGTACCCGAGCCTCCTCCGGCATGACAGGTGCCGGGTCTGCGGGTGTGGGGGAGGCCGGGCACTTCTCCGCCTGCTCCTCCACAGGGGGTTCAGGTGCAGAGTCCAACTCCGCCTTCAGGTCCGCGGCGACCTGCTCCGGCTCCGCTGCCGGCTCAGGCTCCTGCACGGGTTCTGCTTCCGGCTCAGCCTCGGGGGTTGTGGCACACTCGGGCTCCACGCTGAAATGGCACATGCGTTAGTCAGCCACCAACAGCTCAGGCAAGCCACCTGGGGCCAGGAGCTCTACATGCAGGTGCCTGCTGGGCAGAATCGGCGTTCTAAACCATCTACTTCACCAGTTCCATCAGGTTCAATTAAACCACGTGAAAGCAGTCAAATACATACAGTCTTGCCCGTTTTCACTAAAATTACCAGCCAGGCAGCATAAACGGCTCAATAAATCAAAATGGAAGGAGAGGGCAAATACCATGGCGTCTGTTGGTATAATTCTGCAGATTCTTCTTGTACCCCCTCGGGTGAGTTAGCCCTCTCTTCCAGCTCCTCTACATCTTCTTCAGACTCTGCAAAAAAATGAACATCCTCTCAGCTACATTAGGACAGATAAGCAAGCAGGCATGTCCAAGACAATTAGATTAAAATAGTCTCACCTTCTGGGGGTTCGGAATCAGAGTCGCCAAAGACCTCATCCTGATAGCGGAAAATATCGTTGTGTACGTAGAACTTGTTTGCAACGGTTCCCTGGAAGAGAAAATCATTCACAGATTGTTCCACTAACACAGCTCATCCTCAAAAGGTTTGTCCCTGCTGAGAACATCCAGCTTTAGAAGCCAACATCTGGCTGCTGCCCAGCACTCTGCCAGCAGGGGGTGGTAGAGGTCCCTCATGACAAGGAGCTCCAGCATCTACAAGAGCCTCATTTCCTTGGGGTGTATTGGAAGCAGATACTCTACCTCAGCTACCACCCACGATTAAGACTTCCGAGATCTCAAATTGTCTCCATCACCACGCCGAAATCTTTGTGAAGACAACCAATAAGGGGAGAATGAAGCCAGCCTACCTCTGGGGCCAGAACGAAGGTCTGCATAAACTTCCTCATAGGCTGCATGTTGTTGGACAGCTCCCCCATGACCTGGACCACCACTCCCTCATTCAGGGTGGCGTGGGCGTCCACGTGCCGTATCTTGGTGTGGCAGTCCCGGAAGCCCAACGCCATGACCTTCTTGTGGATTTCCTGGAAGAAGAGACGGTGATTGCAGCCTGAGACTACAAGCTGACTTAATGTGAAACTCTTAGCCGGAAGCAACAAGTCAACCTCCGCAACATACTAGGGCACATTTCTGAAGCGTCCAAGCACGTCAGGCCTATGAAGGTTGTTTTCGCTCTTCAACCTACACATCTACTGGATATGACTGAACCACACAATAACATTTCCCCAAAAGCCACCTTCTGCATCAACCTGTTGCAGTAGATCCTGCTACACAAATGGCATTTTTCAGATCCACCAGAATTCAGGATCAATAAAAAGTCTGTCAGATCTCTCATCTTCGTGACAACCCTACACTGGCCAAAACAAAAGGCACTGCCCTCCTGTACCCATCTGCCATTTCTAATCCTTACCTTTGGTGTCACCCAAACACCAACTCAGAGACACAGAGATACAGAAAAGCTAATTGAGAAAACTCAAGCCGCAAATCATAAGCCGGAACACAGTTAATATTTTACAGCATACAAAAGGTGGCATTTTAAATGGACATCTCTCTACCACAGCAAAGAGACAATTAACAGAAAGTGTCGATTTCCAAAGTTGAGGACACAAAAATTTAAAAATTGCAAAGCGCTTTTTGCTAGTAATCATTAACCCCATGATCACGTCAGTAAGATATGTCTGACTGGCTGGGTACTTACAGCCTGCCCGTAAACTGCCTCTGCTGGCTTGCCATTGTTGTCCAGTCCTCCGTGTACATAAGAAGAATTCTTGCCGTAAAATCTAAAAACAGAAAAAGAATGCATTGCACACAGTGGTTTTCCACCCGATTTCCATGTGCCTACAGCACAGTACCAGGGTATAAGGCAAAGGAAGAACAGAGGTAGCAATCCTGGCTTACCTGTGAAGGTAGTCAGGCGCCTGATTAAGGAGTGTGTAGTACTGTCGGACAAACTCTCGCCCGACAAGCTGGGCACTTGGCTTCTCCATCACCATTTCTTTGGTCAGCTGGTTTGGACTACAAAAGAAATCCAAATTAGGACAATGTAGGAGGGGGGGGGTGAATGAGAATTGTCAACGAGTCTCAGATGGTTCAGCGTCCTGACAATCGTCCCAAAAATAAAGTCAATACTCGTGCCAGAAGGTCAGACGACTGGATTATGCGAGAAATCTGCCAACTCCACCTGCTCCGAATCAGCCATCTGCCTTCGCAGGAGCCAAGAGCCCACCACCCCACCCCCGCATGGGCTAAGCTTAAATGACAGCCGAGGCCGCACGTCTACCCCCCGCCCCCCCATCAGACCGCCGTAAACTCCGCGGGGGAGACACGGCGCAGTCGTGCGTTTTCATGCAGACCATCTACGAGCAACATCCAAACAGATCTATAACAAAGGAAGCTCAGTTTTCGACACCCGAGACAGGAGGAGGCCCGACCACGCTGCCATGTACAATTGGAACCGCTTCATCAACGTAAATGGCAGCCTAGTTAAAAACGGGTCAGCTGCATTTTAAAAATTTACACCGAGAAGAAGGCTCTAGAAGGCGACCAGCTGACATCATCGGGAAGGACCGGATTTAGGGGACTGGGTGCGAACGCGGCCGGTTAGCGGAACACCGAGCCGCCCGGTTGCCGCTCTGTCGGAACCGGACGGGCAGATCAGGCAGCCGCCTCTCGTTTGCACATTGCGAACGTGGCCACGCTCCGTGAGAGGGAGCCCACCCCAGCGCACCGGGGGTGGCCGCGGCGGCCGGGGCTCCGAGCACATGGCCCCGGAGGAGACGCCGAGCCGCCATGTTTCCTGCGGCCTCGAGCCCCTCGGCCGTGCGAGGAAGCGCGCGCGCCTGCTCGCGACGCCCAGTGCGCCGCCGCCGAGCAGCCAAAAATAGATTCTAGATAAATTTACTACTAAACTTACTGCACACACAGACAGACACGTACGGAAAACAAAATCCACAACTGGACACCTATAACCACTCAGCACGTACGGACGTTCCGGGAACTACACACAGCCGCTTGGGCGTCTCAAACCTAACAGATTAAAATAATATATCGATGTTAAAATAAAAAAAGTAAATGCAAGACCGTCTAGGTAGGGGATCTGTGCATCTTGGTGCGCATCTTACATTACCGAACTGTTACATGACCCACTGCAGTTACAGCCGGATAACGATCACCAAAACGAATGCGATTTAACCACTGGGCTAATAACACCGAAAGCAATGTGACTATGAATAGCTCAGGCCGGATTAAATAACGTTAGCCACTTCGTTTTAGAGCTGAACGTACCTCGACCGTACTGAGAATATCATAGACAATATAGCAGGAACACTCTCAAACAGAAGTCTGCCTTTACGAAAAAATCACATTTTAAAAAGTAATTATCCAAAAAATTAATCTTACCAGAGGATAAGATCGGATATGGGCAACACTTCACCCACGACCTCCAGGCAGTAAGATTACTGTATTCCGGCAGCCGAAGAGCGTGCTCGACCGGCTTCAGTTATAGCGAAGGTACAACCTAATTCTGCGTGTGCACGTCCAGCCAGCGCCCCAATGAATTAACAGCGCAGCAAATTTTCCGCCAATCAGGAGCGGAGTTCCGCGCACAGACGCAAAAATCTACCAATCGTTTAGGAGTCATGTGTTGGAACGTGTCAAGCGATTGGAAAGAATATAGCAAGTTTCTTTCCAGACACAAAGCAATAGCCAATCGCAACCGGCAATGAAACGAATAACGTAGGCAAAGATGCGCCTTATACTGACTTCGGTGGATAGTTTGAGCCGAAATTCCGCGTCACGGGCCGGGTTACCGACTGTTTCGCGGCAAAAATTGGTTCAAAATGAAACGATGTCACAAATGATGCAAGAAATGGCATATTTAGTTGTGGATATTTTGTACTGCACTAACTGAAATGTGTATATATACTTCTTAAACCACAAGCTCCTGAAACCATTTCTGTGCAGTGGAGGCATCAAGATTTAAGCAGTTTCCTCCAGTATAATACAATTTATTCTGATTCTGAAGATGGAGTAGGCGTGGTCGCATATACTGCATATGATTTATACTTGCTTCTTTTTTTAAATTTTTTTTGATCGCTTGTACAAGTAATACTGACTCCAGAAAAAAATATATTTTAATTAAATATAAACATCAAATATAGTTAGCAATATAAGAAAATAATGGAAGGCCAGCATGGTTGAAGGTTCGAATCTCACCTCCTGTATCTTCTCACAAGCTTCCCACAGTCCAGAGATGCATGTGGTGCGAACTGCTGTCCCATCCAGGGTGGACTCGTGTCCTGGGGATTGATAAAAAGAAAAGACTATATAAGTAGATTTGCATATATATATATATGTATATATGTATGTATGTATATATATATGCATAACAGTAGCTCATGATGTCGTTATAATATATCTGCACTATTGTGTGATATGCAATATCAAAAAAGTCCTGGTAATAGAACGATAGGTCATA
>JAODKL010000002.1:10425706-10437602 GCA_026780765.1 Petrocephalus schoutedeni
ATGTCCCCACCCTCCACCCCCCCCCCCCCAACCCAGAAACTCCCCCACACCTGAATTCACCTTTTTCAGCTGTTGGTGCCCCCCAGCCCACTTGCCTGCCCATAGTTTATTCCTCGGCCTGGCTTCATTGCCCTGTTAGACACCTCCCAGCACTGCCTCCCACTCTGCAGCTCCTGTGCCGTCTGGACACCAGCTTCTTCCTCTTTTGGGGTTCCTAGCTTACTGTCCCACCATCAAATGCCTACATGTCCTGCACTTTTGAGCCCCGACAGGTCCGGCAGTGCACTGGCTGCGGAGAGCCCCCTGCGACTGGCCCAAAATGTGATTAACAGCCTTTCCCAGCAGCCCACGGAACCCGAAGAATGTGTAAAAACCACTTTCAGCCAAGTGATTGAAGCCCGCTCCTATCTGGGCACTGGATCCCGGCCCAAAGAGGCACGCCTGAGCCTCTCCGCAAGACAGGAAAAAACAACAAGCTGCACTTCGAAAAATTGATTTCGGAGATCTCCGTGTAACATTTCAAAGATGCAAAGTAAAAAAAAAAAACACAAAGTTGGGTGGCAGAAAGAGAGAGGAATTCAGTGGATTGGAACATGAGCGCATAAGAGAAAGCCACCGAGCGCGGCCTGGGCATTGCCAGGACAGCGAGTCCCCCACCAAGGATGGACAGGGGGTTGTAATAGGCTCCTGACCATCCGGGGAAAGAAGACATCTGCTGAGCCCTTACAACAGCTGGCTGGGGTTGCCTTGGAAACATGCATTCCTCTACTGCGTACATTTGGGAGGGCCTATTCAGTGGGACGTCTTCCCCCAAGCTCCTTTTTTTTTGAGGGGGGACCTCTCCCCCCAGCCCATCCCCCTGCCTATGTGGCAGTCAAAACTTTGAACGTCGTGCCTCTACAATGTTATTTTGAGCCATGAGACTCTGCCAGTCTGTTCTTAAGCAGATAATCCTGATTGGGAGATTAATCCGCCTCCTTAACAGGAGACCGGTGGAGCAATTCGCAGGAAAAGCAAAGACATTTTTTTCACAAATGTATTAAGTTACTCACCCACCAGCAAAAAACACTTAACTGTTTACTTTGACAGGACGGTCTTACCATGCAAAAATTACTCTTATTTTATTCTCACAGGAAAGAGTGGCTATCTCAACATCTCAGTCACCTCATGCAAACATAAAGATGCAATCCGTAAGGTCCAATACAACTTAATACACATAAAAATCGAACAACCGTGACCAGTTTCTTTTGTTGCAAAGACTAAACTATAACCATATGTTTTCATGACCTTACTTCTAAACAGCACAAGTATGCAAAGTATGTTTCTAAAAATTATTAGAGCGAAAATGATTTTCACAGTTGATTCCCAGACCCAGTGGCTCAGCAGCTGATACAGAGCAGGCGTGTAGTCGTCCCGAGAGCAGAGCGGTGTAAGCGAGCAAGCTTCCCTTACCTTGAGTATGTGGAGCCGTTCAGCTGAATACTAACTCCGCCGTCTCTGACCCGGGAGAATCTAGCTGCAGCCCCCACTTCAGGAGGAGGAATTGGGGGGGGGGGGCCCATTCAGCCAGCGGCTGTGAGCAGCAGGGCGGGCCCTGATGGACTTAACCCTCTGTGCACAGACCCACGGCCGTCCTCCGTCATGGCCAAGTCAAAGTTAGTGTTCAGCTTTGGCCGACATCACTCGGCATGCCCTGGAAGTAGGCTTGTTTAATGTTTATTATCAATCACACTAAGTTCATTTATTTATTTATTTATTTTCCCCAAAAAGAACAATAGATGAGGGCTTTCTGGGACATCCAGAAGTTTGCTCTCTCTCTCTCTCTCTCTGCACCCTCAGTCGCTGCTGAGGAAGACGAATTCTTTGAGGAACACGGATTCCTCAGAACAGCTAGTGACGAAATTATCACTCTTTGGCTTGCGTCTTATTATAGAGTGACCCGAGCCCAAACTAAGGAGTTAAATCAAATAAAGATAAGTTAACTTTTTCATAAAGAATTTCAAAATAGCTAAAAGACTTGAAGACAGCGACTACGCCACTGATGTAGTGACAGTTACCAT
This sequence comes from Petrocephalus schoutedeni, assembly GCA_026780765.1. Lineage (NCBI taxonomy): Eukaryota > Metazoa > Chordata > Actinopteri > Osteoglossiformes > Mormyridae > Petrocephalus > Petrocephalus schoutedeni. Next base: position 10,427,767 of record JAODKL010000002.1, read on the forward strand.
GTTCGTTGGTTCTCTGTGGAGTGGTGCACTGCTCAGCACTGTCATCTCACGCCACTGGGGCCAGGGTCTGAGTCTCCATCACGGCTCTGTGTGTGGGCTCTGCATGTTCTCCCCGTGTCATTGTGGGGTTTCCTCTGGTTACTCTGGTCTCCCCAAATAACAAAACATGCTGAGGTTTCTTGGAGGTATGACGTTGCCCATAGGTGTGTCTGTGTGAGTGTGCCCAGGGATGGGTTGGTGCCCCGTCCTGCTTTGCTCCCTGACTTGTGCCCATAGCTTAAGGGACAGGCCCCTGACCCTGAATAGGACACGTAGTTACTGAGAATGGATGGATGTTTGTCCTGCGGTACTGCACTGATGAATGGAGGTGGTGCTTTCATCTTTCATACTTTCAGCAGTGTCCTGGACAGACCATGACATTTAGTTGCTAATTATTAGGTCATTCCCAAGTAGATGTGACTGTCCTGCAGTCAGCTTTCACCCATGGCACGCTGCTGTCACTCTGCTAAACCGCGACTTGGAGAAGTGGACTTGAGGGGTGTTTTGGGGGGGGTGTGCTGGGACAATGGTTGCGTCCATGAACACCACAGTGTTTCCTTACAGAAATGAGCAGCTTTCCTGCAGCACAGCTGAAATGAACAGATCCTCCCCTAAGCGTTTCATTATCCATTTCCAGCGCTCTTAATCCTAGGACCCCATTCGGGCTGCTAAATCCATCCATTTTTAAAATCACCCATCCAGTCAGTACTGCAGCGATCCTCGATCTGCGACAAGCGCACGGGGAAAATAGCGCACGGCCCGGTCAGGCAGGGCACACACACAAGGCAACTCAGTGTCGCTGATCCACAGCTTTTGTTTATTGGGCAGGGGGGCTGATAATTAACATGAGCAGCAGTGTAATGAGAGAAGACAGACAGGGTTAAAGCCTTCGACTGCCGTCGTAACTAAACCTGCAGTTAGTTCTCCTTGGGAGAAGCTGTAGGTGATGGTGGCGGCCTCCGTCTCGGCACAGCCTCAGCGCCAGGGAACATGAGGCCACTTGTCTCAGCTCTGGTTCCCCTTACGGACCCTGCAAGATTCCATCTGCGATCAATTGCTTATGTCTGCCTCTGCCATGCGGACGAGTCAGGAGAAAAACATCTGGATGAGTCGGGGTGGGGTGGGGGAGCCCTGACAGCTGCTGTAAGACGTGGCACTGGCTCTCTCCTTTCCTTCTCGGGATGGGGAGCAGAGTCGTAATTACCCGGCTTTCTCAGCCTGTACACGTGGCGCTGTCTGCAGCCTGAGCAAGCAGGTCTGTGCGAGGACACCGTCCCGCCACGCCGGAGTCCGGAACGCTGCCAGAATACACACGCCCTGAGATTCCGGCCCTCGCCCCTAGCCTGCGATCACACGCTTTCGGCCCTCATCTAGAACGTTCCGGCCTGTCTGCGGGTAAACGCCTCATTATAACCCATTGGCTGTTACCTTCGCCTGGCTGTTGGGCTCCCGAACGCTTTTCTGAGGAGTGAGGCGCTGGCACCATTTTTCATGATGCAGCGGTTACCGAGTGCTTCCCCCTGAGTTCTCCAAACAAACTTCACATAGAGGCTGTAAATTCTCACATGGTCCCTGGCGGCTGTCAGAAAGGCCCCTTTTCATAGCGGCAGCCATGACCACAGCATATCCGCGTTTTCTCCCCACACCGGCCCCATGACGCAAGGTTATGTCACCTTTTGGCCCCGATTAAATGACACCCTTTCAGGTCTTAAATTTTGCTTTTACTGGAAATAGGTGGCCGCCGTGGCCTTTCCTCCCCCAGCCCACGAGTCCCCGTTGGGCCTCTCTGTCTGTGAACACTGACACGTATCAGAGACGGGAGAATCGCCATGACAACCCCCGCTTCTTCCAGGGAATCGAGGCTGGCCGTCCATCCCTGTGGTTGGGAGAGACATCTGGGCATCAGCAGGCTTGGAAGGTGAACACCACTTTTTTATAGACTTTCCATGATGGCAGTCAGAGAGGAAATCACCACTTTTCCAGCGGCGTAGGAACCAGGGGCAACAGGGGGGACATGTACCCCCTGATATTTAATTTGGTTCCATTCATCCCCCCCCCCAGGACTCGAGACATGTATACAATGTGAATTGGGGTGCATTTTAACAGTGTTTTTCAGACATTTTTAGGTGTGTATGTGTGATTCGCTCAGATTGTAGAATGGCCTCATTGGTGAGGTGCAGTTTATATGCACATATATGTATATATATCTATATATATCTTTTCTCTGCTTGGTCTTTGAGTCTCTGCCTCGTAAACTGGTGAGAGTGCCCACAGGAGTAACAGCAGAGATTTGTAATCTCCTGCACCCCAGTGGGCCTCTTGTTCTGCGGTGTCCTCTTTTGGAGTTTGCCGAAGGCCCACAAGGCGACAAGCGTTAACCGAACAGGAGGCCGCTGTATCCCAAATAGCTGCTGGTCACCTGAGTGTAAAAGGGTTTACCTGGTGCCGGCTTTCAGCTCGCAGCCTCCTTGCAAACACCCCTCCCAAAATGACCCTCAGACACATGCCTGCTCTGGCTCCTCCCTCATTTCCCCCTGAAATGTTCCAGGAATTCAAATACGTATTTTGTGTTCCAGTCAAAGGCTTTTATTACGGAATCATCAGTATTTCCATAACCCCCTCACACACACACACTTTCCCAAAGGCACCTCTCTGCACTCGGCGCCCAGTCACCCCCCCCCCTCCCCCCTCCCCTCCTCCCCGGCCCACGGTGTCATTTGACCCCCGTAAAATAGACCACACAACCCGGGGATGGAAGACTCTGCTGCGAGACAAACACCTGCAGGAGAGCCAGGGTGCCACAGTGGCGCGAGGACCCAAGGGTGGCCGTGTTTCTGCCTGTTTTCCAACTTTGTTTACAGGTCTGTGAGGAACATAATGTGAGTAATGCTGCCTCTGGGGCCGGGGGGGGGCGGGCGGCGGGGGCCGTGGGGGGAGGGGGGGGGGCGGTGTCTTCTTTCGGCAAAGCTCTGGAGACACGGCTGCAGGAAGTTGGGCAGTCTGACCGAGAAAGCTGAGATTGCGCGTTTGTGCTGTCTGGACTACATGTAGCAGGATGCAAACAGAATCGAGGCCAGATCCCTGCATAACTTTCAACTGGTGTTCTATTGATCCTCACGGAGAGTGAGGGGCGAGTAAGCCCAAACCATCCCAGTGGTGTGACAAAGGAACTGAGCCATGAGATTTTTTTGAATTGTCACAATCACCCTATACTTTTTACTGAAGCGTCAGCACACCAACACTTTACCTCTTCTTACTAATCTCTAACGTTTAAGCCATACCTCACTGCTGCACTTACCTTTTACATTTGCTCATCCATCCATCCATCCATGCACTTAGGTATCTTTTAGCCCCGGGATAGCACTCACCCTGGAAGGGCAGAAAACATGCTTTTCATTGAACATTAAAACTTGAATTGGGCTCTTTATGTAGTTTAGAGCAGTAAAAGTGTTGCAGGAAAAATGGCGATGAGTCAGAGCTCCTAAGCCCTGGGAGGGTTGCCTGACTTATCGTGAAAGCATGGAGCTGGGACCAAGGGGGATGTAGTCAGAGACCAAAGGACCAGGAGAATATCCTCCAGTCTGAGATGCGTCCACTATGAAACTGCTATCCAAGGGTAGACATTTCACCAAGATTTTGCTGGACCTGAAGCATCTGCTGCTATGCTGCTGCTATCTGTACCCTCTGTGTCTGTTTACCTACACTGGGCTTAATTACACAAATTCCTCAATCAAAACCATAGAAAACCCACAAAATAACACGCCAGAGAAAGGAAAAGCCAATTATCTACTGCTGAATTTACTTTGAACTTAATCTCATTTATGAAACTTTGTAGAGATTTATAGATTTAATTGTGTGTGTTTTTTTTTTCTTTCTTTCTTTTTAGAGCGGCGTTGTCACGGAGACACTGTAAACACGTGATCCAGTGAATGCAAATCCTGCTCCTTGTCAGATGGATCTGGGGGAATTCACTTCCTCCTCCGGCCCCTCGTCTCTCTGTACCTTGGAGGCACACGGTGCAGACAGTCTCACGGCCCTGAAAAGGCCCCCTTAGTGTGCATTGCTTAATGAAAGTGACTTGTGCGCCCCTCCCACCCCAGAAAGAGGAAAGAAGCGAATACAGTAAGCACCCACCCTTTTTCAACATGTAGCTGGAAGACATAACTGATCATTTGTTTAGGGCGCCAGTGGCCGTGTGCTAGCATCTACCTGCACAGCAAGGAGGACGGCTGATCTTTGCACCGGTCTTGGTCGCATGACAACAAGGACTGCGTTCAGTTCTGCTCTCTTCTATGGCAGCCCTGGAGGCTGATGTGACACATCTTACTTCGGTGGAGGTCTGCTTCCAGCTAGGGTTTCCAGCTCCTGACACGTGTCTCTTGAGGTGAACAGAGACGCGAGACGAATGAGGCATTTCTGTCTAATTCTGACAGAGTGACAACCTCCAAAGGAGACCTGCGGTCACGCTGAACAGCGAACAGCGCGACGCCTTCTGTCCGTTCATCTGCACCCGTGTTAACTGCTCAGAGGTGGTTAGGCAGACTAACACGTAAAAATAAAAATGTCTGTTTGTCCTGATGCTGTGATCCTGGCTCTTGCCCATAGAATCTGCTGAAATCACAGACCTATCAGATCAGGACACAACGCTACTCACTTTGGCTCTTTTTCGTCCCCTTAAATAAGCATGCTCAAGCTTGCCCCTGCATTATCTGTCCATCCCCTTATGTGATAGAGAGCCAGATGCCTCGCTGGAAGCAAGTGAGCTGTTCGCAAAAGTTCTCTCCAACATGTGCTTTTTGGGACGCGTCTCCGGCTGATAACTTTGAGAAGGACGCTGACAGTCTAAACATCTACCCCGTCTGCCTCCTGGAGGTATCTCTGTCACGTCGTCCTCGGCGTGCCGGTCACCAGGTACCCATATGTGCCACCCCATTCAGCTGAATATCCTGCCGTACTCTCATTCACAACGTCAGGCCCAGAAATCCAGAAAAGTTAAATCACAACAGAAACAGCAAACAGCTAAACACAGATCTCGCCCACTGATATTCAGATCTTATCTCTCCACAGTTTTGTTCTTCTCTGTACATCTGAAGGGTAACATAGTTGTCAGTGCTCCTGCCATTATTTGCTTTTGCAGTGACTAGAGTGAAAGACAGCCACTCGTTTCCAAAGAAGTGGATCTCGACCCCGGGGCCATGGTATTTTCAGCTTGCTCAGGGCTGACAGCTGCCATAGCAACCTCAGGCCTGGCATCACCGATAGAGACAAGTCAGTCTTATGGGGATTAAAGCTGGCTTTGTGAAAGGAGAGAATTCCTGGTCTCACCGTGGGAGGATGGACCAATCAGCAAATATAAAACCCCACCACGTGACAGCGGCTCAGTGTAAATGTAAAACGGTTCGGCGAGAAATTGCTGGTCGCTGGTGCATATAGGTATTCAGTCTGAACATACATTCCTGAAACAACTAGCATCCTCATCAAGACAGAGGTGTCAGAGAGAATGCTTAACCTAAGCAGTGCGTAAGTATACTATGGTTAAAAAAATGAAACAAACAGTACTACAGTTCAAGTAACATGAAATAAATGACAATTTATTCTTTAGGTTGACATATAATTCTTAAGTTTAAGCGGTTCATTAGGTGTGAGAAATGAAAACAATGCAAATGTTCAGAACCCCTGTAAAGAGGTTTATTAGAATAATTTGTTCTTTACAGCTTAAAAAACAAGTGTGCATTCCGACAGAGATAGTTGGCAGAGTGTCTTGCGCCATTTGGCACCAAGGATGTGAGATGCAGCGTGTGATTAGGGGCATGTTCTGGTTGGATCAGGTGAGAGGCGTGAGCCAATGGCAGCTTTTTTTTTTTTGCCAAGGCGGGGCAGGACTCCTGATTTTGCCAGGGCCCGAGGCTGTTTGCCCCAGCGGGTTAGCATGACTGTCCTAAGCAGGCACACAGAGCAGAGAGCCGGGTGGTGAATCCGCACCCAGAGAGCGGTCGTAAATGGACTTCGCTAAAATAAACGCGCAGGGAAGTAGCCAAGCTAAATCATAATGGTTCTCCTCTTAATTAGACTGTTTCAGCTGACTGTCAGTGTAAGACGGTCATTGGAGGGACATTGGGCGGGGTGTGGTGAGTGACAAGGACATTGAGTCATTCTGACTGTGTCTTATGACCAATTGCTCTGATGCTGAAGCCTACGGCTGCACAAAGGCATGGCTGAGCCCCTAAAAAAGCCCCTACATGGGCCCTACCCCCTTCTCCAAGTCAAAGGTACCATTATCCACACTCATGATGTCCGGACCCCTTCCACCCCCATTACCGCCAGTGCTGCTCAGGCCCACACCCCATCACGGCCTCTTCCGGGGCCTGAAAACGTTTGCCTGTCTTTGTCATCAGGCTTTTTCTCTTTATTTAGCTAACCCCCCCCCCCCCCCGCTACACAGTTCTGTACACCAACCAAGCGCAGCGTTATCGTGAGTGATGCAAGACTTATTGAGAAACCCAGACAATGCTAACATTCCCCCTACTGTCTTGCCGCCTCTGCTAACGTAAGTCACCGCCACTGTGAGCTCAGAGTCGCTGATGCAGGTATCACAAAAATAACGAGCAGCCGCCAAACTGCCGTGTTTATCCTACAATATTTCCCTGCAAAGTCTTAAAATCCACCCAAACATGACCCTTATTTATATCTGCGGGACCGAGATTGATGTGTTTGTTTACCTTAATTTCCATGAAAAACACCGTTAAACCAAATTAGCGGGGTCGGTGTCGGAAATGTGGCGGGCGTGCCTGTGTGTGTCTTTGTCCCGGGTGTTTGCGCCCAGAGCCCAGTAAATGCCCCCCGCTTGATAAATAGGCCCCAGCCCTTCTTGTTTTCCTTGGCAGACGGACAGACGGCAGTGGATCACTTGGCATTCTGAGCCAGGCCCGGTGGAGGCGAGTGGGAACTAATTCTGACTGGGGTTGCCAGTCGGTTCACTGACGCGGGATCCGTTTTTCCTTGCGTCTGAGGTCTCCTTAAGTTGAAAGTCTAGCCGCAGGTAGCGGCTGGTTACAGATGTTGAGCTTGTAATAGAATCATTACAGAACGATGCCCTGAACACCTTGCTGTCAACATCACTTAAACCTTCAGCTACCTCGGGTGGGAGGATTCTTCTAAAACTAACAAAGGCATCAGTAGTATTCTGGACATGTAGTTTTAAATAATTTTAGAAAGACACATAACAGGAGACCATCAGAGATACCCTGTTGAGATGATAAGTGGAATAAGCTCTCTGGAAGGGGGCTTCTCCTGTCTCTGTTTTGTTGGCCTTTGGTGTTGTGGCTAACCCTGCCCCATGTCTAGGAGCCCCAGACACACCTCAGACTTGTCAAAAATAGCATCACTGAAACATTAACAGTTCGAAATACACCTTTTGAAGCTGTAGTCTCCAGGCCGCCATCTTTCAAGGGCAACACTCAATGTAGCACATTAAGTTGACAATGTCGATGTTGCCATTTCGATAACGTTGACTGCCTCAAGCCTGGACCTGGTCAACTCCACTTCTGAAGCAGGGAAAGTGGCACAGCCCATAGGTTGAGGTCATCTGTTGTAAAATGCAAGACTACAGTCTCTGTGCTTTTGCTTTCTCAGACCTCCACTGTTGCTCAACACTTGCATGCTAACATAGCAGCATTATGTCTCTGTTTTAGCAGAGACTTTTCCCAAGACTAAATACTGTAATGAACAGAGAAATGTTACATTCCGTCAAGCCTTAACTCTGTTAAGAAGTTGAATTTGATGTTGAATTACCTTTGGATAGACATAAAAGCAGCACAAACAGGTATTATCTAAAGATACGGTCTGAAACCAAATTGTGGGACTTGCAGTCAATGGCTACTTGTGGCAGGTGTTTGATTTTTTTGCACCCAACGCAAACAGGCTTTGTCTGAGCCCAGATTGTTCAAAGTGCCATTTTGAGTCTCACTGATAATGATTCCTGGGACCTGAACTTTGGGCGTGGCACCAAGGTGCACACTGGATGGTTGGTGCTTCAGTGCCGAGCTCAACGTTAGAGACTCTGGAAGGCGAGATACCTTCTTGTATTCAGAAAAGATTCATGTGAGGGAAAACGCTGGAATTTGGAAGTTCTCGGCCGTGGCTCAGACCGACTGGGGCAAACCGAGGCTCCTCCTCAATGACTGGCAGAAAGGTTTACTTGGTAAAAAAATCTTGCTTTGGTGCCGTGGAAAATAAAGGTGCATCTGGCAGAATGACCAAGACCCTGGAGCATTGCCAGGGGCTGTAGGACACCTGGTGCAGGACCAGAAGCATCAAGAAGTGAGGACTTGACAGGTCACCAGAGACGGCATGAAGAACCCTGTGAGGGTGATCATGTGCCTCTGTGTCCCACAGTGGCTGGGACTGCATGGGGACACCAGCGTGGGTCTTACTTTAGCTGCACAGCATTCTCAACTTGGAATGGTGAGGATCCTCTATCCGCCCAAACATTCATATTTTATTTATTTAGGAGACACTCTCATCCAGACCATACATCTTTTTAGAAAGAATGACAAGTCAGTGCCTGGAGCTCTGCCCAAGGGCTGAAGGGGAAGCCACTCTGCTGACCCTGGGATTTAAATTGGCGACCTTCCGATTACAAGCACAGTGTCCTAACATGCCGAGCCACACAATGCCCCCCTCCCAAACACCCTCCCCTTCCTCCTGACTGCTCAGGGCTACCTAGCGCCCCCTGGCAACAAAGCACGGGTATTGCAGCAATACCCACAATCATGTCCCTGCTCGGTGCTCTCCCATCACCAAGACGCGGGTGAAGCCGAACTGTGGCAAGTACAGCCTGGACCACCACTTCAGCCAAAAACTCCCAGCAGGCCCCAGCCTTCTACATTAGAGGAGAGCACATCTGAAACACATCTGGAATCTATTTTCGGCACACTGACGCACGAGTTCCATTTACATGCATTTCTCTTTTTTTCCGCAGGACCGTATGGTTTGGACGTGGATGTTTCTCACCGGTCCCTGCATCTCGCCCTTCCTTGCCCTCTTCACCATCAGACTGACCATCCTGAAGGGGAGCAGAGCAGTGGCGGCCTTGATCCTGAGCACCTTGTCAGGTAAAAGATAACCATCCCATATGAGCAGAGTAGTCGGGCGAAGCAAGGCTTTGAAAGCAGGCGAGTAACACCACTGATGACCGTCATTCACTCCCTGGTCTGTCCTAGCAGGCCAGTAACACCACTGACGACCGTCATTCACTCCCTGGTCTGTCCTATCAGGCCAGTAACACCACTGACGGCCGTCATTCACTCCCTGGTCTGTCCTAGCAGGCCAGCAACACCACTGACGGCGGTCATTCACTCCCTGGTCTGTCCTAGCAGGCCAGTAACACCACTGACGGTGGTCATTCACTCCCTGGTCTGTCCTAGCAGGCCAGTAACACCACTGACGGCGGTCATTCATCCCTGGTCTGTCCTAGCAGGCCAGTAACACCACTGACGGCGGTCATTCACTCCCTGGTCTGTCCTAGCAGGCAAGTAACACCACTGACGGTGGTCATTCACTCCCTGATCTGTCCGAACAGGCCAGTAACACCACTGACGAGGTCATTCTTAAGAGTCTTGGCATTGGTGGCTTGGCTTGGCGATGGCTTTCATCCTACCTCGAAGGCCGATCATACCAAGTGACATGGAGAGGATCCACGTCTTCCCCACGTAGTCTCTCCACTGGGGTCCCTCAGGGCTCGGTTCTTGGCCCGCTCTTGTTCTCCCTCTATACCAAATCTCTTGGTGAGGTCATAT
>JAODKL010000002.1:10438587-10457651 GCA_026780765.1 Petrocephalus schoutedeni
CCGAGCAGGCGAGTAACACCACTGACGGCGGTCATTCACTCCCTGGTCTGTCCTAGCAGGCCAGTAACACCACTGACGGCGGTCATTCACTCCCTGGTCTGTCCTAGCAGGCCAGTAACACCACTGACGGCGGTCATTCACTCCCTGGTCTGTCCGAGCAGGCGAGTAACACCACTTACGGCCAACCTTGGCATTGAACCAGCGAGCTTTCTGGTCACATGAACAGTATCCTAATTGACTGAGCCTTGCACCACTCGCGCTGGGTTTCAAAGCTGAATTTTTCCCCTGATTACCTCACCATCTCAATACTCCACAAAGATCTGGAGGTCACTTCTGATGATGACTGATGCACCTCCTGATGTGCACCCCCTGATGTCCCCCGTAGTGCTGTTTACATCCAGGCTGTCGTGATCGTCCTGTTGTCAGTGGAGAATCCGGCCCCCCTGTTGCCCCGGCTGGTCCTTCTGTGTCAGCTGGGCTGTCCTCTTCGACTCAACCGCGGTTTCAGTGATGCTGGGCCTCATAAAAGGCTCCTCTCACCTCGAACCCGTCACTGCGGCGAGTGGCGCTTTTGCTGAGGCTCAGCAGCCACCACAATGATGCCATAATGCTATGACAAAAAAACAAGAGCCCAGAAGCTGTAAATTGCTGCAATGATATTCCCCGGGGCTCTAGGAATTGTGAGAATGTCAAATTGCTCAACAACAACAATAAAGCAGACATTAAATACAAAATCAATTCAATAACACAAATGTACCTGATTTAATATTAGATGTCAACTGACTTCTAATATTCTGTTTTATAGGGTTCTTTTGCTGATTAACATTTCCATAATACACATCTCTAAAATTGTGTCTAGCTTTTTATTGCACCAGTGGGATTTGTGAACAACATTATGCATCCTAATAATGGCTCCCCATTGCTTCTGGAAAGTGCTGTGGGTGCCTCAAAAAGTGCCTTATATATGTAACAGTCATTTTAGACACGTGTCATGGGTGCATGATGTTGCTGATTTGCATATAAATCATGGGACAATTGCCAAAGGTCTATTTCTGGAATGCCACCTATGCCCCCCAGCCCCTGTGGTTTCTATATTTTCCAGCCCATCATTGTTATGTTTTTTTTTTTACAAGGTGACTGTGAGCATGGAGATTTGCAAAGTGACATCCCACTTAACCAGGAAACGGTCCTGTCGCGTCTTCCACAAATTAGAACACACTAGTATGACGAGAAGTCATGGAAAACGGAAATCATACGTGGAGAAACATCGCCACCTCATGGCAATTCTCCCATTAACTCTTGGCTGCTTATATTCGCCATATGTTTGTTTTTTCAGTTTTTATTTATATTATGTTCAGTTTTCATTAAAATCCAGTCTAGTTTTAGTTAATTTCCATTTTAATTTCTTTTAATATATTTTAGTTTTCGTAATTTTATCTCTAGGGATAGGCTGAACGTTACAGAGCTATTTTATAACTCATCTTTATGTCATCTTTATCTGATGTTTGTAGAATCCGTTTGGATGACAAGGTGCTTAATTTTATACACCTGCGGTCATGGAAGTGATTGGAGCTCCTGAATTCAATGATTTAGAGGGGCGAGGGGTGTCCCAATACTTTTGGCAATAAAGTGTATTTTATCTTCGTTAGTTTTGGAAGCAATATTTAAAGTTTTCGTTAGTAGGAGTTTTAAATTTTATTCTTGTATAGCATTTTAGCTTTAATTTTTAATACTGATAAAAACCCTGCATATACCTAACAGAAAACTACAGTGAAACTTCCTTCTGGAATCAAGGCTGAACCAGGTACTAATGGACTCCCACACATGAGTCCCCACGCACCACTTGTGTACAAATGTATTGGCATTTGGCACATGCTGTTTGCAGATTATATGTCTTATGCTTCTTGTCCGCGTCATTCAGGGAATTGCCAACTCTCTCATTGCGCAGAATGGGTAAGGCGACTAGTGAAAAGAACCAGACATAAAAAACAGGAAAGACACAGTCTAATACAATCACACCTTTATTTTGCAATCATACAATATTCAGAGTTTATACATATGCGGCTCTGTGAGCAGAAAACCACAGGCTCCCAATCTCAAATGAAGAGCAGAAAGTGATAAGAAAGTAAAATTCATTAGGGTTCTCAATTAAACAAGATTTCAGTTTCTAGAAAGGGAAATGAAGTAAAAGGTGAATGCAGCACCCTCTAGTGGACCCACAGCGTATTGCACGGAGAATGAGCTTTGTTTGCTATCCAGCGTGGCAGGGCACCTCCCTAGCTGAGCTGGGAAAAGAAGATTCCACCAACAGCACTCTCCAGTTTCCCATGGCAAGAGCAGCGACCCCCAGCTGTCAAACCAAGGACAAATCACGAACACAGAAAGGGTGAGTATCGAAGCAGCGGGGAGGCCCACACCCGCCTACCACTGCACACTGCCATTATTTTGTACAGTGCTTCTAACTGTCTGTTACTGTTCACACATGATTTAAAGACCAGGTCTCCCTTCAGAGAGGCTGTTACCTGTTTCCTTCGTCCAATGCGGAGGAAAGGCTTTTTATTTTGGCCCAATATACGTCACGGTCTTCCCGGTCTTTTTCAGGGTTTCCAAAAGCTGGTCGGCATCCTTGTCAGACTCGATGAAGACCTTCTTATTAGGGAGGTCAATGTCGAATTTCACATCTGGTCAAAAGAAACGGACAGACACTGGGGCTGATGGCTGATGGGAGAGGGGTGCTGTCGGGCACCATCGCCCTACGGCACTTCCGTTTGCTGACAGTACAGGGTTCACATTCCCACGTGCCACTCACAGCCAGGACGGCAGGCCCACTGCTGATTTAAAACATCCATGACATCATTAATATCTTAGCAGTGGCAGTGTGGACACATCACTGCCCCTATTTAAAAAATTTCACTTAGCTAAATTGTAAATCTTACACATTTTTTGCACCCATTTTCAGGCCCCTGATTTATGTCATTAGTCCACACATAATTAACAGAAAGAGTTAGGAAAACACATCAGGGATTTATCTGAGGAGGGGCCGTCTGTCCCATATAAACTCCTAAAATGCTATTCAATTAATATCTAATATCAATGCATTCCTAATTCAATATGCATCCATCTAGCCATCCATTACAGCCTATGCCAGCGTTCGGGGCACGGGACAGGGGACACCCTGAAAGAGATGCTGGGCACAGACACACAGACCACTTCATATAACAGGCATGCTTTTTATCTGTAGGAGAAAAGACGAGTGAACATGATCCAAAAAATCCACAATAACTATATTTAGATGAGTGTTTTTAAAGTTCCCAAACTACATAATGTTCTATATAATCTCAGCAGAGATCACTTTTCTTCTACAGCAAGTTAGAATGCGCAATATTAATGCTGGGCTTCAAGAAAGTACTACATTGTTTTAAGGAATGTTATGAAACCACAGCAGAATAATCCTTCAACAGGGCATGAGACCGGGGCCAAAGTCTAGAGAAATCAGGAAGTTCCCTGATTAGTCTAAACCAGAGGTGGGTGTCTGCATAGGACTGCAAAGTACTCAATGATGGGGATTCCTCAAAACATTAACCAGTTATCCATATAACTCAGATAGAAATGATCTGTCTCTGTTTGCCATTTGCACAATTGCTTAACTCAAATGTATAGCAAAAAAGTAAGTAAATGATACATTCAATGGCATTTTTAAAATTTTTCAGAACTTATTACCATGTCTTTTCACTTTCATGTCCTTACTGGAATAGCCAAAATAAAAGTTTCCCTGTGTTGACTAATTTAAAAAGGACGCTGTTAACCAAACCACTTATCATGCTGACTAAGGAGTAACACTATGCTACAGTAATGTAGCATTATGTTATTACTTGTGTGTTATCTCAGGCAAGTACTATATTTGATACATTATCTATTAATTCGATCTGTAAATCTTAGTGAACTATTGAAGGGACACGTAAGGAATAACCCATATCTATATTTGCTCATAATTCACACTTCAGTAGTAAATGAGTCATTACTAAACATCTGTGCCTCATCAAGTGAATTGTTACCGATAAAGGTTACTTTGAAACATGAAATGCCCTAACAATAACTAACAATGTGGGACATCAGCACTCTGCTGATTCCTATTTACGACACATAAATCGGCAAAACGAAACAAAAAAGCCGTGTCACAACGCAACAGATATTAATACATGCAAAGGCAAGCCGAAAGCTGACATCATAAAGCGAAAACAGTAAAATGCATCAATAACATATGGAGAACTACTAAAAGGTACGACTAATCAAGCAGTCTCAGACAAATCCGAGATATACTTTATTTAAAAAAGACGTCTTTTGATCGTGATAACAAAGGATACATAAATAGCTGGCAAATAGGATGTCCGCCCTTAAGTAAACACAGCAACTAGAGAGATTACGAGCTTTCTCGGTAGCCTGCTTACCCAGTTTGCTGAGGACTCGAGTCACCGCTCCAGAGCACCCTTCACATGTCATGTCCACGAAAAACTCGTGTTTCTGCCATGGGAGAGCAAGAAGTTTATACAGCATGATATTAGCTAGCTATCCAGACTCATTCTCGGCCAGCACTTCAGCGCCGGCCCAATCATCCATGCACAAATCAAACAAGTAACACTAAACCCACAAGTAACTAAAGTGTCACATTAGGAAAACAGAACTAATAAGCTTCTGTGTGCATGTAACGCCTGCAGACTTGCCGTCATTTTGAGGATGGGTCTGAGGATGGGACTAGCAGGCACGACAATGCCGTTTCGAGCCGCGCATAGACAGCACGGCTATGTCGCGCGTCACATTTGGGGACCGGGTAAAACTACCACGTCCTTTCAGAAACGTCGATTTGTGAAACGCCGGTAAACGGGAAGCGTTGTCTATTGGATTGCAAAGCAAAGTGACAGTGCTAGGTAAATAAAGAGAAGCGGGTGTATTGGTCACATCTTTACAGTTTGAGGGGTTTTTTGGAGGTGGTGAGGGGAGGAAGAATGATGCACTTTTCCCGTTGTCCCTTTATTTATACGGCGTGAGTTTCTCTTGGTCACCAAACTATTCACCCCAAATAAAATAGCTATATATGTTTTAATATAATAACCCAATTCAAACAGCAGAATCTGTAGTCAGGCACAGTTTATTAAAGTGCAGATTTAAGGGTCACAGTGAATTGATTCTCATATTTGTAAAAGCAGACAAAAGGGCACGTTTATTGCTTACGTCGGAGTTTACGCAATATAAAAACAAACATACTGCGGTCGATTAGCGTCACCTCATATTCCCAGAGCATGGATTTAACTTAACGTAAGTTCTGCACAACAAGGGAACGTTTCACTGGTCATGTGACCAGCGGCTACTGCAGGTCATGTGACCAGACGGAAGTCGGCGCGCGACACAGCGAAGAGGCTGCGATCCGGGTGCCGGGTGGCGGCTGATCGGCGCTGAGCTGGCACTAGCAGGACAGGCGCTGGCAATGGCGAGTAGCGTCGGCTTATCTGTATACGTGCTGCGTGTTAGCCGAGCTGCGTGTCTGTGCAGTGGTTAGTCTCAAAGGGGTCTCGTTAAGTGGGCTTGTGGGGACGTCTAATGCTTAGCGTTCACCTTTATTTACTACGGTTACTGACGTTTGTCGGGGGTGAAGAAAACTATTTGGGCAGATTGCCGTTCTGACGTCTCCGCCGGCTGCTTTCCCATGGCGCTAAGTAGGTGCATAGCCTCGGTCACATTCAGGGGGCACCGCCGTTGCGTTTTGTAGAGTCAGCCCGGTCGTGAAATGCCCTGTAAGCGGCCGAAGGAAGCCTCCGGTCGCCGAGGTTAACGTTCGGTCGTTGGCGCAGCTTCCATCGGGATGGCGATTCACGGCGTTCAAGTACATTTTTTACTACGTGCCATTGGGTTTTACAGATGGAAATGTCGATTGTCCCACAAATGAGTCCTGACATGCCTTCGCCAACTTCATTCCAGGTGTAGGTGTAGGTCGCCTCTCCACAAGCTTCTGTTTTGCTTTCCTCTCCGAAGATGGTATTTTCTCACCAGGGATCGTCCAAGTTAATCTGACTGCAGGTCCGTATCAGCTTCGTCCTTAGTCTTAAAGGAAGATATTGACAAAAGACGCGATTCATCGCAGTAGTTTTTCTTGTCATTTACGTTCCTGGCGGTTTCATTCGGAATCGGTATTTTCTCCTTGAAAAATGGCCATAATGCCGCCAGTAAAGGTCTAATTATGCAAATAATGAAATGTCTGTGTACAGTGCATGTTTTCTTACTCCTGACAAATTGATGTATATTACGCTGAGAGTATTGCATCCTTATCGTGGTTCTGCTTTAATCATTTAAAATCCTGCTACGTGACAGTTCCACAGTAATTGCTGTAATATAATAGAAATCAGGGCGCACAGCGGAGGCCTGGTTCTGTGCCTGCGGACCATGCCGGCTCCTTTCGCTCATTACAGGGATTCGGGACGTGGGCTGAGCCAGAGCATCGTGGACCCTGAGGCAGAGGAGAAACGTTTAGCAGAGGGGGGCACACAGAGATCGTCTCCAGCCTACCCATGGCCTTGAATGATGGCAGTACTGGCCGTGGTAACTCAATCAGACCCATTAATTTTAATTTTTTAAAGAAGGAACCTGTTTTGCCCCACAAGCTCTTGTTTATATGGGTAGTATTCCATTTTATTCATAAGCGGGCTTCTGAGATAGTTATCTTTGACGTTTTTAAATAAATCACAGTATAATTGAATTTCTCCCATAGAGCCTGCACCTGGGCTCCATTAGATGGTGATCCTGTGTGTCTGTGTCTCCCCTTCCCAGGCTCCACACCGTCCAGCACAGCAGGGACCCCCAATGAGGAGACCGCCTTGTCTCCCACCCACTCCCCCGGTCCCTCCAGATCGCAGTCTTCATACGAGCGAATTGGAGGCCGGGCGGGCTCATCGTAAGGAAATTTAAGCCCTGGGTTTTGCTGGGGGGAGGGAGAGGACACTGGGGGGCGCGTAATGGCCAGCAGGCAGCCTGGTGCTTTATAGAGTGAGTGCTTTTGGGACAGAGGCCCCGCTAATGCTTGATTAGCACTTTGTTGGCATTGTTCCCACGAGCAGAATGATGACGTTAAACTGTCCTTGAAACCGAAAGATGTCCCTTGTCACGCTACTTCTGTGTTTCTTAGAACCGCAGATGGTTAAGTATTTCCTGTGGCCTCATCAGCGAGATGCTTAGTTCCCTCAGGTCTAACGCCGCCTGGTTTCTGTTTCTGATTTTCTGTTCTCCCTGCTGGGGGAGCTGCAGCTCTGGGCCGCGTCTCTGTTAGCGTCAAGGCGTCTCGATCTGTGTGATCCTTCCGGGATTTGCTATCCTTTCTGTTTTCAGGCCATGTCTGAAATCGAGTGCCGCGCACTTGCCTGCAAAAACAGAACTTACTGCTTTCCCAGGGTACTAAGTATGAATTTCGGTGGGCCTTTTCGAAAATGTATTGCAGCTAGTTGTTCCTCTAAACTGTGACCTATTAGTGGTAGGAAAAAGTGTGACCTATAGCACTGAGATCAGTTTTTCATAGCTCCTGTGTAGACAATTCTGTTTTAATATTTCAGTGACAAAGAAGGCAGCGTAATGAAATATGTTTTGTTTTTAAAAATCATTCTCATTGTTAAACCCCGTCGCCTGTGTTGTAAAAGTGTTCTAATGTAAAAGGAATATAATATACAGCCAAATATGGCAATAACAGAGGGGTAGAGGTTTTAAGAACTTGGCGCATTGTAGCCATTGAATACAAAAAAAGAAGGTAAATAATACAATGCAAACAGTGGCAATATATAATGTCAATATATCATACTTTCCCATTTATGAAGCAACTTTTTGTGCATGTTATCAACATGAATTCTGTATAGTATCCGCATTGTTTTGCATTCCTGTTTTCAGGACTACAAAGCAAGCCAATAAAGTCTGAATTCAGAGCAAAAACATAGACATCGTCACAGTTCTGTTCGCTCAGTAGTTTCAGATTCAGTCATAAAACTTAGTTATTCTTGGTGCTACTAAACTCCAGCCTGTGAAAGCTGGCTTCAGAAGCTCCAGCGAAACCATGCAGTTATCACACACACAACTCAGGAGAGCAGGAATCGAGCCTCCAGCTCTGGAAGCCTGGGGCCACATTGCTCCCTCTTATGCCGCCCATCCTCAAGTTAAATGCTCCAGAAAAATTGCTCCATCCACATGTGGTCTCTTACAGACGTAAAGGTGAATCTGTGTGTTTAGAAGGCTGCATGTTTTATGTGAATCCTTAGAGATGACTGGAACCTTGGGTCTCCGAATAGACAGTCAGTGTGGAGGAGCATGTGAAACGGAGACGGCTGGCAGAGTCTTTTGAAATAGTTGTGGTGTAAGAAGCAGCGGATATGATGCTTGATGGACACAGTTCTGTTATAACGCCCCCCCTACCTCTCACCCCCTCCTGCTTCCTCTAGATTCCCTCAGACTCTCATCCACCTGCTGAAGGGCAACATTGGCACGGGTCTACTGGGCCTGCCCCTGGCAGTCAGGAACGCCGGCCTTGTGGTAGGACGTCATTCGAAATGCTTTAAATATTTACTGCCTAGGGGCAAATGTGCTCTGAAGGTGGAGGTCAGGCCTCCCTCCCTCTCTGCCCAGTATAAAATGAGTGCCAGGTAGGGATGTAACGATACACTCAGATCACTACTCAATGTGATTCACGATTCTGAGTTCGCGATATGATTTTCTCACATTTTAACTCAAAAATATTCCTTATCTCTCAACTGTGCAAAACATCCTCTTCTTAAAAGTGCAACTGAAATTAAATAAAACATTGCTTTTTAAAATGAATCCCACATCAAAATAACTCAATAAAACATTCTTCAAATAAATAAACTAATGCTTGCATGTCCAGCTTTGAATGTTTTTCAAGGAAAATTAACATGTCAACAATCCAAGGGTGAAGCTGAGTTCTCTGTAAATACACAATGTCCCCTGCAGTCAAATAAACCCTTTCACTAGGGACAGAGGTGGCTGGTGTGGTATGCCTTAGCTAAAGGAGAAAGCAGTGGGTACATCTTAGCATTCTCCTTCCGTTTTTATATAGACGTCTATTTCTAAATAGATAGGGTGACCAGATAATCCATGTCATCATGGACACTTTCAGCTAGGACGGGATTTGTAAACTTCAATTTCAATTAAAAGAACATGGATTTCACTTAAGCACTGTGTTCTTGCTGCATGCTGATTGGTCAGTCTCCTTTAATCATGCATGTGTCACTAATGCAAGATGGCTGGATGAGTCTCTCAATCAAGGAAACAAACCAGTCAAAGCACAAGAAGAACTGAACTATTCAGCCGAGCACAGGGGCCTTTAAGGTTTAAAGTAGTTCATAAAACCTGAAGTAGCTCAAAGCGTCCGGGATGACATGGATTATCTGGTCACCCTATATATAGACGTATCTAGGTTATCAGTCTTTTACAATGTTTGCATTTTTGTCTCGTCTGTGATTTTCTCGCTGTTTTCGCATGAGGTTACTGAAAAGCTGAAATACTGCCACACCGCCAATTTAAAGCTGGGAGGCGTGTCCTCAATATCAGATTTACTTGCCATCTCGCGTTCCATCTGAACCAAAAACTGACGTCGACACTGAATACGCAGTGACGACTGGCGTGGAACTGACGGCGTGAAATCAAATGTAACGTTACACCGCTCTTTCTGTTAAGTACTTGCTCTCAAATAAGTAGCGATTCATTTTCCACATCAGCCGATTTGAGTCGCCATACATTTACAGCGATTTTGAACCAATTCGCGATGCATCGCTAGAAGCCTAGTGCAAGGACATACAGCCTCTTGCAGTACTAGGGCAGTCAGTAAACCAGCATATTGGTCTTCCCCTGACTTTTGCTGCAAATGGTAGCCTGTGAAATGAAGACTCCTGCATGGAATAGTTTCTCAACCCCCTTCATTCCCCTTCCCCACCCATTAACATTGGCAGAAACATTGGGGACCTTGTGTGATGTTACTGGGAGATGCTTTTAAGCTGCTCTTCTTGGGCTGTTGCTGGTTCGTCGGCATCTATGAAACTCCAGACCTTGGTTTTGTTTTGAGTTCTCTGAATGGAGTGGTCCAGTGACAGTTTGGGTCAGGTGACGTTGGGTGACTTTCTGGACAGATTTCTGGATTTGGGCTGGAGCACAGATGTAGCCCCGTTGGCCTGGTGGGGTGGAGTGCCACCAATCTTCAGTCCACCGTGTGTCTCTAGTGTACATTTTTTCCTGACTGCAGCTTTGCACATGAGGTCTGACCAGCTGCTTTCTCACGTTTCTTCATGTAGCTGGGCCCTTTGAGTCTCCTCGCCATGGGCATTGTCGCTGTCCACTGCATGCGCATCTTGGTGAAGTGCTCGCACCATCTCAGCGCCAGGTATGAAGCAGCCAGCCGCCCTCGCCCGACCTGCTCCTGGGCGCCCGGTAGTGATGCGTGCGGCTTCTTCCATGCCATGTGCATGCAAACTGACCTTCACTATCCTCGGCAATTGTTAATAAGAAACGGAGTCTTAAAACTTTTTTCTTGTTTCAGGTTGGGGAAGCCGTTCTTGGATTATGGGGAGGCCTTCCAGTATGGCATGGAGAATGTGTCCTTCCTGCGAGGCCGATCCATCTGGGGGAGGTCAGTTAAATAACAGGACCCGCCGACGTGCCTCGGGGCGTCATTGAGGCCATGCGGAATAACCAAGTATCGGAAATAACCAGCTTGTCTCTTGTGTTTTAGCGCTTAGTTGATTACATACATAGTCTCCGAATTCTCAGAGGTATGTTTGTGAACAAACTATGACTTTGATTAGTCAGTTGAGCCCTGGGACACAGCGGGAGAAATCAAAAAAAGGCTGTCATTGGGGCCTTTCACGTTGCCGTGGCATGGTGGAAAGCACTGCGGCGTTGTCACGCCGGAGAGGGTGGGCTCCATGCTGCATTTTCTGGAACAGCGAGCTCAGCAAGTGGCGTCTGTTCAAAGGGCCCCTTGTTGAAACCTATTTTTAGAAGGCGGACCAGGACTTGGAAAGTACACGCGGCAATGGGGACATGTCCGCTAAGTCACGCACAAATGAGTGGCCTGGGGTGACTACGCTCTTGGGGTGACTCTCGAAATTAGGCTGCCCCCCCCCGCTGCCTTTTAACCCCCCTCTCCCGGCTTCTGTATGCAGGCGGGTGGTAAACCTCTTCCTGATCATCACCCAGTTGGGCTTTTGCTGTGTCTACTTTGTGTTCCTCAGCGACAACATCAAGCAGGTGAGACAGTTGGCCGGAGTTCAGCCCTCACCCTTCTGTGCCGGCTTTTTTGTTTATTGCAAACTCCACTGTAATAAGTAGGAAGTGCTGTATATAGTAAGAAAGACCAGTGCAAAAGTCTCAGTCAGTCAAAGAAAATTGTTTATATGATCTTCCTGTTGGTGTATTTTTTATAATTTTTTTGTTTGTTTCTTAAAGTGTTTTAGCTTATCCATTTCAAAACCTCTCCTAAAGTCAGCCTGATATTTACAATAACCATTCTCATATTTTTTGACTTTTGACTCACTAGCACACCTCATTTGGCTAATTAATACTTCATTGAGGTATTTAACTAATTGAATTAATTAATTAATTGAGCTGTGGTGAAATTTAATCAATGCATGGAATGGCTGAGGTGCCCCTGAAGAGGGGTTTGGGACCTGAAGCAGTGATCATCCAGCCATTCAGCAAGGTATCAGTGACATTTTGGAGAATGGAAGAAATTGCATTAATTTGCATGTGTTCTAATGTCAAATTGTGTTTTTTTTTCTCTGAGCAAATGCACACTCACTACATAGATAAGTAACATTTAAATGTTTCATTTGAATGACTTTTGCACAGTACTTTGTCAGCTGGTCTACAGAACTTAAATATCCAAATGAGGTTTATAGTTTATAATCTGAGCTGTATTTGTTGGCACTTTATGTGTTCTAATGATTTTTTTTGAGCTTTGCAAAAATGACAGCCTCTTCCTTGTCGCAAAGCATTTAAAACTTGTATTAGAATCTTATTCGAACTGATGTCTTTACACAGTTTGATCAATTAACTTTAATTTTGACAGTGACCACAGGGGGGCAGTATTTGCTGCTGTGGTTGCTGCCTGAGATGTGCTTGATGTATGTGTGCTTCTCAGCTATGTAAAAACCTGCAGTGAGCTTTGTTTTGTGGTTAGGGGGGCTGTATTGTTGCATCATGGATGAATTGGTGACTGACTGTCTTTGAAAACTGGATTTAGTTTTCTACTAATTTTCTATAAGACAATTAAGCGTGCTTTAGATTTTTGATATGAAACATGATGTTTAAATACTTACTGGTTTTTATTTTTGATCTGTTGACATTTGTTAAATGAAAGATAAGCATCAATAACATGGGGTGTTAAAACAGTTTTACTGTGAAAGTGCACCGGTCCCGTAGTTACGAACTAAAGGTAATGTATCTTACTGATGGATCTCCATGTATGGTGCCTCTAGCAGGGATGTCAGTGGTGCCCCGGGGCCTGTAATGACATCACGCTCCCTCCTCCTGTCCGCAGGTCGTGGAGGCCGCCAACTCCACCACCATGAACTGCTACAGCAACCAGACGTCAGTGCTGGTGCCCAGCTTTGACTCCCGCCTCTACATGCTCTGCCTGCTTCCCTTCATTATCCTCCTGGTCTTCACACGCAGCCTCAAGTGTCTGGCGCCCCTGTCCCTGTTGGCCAATTTGGTCATGTGTGTCAGTCTGGTTTTGATCTACATTTATTCCATAATGGTATGTCTTCTCCTGCTCTCCTAGCTCCATGGTATAGTTTTCTTATCCTCCTGCTCTTCTGGCGTCTTCCAGCTCCATGGCTCCATGTTTTGATATCCTGCCCTCGTCTATTGGTGCCCTATTGCAGAAGGCACAGGTTAACTGTCCTTGCCTGTGGCCCTACTTGTACTCTGTTACCACAGCAGTACCTGCATATGTTATCTCATGGTACCAAACCACTCTCCTGTACTTTATCCCAAAAAACGCAAGGCTTTTGTCAGCTTCTGCCGAATTCCGACTCTGTTGGAGTTTGACTTACACTGGGAGCGCTCTCTTTTAGGAAAGCTTGTTGATTTGTCAGGTGTGCCTTTAGTCCAGGAAGTTCCTGGGAGTGACATATGATATGTCTAGATATAGACATATAGGGTTATAGCGGTTATGTATGAAGGAAGAGGCGGGGGAGTGTTAGGAACATCGACATGCTAACAGCTAAGAGATGACTGTGTGGCCAGAGACACCAGGACACGTAGTGTGGGGTGTGTTTAGCACTCAAGGCTCTTCTGCCACTGCAGTGGAAATAATTCTACACACTCT
Source organism: Petrocephalus schoutedeni (assembly GCA_026780765.1). Taxonomy (NCBI): domain Eukaryota; kingdom Metazoa; phylum Chordata; class Actinopteri; order Osteoglossiformes; family Mormyridae; genus Petrocephalus; species Petrocephalus schoutedeni. The sequence continues at coordinate 10,451,957 of JAODKL010000002.1, forward strand.
GCCATAGTGAGCGGGTTTGTGGCAATGCCTGGGTCTCCCAGTGTGATGGCTCTGCTGGAGATTGGGGGAAGCAAACTGAGGCCTCTGCTGGCCATCATTCTGATGCAGTGTAATGCTTCTGCTGTGTATCAGATCGATATTTGGGGTTAGTCCGCATTTCAGTTTTAAACCCCTTAGGATTTTGGTTATACACACTAGATTGGTGTATGAAAGTTTCAGGTTCTTTCCGTGTTGGAGTGGGTTTCCTCCCACAGTCCAATTACGTGAAACTGGTCTTTCTAAATTACCCTTAGTGTGTGTTTGTGTCTGTGACCAATCAATGAACTGGCATCCTGTCCAGGGTCTCCCCTGCCTTGAGCCTTATCCTTTCTGGGATAGACTCCAGATTCACTGCAAACATCTACTGGGTAATTGTGCATGATGGATGGATTGATAGTTTGCAGTCTCACTAGTTCAGCAAATCTCTTGCATGACCCAGGCCATTCATCCATGAAATTAAAATTGTAATTTAGCTACGTGACTGAATATGTATTGTACAGAGCCAGTGTTCAGTGATGTTATTCCATTAACTTTTATGCAAATTGGATTTTAATGTCTTAGTTTTGACAAGTCTTTTTGTAGCCTGGAGGACTAAGTGCACTGAAGCCACTAGCAATGTTCTGCAGCATCTGAAACTGTCTTTGGCTTCCAGAACATCAAGTATCCGATTTCGCTGCCATACATCGGAAACGCCAGGGACTATGCTCTCTTCTTTGGGACAGCGATATTTGCCTTTGAGGGGATCGGAGTGGTAGGTAGTCATTATGGCTTCCACATCAGTGTCATGCTTTAAGCGGCGCAGGAGGGGGCGCTGCTGAGCGGCTGCTGAGGGAGAGCGTATGCCATAGCGTATGCCGTGTCCCGCAGGTCCTCCCGCTGGAGAACAAGATGCAGAAGCCTCAGCACTTCAGCGCCGTGCTCTACCTGGGCATGTTCATCGTGACGTTCCTCTACATCAGCCTGGGCACGGTCGGCTACGTGTGCTTCGGGAGCGCCATCGGCGGCAGCATCACCCTCAACCTGCCCAGCTGCTGGTGAGCGCACCCAGACCTTCCCGGGTCCCGGCACAGCAGAAGGACAGGCTCTTTCATTCTGTAAAGTGGATGATTTTGCTCAGTGGGTGATGCATGTGGCGTCGTGTTGGGTCGTGTTGGGTCGTGTTGGGTCGTGTTGGGTCTTGTCTGGTTGTAGTGTACCGTGCTTCCACATCTTACTAGGTTAATCGGTTCCACAACCCACCTCGATACCAAAACAATGTGTAAAAGTGTTGATCTACTTTGCATATACACTTGTTCCCAACCTGCTGTATACTGTATACTGCTGTATACTTTGTACTGTTCCTACAGAGAATTTACATTGTATCTGTGCAGTTCCGTAATCTAGGCATGATTTAAAGTATTGTTTAGGGCAGGGGTGGGCAATTCTGGTCCTGGAGGGCCATGGTCCAGCACTTTGGTGATTTCCCTGCTCAGAAACACCTGGTTCACCTCACCAGTTAATTGTCAGGTTTAAGTGAAATTGCCAAAACGTACTGGACCCCGGCCCTCCAGGACCGGAATTGCCCACCCCTGGTTTAGGGGAAAATCACAGAAAACATTGTACATGTACAGTATTATAAGATGCATTCATGTACTGTGCTATACAATGTTTTTTTTCCCTACATAATTCACTGCGTGAAATGCGGGCTAATTGAATTTTGTATTGAGTGCCATCTCTCAGGTCCCAGCCTATGATTTGATGAGTAATAGATTAAGAGGCAGGTAATTCAGCAGGGCAGGTGCGTAGCTCCGTAGGTTAGGACGCCATGCTGGTGATGGGAAGGTCCCTGGTTTGAATCCCATGGTGGGCTGAGTGGTTTCATTGTTGGGTCCTTCTGCAAGACCACAGTTTCTCCAGGAACTGTCTGATCTTACTTTCGCAACTCGACATCGCTTTGGATAAAGGTGTATGCTGAATGAATGAATGAATGTTTGAAAAAATAAACGAGCCCCTCTCTCCACTTTTCCATTTATCTACTGCTGGGTTTTTCTTGCCGTTTGCTTCTCTGAAGCCCCTTTCATCTTTCTGTTTTTGGCTTGCGCACATTTACAACCCCCGACTGCCCCACCCCACCCTGTGCCCTCCAGGCTGTACCAGTCGGTGAAGATCCTCTACAGTTTCGGCATCTTCATCACCTACGCCCTGCAGTTCTATGTCCCGGCTGAGATCTTGGTGCCCGAGGCCGTTGCCCGCGTGCCTGCCCGATTCGCCCTCGCCGTGGATTTAGCCACGCGGATGGTCATGGTCATCTTCACCTGTAAGTCCATCCATCTCTACCTTCCTGCCGTTTACTTCATCTAGGTTAAATGGAATGGACTCGAAACTTCGGGAATAATGGTAACGAAACTTTGTCGACTTTCGGTAACGTATGCTGTCAGCTGCGGGGTGAGCTGTAGGGTGGTCACAGCAGGGCGGTGTTTCTGCACAGGCATCTGCGCCTGGGGCAGTGTCTGGTTCTGCAGGTCGGGGCTCTGTGCCTCTGATCAGAAGGTCACTAGTTCACATCCCATGGTTGGTGGAGTTATTTCACAACTGGGCCCTTGAGCGTAGCCCATAACCTCAGTTGCTCCAGGGACTTACTGACTTCTTTCTCAGTGCCCGTTTCTCTGTGCTGACTGAAGAAATGAATGACTAATTAAGGGCTTAAACAAATCAGCACAGACCTGGATGTTATGGATGGGATTAAATGTCCAAAGTAAAGCAGACAAATGCACTTTTCTGCCTAAACCATCAGGCTGCTCTCCTCATAGCTGGAATACTTGAAATGGCCGGATTTTGTTGGGGTGATGTTCAAGCCACCTACAATGTTGGGAAAGTGTTATGAGGAGACCTCCTGGCCCAGGCACCAGTAATAATCTGAATTCAGGTGTTTGTGTTCCCCAAACTGCACATCCAGTGCAGCCTCGCAGTGAGACTGTAATCCATCCCCGGTCAAATAAGGTACGATTGAGCCATGATGTTTGTTTAGCGCTTTTACAGTGTAGTTTCTGCAAGTGCCACCTAGGTGACATTCGTCCTGTTTGGGAGGTATGTGGCCTGCCCATCTCTGCCTGTTTGTTGTTGCCACACGGGACCGGGACACCACCTTCACTTCAGCGAGCTTCCCGAGCCGTTCCCCCCTCCCTGAAAAATAAATGGGGGCTTTACCTGTGTGCCCCCCCCCTCTCATAATTGTCCTTTCATCTCAGCTCCTCATAGATGGACATCTGCTGGCCTAATGAATATTTTGATATGGTTCACTCTGCCGTCCGCATGCATATTGCATAAGGCAATTAAAGCTGATTTTCTGACTCCACCACCCCGGAGTGAGGAAGTTCTATAGCTTCACATCACTGGCGGAAGTCCCCAAAGGTATTGGGCAGGAAAATCTTTGACCCTGGCTTGGTTTTGATGAAATATGCAGCTGTCTGAATCGGTCAAAATGGTATATTTCTCTGGATACTAGCCGCAAAAGTTACATAAACTCTGCCGTTTCCCACCAAATGTCGCAGGATTAATGTTTTCTGTGAAATGGAAAGGTGCCTGTGGATTGGCCGTATCTTCCAGGGGAGTTTGTTAGGCCGGGGGTGTGTTAGCAGTGTAGCGGCTTGCGTTGTTCGTTCTCTTTTTGCCGTTGGAAATGCCGAGGGCTCCAACACAACCAGGCAAAAGTACACTCAGAATTCAATTAAAAGTTTTCTGTAATTCTTGAGCCTAATTTAGTCAGAAACTAAAATTGAAATATTAATTATGAGGTCTTACACGCATTCTAAAAAATGTAAAAACTGCATGTTGCCCAACAGTCTCGAAGGTAAGCTTAATTGCATGACCTCTGCCTTCTCGCCCTTGCAGACCTGCATTTTTAGCAGTTCTGCATTTTAACTCAATTCAGTTCAATTCAATTTTATTTATATGGCGCATTTTCACAGCATTACATTGTCTCAAAGCGCTTTACATAATCTCTGCCCAAAGCCCCCAGTGAGCAAGCCAGAGATGACAGTGACGAGGAAACACTCCCTAGAAGGAAGAAACCTTGGGGGGAACCAGAGCCAAAGGGGGAGCCCATCCTCCAGGAGGTCACAGGTAGTAGAGGCATCGCAGGCAGCAGAGTAGGCAGAAGATCTTCATATTCGTGGGTCTCCAGGCAGCATACCCTGGAAGGGGTGGCTGGAGATAAGAAATAGTGCGTTGGCCAGAGTAGGGGAAGCTAGAGGCATTGCAAAGAATTTCTTGAGTGCAATATCTAGGCTCCAGCAGATTTGGCTATTGCAGCATGACTAAGAGGGAGAGGCAGCTGGGAACACAGGCATGGGGAGTCCCTGAATGTCAGCACTCCAGTGTGAAGCTAGAGTGACAGCACTGACGCATCAGTTCATCCAAAGCCAAGGGCACTGATCCTCATATTTAAGATACTTCATGGTTTCCTTGCAGACTAGTGCACGCAGAGAATGATGTACAGTGGACTTCCTGTTGAAGGCCAAAACCACTTTGCTCTACTTAGATGGCCAGTTTTACTCCACCTCACCTCTTGGGCTTCAGGGAATGCTGGAAGGTGGATTTCTTTCTACAGGTTGCTGCTGGACCCATTCATACTGTGTTGATAATGTCCACCATCACTCAGTGTATAGTGGGAGCCAGCATTCCGAGCAGAGCTGTGCCAGGCTGCAGAACTGGAGGAGAATGTAAAAATCGTTGTCAGAGTGTACTGGTGCTCTGGTTTGGCCTGGCCTGAAGGGAGGTCTAGTTTTTACTGCCATTTCCGTCTGCTGGCGACCGACATGGACAGCAGGTGGCATGGCAGTTTAGGGAGTGGAGCTTGTCAGCATCTTCAGGTTCAACTGGCAAGGCAGTTTGCCTCGGTCGCTCCAGCGAAATATACAGCTGGATCAAAGGGTGAAAATGGCTTCGGATAAAAGCCCTCTCCGCCCTCTTTACCGTGGTGGAGCAGAGTGAAGGTGGAATGAGGGGGCTCCTTCATGTCACCTGCCCCTTGTGGTCACTAAAGTGGCACACATCTTCCGCCAACAGCAAAAGCATGGAATATTTAACACCCCCCCGTAGTTAGAGTATGGAATAGTTTTTCTCTGTTCAAAAGCAAAACATTTTTATCTGTTATCTGACTAGATCTGTTCTGACTTGTCACCTCAGAAGCAGTGGCTTGTTATTAAACAGTAAATGCAATAAAAACAATGCAAGCCACTGATTCATGCCAAATATCTTTACAAACAGCCTGTAGCTATAATAGCAGAATTTTTTGCATTATCTATATCAGGTCAGACTTGCTTTACCTTCGCAATGTAGTTTTTCACTGTTGTGCATGTTGACAGGCTGTTTTTCCAAAATACTGCTGAGGTAGATTCTTTTCATGAGAAATCATGCAATTTTACTGCAATAATTACAGGCTTTTTCACATGACAAGTCATCAATCAGCGAGTTTCAGTTAAGTGTCCTTGAGTGTGAGAAAGATGCAATATAACTACATTATCAGGAAGACTATTCCATACTCTAACTACACACTGTGTAAAGAAGTTTTTCTCAGCTCCAGTTTGAAATGTTCTCCTGCTAATTTCCAACTTTTTTACCACAAGTTCTCCTATTTGAACTAATATCGAAGTAGCTATTTACTTGGACAGTATCT
>JAODKL010000002.1:10468614-10480294 GCA_026780765.1 Petrocephalus schoutedeni
TCTCTGTAGATCTCACGTCTTTGTCAGTCATGTCTCTGTAGATCTCACGTCTTTGTCAGTCATGTCTCTGTAGATCTCACGTCTTTGTCAGTCATGTCTAGCTAACTTTGTAAAAAAAAAAATTAACAAACTATATACCATTGGACTGCTGAAAATGTTGTGCTTGTCACGTGTATGTGCAAGCACACTGTCCTCAGCTGCTGCATCTTCTACACTTTCTGCAGTAACCAAACGAGTAAAACACTTCTTAATGACGCAAAAAATTCAAAATCTCACATTTGTTTAATCCTCTTAATTGCCAATTATTTGCTTGTTTGCTTTAGACTAAAGTGAGATCAGAAGTACAGAGTTATTGACCAAAGTGACTAATTCATTTAAAGTCACTAGTTCATTTGCCTGTAAAACTTTTGGAACGTTAAAAAAATTCAATTGCTGTAATGAGTCGGCTTCTTTTATATGTACAGTATTTTACATAACATAGTAATTAAGTTTAGTATCAAAGTGCTGCATGAAGTGTTTCTTGTAAAGATATTTGATTCACATTACTACATACGTTCCAAAAGAATCGTGATCTATATCATGGACATTGGCCATGTTGCCCCCCCCCCCAGCCCGCAGGAATCCATTCCTCCCCCCTTTTACTTGTTGGGAAAGCCTTTGGATCATCTCCCTTCTGGAGCAGTTATCGGAGATGGAATGAGAGTGGGTCTTGGAGATCCGGACAGCCTTAATTTGCTATTGCTGTAGCATCTTCTGAGCCGCCCTCCCCTTTATGGGACCAGACACTTAAAAGGCTCGTAAATGTCAAATCAATACCTTCTATCAATATCTATTTTATACGGTAAGGATTTTTTTTTTTTATGTATAAATCAGTAATCCCATTAAAGGCTTTCTTTTCAATTGCTTTGCCATGTTTATTACTTTTATCACTTTATCCTCTTGCTTTTATCCTGCCAGTCGCACTTTGACCCCAGCCAGGTGGGCCTGCTGGGTCTAGTGGGATTTTACCACAGAACCTGAGTTTCGGGGGGTGCTCTGAGTCGCATCCCAGATGTAAAGTACTGCAAGACCGGTTTCTTATTTCCAGGCTGTGAAGTGCATTGCCCCTTAGCTGGTGCTAACTAGAGTTTATTTTATTTTTGTAATTATTCTATTTTTCTGCCTCCCTTTTAAGTAACTTGGACCCCTGCCTTTTTTCTCTGTGAAGCCTCGAGACATTAGTCAGTGTGGTTGCTAATTAATGACAGTCAGTTTATGTGGATTTCCCCACCACTCCAAAGACATCTGGTTAGTTCGATTGAAGTCTGAAAGTTGCCTATTTTGTGTGATTACATGTGGGGTGTCACCTGTGGTGGACTGGCAACCCATCCAGAGGGGGCCCTGCCTTGTGCCACCCTCCTACGGGGTATTTGTGAGATGGCAACATCTTTTTATCTTTATTTCATGCAGACAAACTCGTGTGAATGACAACTTACCACTGCTTACTGCATGTGTGGAACCCTTTAATCCTGTACTTCCAGAACCTTCTCTCTCACGCTGCCCCCAACGCAGCAGGTGCTTGCTGGAGCACCTCCACAGCATTCGTTAGCGCTTCCATCTGACCCCAGTAGATTAGGCCAGTCATCGCTCTCCACATGCTGGTTGATTTGCTCCTGTGCCTCGGATGGTCTGATGTTTCTTCTCGCCGAGGAGGTCCAGCGGGGGGGCCGGCTGAAGGCTTGATGTTTTTCCTCAGACCTCAACTGCCCCCCCCCCCCCCATCTCCCCATTCCCCTCCCCCACCCCCTATGTCCTTCCACGTTGGAGCCCTTCACATTTCGCATTAAGTACACTTCAAGGAGTCCTTTGTTGATCTGTGTGTGTGTGTGTGGATCCTGTCTATGAAATGCCGCATGCTGTTCTGTATCCTGGGGCTGTGTGCTGTCTGTGTTATGAAGAATTAAAAGCCCCCTACAGCAACCCACAAACTGCCACATGGGTAGCTCATTTAGGTTGTCAAAGTATTTGGAGCAAAAATTTAACATAACATCAGAAATTTCAAAATGCACGCCCCCTTCTCCTAATGATGCTCACAGCCTCTGATGATGTAGATAAATGGTCATGTCCTCCATTCACATCTTTAGCCGCAGAGACCAAGAATGTCCAGAATTTCACAGTGGTGACTTTTCACTGTAGAGGGAATACGCCCATTCCTCCTCTGCTTGCTGATAGTGTTTCACATCTGATTGTAAAGTTGTTTACTTTACTGATTGTAAAGTAAAGTTGTTTATGAAGTCCTTATTTAAGTAGTATTTATGTGTGTACTAATTAATATTTCTGTTCATGATGGTTATTTGTATGGATCACTTTATGTAATTTTAGCAATTTAGTGTTGAGAGCAATATGGTGATACTTGATTTATCCTTGCTGCTGTGTGCACAAGGGTTTCCCTCTGAGATCAACATTTTCTGAAGTGGCAAAGCCAGCCAAAATGCAGTTGTTACGCTCAGCCGCCCCGGCCGTGACAGTGACCCTGCGTCTCCTCCCCCCCCCCCCCCCAGGTGTGCTGGCCATCCTGATCCCGGAGCTCGACCTGGTCATCTCTCTGGTAGGCTCCATCAGCAGCAGCTTTCTGGCCCTCATATTCCCACCTGTGCTACAGATCATCACCTTCCACAACGAGGCCCTTCCCGCCTGGGTCGTGGCTAAGAACTGCCTTATCACCCTCTTCGGCCTGGTGGGTTTCGTGGCAGGGACCTACATCTCCATTGCGGAGATCATCATCCGTAGTGGGAGCAGGTCCAACTCTACCGTGCTGCACTATCCGTGAGGGCGTGGCGCTCTGCCGGGCTCTGCGCTCTGCGCTCTGCCGGGCTCTGCGTGCCTGCTTCACACATGTATGACGCCCATCTCCGTCACAGGCAGCTGGATTTCACTCACTGCTGTGATTCTTGTGCACTTGTCTCCATTTGTGTTTCTTAATTTGCCAAAAAAATCTAATGATGTTTATTATGAGGAAACGGTAGTTCCATAAGGTGGGTTTTTCTATTTACTGGCACTCAGTTGCACACGGTTTTTTAAAACTGTATGACAAAAGGATTAAAATGTGGTTGTGCTTGGTTTATAATGTTGAGACCTGGTTTTATTAGAATATAGAGTAACACTTTACTTAAGGGTGCTCTATGGCAGCTACATGACACCAACGTAAGCCCTTCATGATAGCTGACTTACCTTGTCATAAACATTTATAAAGGTTTGTTCCAACTTTTGTGGCTGTCATAAATGCTGACATTGGGAACTTGACAAGAGTGGTCTAGTGGTCTGGTGGTCTAACGTAAAGCCCAGCTTGGTGAGAGAGGAACAGCTCTGGCTCAAGCACACCACGAACCTGCCATGGTATCTCCCAGCAACCACTATATGTTTATAACAGGTACTGAACTGTATATGACCTTCAGAACTCAAGGTCGGCAGTTGCACTTAAGGGCAAAAATCACTATAATGATTTTTTTTCCGCCAGTAAAATATTGAGCTGTATAAGCCCTATTGTCTCCTTTAAATAGCACCTTCTGTTAGGCCATTGAAAAAGGATCAGCCATGTATTTATGAGAACAAAAGAAAAGAAAAAAAACTATCCAGGTCATACGAAATAAAAGTACAATTGACTGCAGTGATAATCTGGTGTTAATCACCCTGGAATTACCATATACACAGTAAGAGGATTCTGTCCTCAGGGCCCGACACCTCATATCTGTGCTATAGTCGCCCTCGAGGATGGATGAGGCCCGGGACACACCGGATGCGTGGCGTGTGCGTGGCAGCTGCAGAAAGTGTTGATTTTCATTTCGGGGCCTATGCTGACAGGTTAGAGCAGCCACTATGCCTGGGCCTGACGCACGGCTCGCGCCTCACACCTGACGGCAGCCGTGCCTCCTCCTGAGAGTGGGAGTGGCCTGCCTTTCACGCGCGCGGTAAGCAGTAGTCATACTGACATCATAGCAGCAAAGTCACATGACTGGCGCCTTTCACTATAGTTTCAATATCTAGGCTACATATCATAGACGTGGGAAAAATATAAATGTCAATTATCTTGGCCATTTTTCCAATTGCATGTTATTAAAGGAGAAAGTGGAGGCTACATGTGTCTGTTTGGGGTAGTATGTGGCTCATTGGGTTAAGCCTCTGTGCCTCTGATCGGAACGTCACCAGTTCAAGCCCAGCTTTGAGTGAGGCCCTTATCACCCAGCTCCTTCACGGCCAAGCTTGCTCTCATGGGTAACAAGGTTGGGGGGTAAGAAGAGAGTTTCCCTATAGGGATCAGTGAAGTGTGTATTATTCAGTCAGAGCAGAAACCCAGTGTAGCCTACAATTTTATCAATAATTAAGCTAGAACATTACATGATGTGCAGTAGTTTTCAGGTCCTCTCTCTTGCTCTGAACAAAGGTAGACAAAAGTTTGAAATAATAATAATAGAAATAATAATAATGATAATTATTATATTTCTACTATCACGGTTGAGTGTTCTCTTCTTTACCTTTGCCTAGATTAATATTGATGAAATTTATAATGAAATGAAGTCAAACATTCTGTTACTGATGGCCATTTTCAAAAGTGAATTCCTTGTAGAAAGACAGGTCTCACAGAAGCAGCAATACGGACGCACGGCTCCGCACCACGCGCCCCACGCAGCTGGCGTCTCCCAGGCCTAAAAGACGGCAGGGATTCGACAAATTACAACCTACTGACATCAGAGTGCAAAACAGCAAATTTATAGTGTTAAATAGACATTTGCTTCATCAGTTTTAATATCAGATGGAATGATTTTGAACACTTCAGAGTAGTTATAGTATTCAGTACTTTAATACTATTTCTCTAGTATCAAGATAATAGGGTTAAAACCTGTTGGGCTTGGTGTATTATGGGTAAAAAGCTATAACCTAAATGATACAAAGTGGAGGATGTAGTTGTGGTATTTCAGTGTTGCTCTTAATATTAAGTGCTATTGTAATGTAGCCATATATATGCCAAGATGTACACTTAATTCTTTCACTTGTAAGATCTGTCAGGTATTAGTCTCACTGATTTTTTTTTTCTTCTGAGGTATGAAGCAGTTTATTTTTATGTTTTTATTTTTCTACCTCTCCTCAGTGGTTTGCAGGGTCTTCAGCTCTGTGTAATTTTGCATATGTACCATGAATGACCTGGTCTGCACCTGGATAACCTTCTTCATCTTACATATGTAATCCATGGGGGTCTCAGTAAAGAAATTGTAAATGTTCCTTAGTCTCCTACGTGCAATCATACACCAGGTATCAGACTTGAAAAGCTTGATTTTATTTAACATGTTGGCCTGTTGGTAATGTACATTGTGCACTAGATAATTTTTCTTTGCTGATTAGCAAGGTGATTACTTTCAAGAGTTTATAAGTGGAATCGTGTAGTCATTATGTTTTTGCAGTTGCCATTCAAAAAGTTGAAATGTTAATTTCAGCTGTTTTAATTTTTCTTTTATGATGTATTTTTCCATGAGACTGATATATCTCACAACCACTTTCACTGGACAGGGTATTGGGGATATTGTGATGCTTTCTATGTTGAATCTCTGTGAATATACAGAAATTTGGATAGCATTGCTGGCTATCTGCTGATGTTTAGTGTTTAGATAAGCATGTCTACTCGCTGTTGCCTGCCTGCACCAGCCACCAACCTGCATACATGGTTCCTGAGCTGTGATCGGTGTCCATTCTTCCTAAGCCACCCCATTTTGCACCTGCACCCCACGATATGGGTCACACATCAGCACTAAGCTGGCCGCTACTCACTCACTCTGTTCCGGTGCTATCACTCTTACATTTGGCAAAGGAAAAATACAGAATTACAGAAATACAGAAAAATACAGAAATACAGGAACTGAGTACTGTAAATGTCTTTTTAATCTGCAAAAGAACAGACGAGGGCCCAGATTTATTCTGACCATTACGATCTACTTCATTGGAAGGTTGGCAGGTGTTTTGAGGATCTTGGCGCTGCGATATCTTGCAATATCTTCTGCTATTGCTTTGACATTTTAAATTAAAACCTGTAAATGAAATTTTATAGTGTTTTGATTTATGAAATGGAAAATGTTCGCATCTGTTTTTAATTTGGATGTGTTCTGTGTAAGATTACTTTTATCATTCTGTAGCACATTTATTTTATTTACAATCCAAAATAAATTCTTGAGGGAACAAACGGAGGCGTTGAACTGAAATTCTACTCCATGTTACCTTTCATTTATGTTCATTGATATTTCTGGGGTGGCTCAGCAGGTTTGGATGCTGCACCAGACGGGTTACCTGTTCAAATCCCAGATTTAGTAGAGTTCTCTTTTGGGCCCTTGAGCGAGGCCCTTAACCCCATTTGCTCCAGGGACTGTCTGACCCTGATTTCTTAATAATCTATGTTACATTGGAAAAGTCGTCCGATCCTCCAGCACTGCTCGACTGGTCCCACCATCTCTCAAGGCACAAGGAAGACATGCATCTAGGCCCTTCTCTGTTCTGTCACCTAGTTGGTGGAATGAACTCCCCCTAGATGTCCGAACAGTTGAGTCAAATGACGACTAAAGATTTACCTCTTTCAGAAGTACTTGGATTCACACTTTCAGTATTATACTCTTTAACAATAAAAAATCTCCAATAGAGTATTCTTAGCCTTGGTTTCATTGAACCAGTATCAGGGAGAGTATTCACTAATGGAATCTTAAAGTACTTACGTTAAGTCGCTCTGGCTAAAGGCGTCTGCCAAATGCCATAAATGTAAATGTAAATAAATGCAAAATAAGTATCATCAAGAGACGCATAGCTCCATTAATACACCGAATGCAAACGCTGCCTTTCAGCGTTTTATGGACGAAGGTGGGCCTGCTTGCTTCGCAGGAACATGCCATAAATGGGCCTCCACTACCTAGGAAGCGGCATAAATGGAGCTGTTGTTGACTTCATAATTGTACCAGGCTTCACTGTCTGAATGAGGACAGGGTGAGTCATGTGGCATCAGAGTTCGGAGAAGGCTATGAATGACAGAACGTTTGTTGACACCCCAGGAGATGTCTTCTTAGAAGGTAAAATAAAAGTAAGAGAGAGACAAATTGATGAAACAAATAAAAACAGAGTCTTAGTCCCAGTTCACAAAGTTTATTATTTATTCACGTGAGTCATCGTAAAAAAGAGACATTTGACCATACAATACATATATACTTAATTGATTGTTGCCATTTTACACATATAACCACACTACAATCTAATCTGAAACCACCTGCATGTCTGCATTTGTGGTTCAGGGTGAAATGTAGGCTGAAACATATAGTCAACTATAATCCCACAACTCAAAGTCATGAAACATGAGACGAGGGCCTGAAATTAATGAAAATCGTTTCTCCTGTTGGCTCAGAGCCATCAGCTTGTCAAGCTATTCTCTCACATCGTATGGGAGAACATTAACATTAACATTCAGCAAAACCTGATCCCACCTGATCCTATTCTCAGGGATGTCCAGTATGCTCCAGAGTTTAAAAGTGAATCAGGAAATAAATTATGTGTGTTGGTAAAATCTACAATAGGTGTTTAATATTGAATATAATTGAATATATTTTGCTTAAGGCTGGACCGATGGCTCAGTGGTTAGCACTGCAGCCTTACACCTCTAGTGTTGTGGGTTTCAGTTTTGGTACTTTGGAGCTTGCATGTCCTCCCAGTGTTACAGTTTCCTCCCACAGTAAAGTAAATTTGTTTAAATTGCACTTTATGTAAGTGTGTTCTATGCTATGTGTCAGTGTTCCCTGCCCTGCACTTCCTGTGATAGGCTGTAGGCTCACTGTTATGAAAAATTACTTATGGAGAATGCATTTCCTGTTTCATTCCACCAGGTATCCTCTACTACATACTGTAGGAACAATCATGTCTGAAGACTTTGCAACAGATGTAAATACTAAAAGGTCAAGTTTTTTTATCACGTGTTCAGAGGAACAAGGTGAAATTCTTGTGCCACTTTCTCACCTTGGCCTATCCTATGTCTATGATGGATATTTGTACCCTGAAGGCTTCGGGAGATTACTGAAAGATTGGTTTTCACTAGGCAGGGCAAGACAAACAAAGGAGCCCACACGGGTCAGGCCACTCGATACCTCTAAGCCTGTAGAGTCAGAATAAAAGGAATTCTTCATCACTCTTCAGGGGCAGAACCTAAGAAGGGATTATTTAAAAATACCAAATTAAATGATAATGTGAAAAAACATAAAAGAGCCCTTTGCCTAATAGTGTTCTCCTCTGTGATTGTTACTTCGCTTTGTGAGGCTCTTGGCACTTTTCAGATGGTCCCTGACAGTACACTGAAAAGTATCGCGTTTGCTTCACCGCTCCCCAGTTAGCGTGTTATGTGTTAGGGAGATGCCTGAGAACAATGTGGCAATTGGCCTTTCTCAGATATATGGAGGGAGATTATTCACGTGAGCTGGGTGTCCTGCTACATCCACAAAATAACCCTGAGTTAAGATCATATGAGATACTGTCTAGTGGGATCATTATAGTCAAAATACCATTTGAATTCTTATTAATTGTCCTTTTGTTTCATGGTTATGAAACACATCCATGTAGGTTCAAAGCAGCCTTTTTATTACTCAGGAGATGTTATCACTATTTGTTTTTCAATCACTTTTATTCAACGGCTGCTGACCAACAAGCCCATACTGTAAATGCAATATCAACATGTTAAAGAAGTCAGCTACTGTATGGAGCAGAAGTAGTGAAGACCCCGTGACGGATCCCTCAAAGATTTTTCATAATCAACTGTGACTTGTGTGAGATTTTTGAAAATGATGTCTCATAGGAAATGTCACTGGATTTCCAAATTGTCCTTAATGTGTGACTTTGCAATATCCCTGTGGTGAGCTGGCATCCCATCCAGCCTGGCCTATCCCAGCCCCCTGTACTACATGGGATTGGCTGCAGGTTCCTTAGTATTCAATAAATCAATATGGAAAATCTATGGATGCTTGTTTTGTTGACATTTTTTCCAGCTTTCATTTGCTCTTGTTTTTAAGTCTTTTATTTACGCAACGACACGCTTCCACCACCCACGTCCCGATTAAATTGGTCCTGTAGCCAATCCTTCATCTCTTGAGCTTTTGACATGCTCAGCCATTGTCTGCCTGTTAGCAAGAAAAATCTACAAGGTATAAGTGAGAAGTAATGAGGTGGCATCCTAATGAAATTGACTCATTTGAAGGTCAGGCCCGTGACGATTATGCTAACTGAAGTCAGCTGGAATCTGGTCTGAAAATCGTTTAGCGATATGGCTTTATTTACAATAATGCATTTGTCTTCTGGGAGTCAGATGAGCTAGAAAAAAGCTTTTCGATAGACTATTCCGCTTGGATTCTCCACCACTAAAGGTCATGAGTTCATTTCAGCATTTATGTTTCATCAGTTGTCCATAAGATGCAACCTTTGGAAGGAATGTACACGATGCCTATCTCTCCATCCAGACTGTGATCAGACTGCAGTGTCTGTCTAATTTCATGTAGTGACATTTTGGTAATACTCGCCTCCCACATTCCTTTGATTTCACAGGGTCTACGTCAGGCTAATATATGGTTTAAAAAAGAGCAGTCGTATGAGACTTCGGGTAATTGCTGATCATTTTGGAATATGTATAATTACATCTGGCACTAAACTGAATAGACATTAGAAGGAAGATGTGGTGTTGTACAGTGCATGTATTTTGGGAGTTTTGGGATAATGTTTTGCCAGTTATTCATGCAGGGCTATGATCGATTAAGCAGTTAACTTTTAACTAGAAGACAACTAGCTCTGGTTAAAAATCTGGAAAAGCCAGTCTGAAGGTGACATTTCATTAACCAGAAAAAAACACAACATCAGGCACAGAGTGGTCACCTTTTTTTCTTAAATTTTAAAACTGAATAAAAATTCACCTTTAGCTCTTAAGGTGTTTTTTGAGCGGAAAACATTGCCAGTAACCATAGATTAACATTTAAGCACTAGTGAGTGGAAATATGATTCGTGGATTTATATTGGATTAAATTGAAAAATGGGCTCATGAAAAAAGTCCTATGACTGGGTTCTCCTTTGGGCATCGAGGTCTGGATGCTTATGCATTGATTGGAAGCGAGAGACAGGTGAACTTGGCATGCTTCACCCTGCCCTATGATGGCAGGATAAGTTTATGAGCACATCTTGAAGGATTTAAATTGAGTGTCACATCAGTTCCCCCACAAACATACTAGTTCAATTAACTTAGCTGCTTGGGATGGCTTAATGCAGCAAAAACCGGCAAGACAGGGACCCCGTCTCACCTCGGTTATGTCAACCCAGGGCCCCCGCAAAAGTCAATCTGCCCCTGTATCTGTTCCATCAGTCGTATGTGTTGATTAAACCTGACCGTAATGCTTAGGAGAGCATGTGACCTCCTGGAGAATGAGGAGAGCACCTCCTTGCTTTTTCTCCATTTTAACAACACTACAAGGCCTCAAGGTCTAAATATTAAGAGTCTAACCTCTATCTGACTCAGCCGGGAACAAAAAAAGCCAGATGTAGCACTACAAAACCTATTTTGACACGTGCGCCTGTCATTCTCATTCAGAGAATTGCACGGATGCATTTGCCATCTTCACCCTCCAGCCGAAGTAGCCCGTGATTCCCTTGTCCCTTTGAGGGCTCCATTTGAGGATCTCATCAGCCTACCTCTTTCAAACACAGGACTGAAGGAAAAGCTAAGGCAATTATGTTGCGGTTCATAATTTCTCACATGAAAGCAGGCGGCCTGCCGTGAATTGAGGGCTGGGCGATGTGGAGACAGCCCTGTTTCAATGGCTAAGCTGAACTCCATTGTTGCACTTTAATGAAAACGCAATGTTCATTTCCCTGGCCCGCTTCGCTCCTTTAGGGCCTGCCCATTTCCTCTGCTTACCGCCACCCATCCAGCAAGGCCTGCCGTAACGCACACACGCTCCGCCCATTTCCTCCGCTTACCGCCACCCATCCAGCAAGGCCTGCCGTAACGCACACATGCTCCGCCAGTTCTGCTCTGATATTAAGCAAATTTCTGTCCAGTTCCGGTTACCCTACCAAAATGCCCTTGTATTTCTGTGAATTTTGGAAATTTAAAAAATGTTCTTCTGTGGACGACTTTACTTTTTTGGTTCTCAAAACCGTAACGTATGATAAGGAAGCCTGCTTATTTGCCCTTCAAGCAATTAGTTATTGGCAGTGTGAAGTGCTGCATTCCACAGGTTGTGAACATGTGGTGTGGGAAATGAATATGCAGTGTCAACAGTGGGGCGTGTCGACAATGACAATTAATCACTCTAAAAAAAAGACGCAGCAGCAGCAGACCATCCCAGCACCTGGATTAGCAAAGGAGGCTAACAGAGCTAACAGCATTTTTAGTACCACATCTGATGAAGACAATGCATGTTAATCTAGCTTCCCAGCTGAAGTAAATTAAAGGTGAGACGTTGCACTCTCACTACAGAGGTGCATTTGAAATCGCATACTTACACAGAAGGTACTCAATGTCATCAAAACTCTATATTTGGCCATTAATGGAGTTCATACTCTACAGGGGTTAATGTGGAAGTGGAATTTCAGTAAGGCCGGGGAATGGGGCATAGTGGGATTGCTGTCAGTGTCTTAGGCCTTAGGCAAA
>JAODKL010000002.1:10505791-10520899 GCA_026780765.1 Petrocephalus schoutedeni
GACATATACACTTACACACATATACACACAGACACGAAACTACTCAGACACCCAGACATATACACTTACACACATATGCACACACACACACACAAAACTACTCAGACACCCAGACATATACACTTACAGTACACACATATACACACACAAACACACACAAAACTACTCAGACACCCAGACATATACACCTACACACATGAACAGGCTGACAAACACTTAGACCCAGACTCTATATGCCCCAACCACAGATCTCGCATCCCGCATGACATCGTCCTGTAGCTATTGTGTATATTTAACATTTCAATAAGCAGTCCTGTATTTAATGACAAGGCCACTATGATCCCACAAGAGCAGAAAAGACTGGCACATAGTGTCACTGCGATATGTAGGACAGCGCAGTGAGAGTGTGTGGCATAGTCTGATGACGCACATGCCGGGAGCCAACCAGACACCTGACCAATCACACTCCCCCTATTATCCTGTTGCTTTCTGTCCTTCTAATTGAAAGATTATGCCTGGCAGAATTTCACTTCACAGTGGCCATAAATCAGGCCCAAAGTACCTCTCCCCAGCCTCAAAATGGGACAGCTCAGCTCAGTGATTCTTAGCAGAAGCCCGAGTAAACATGTCATCTCCCCCCCTAGTGGACATAAGTGTGATTACCAGTAAAAATCATAAATGAGCCACCAACAACTTGAGTCAGATGTGTCAAAGCATTCCAGGAGATTCACATGCTATAATACCATAAGCAGAAAGACAAAGAAAACAGTCTTAAAATAATACAAAACAATACTTTTTAATTATGTTATTTTTTTTTTACAATATTGAACATCAACGAAAGAATGTAACAACGACCATAAAATTCTCTCACAGAGAAACAGCTCATTTAAAACATGGGGTTGGCCCACATTGACACGGGGGAAAAAAAAAAAGCCCACACATGGACGGTCACTCATCTTCCTGAAACATCTGCTCTCATTGAATCTTTCATTGACTCCGCCCAGGCCACGCCCCTAACCCACCCACAGGAGGGAATCTGCCCTCAGACTTTGTGGCCTATAATAGATGGTGTAGCTCCTCTGGCACCATCATACAGAGACTCAGAAAGGCTTCTACACTGGCCTCAAATTACCCATTCGGTTGTCTTGTACAAAGGATTAAACACGCTGCTATTGCCACAAGAACACAAACACACAGAGCTCTACAAAGCACACAGCACACACTTTACCCCTACTGCGTAAACATGGCATTATCGTACGCCATTAAATACAGGAAGTCCCTCTATCGGGAGCAGGATGGCTGATGGCAGAGCTGCAGCGAAAAGACCTGGATTCGTTCATGTAAACGTGATGCACCGTCCTTTACGCAGCTTCGTTTTGTACTGTATCCTTCCACAAGCCTTGCAATGTCCTATAAAGTTTCTATCACCTGCGAAAAGTGAATACTCCTGATTTCACCTTTTCATTATCACAAAAGTACATTCCTCCATAAAAACAAAAAATCTGTGTCTGTAACACAAACTACACCGTGTCACAAGTTTTTTAGATGACTAACTGGTGCCAGCCCTTGTTTTCTATATGTATTACCTCTTTATGCTGAATCATGTCACAGATAAAAATATTTTCATACATCGAGTTATAAAAAATAATGTATGTACATAATTATGTTGGAATTCGTGAACTTATAATTGAGTTTGCCACTTACATATTTACACAATGCATATATATTGTTATAGAATGGGAAATGTTTTTAAATAAAACATTTTTTATAAATCTCTGTAGGCAACACTCTAAGATCTACATCACTGGACCTTCCCTACGGATGACTCATGGTTTCAGATTTCATGGCATGGCTTTGCTCCAGCCTAGCTCCACAGGTTTGGTGCACTAGGGTTCTGTGTGACACGCTAATATAATCAGCTCTATTCCATATATCGACAAACTGCGAGGTAAATACAAAGTGGGTGGGTCCCCTGAATACTTTTACTACAAAAGGGCAGGTAAACGGGCCTTTTTTCAGTCACTTCATAGCAACGGGAAGTGACTGTCACGACTGCACACGTACATATATTTATACACGTTTCTGTTAAATGGAAATTCACATCACAGGTTTTAGAGTTACAGTAACTTGTTTCCATTTTTTTTTTAGATTATATCCAACACTGAATCGGGCACACAGACAGACTGGGGTTTACGCGAGACAAGTTCTCAGACCGACAGCCATCCTAATGGGCAGCGTGTCGCAAGCAAGTCGCCACTGGGCGGAGTCACGGTGACAGGTTCATACAGGTTAGCGTCAGTGCTACGCTTCCTGTTTTCCCAGAAGGACCACCCCCCCTTTCGCACCAGCCCAACGAGGGGCCACGGTGGTTAGAGTATCTATGGTAAAGTCAGTGCAGTGCATAGTGGGCCATCCTGGGCCTCCTCGCCTTCACTAGAACATGACCTCCTCGCAGCTGCCGTAGTCACTCTCGGCCATGTCTGAGCCGTGGCGGCGGCGGGAGGCGCGGCTGGGCGGGGCCACGCCGTCCGCGTAGGAGGGCTGTGCCACGCTGAGCCGCACGCTGAGGCGGCGGTATCCGCCGGAGGAGCCGCCGTCCAAGCTGCGCGAAGGCTGCGCGGGGTAGTAGCTGATGGCCGTGTACTCGCTGGGGCACTGCGGCCCCGGCAGCGGCTGCCCGTCGGGCCCCAGGAAGTCGTCCAGGTTCTGGCTGCTGTAGCAGGGTGGCAGGGGGGCCCGGCGGTCGGCGCGCTCCAGCGGGAAGGGGAAGCCCCCGAAGCGGGAGTTCCGGCGGGGGTCGGCAGAGGTCACGGCGGCGTACGTGTTCTCCCCGATGTCGAACTGCGGGAACTCCTGCACGGTGGGCCGGCCGAAGTAGTCGGGGTCAGCGGGGTACACTGCGGGGGGGAGAGAAAGCGGGGGGGGCATCAGTCGGCTGGCAGCCCCTGAACCCGGGCCCCGGTCCTGCGGGCTCACACATGTGAGGGCCCCTGACAGATGGGCAGATTCAACTCCCCTTGGGAGGGGTGGGATTTGGGGATTGTGCTAGACCCCTCCACTAGTGTCTGAGCCCTTGAAAGTCTTCCCCTTTCTGCCCCCCCATGAGTGGCCCAGGGGTACCTTTATCTGTAACCTGTCACCTTCTTTCCATGACCTAGAAGTATAAGCATGACCCAACCCGCCCGCACTCACCATCATAATCCAGCTCCCAGTGGTTCTTGAGGATGGACTCATTGTCGGAGTTAGATGGTGGGGGAGGAGGGAGATTCGGCGCCACGCTGCACACCACTGGCCCGGCGGGCTTCGGCACGTGGCCTTCGGCTAGTGACGCCAGGTCCGGCTGGTTCCGAGGCTTCAGGGTTCTGAAGGGCTCGTGGTCCAGGTTGTTTCCGGGCCCGCCCACCGAGGTCAGCTCGATGGGGCGGCCCTCAACCGTGCTGGGGATGCGCGTGGCCACGGTCTTGTGCTTCTGCCGGTGGATGTAACGCTTGCGAGCGCACACGAAGCCTCCGGCCAGCAGGAGGAGCCCGAGCAGCGCGCCACAGATTTCCAGCACCAAGCCCAGTGCCCCCGGGGCCTCCAGTACACGCCCGCACAGCACCGGATTCATGGAGCAGTCATCCGACACGTTCAGGCACCTGCAGCGGCACCAGGAGAGGAGGGAGTTCACTTTCACAGGCTGAATCCAGACTTGCTCTGTGCACCACGCCACCTACAGTTCTATACTGGGTACTACAGGTATCACTTTCCCATAATTTACGCCTCTGAAAGTGGCAGCTAATTTATTATACTTTAAAAACAAGCTATGAATTATTTGTACACGACCTCTTGAAAAAAACATGTACCAATCAAATCTGCCTTAGGCGTCCCAGAAGTCTATGCTGCATTATCAAGGCCATATGAAATAATATAAATCATTAAAAATGATACCAGTATAAATCAGATAATGCAATCAAAGGAGGTGTGGAGGTCTGAGTACATGTGTAACTGCATCTTGACATTGTTCAGAGACTGAGATATCCTGACTGTTAATGCTAAGCAGCTAAAGGCAGAGGAGCGTTCCTATTGGGCGGGCAGATTCGCTGGGAGCCCCACCTGCCTGCGGCATCCTGCTGGGGGCACTCACACAGCTGGCCCTCACAGCTCCGCCACTCACAGTGGGGCCCGGTGAAAGGGGGCAGACAGCTGCACTGGGCCTCTGCAAAAACAAGGGTGCACGGTACAGCGGTGACGTGGCAGAACGGTCCTAAACTTAAAGGCTGAGAGACTGGAGAGCTACCGCAAACTTTAAGAACAAAACACCATGATTTTAGTTGGTGTAGGGCTAGATTGGCTGGCAGTGTTGAGCAAGCTCACCTCCAAGGGCGGTCTCCTCGCATGAGCCTCCGTTCTGGCAGGGGGCACTCACGCACCCCCCGGGACTCGAGCAGCACTGGTACCTCCCGAAGAGCTTCCTGGCACCGGGTGCAGCATTGGCGGGGCCCTGGGTGCGCCTCAGCGCCTCCCCGTTCAGCTGCAGGTCGCCCAGGCAGCCCCCGAAGCCGAGCAGCGGGGCCCCCCGAGGGCCCTGGGCGGCGGCGAAGAGCAGGGACCCTCGGGGGCCGGACAAGCGGCACGGCTGGGGGGCCACGCCGACGGCAGTGTGGATCCGGTCCAGGGTGAGCTTGAGTAAGGTGCCGTTGGCTTCCAGGAGGACGTGATGCCAGCGGCCGTCTGACACGGGCTCACCTGGCACGTGCAGGGTGCCGTGGGGTCCCCCGCCACAGCCGTAGCGGAAGTGCAGAACCCCGTGCACCATCTGCAGGAGAAATGCCACTGCTTTCACTTTCACATGTCACTACTGACTTATAGGCATCCATTCATCCAGCCACTTATCTTGGATTATTACAGAGATTTGTGTTATATACATCCATCCATCCATCCATCTTCAAACCACGTTTCCTGACTGCCGGATATTGTGTTATACGTATTATTTGTCTACCATCCATCCATCTACTGTCCTCTTCTCATAGTTGATTGTGGGATATTGTTTTATATAATTAGAGAAGAAACATGGATACAAATAGCCAGATAGACTCTTTTTTTAAAGTCACTGCAAGTACTGTATTAAGTGTTACAAACACTTAAGGGCATCAACACAGACACACAATCAGGAAGTGCAGGAACTTTTTGTGCAGCACTGGCACTCAAGTGAGATTTCGGTATGATGCCGCTAATCTGCTACTCCAGTAAACATGTGACCTGTCAGAGAGGAATGTAGACAAAATACAAGATGTCACACAACAAATTACCCCAGAATGTCAAAACCTCTCAAGATAGCCAAAGCCCCAAAGCTAAAGAGGGTGGCCTCAGAATGAGATGATTTTTGCCGCAGAAGTTCTGAGGAGGTGGGTGGTCAAAAACAGAATAAGAACTTGGACCCTGGATCTTAGGCCATTCATTTTATAGGTACGATGTTCTGATTTCAGCTGGCAAACACTATTTTGCAACAACCTCTTTGCTGGATGTTAGATTATCCTTCAAACAGGTTTTTTGGCCTCTATATGTATGTCCCAGTATCAGCATTCCTGACGTGGAGTGGATTATACTATAGTATAATATATATTATAATATAGCACATAGTATACACATAACACAAAAACAAACTGATACTACAGACACCGGTGCTATGGAAAGTCTGTTATAGAGAATAAAGTGAAAGCCGATTAATTGCCATTGTTGATGCACCACAGCACAAAACAACAAAATGTGTCCACTGCATTTAACCCATGTGACACAGCAGGGGGCAGCTAATTCAGCACCCAGGGAGCAGTGCTTGGGGGTGGTACCTTGCCCAGGGTACCTCAGCGGTACTTGTCAGAGATTCAAACCAACAACCTTTCAATTACACATTCTCTCCCCTAACCATCAGGCCACCACTGCAAGGGGCAAAAATTATCCATATTGTAATGAAATCTGATTAGGAATTTAGGAATGCATTACATAAATCACTTTAATATTACAATATTAATCATCTATTTGACTGCTAAAAGCAAGCAAGTCAGACTTGTTGTCTGCAATTTCCGTGGTTCTGTTTGAGTGAAAACAATGAAATTGTAGGGAAATTGTGTGAAAATGTAGAGGAAAGTGATTTTTAATCTAAAAGCTCCTCACTCCATGAATGAATAAGATCCCTATGGGAGACTGTGAAACAGATAGTCATAAAGTAATGTACCTGACCTAGAATTCAGGTTTTATGGTCTTGGAATAGTTACTGTTTAGATCTGAAATGAGACATCATGGACTGAAATCTGTATGTTCAGCTAAAAGGGGGCGGAAAGCTTCCTTTCATTCTGCTCGCTCAACACTTGATGCCATTGGCTTCACTTGCCTTCCTATCCTACCATTCTGACAGACTCTTTCTCAGACAATCTACCGCAAAGCATTCCGTCAAGGCCTGTTGGAGGAAATGTGCTGCACTTAGAATAAAACATGACAGGTAAATCGCCTCGCCTGATGCGAGGCTGGTAATGGCGCACCAAAGGAAGGGACACAAAATGTTCTACTCGACAGCATCTGAGTAGTAACTTCTGAAGAGAGACACTAGGTGGGACAGTGGTTAATATTAAGTACTTGAAATCAACAGCTCTCAGGTCCTTTAAATACTTTGTTCCTTGACTTGATTTTTTTACCAATTCATATGGCTGAATTCCTACCGATGCAATACTGATTTATCTCCTGGCGCTACGAAACTGACGTGTTGCCGACTATGGGAGCAGGATCCAAACTGGGCTACCATCAGCATTTTAGCTGCAGCCCCATATGTAAGGAAGCCTTACTCCATTTTGAAGGTAGGCGACCATGATAATAAGGTCGATGAAGTAAAAAGAGTAAAGGTAACGTTAATTAGGTATGGATGTTTATTTTGGAAACAATCGGCGATCACACCTGCTGTATAGCCATCTGGAGAAGGGTGTAGGGGCGATTCTAGGACTTCTTTAAGGTGGGGGGCATAAGAGAGGCCATAGGGTGGGATTTAATATGATGTGATATAATGATATGTTTTGAATCAGGGAGGCACCCTGGAACTCGGGGCTCCCCCTTAGGTATGACAGACATGTGGCACTGTGTCGAGCAGCAGGCCATACCTCCAGGGAGCCCCAGTCTGTGGCGTTGGCGGTCACAATGGCGGCCTGCGCTTGTGTCGTCTTCATGCTCAAGGAGAGCCGGAAGTCCTGCGTCTCCTGTCCCTGGTAGAGGTACTTGAGGTAGCCCCTCCCGTCGAAGCGTACGGCGGATCCTAGGAGACAGCAGGCTGGCATGACTAACCTCTAGAGATGCGTCAATCTGCAACTGTGGTCTTCTTTGAATGGGACAAATTCCAACCGTGCATGATACCACATTAGCAGTAATTCAACAAGGTCAACGACCCATGGCTTTGAATCTCAGGAATCTGGAATCTCCCAAACCCAACTATTCCATTGACCCATCTACAACCAATGAATGTGAAATGGACTGGCACTCAGCAACCACATACTGTAGTGTGGCAATCCGGCTGCACCTTATCAATTAGAAGCGGAAGTGGAAAGTATTTTTTTGTAGGTAAACTTTAGACTTATTAATTGAAAATCATTAGGAAAACATTTTTTTTTCTTTAGGTCTTTCTGAAATTTCCCAGCTTCCTAGTAGTAGTCAATAAAAATTTAAAAAGTTTACAGATGTATCAGGACCAGACCAAAGACCAGATTTATCTGAGCCTTTCAACACAAGGTTTAGGTGAGCCAGTCAAAATAAAGACTTGATAAGCGCTGTTTGAGTACATATATCCCAGACAGTTTTAAGATACGTAGCTAGGAGATAATGTACAGCATAAGGGAGACTCTAATCAGAGGATCAGATAAGCCCACAGGCCACGCCAAGGCTGACCAAGAGGCGGCGACGGGTACCATTGCAGGAGCAGACGCTCTCCCAGGCGTGCCGTGGGGTGATGAAGCTGGCCCGGGCTGTGCCATAGGGCCCTTCGGGGTCTCCCAGGAGACGGACGGTATTCCGGCAGCCGGCCTGTCGGCATTCCGGGCCCACGCACGCCCCATGCCGTATCCTCAGGACATCGAGGCCCATGGCATCGCCCACATCATAGGCCACGCTCTCCAGCCGGCTGGCGGAGAAGGGCTCTGCGGCAGAGCGCGCCCCCTGCTGGCCCCACACCAGCAGGACCTCCAAGGCCATAGAGCCCGGCTCGGCCTGCAGGCTGGCCACATGCAGCTCCTGGCGGGGCAGGCCCAGGCCGACGCTGAGGCCGCGCTGGAGGCTCCGCCAGTGATCGCGCGCGAACTCCTCTGGCGTGAGGCCGGCCAGGCGCAGGGTGAAGCCCCGGTCCAGGGCTGGCTGCGTGGCGGCCCACACGTGGACCTGCACCCCGGCCCAGGTGCTGAGGCGTCCGTCGGAGACGCTGACATTCAGCAGGTAGAGGCCCGGCTCCAGCAGGCCCTCTGCCACCACGTCGCCCTCTGCCTCATCCACGGAGAAGCGGCCGCCCGGGGGGGACGCCGACACCAGGCGGAATGACAGCACGTCCTGCGGGTCCTGGTCGGCGGCGTGGAGCTTGCCGAGGACCCTACGGGAGGAGTGCCCCTCCACGGTGGTCAGGAAGACCTCCAGCGGCACGGCGGAGGGGGGGTGCCTGCTCCGCTCTGTGATGTTGATCTTCACCACGCATATGGAAGACAGAGGTGGGTGTCCGTTATCCGTCACCTGATGGGGGGGAGAGGACAAACATTAATTTTCATTTATTTATTCTTTATTTGTTTTAGCAAAGCTATACATTACCTGGATTTCTGGAGGATATTTCTGAATAAATACAGTTGTCCCTGTGGCTGTCATCAGCAGATTGATTTGGGCCCCATACTCTTGCTGGAGTAGTATAACTTGTTTTTTATTAAAAATCCATCTATTTTCTGTAACCCCTTTTCCTATTCAGGGTCACAGGGGGATTCAGAGCCTAAGAGCACAAGGCAGGACAGGACCCCAACCCATGGGCACACTAACGGGCAGTTTGGCAACTCCAATTCCCCCCCAGAACACACACACAGGACTCCACACAAAGGGAGCCAGTGTAGAGACTTGAACCCTGATCCCAGACACGTGAGGTACCAGTGCTAACCGCTGTACCACCAAGCCACCCCCAAGCCTTTAATACCTCTTATTAAAAACATGACAAACCAGCACGGACTTCATGTTCATTCCTTTTACCGAATCGCCTTGGAAGCACATGACATCCTGTTTATACCTGCCCTGATTTCTTCTTCCATTCTAGCATTCTGGGAATTGTAGTGCAACAGGAAATATCGCCACATGCTCATCCTTGCCTGAATTTTCAGAAGATACTGCTCTTTGGTCTGCTTCTTCAGCTGGCCAGTGGTTGACAGCAGACCCCCCTGGTCCACGTGAAAGTGCCCATCCTCATTCCCAGACACAACATGGTAGGCAAAGGGCGGGCCGTTCTTGGGCGTGTCTCGGTCCATCACAGTCAGCTGGAGAATACCACTGCCCCCGGGCTCGCCCTCCTGTCAGCCAAAACAAGCAACTTCCAATGCTACGGAAAGGACATCCCATAAACATTTAAACCAAAGGTCCAAAACGATGCACCTGTAGACAGAATTGTACTATGTGGTAGGTGCCATCAGGGGTGATGTTTAATTTAACTTAGAAGAGGGGCCAATCTTATCATTAGCCAGTGATATGTTTGAATCAGTGAATGAGAGGGGAGGGGGCACACTGGGGACCAATCAGCTTTCAGATGGGGTCAGTGCCCCTGTGGCCCCGCACCTATATATACCCCAGGATGCCAAGAAAATTACCTTCTAAAAAGTTCAAGAAGTACTTTATGACACTTGTTAAGTGCAATCATCACATTGCTGTAGCTATCTGACATGTCTGGTTAGATTTTCTTGTTGCCTTTACATAGACTGACCTGCACTGGGGCTTCATTCTTAGCAAACTAGGGGTTTGCTGCTTGAGCAGCGCTTGCTTTTGAGTGTGACAGAGCAGCTCGCTCAAAAAGCCTGCAGCCTGCAGCTCAGGGGCCACAGAACCAGCCCCGCTGGAGCCAGCAATCAAGGGCACACCCGCTGGCACGCTTTAAGGGTAATTGCCACTGACCTACACCATCTCAGCAGATTCGGAAGATAACAGGCCCCTAGTGTGAAAACGAGCCAGCTGCGAGACGCGTGTCGGCGACACTAGAGGGCGATAATTAGCAGGCGTGACTCATGCGGGTTTAGAGAATTTGCAGCTACTCCTGGAGGAAGGGGCTACCCTCTCTGCTCTGTTCTGCCGATGGTCTGGGAGGCAATTCCTTAAGGGGGAAACCATACCTGGAGAAAGAGGCTGTGACTGATCTGGGAGAAGGCGGGTGCATTGTCGTTGATGTCCGACACGGTGATGGTCACCTGCACGGCGGTGGAGAGGGGTGGGTCCCCTCCATCAGCGGCTTGGATGGTTAAAGAATAATGAGGCACCTGCAAAGGGGAACAGTCAGAAGCTCCGGACGCACTCTCACAACAGGAGCACATGGATCTTTCGTGAACTTCTAACGTAGAGTATAAGGTACATGAAAATTAAGGACTGTGATGGGCAGTTTAATGGGAGGGGTGCTGAGCATGGCCATGTTGGCAGGAGCGAATCAATCTGAAGCATCTGTTCACCTCCTCCCGGTCCAGTTTCCGGTTCACCCTGATTTCTCCGCTCTGGCGATCAATTCTGAACTGCTTCTGGGGATCACCATTCACGATGCTGTAGTGGACAAGGCTGTTTAAAGGCCCATCCAGGTCTTCCGCCATAACCTGAAATCACAGACGAGCACCGTCATGCTCCCTTTGCAGTGGGAATGTGGGATACGATGAAGCCAATCCTTCATTCATTGACGGGGTCGTGTGACAGGCTTTCTCCGTTCTGATAAGACCAACTGCCAGCATACCTGCATCACCAAGTCCTCGAGGGCAATGTCCTCCGGGACTTCAGCACTGTAGTCGCCCCGGCTAAAGACGGGAGGATTGTCGTTGACGTCGGTGACATTGACGATCACCATGGTAACGTCACTCAGGGAGGACTTGCCTCTCGATCCCTCCACTGAGAGGTAATACTCGCTCCGCTGCTCATAATCCAGGGGGGCAGTAACAGACAGGACACCTAGGGCACGGAGAGATGATGCAGCTGTCAGGAAGGCGGTGCTGAAGTGCCACTCAACAAGGACATTCTCACACACCCAAATCCAATTCTTTGTTTGTAAATGTCACAAATAAGCAACCGAGCCAATGATTGCTCAACACTCTTGTAAGTTTTAGTAAAAGTTAGCCACTGTAAGCAACTGTGCCTCCCACCCACAATGCAGGGCTTAAATGCCATGATGAAAGCAACAAGTCGGGCTTTTCTACCAGCAATGAAAAGGGATGAGACCTGTCCACAGAAGACTGACAACAAGTGTCAAAACGCACGAATCTCCGCCTCTACAGACAATCACAATCTTGTCCGCCAAAAACTACAGTCACATTTTACATGTGTTTTTGCGGCATCCAAGCTGAACACTAAAAGGCGCTTTCAGACCGAACGCGGCATGCGCTGTGCGCACCGCGAGGTTCCGCGCAAACGCTTGGCAACGCGCTTCTTGCGCCGCGCACGCCATTAAGAACAGTGGAGTTTTGAGCGCGGCACGGCGCATGCCGCGTTCGGTCTGAAAGCGTCTTGAGCGCGCAGTGACTTCTGCCTGCTGTGACGTCATGCGCGTACCCTCTGCGGTAGGAGGGGCTTAAGAACATTAGATAAGAAGGTACTGACGGCAAATGCTATTTGCACGCTTGCAAAGCAAACAAATATGTTGGAATCTGGAAGTATTTTACGCTTGAAACAACAACCAGTAGCACAACGATTTGCAATCTTTGTAAAAACAAACTTTTGAGAGTTGGAAGTAGCGTTTAGTGGAAAACCCAACTAAACAAAGTGCACGCAACTGTGCGAGACAATTCGCGAGTAATATGAAAAAATGTATGATTTGGGAGCCGCTGGGTTGGTCTGTTTTGCGCACTTGCTACGGCTTGTGACACATGAGGGGCTGCTATTGCAGCGCAGTGTAAGTGACGCTGTTTCCAGAGGGAGAAAAACTGCGGGGCATTTTAAGCATTCGCCACTTGTGGATACTCTCTTGGATGATATTCACATAGAACGACAAATACCTCAAAAACGCTGAAAACAAGCTGTACAAATGTGGTGGAACCAAGGGCGTAACTTTGGTTTGAACATTGGGGGGTTGAAGTCCTATTATCTTATCCAATTAGCAAAGTTTTTCGCATACTTTTCTTTTTCCATTTGTATTTCAGCTAGTATCGGATCGGTACTCATACAGGCCGATTCCCTCTGTTCAGGTATCGAGATGGTATTGGCAGTGGAAAAAGTAGGATCGGCGTACCTTTAATGAAAGGGCCTCTCATTTACTTGGAGGTCTATCAAAGAATACATATGCTTAAGGAATCAGGTTAACAAATCCAGGGTGACCGGATCACTGTAATCCCGAAAAGCACGCAGTTTGGCACAGTTTCCTGACATTGCTTATCTTCTTTAGTGCCCATCTTGTTGCAAACCGAGATACTCCCCCGTTTGGGCAGCTTCCCAGCCACCTTCACACGCTCGATTAAAATACAGCGAGAAGGCACTCGGCAAGCACGGCAGACCCCACACAGCCACGGCAAATACGAGGGATCAGGGTTTCTTAATTGTTATTGGCCGACTACCCTGGACCAGCGACTTTGACTCCTTAATTTTTTATTTCTCTGTGTGCCAGAATAAACACTACAGCACTGCACTCTACAAAGATCAGAAGGACATGATATGTTCCCTCTTTACTGCGCCCTGTAAGCCTCCTCAAAGAGGTCGTTAAAATGAATAATGCAGGGTGTAGGCAAAGCAGGTTTACATAACTTTAGCCGACATTCAACCTGAAGCGAAATCCTCTTTTCTAAACGGTATTCTCTTCTTTATGACGGTACAAGGCAGAACTATGACCTCTACTGGAGGATAGGGGTATAGCAACATCCCACCCCAAGGAATACACTGGACAGAATAAATATATGATTATATGTATTTTTGTGTTATAAAAGTGGCACATTGCGAAATCATTGTTTTTATGAGCCTTGGGGTTAAAAGTGAGTGTAAAGTGAATACAGTCAGCGGAACATGTTTAACCAGCACAAAATTTCTTGAACAATTTTCCCCAGAAGGCTCAACAAACTGATCTTTCAGTCCTTCCATCTCTGTCCTGCTTCATTCCAAGGTTTAGTTTTTCAACATGTTTGTCTGCAGTGTAATGAGACCCAAGGCTGAAATAATACTGCCAGAACTCAAGATGGACCTCATTTTAATCCAGACAGAAATTAGGGTTTGCCACTCATGGGTGAAAATTACGGAAAACTGGAAGATACAACCCCCAATAATCATGTGTCCCACTGAATGGGTGAAGGCCTCACCCCCCCCCCCCCCATGTTCAAACCACAGTTACGCCCTTGGGTTTGCTTGTCACAGTTTTTCAGGAAACTCTAGTATGACTGTGTCAGCACCTAGCCTGCCTAAATTCTTACTGACTGACTAAATGACGCTGCTCCATGTGGTGACTGTATGAAAGCTTTGTGAGCGGTTTATCGGCTAATAAAGGAACAGCATTATTACACAATGAAACTTGCGCTAATCTGCAAACCATGAGAAAAGATTCTCAGTTGGAGTGAGTCACGGGCGAACGTGCCGTTACAGGCAGCTGAAGCCCTCCCCTTTCCTGATAACTGATGTGTTTTGCTTTAATGCAAATGTGCTTCATACTCTTTCGGCTCTGGGTTACTGCACCGGCTCTGTTATTGTTTGAAAATAACTTCAGGGGTGAAGAATTTAAGATAACCGTCCAGGTTTATAAACAACATCAGATGCCCTCATTATACGCCATAAATAGTTTTTTGAGCTGTTCTTACACCCATCTTCCATAACTCTAGTGCAGGGTCGTAGTGAACCTGGCGCCTATCCCAGGAAAATGAGGCACCCTGACAGCTCACACCCCATGGGCATTTTGGTGATGCTAATTCATCTAACTGTATGCTCCTGGAATGTGAAAGGGCACCAGATAATCTAAATGACAGCCATTTAAAGGTGAAGATTAACTGTCACTGTTGACACACCACAGCACACAGCACAAAACAATGGAATGTGCATTTAACCCATATGTGACATATGGCAGCTAATTCAGTGCCTACGGAGCAGTACTTGGGGGGGCAGTACTTTACTGGTCAGGGATTCGAACCCACAACCTTTCAATCACAAGTACGATTTAAATGTATGGAGAATGTGCAGATTCCACACAAACTGCTCCCTGCAAGTCTTACATTTATTTATTATCCAGCCACATCATCACAATCATATTATCAATACCAAACGAGTGCAGCACGCAAATCCTTACCTGTTTTTGGATTAATCTGGAACATTCCGTGCTCATTGCCAGAAATAATGTCGTATAGGATTGGCACGTTGTCCGCGGAGAAGGCAGACACACTCAGCACCTCGGTGCCCACTGCAGTGGATTCGGGGATTTGGGCCGCGTATTGGCTGCTCTGGAAGACCGGCTGGTAGTTGTCAAGGTCCATGACGTTCACGGTCACCGTGGCGACGGAATGCAGTCGCCGGGGAAGCCCCCTGTCTGTGGCCTGGACCTTCAGCTCGAAGGTGGTCTTGGGTACGTCGGCCAGAGAGCTTTCCAGCCTGAGGATCCCGGAATACTCGTCCAGGGAGAAGTAGGAGCTGTCCGAGCCGAGCAGTTTGTAAACGACTTCTCCATTTATACCTGCGGAAGGAACAAATATGTACATGATTCCATTGTATTGATTTTGACATATTTTACTTCTGAAGTTTCTTACTTTTAAAAGTATTATTTCACAGTGGCGCGCTTCGTGTGTGGAGTTTGCAAGTTATCCCCGTCCTCGTGTGGGTGTCCTCCTCTCGGAGTCCAAAAGCATGCAGTGACGCGGACTGGCATCTCTACCTTTCCCATGGCGTGTGAGTGTGCACCCTGTGACAGGCTGGCATCCTGTCCAAGGTGCC
>JAODKL010000002.1:10520999-10536054 GCA_026780765.1 Petrocephalus schoutedeni
CGGGCCCCCCCCCCCCCCCCCCCCCCGCTCTGTGCTCTGTGTTTCCTGGGATAAGTTCCAGGCCCACCGAGATCCAGAACTGGATAAGGCAGAATCGGATCTGATCCCATTTGCTGTTACTGCTCACAGAAATAGGAATTTAAGGTTTTTGGGGAACGTCGGACTGCGACAGTGACAGAAGCCATCTGCAGTACCCTGACAAAAAGTACCAGAGTAAAAACCAGCCATAAATGTCAGCATACCGGCCGTAAATGTCACTGCAATTCTCATAAAAGTCACATTTGTTTCTGAGAGGTTGGGATTTTTTTAATCTCTGAAATCTTAGATGTCAGTCTTTTCTTTTTACACCTCCCCAGCTGTCTTTTTCAACACAGTGTACTTTTAATCACCTCGATGTCAGAAATGTGATTCTAAGACCCTCCACATCCGGTAATCAAAGCCACTTGTTATTTGGAGTAACCATTCACCCGCGCTGGCTGTGATTCAGACATTATTCTAAGAGGATCAGAATCCGGTTTATTTGGCCAAATTTGTTCACACGTGTAGGGAATTTTCCCCGGTAGTCAATGGCTCTCACACATACAGTAGATACATAAATGGTCACCACGAGACAAGACAGTTGTCAGCCTGTGGCAGGATACACCATGGACAGGATACGGCCCCGACGTAGGGCAGAGACATACAGCTCTCTCAGCCGTCAGCTAGGGTCAACTGGGACAGACGAGATTGAGCGTGAGAATCATGGGAAGAAACTAGCGAACCCGCAGAAGTCCCACAGAAATGTATCAAGCAGAGATCGGAGCCGCAAAGTGATATGCTTTAACCACAAAGCCACTATGTACCTTCATCAAACGTATCCTGAACCCATGGCTGCTTCTCGAATGCCAACAAGGCAGCCATGATTCTGGGATACGATCTCAGCATGAATATGGACACCATCTAACTGAGGGTGAGAACCAAAGCCTCAGAGCGCCCAGTGGGTGGGCTTCAGTACAGGCTGCTAATTGCTGCCTAGTTCAACCTAACAAACCAGTAAACCAGGGGTCTCCAACTCCGGTCCTGGAGAGCTACTACCCAGGAGGTTTTCTGTCCTACCGGGCTTCTGATGAGCCACACCTGTTCCTGGGATTTTCATGAGAATAGGTGTGGCTTATTAGAAGCCAGGTAGGACAGAAAACCTCCTGGGGAGTAGCTCTCCAGGACCGGAGTTGGAGACCCCTGCAGTAAACTAACCAACAGGAGAGTGGCTTGGACCAGGCGGTGGCTGACAGAGCACAGTAACCCAACACATTCAATGCCTTGCTTCTTCCTCTGCCAGCGACTGTGCTGAGTTCCTCAGCTGGGTGGAAAAGCAAGGCAGTGGGGAAGCTTTGGGGCGAGTGTGGGCACGTCTCTGGGAGGAACACCCCTCTGAGGAGATCAAATGTAGTGCGCCTCCAGGTTGCAGCCTGTTTTGTGCTAACTCACTGTGATAGGGCAGGGAGGACATGCTACCGAGAGCTAGCCAAGCCACCAGGATACGCACCAGCATCGGGGTCCTTGGCGTAGATGACCGCGATGGGGGTCCGCACAGTGGTGTTGTCAAAGACAGTTATGGAGTAGTGGCTGGTGGGGAACTTGGGCGCGTTGTCGTTCTGGTCCTGGATCATCAGAAGGATGTCTGCTTGGCAGGAACGCCCACCGCCGTCGGTGACCTTGGCAACCAGGTCGAATTCCAAGTTATGCTCCCGGTCAAGCGAAGCCAGGGTGTACAGGTCTCCTGTGAAGTGTGCGCGGACACACACACACAGACAGACACAGACAGGGAAAAGAACACGGCACAGCGCGCACATGTCAGAGATAATTATACCCGTAATAAATTCTCTCCCATTTTCGGAACAGAATTTCCTGTTGTAATTCTGCCAGTTTCGAGTTTAAACAAGACAGATCAACACTCCATGAAGTGTGCTGCTTAACAAAATTATTAAATATCTGTGGTTTTGGGGAAATGAAGGGGCTGGCCTAAAGCGAAAGGTGCGTGTAAATAATAAATACTGCATGGAAATGTGTGCATGCAGTATTTATTAAAAATTAGAGATTAAAATGCACAGTAATTTCATGTCAAAGCAGCGGATGTGCACATAACATAAGTATGCATTTGCATACAACAAGAAATTGCTGTGCGTATGGCCTGCATACCAGTTATGTGCCTCCCTGCCTTTAACCCAAAAGTGAACAGATGCAGAACTTCCAGCAGCAATATGTTTTAAAGCAGAAGCCAAATGCCACAGCTTAAATGCCCTGGTCTGCTGCCTGTTTGTCATATGTCATTCGCACAGTTAATATGCAGTTATGAGTGCGACAAAGACGTCACTAAAATATGTGAAAACACACAAAGAGCACTAGGGGTCTCTGAAAAGGTTTGTTTTCTTCTTTGTCATGGGCGTCACGCAGGCTCATGTGAACCTTCAGAGCGCAGATGCTATCAGCTGCTTAGACGAAGCAATCCCCCGCAGCACAGAGACACATGTCCGGCCCCTATGAAAGTGAGCGCCGGGCATTTACCCGTGTCTTGGTTGATGTGAAACTTATCAGCGTCGGGACCATGGAGACTGAAGGAGAACTGTCCGTTTGTGCCGACATCTGGGTCAGTGGCGGTGACCTTGAGGATGAACAGGCCCGGCGGGGAATTCTCCATGACGACCTCCGTGTAGAGCAACTGTGTGCAAATGCAGAAACAGTCAAAGTGTGACCAGGGGCAACTTTTGAAAATGCCTGTGGGCCATTGTCTATCCGTCTGTGGGTCACTGGTCTGTGCAGCTGTCTGTTTCTTTGTCTGTTGATAATTCAGACAGACGACGTCGCAGACAGACACAAAAGCAATTAACATCCCATCTTATACCTAGTAATTACACTCACACCTCACTGACCCAGGAAGAAAGGTCATGGTAACAGCCAATCAAATCCACTTTTAAATATTAGTGAATAAAACCAATCAGTGAAAGAGTCATATTTCACATGGCCATAGAATGCACGTGCTGCGTGGATTTTCCTTCCAGTTAATTGCTAACATCTTACCTGCTCACAAAGTGGGCTGTTATCATTGATGTCGAGAACATGAACCTCAACGGTGCAGGAGGTCTGGAAACGTCCGTCGGTGGCTGTGACCTTCAGGCTGTATTTTTCCTGCGCTTCTCTGTCGAGGGAACCTCTCACTACCAGCCTCCACTCGTCCCCGTCCTGGACCACACCAAACTGGCCCAGAGGGTCTCCATCTACGTGGAATGGCCAAAAAATGTAACTTAACAACCATACAGGTACCTTTAAAAATATCTTAAATTACCTCAGTGGTACTTTAAGAGGTTTTACAGTAATACACAGCATATAAATATGATTGAGATAAGGTAAATGACAAAAACGTTTTTTAATTTTTTAAATCAGACATGCTGCAATATCAAGGATAATCCAGAACAAAAAATAGGTACTTCCATTAAGAACACTCAGAAATATATATTAATATGTCTTATGTACAACCAGGATAGAAAAGGATACAAATCAGTGATAGTTTACTGTATAATATATCAATAACTTTCATAAATTGATCTTTCAAAACTGCTTGTCCAGTACAGGGTCAGTCTAAGGCTGGAGTCTATGCCAAGAAACAAAGGCCACACAGAGGGGACACCCTGGGCGGGACGCCATTCCATGTTAAGGCACACACTGAGGCCCCAGAGGCAATTAGAGATCCAGGTTCATCTAAGCATACATTAACCATACATACAAAGGGAAGCCAGAGCACACTGCGGAACTCTCTACACAAATGGGGAGCATGCAAACGCCACATGGAATCCAGCTGGGGGCACGAACAGGACATCAAAAACAAAACTGATCGGAAATTAATTCATATGAATTGTTTTGTATTCAAAATCATAATGAAAATGTGAAGTTGCTTGCTCTGAATGACAACAACATTAAAACTACATCTTCCAAGTAAAAACACTGACGGTCGAAGTTGACGACCCTCACCTGTTATGTAACACGTGACCTGCTTGTTCTCCTCCGAAATGTCTGCATCGATGGTGCTGACGGTGATGATGACTTCTCCTTCTTTGCCGTTCTCCAAGATGGAGCCCTGATACACCTCCTCGGTGAAGCGCGGCGGGTTGTCGTTCTCATCTGTCAATGTCACCTCCACCAACGCAGAGGAGGAAAGCTTGACACTCCCTCCATGATCGGTGGCCACCACATGGAATCGGTACAGACTCGTGACCTCACTGTCCATCTCTTTCATGGTGCTAATCCAGCCGCTTTCACTGTCAATGGTGAACAACTCACTGATGTCATCCAGCTCTGGCTCCAGCCTGTAGGTTACCTTCCCGCTGGTTTCAGTGTCCGGGTCGTTGGCTGTCACCTGGATGACGGTGGCCCCGGCTGGCATGTTCTCAGCCAGGAAGGCTCTGTAGGGATCAGCTTCAAAAACTGGCTGATTGTCGTTCACGTCTTGGACTTGGATGTTGACGGACACCAGTGAGGCCACATTTGTGCCGTTGTGATTGCAGTGAGCCATGACGTCGATCTGATACCATTTAGTCTTCTCATGATCGATGCTCTTTTGGATAACCAGGGTTCCACTGTCTTTGTCAACAGTGAAGACTCTTTCCTTGTTACTTTCGATTGTGTTGCCTTCTACTAGGCTATATATGACTGGAATATCTGCATCAGCTTTAACTATTCCAACCTCGGACCCCAAGGGAATGTCCTCAGATGTGGAAAAGGTGTACAAAGGCTCTGTGAATCTTGGCAAATCAACCTCAGGTGGGACAACTTTCACTTGGAGAGGAGCAGTGGAATTATAGAAAGGGAGGCCCCCATCACGAGCTTCCACCTTGAAATTGAAGATTTTGTTCTCCATCCCAACCAGGCTCTCCTTGACACTGACCACACCAGTGAAAGGATTGATCTCAATGAGCTCCTCCGTGATATCCTCCACGTCGTCAACCATGTAGGTGACGTCTGCGTTCTTGCCGTCGTCCGCATCATACGCCATTATCTGAATGACAGGAGAGCCCTTGTTTACAGTAGATTTGATCGACACTTGATATTCAGATGCCTGAAATTGGGGAGCATTGTCGTTTTCATCAGTCAGAATGATTTTAACAGTGCAAAACCCAACTTTTCCTCCACCGTCTTTTGCCATAACCTTTATAGCGATCACTTTCTGGGTTGGGTTCTCTCTGTCCAGGGACTGAGAGGTACTGATCTGTCCCTCGTTGTCTATGGAGAATTTCTCATCAGCTAGCTTGTTGATGATCGTATAATCCACGCTGCCATATGGTCCATCATCAGGATCAATAGCCGCAAGTCTGATGACACGGGTTCCAGCTTCGGTGTTCTCTGCCAGTTCAGCCTCGTAGACACTTTTCTCAAAATATGGACTATGTTTGTTACTGTTCATCATATCAATGTTGACCGGAGCCGTCTTTTGAAAAACACCATCAGAAACAGCCACAGTAAGGTTATAAAAAGGGTCTAAGCTTCGGCTACAGACATTCGCGAAAGAAATTAAACCCGAGGACTTGTTGATGGCAAAATGTCTGTTTTCGTTTCCTGAGATTATTTTGTATTCCAGGTTGTTATGATCACTGATGTCTGGATCTGAAGCTTGGATCTTGATTACGATGTGGCCACAAGTGGCCATTTCACTAAGATTGGCCTGATACTGAGACTCACTGA
The DNA here is from genome assembly GCA_026780765.1 of Petrocephalus schoutedeni. Lineage (NCBI taxonomy): Eukaryota > Metazoa > Chordata > Actinopteri > Osteoglossiformes > Mormyridae > Petrocephalus > Petrocephalus schoutedeni. The sequence continues at coordinate 10,526,712 of JAODKL010000002.1, forward strand.
AGCTTGGAGGGTTATCATTAACATCGGTGACATTGATGGTGACGAATGCTTCGGTGGTCAAGGGGGGTACCCCATTATCTGTAGCTTTGACTTTTAAATGATATTGCTGAATGCTTTCATAATCCAGGACCTGTCTCGTTACTAGAAGGCCACTAACTGGGTCGATTTCGAAGACATCTGTTTCATTGTTTCCAGTCCCTATTATTTCATAAAATAACTCCTGATTTCTCCCAGAGTCTCTGTCTGTGGCAAATACCTGCAACACTGAGGTGCCAGCCGGTAGTTCCTCAGGCAGACTTGCCATGTAAGACATCTGTGGAAATGCTGGGGCATTGTCATTTATATCTTCTACTTCTATCTCAACAGTGGCCTCAGAGAAAGTGCCCGCCACTGAATCCGTGGCTCTAACAGTCAGAATATGGCTACTTTGAGTCTCATGGTCCAAAAGGTCAACAGTGCTCAAGATACCAGTTTTGAAGTCTATGTGAAAGTTTTTCGAGGAGTTCTCTTCAGCAAGGTTGTAGATCACACGAAAGCCCTCCGGATTTCTGGCTTGCACATGTAGGATGGTTGTAAAAGGCAAAAGATTTTCGGGAATTTTCAAGCGATAAAGTGGGCTCTGGAATATTGGATTAGATCGATTTCGGACTTGTATTTGAAGCTCTCCGACAGACATCAGACTTGGGTCCCCCTCATCTCGGGCTAGTATGGTGAGGTCATACTTATTCATGGACTCAAAGTCAAAGCTTCGCAGAAGAGAAACATCCCCAAGGTAAGGATCAATCCTAAAAAGGCTGAAGTCATCCTCCAGTAGATAAATCACTGATCCATTTTCTCCAAGATCTTTATCCATAGCTGTCACTTGGAAGAACACATCACCTATCTCAGAATCATCAGATATTGTCACGAAGTTTGGCAAGTTCAAGAATTCTGGCGCATTATCATTATCATCACCTACGTAAACCTTCACGTGTGTAGTTGCAATTCTAGGAGGACTCCTCGAGTCCCTTACCTCCACTACCACATCATACTCATCTTGCTCCTCCCTATCAAAAGGAATACCTGTGGTCTCCAGCACCCCTGAAGTCTGGATCATTGAAAACATGCTCTGAGGATTAATAATTGAGTATGTCAGAGGTTCATTGAGGTAACTCCCAGAGGCTCTCATAACTGCTATGGTTTGGACAGTTGTTGTGTTCTCCATCACAGTGGCGGCATAGTACATTTGATCAAATCCAAGACTTGTCTTTGTAATATTGGTGACATTAATCTTGACAACAGCAGTGTCTTTGTATAAGCCATCAGACGCTTTGACTAAGATGTGATAACTAAGCTTGAGACTAGAGGCATTGCTTACAGAGATAACTCCGCTAGAAGGATCAATACTGAAAACATTAGGAGTGTTTCCCTCATTAATTGAGTATGTTATGTCTGAATCTAGATCAACTGCAGACACTTGGATGACTTCCATTCCCAGAACAGCAGGGAACAGAATAGAAGATTCGTACATAGACATGGTGAATTTAGGTGGACAGTCATTGTAATCCAGGACACGTATTGTTACTTTAGCTGGTTTAGCTGCATATAAAGACGGTACACCTGAGTCCATCACTTGAACACTAAAATGGAACTCTGGTGTTGATTCATAGTCAACTGTGGAAATTATGGAGAGAGTACCCATGCTGGGGTCTATAGAAAACACACTTTGCATTTCCGGTTCAAGTATCTGAAAAACAAGCAAGGCATTGGTGCCTGAATCTGCATCTGTAGCACGGACCACCAGGGGCGTATTGTCCTCTCGCATCACCATACTGTTGATGGGAGCAGACTCGCTGATCTGCCCCACAAACTCATCCTGCAGAAAGGCAGGCGGGTTGTCGTTCTCATCAACCACGTAGATGTAAACTATGGCATCTGAGGAAGCTCCAGCCAGGGTGGAGGCTCTTACTAGAAGCCGGTAGGAGGCACATTCCTCAAAGTTGAGAGCGCCTTGTACCGACAACACTCCAGAGATAGGGCTGATGTGGAAAGTGCCATTAGGATCTCCATCCTTGATCCTGTATTGCACTGCGGAAGGGCTGGAGGCAGCGATGGTGATGAGAGGGGTGCCCACATGACTTGACTCAAGGATTTCTGTGAAATACTCCGTTGAGGAGAACTTAGGTGGCATGTTCTCAGAGAGCTTCACCTGGATGGTGACCGGGCATATGTCACTGCGCTGGGGGAACCCCTGATCTGTTGCCTTCACATGGAGGTGGTAATGTTCTTGGGGTAGGTTATCTAACCGCTCAGCCACCACTATACTGCCAGTTTCGGGATCAATGCTGAAAATGCCATCAGCGTTCCCTAAAAAAAATCAGAACATTAGATCAGAACATTCGTGTCTGTTTATAGCCATAGATAAAAGCTCCTATCTTCAAATATCCTCCAAGACCATTCAAATAGAAATAGTCTGACACATGTATGCTCAACTTGTAATACTATTGATACTATTAAATACTACTGAAATAAATTGGAAATAAATCATCTTTTTTCAGCTGAGCATTTGCAAGGGCAGAGTGTTCCTCCCACGAAGCATGTGAGTTTCTCCAACAGAACACAGCTCCCCCCTCACCAGAATGGAAAGAATAAATGATGTCAGCATTGCTGCCCATGTCCTTGTCCAAAGCCTTCACTCGCAGCACCTCTGTGCCAGCGGCAGCGTCGCTCAGGACAGTCGCCGGATAGTGAGGGATCACGAATGCTGGGGCATGGTCGTTGCAGTCTTCCACGTGGATAATGGCTCTTATGAAGTTCCTCTTTACCGGAATCTCTTGATCTCTGACCTGAGATCAAGAAACCAGGAGGGAGACATTCTGTCAAACTTGGCAATGACATTAATGTCTGTCTTAGTTCAAAGGCTATTTGTCAGCACAACAGAAGCACAGAACCGAAATGCTCTTCTCTGGCAGATCCCACTGGTGTGACGCAATGGGAGTGCGGTGACATCGCATCTGTAATTCTGACTGTCATTTCTACCCATGTCGAGTGTAACACCGTAAACAGGGGCGTGCAACAAGTTCTCCACTTTGATGTGACAATGTGTATAATTAATACTGTGGGCTTGATGTGGTAATAATTATTCTTTAAGCTAGTTTACAGTCTATGAAGGAGGCATGACATAGGTTCATGTACCAACCCAGTGGCTCCAAGCATCTGTCATATACTATGGTTGTTTCATTCCCCTCCCTTGACACCACATGGTTGTAAATTGTTATTTTTTTCAAAATCCACAAGTGTTCCTACATCACCTCTAAAAGGCCTTGACGCGTTAGTGTCAGCCTACCATGATGATGAGCGAATGCACTGGCTGGGTCTCAAAGTCCAGCTCCTCGGCCAGGACCAGAATTCCACTCTTGGGGTCCAGGTGGAAGTGTGAGACACTGCTGGGTTGGACGCTGCTGTGGATTGTGTAGACCAGCCTGCTGTTGGTGTCCTCGTCCCGGGCGGTGATCTGGAGGATCTCCTTCCAGGGAGCGGTGTCCTCTGGCACCCTCACCTCGTAATGTCTCTCCAGGAATTCTGGACGATGTTCATTCATGTCCAGCACACGTATGTAGGCCTGGCATTACATAGCAAGAAACCTCAGTACTAAATGTTTTCAATGGTCTCATAAGACACCTAAACACTACCTGCAAACTTATCTCACATTCAGTGACTCAGCTTTTAATCCTGAGAAACATGCAAATATGTATTAGACAGATATTTTTACTTGACAAAATTAAATATCTTAATTAAGGGTACTAATGTAAGCAGCAATCCTTAACCTTTCTGCTACCCACCGCCCTAGTCAATTAAACTAGCCAATCAAGACAATTTAGCATCCTTGAAATGTGTATATACCATTCATATTACCCACTAATTGCTGAAAATTTTCTTAACACTTCTCGAGATCGGCCATCTTTCATATTTGCTTCATAAAAGCAAACCTGTATCCTGCATAGTTACTAGTTACCCTTATGTCAACATTCATGTCTACACTAATCCACCCACCTGTGTGCTTATAGCCCTGGTTCCGTCAGTGACCCTGACTGTCAGGTTGTAATTGGACCTCTTCCCAGCATCCAGCGGCCTGGCGATTGTCATGCTCCCGCTGTTCTTCTCCACGTCGAAGTCCTCCACTCCATCGCCACCTGTGATGTATCGACGGTGGTTTAAAACAGACATCCGGCTTCCTTGCATTGATTCCCCCTGAGGCAGGATCTCCAAAGGCCAGCAGGTGGGGGGAGGGGGGTGCTCTGTCACAGGCAGGCTACAGCATTCAGAAGTGCCAATGCATGTTCCCCCCAAAAGAACAGCGCCACCAAGAGGCGGCAACATAAAGGACAGCCAGGAAGCACTTACTGCTCCCCCACAGCAGCACAGAGCTGATAATGAGCTTCATACAGAGGCTTAACACATTCAAACATCTGCAGACGTATCGAACCCATGCCACACGGGATGCAAGCCACATTGTTCAATTTTCGGCCATTAAGTCTGATATTTTAATTCAAAATCCACTAAATGCGATTTGGGCTAAAAAGGATTTGACATCAGTAATGCAGCAAAGGGAAATGAAGAAAGCAAGAGTAGTAATAGTAAGAATAATAAAAAAACACCCCTACATTCTTATTGACATTCCTTTCAATCACCCCCAAAGCCCAGACCGCCAAGTTCCAGTCTGCGGGATTTGCGTAAATAAGATTGTGAGCTATCAGCTATCATAATCGGGGCTTTAGGATGTGGGAGGAACACCTTGTTCTAGAAAACCATGTGTGTACTCCCACCCAGGGCTGGGGGGGGGGGGGGGTGGCGAGTCTTCTACAGTTAGGTTGCATGCCTCACTTCTGACAGCAAGCCTAGGGTCTTCTGGGAGAGCGGCAAACTTATTTGCCAAGGCAGGAAAGGGGGGGGGGGGATTTCCCCACGATACAATTTGCAGAGTGGAGGATGGGTCCCCCATAATAAACTCTGCAGAGTCGGGGGGGGTGGGGGGTGAAATGTGGAACAGGTCACGGGACATTGCATTTTAGGGACGCATGTCAGCTCTACTCCCAACACTAATAAAAGGCACAAAATCGCAGAGGATGCTCCCCATGGAGTGGATGTGTCGCATTGGGCGGGGGGGGTGAGATTATTTAAGGGGAAACATTTGGCAGCACAGCCCCCTAACAGACGAGGCGGCCACTGGGGAAGGACTCACGCTTCCTCCCCCAGATGGTGCGTGTGAAGTAATCCGCCCGCCAGGCCCCCGCGCCTCTGCGCTCCCGCGCTCCCGTCCCTTTCATCCCTGCTGCCGGGACGGTGTGAAGCTGGGACTCTCGCCTCTCCGGTGTCCCGCCGGGTTCTTCTGCTGCTCACCGCATGCCCGCGGTCGCAGCAAAAGGTTGCCGTATTTTTATTCCACTGCCAACTGCGTCCAAAGCCTGCGCTTATTAATATTTACTCGAGCCGCAGCAGAAAATCAAAAGAGGGTTATTAGCCCAGAAAGCCATTTCCCCACAGGAGCAGGAACAGGGGTGGTCCCGAGGAAGGTGAGGTTGTGGCTGCTTCTCTGGACTGACAGAGCTCCATATCAGAGAAAGACTGGCATCGTGTGGCAGCTCAGCATCCGAGTAACACTGAGTAACAGCACTGTTTCTCTTGGTGCGGCATCTACCTGTGGCAGATGAATGGAGTTGCATCCAGGAAATGCCTCTCAGCATTATATTACCTTTTAGACTGAGTAGAAACAGCCCTACTGAAAAACACTAACTTACACGAGTGCTGCGGCTGAGAATAACTTCTCATTTGCAGGGGCATGACCTGCATTTATGCAGAATTACATCTCTTTTTCAGCTCTATACACCAGACCCTATATCGTTCTTGGACTTTACTGACCACAGAGACAGGCCATGCGCCGATTCAGCACAATGCTACACACCACCTGAGGGATGAGAACCCGCGTGTAGCCATGCAGTGGGCGGTACCTCAGCACCACACTGATCAGATGGAGCTGAGCAGTGTGAAGTTTTTCCTTTGGCTGGAGTGCCAATCCTGCCACCAACCCCTAAATGAAGTTGGAGGACCTGCTTGCAGGGCTGGATGTAGATTCACGTCATACCCAGGACAAAGTAATCATAGGTTAAGGGCCTTGCTCAAGGGCCCAACGGGACAGAACCACTTCTGGCATTCAAACCAGCAACCTTCCAATTGCTGGCACAAATCCCTAGCCTCAGAGCCACCAATTTCTTTACCCATAAATGGGCCGGTTATTTTTTTATTCACTGGAAGACAATGCTGTAGGAACAACTGCTGTAAATTTTAAAATATAAATAAAAATGTATAAATTAAATATATAAATAAAAATATTTTATTTTTTATTTTATTCCTTCAACAGATATGCTTTTCATTACAGTATACAGTACACACATTCTGTTAGTAATAATATTTTGTTAGAAAGAAGGGTTCAGAATTTTTTTTTTTCACATTTCTCTTCACGAAGTGACATTGCCTTTCTATGTATTTGATCGCCATGGATATTTCTACGCACCTTCCAGATATAAACGGGATTGGCTAATGAGTGTCGCTAAGATATGGCAGCTGAACCGCGGACAGGCCCCAGCATCCGCGCTGGTGACCTCCCACCCTGCAGGAGCCCTGAGAGCTGCCGTGTGCTCCACCAGCACTGGGCTTCCAGGTACTGGGCACCACACCTGCCCGGGGCCACGCCCACAGGCCGAGATGGCCACATCTCACTGCGGCGCCGTCGGCAAAGCAAAGCAGAACAAGGCGGTAACCCCGTTCCCCTGCGCTTCAGTCCTAAGTAATTTCACACATTACTGGCACATCACACATTAGTGGCAGGCAGTGGTGCTTCACTGCACAGGTTTACCAAGGTGGAACCCCAGGAGTCCCAGCTAAAAACGGCCCTCAACCAACAACGCAGGTTTGGTTTCAACGTTGGTAAGGACCAAATCAGCCCCGATATGATCAGCGGATGCACACAGAGACATCCCAGACATCCACATCCAAATCCTCGGCCTCAACTAATTCTGTTTAGTAAAATTTTAATCCCCTCTGGTCCCCACTATTAGCATTAAAACCCCTCCCTCAACAACTTCTACTGTCAACTCAAAAAGTCTCTGCAGACCTCGGGTCTGAGTGGTGCATTTTTGCCCCACTGAACAATCATACCTGGATACCATATGCATGTCCTGCACCTTGGGGGGGGGGGAGGGGGGGCTCTCACAACTCAAATTACCGCCGACAATGTTAACATGCCTCTGGGGGCAAGGGCTTCCCAGCTCTGGTCTACTGGTCTCTGGTCTACCCCTTGCTATATATACCAAGGAAGGGAACAACCCAGGGTGCGGCCCTAGCCCATCGCAGATAAATGCATTTAGATGATGAATTGGCCTATAAACATTTTGCAGCCGGATACTGTGAGGATATTATTATTATTATTATTATTTCAGTATATTGGATTTAAAATAAAAAATAAAATCTTCTGCTAAAAATGTCTTACGCTTATGTGAATATCTTCTATTTTTAAAGTAGAAAGCTTTGACCCATGATGACATAATGGAGAGGAGCGTTCTCACCTACGATGTCAAACCAGAGAAGACTGGAGGAAATCTCCGTGCTGATGATCCCCACCATATGAGTGACGGGGTCCGTCTCCATGACAGCGAAGGTGAAGTGCGGCTCGTCGAAGGCCAGGGCCTCGGCGGTGGGCGCCGGCTTCGGCAGCCACTCGATGTCGAGGCGTGCGCTCGATGACCTCACCGGGCTGCCGTGGTCCGTGGCTTTGACCTGGAGCAGATGGCGGAGCAGCATTAACCACCAACGGATTCACCTTCTGCGGCTAAGGTCCCTACCCGCCATTCCTCGCCGACTGCCCTCGACGAGCGGCAGCCATAACGTATAAACAGAAAGGCGACAGTGGGAGTCGCTGTACCGCGGCAGATGCCCACGTGTTCATCTTACAGGTGGAAATAGGGAAGTGATACTTCAGTCATCCCTGCGTAGAACTTTGCCTTTTCGCCCTACCCTGTCTCACTCTCCATACGACACACAGACATTTAGTTTGAAATTAGTGGGAGAACATTTCAAACTGGAGTTGAGAAAAAACTTTACACAGTGTGTAGTTAGAGTATGAAATAGTCTTCCGTAGTGCAAGCCAAATCCTTGGGTTCCTTTAAAGCAGAGCTAGATAAGATTTGAACAACTCTGAGGTATTAGAGTCCTCCCCACACAAGCTTGATGGGCCGAATGGCCTCCTCTCGTTTGTACATTTTTTACATCTGGCAGCAAGCTTGGGGGTGACAGATCAGGGCCAGCAGTGCTCCTGGAGTCCTGGAGCTGGATGGTGGGGGCCTTGCTCAGGGGCCCATCAGTCTACCCGCCCCGGTATTCAAACCAGTGACTTTCCAAGTCCAAACCCACCTAGCCACACACCCCCCAACCCCCCACCCGTCTTGGGCTTTTTTCTTTAGATCACCTAAACGCTTCCCTAAACCGCTCTGGCTGGTCGTCTGCTTGGCGAAATGCATGACTACGTTCGCAATTAGCTGTCCAGCGACACCTCCGTTTCTCGGGGGCATGACGCACGTAGAAAGCAGCACCTTTGATCTCTAATGACAGAGCAGCGCTTACAAAACGAGCAGCTTGGGTGGGAGGGAAAGAACAAACATAGATTAAGATCAGGGTGTAGATGCTGCGGACGAGCAGTGATAGTCATGCCTGCTAATAGGGTGACAGTCAGCATGATGTCATACCGAGAGGATGCTGTAGTTTCCTGGTAAAAAGTCCCCCCTGGAGGAGACCACGCCTGTGTTGGGATCGATGACAAACTGTCCCAAGTCGTCCAGCAGGCTGTAAGTCACCCTGGCGTTAGGGCCCTCGTCGTCGTCGCGGGCGACCATCCTGTAGACCGCCTGTGGCTCCGACTTGCCCCGCCGCTCCGGCACCTTCACCTGGAAGAGCTTGTGGCTGAACTGCGGGATGTTGTCATTCACATCCAGCACCTGGATTATCACGGAGGCACTGGAGGCCAGCGGGGGGGAGCTGTTGTCGGACACGGTCACCTAGAACGGGAGGGGGATGGTAGGTTGATTTTTGTTCCAGCTGGGGGGCAGGATTGGACACTATGTAATCTATGTAATCAATCACAGCCTCTCTTTCTGTGAAGCTGACGCCAAGGCTAAGGGTTCGAATTCCATCTCCGATCTGTGTGCGTGGTGTTTACATATTGTCATGGCTCTGCACACCTCCCCCGTTACCGTGGCTCCTGGCCAGGGTGAGTGCCTCTGCCCTGACTCCGCCCACCTCCCCCGTTACCGTG
>JAODKL010000002.1:10536290-10546631 GCA_026780765.1 Petrocephalus schoutedeni
GCCCTGACTCCGCCCACCTCCCCCATTACCGTGGATCCTGGCCAGGGTGAGTGCCTCTGCCCTGACTCCGCCCACCTCCCCCATTACCGTGGATCCTGGCCAGGGTGAGTGCCTCTGCCCTGACTCCGCCCACCTCCCCCATTACCGTGGATCCTGGCCAGGGTGAGTGCCTCTGCCCTGACTCCGCCCACCTTCCCCGTTATCATGGTTTCAGACCTGAGTGCTTACCTGTCACAGCTGGCAGTGATCAGGGGCTAATTACAGTCTATTTAAGCTCCTGCAGTTCCTGCTGTCCCCGAAACTGTTTGCTTGGTGTTTTAGCTGTGCCCAGCTTTGGTTATCTCGTTCAGGCTGGCTTTGCACCCGCCTGTTTTAGTGTTTGACCTTCACTTATATTAGAGTTGCAGTCCCTTAGTCTTGATTTTCTGTGTAGTAGCCTTGTTATTGTTCCCCTAATTAACCTTCAGCACAATTGACTCCCTTCCTCACCATTTAGGCTTCCTAAACGTACTCTCTAATTTTGTAAGTTATGTGCCCTGCAATGGACAGGCATCCCGAAGGTATACCTTCTACCCTGTACTGCCTGGAATAGGCTCCAGTGGGGCAATTTATAAAGATTGGTCATAAATTCATGCAGGAGGAAAACGTTCGTAAGAAAATTCACCTTCCCTACGAAAAGGATTTAAAACCTTGCGTAAACCACGATACGCATCGTACAGGCTCTAAATCGCACATATTGTAGAAATATTCGGAGGTATGCATGCCCCATTGCCACCTACAGTACTAAACACCCTACATTGCAATGCAAATCAGCCACGTTTATAAATGTGAAATGCAGACATTTTTTTGTCCGAGGTAGAGGAAGAGCAAACCATCTTATGTGGTAGTACATCTGCCACTGTTACAATAATACAAAGCCGGATTTAACATTGCCCCCAACCTCAACTCATTACAGTATAATAGCCTGAGCCATAACATTAAAAGTCTAAACAAACTACTGTATTGTACTGTACACTTTGCATGTCGAATTACTTTGTCATCTCCTATCGAGACTTCTTATATGATATAATCATCGAAAATGCACTAAATTATTCAGAAGCAGAGGCAGTGTGTCAAAAGGTGAGTGCAGCCAATGAATGAATGTGAAAGGGGATTAAACGGATAGGGCTTAATGGGGCTTAATCTGTAACATAATATACAGGATAGAGTTTGCATGGTCAAGACAGAAGAGGTGGATGAATGCTGATGACGTCATCCCTCTGGGACGGCTGCACCCGCTGGTCTCACCGTGCACACTGCTGCTAGCTGCTAGCCATTCACAGCAGCAAACAACCTGCAGGGTGCTACTCAGTGCAAATCCCAAAGCAACTACTGCTTTCAGTTCTGGCCTAAATAACGGTGGCCTTCCGCTTCAAAGAAAGAGAAGTACGTGAAGTGAAGTGGCTTGTGTGCGGGTCTGCGTTCCGGTCTTCAGGGAACCATAGCTCACCTCAATGATGTGCTCAGCTTTCTGTTCCCGGTCCAGGGAGGCCAGGGTCCGGATAGCACCTAAACAAACAAGCACAGGAGGAAGGGGGGCAGAAGGTCAGGGGAGGGGCTTCCTCTTCTCACAGACCCACCTGCGGGATTCAGCACTCTAGCTAAACCCACTTGACTCGGTTTCCGCAGCTTTGCGGTTCACGTAAGCTTTACAGTCCTAGCGGTTAACAGCGAGTTGTTGTGGGAATAGCTCTCCCCCCGCCCCCCAAAACATGGCACTTCAATGCTTTAAATTTTCTCAAAAACTGGGCGAAGTGAAAATGTGAGTGGTCACTAGTCAGTGATGTATCCATGAGGAGATAACAAGGGAGACACCTGTGCGCCGTAACAGGGCCCCGGACGCTGCTTCTACACTATCCTACAGGCAATCTTCATCATTTCGGTCACAACGCAGGTGTTACACTCTTGATACAAGGACTATCTGTACAGACATCTGTTTGCTAAGCAGGTTTGGGTATTACTCTCTACGGCTCTCCCTGCTTGGCTGAGCGGCACTCGTGCTGAGCGCGTGAACCAGCCTACTGATGGCGTGATGAAGGACAGGCTTCCCAACCAAGCAACAAAGCTGAGTTGAAAGTGTCATCCCAGGTGCCTTGCCACTTCTTCCCTGAATTACATGCAAGTATCGATGGGGCATATGGACATTTTTAATGCTCCTTAGAACGCGTTTGTGCCATCAGAACTGGCCGTCAAGGTACCGTTTCCACCCCATACTTAATCCCCCCACCCTTTTACACAGATTGCCATTGTTTTGCACAGATGGTCTTGTCCAGCCACACCTGAGGCTTCAGTTGAATCATCCACCATCCTTAGTCCAGAACGCCTCTGGCTTGATGAACTTTCTTGCCCCTACACAAACATTTCTTTTCTTGCCAACCTGGGACCCTTTATTAACATGAAAACACAATCGATCTTTTTGGCTACAGTTCTACCAGCTACCTGTCCAGCCAGATCTGTACTTGTCTCGTACTGGGACCTGCAACCCACTGCCTGTGTGACTCATGATCCACTTGCTCAGACATGAAGGAAAATTTGCTCAGAGCTAATCAATTTCAGCAGATCCTGCCTAACACATCCCCGAGACCATTGTTACCTCGAGCCACGGAGCACCCGCCTTATTTCTAACCTCTCTCTAACCAAATGTGTTGCCAGTCAAACCTCACAAAACAACATCTAAATATACCCCCTCAATCAAAAACAGCGCATTCATTTCAGGAAAACAACTGCGTACAGCAACTCTGGCTACCATGCCTGGAATTCGAACCCTGAGAGGTAAGTATCAGTTACAATGACAGTTATAATCACATTTTTGCCCCATGAGAAAACACACAAAGGCACATGTCAGTTAAAACAGAGAAATTTATCAACAGAACCTCATTCGCAGGTACTACTGACGTCAGCAATAGTCAGTAAAAAAGACTGGAAAATATTTGTTAATCACTTATATAATGTCAAATATTTTTTATTCGTATTTCATGGTTTTAAACACGGGATTAAAGGGAAATCTTCAGCTCGTATCTCTTGTTCAATGGCTTTGTATCTTTAGCGGAATCATTTTTCTCCCCCTAATCCTTAAGTATTGGCCTGGGGTGGGACTGCAGGAGTAACCCAGGGATTAGCTGTTGGGGATAAACAAGTTCTAGCCTGTAATAGCAGTTAAGGCTGCGTAATTATTCAGCACTTCAAAGCTCAGCCAGGCCATGTCCACTTGGGGCGGGGGTGGACCACACTTTAAAGGTGCAGTTTTTTCCGCCACCCTTTTGTTCTGAAGATGCTACACATGCAGCAATTAGCAAAATACTAAAAATACAACCCAGCATTACATATGACCTCCTGGCAAAGCTACAGGAAATGTTACGCGCTACATATAAAGTGTAACTACTTAAGGAGCTGCCCTGTGATCGCCCTGCCTAGTTAGCCGAAGGAGATTGCAATAGTCAATGAAGAAAATTATTCACAAATCCAGGAACAAACAGCAAGGTTTGTAGCTGTTGTAGACAAAGGGCAGAATACTGTCTGGGATCACTGTGGATCTGCTAACTGCAGCAGGATGGCAGATCGAGCGACATGCTTCTGGGGAGTTGCGTTCAGCATTTACCTGTCTTGGGGTCAATGGCGAAATATGTGCGCTGGGATTCCAGGATCTGGAAGGTGAGCTTGCCCTCAGACGTGCTGTCCACGTCTGTAGCAGCCACCTGTAGTACAAACTCTTGCTCGGGGGCGTTCTCGGGGACGGAGCCAAAGTAGACGGGCTGAGAAAACTCGGGCGGGTTGTCGTTGACATCCAGCACCTCCACGTACACCTCCGTCCAGGACGTTAGGGGCACGGTGCCCATATCGGTAACAGAGACTGTTAGCCAGTAGTGGCCAATAACCTCTCGGTCCAAGGTGTCAGCTGTCCGGATGAGTCCTGTCACAGCAGGCAGAGGTATTGTGGTGTTAAAGCAAATGAGAGACAAAAACAAAAAGAAATATGTGGCTTTAAGTCTAGTTAGAAGGAAAACATGTTGAACCAGTTCATGATCCTTCTGAAAACTAATTAATATGGGGCCAATATCCACGTAAGCCAATTCTTAGAGAATAAACAATTACCCATGCCAATATGCAGGCCAGACAGGCTAACAAAATATACCAAATCATATGCTGTAGATACATTTCAGCTTTGGGGACATGAATATTTATAGAACTTGCATGGTGTGAAATTTCAGCTAAGTTCGCTAAAAGTCAAAACAGCAGGAAACTCAAAAGTTTTTTTTTTTTTTCTTTGAAATAAGAAAGTTAATAGCAAACCGTGCAAAAAGGCTGACAGCTAATTAACACAAATGGCCCCATTCAATGCCGCAAGGTAGCCTTTCTCTGCATGGTGTTCTTTTACATTGCTATGTTCTACACCGACAAATGATTGGAATGTATCTCTCTAGGCTATAACCTCTAACCTTTATATCCATATCACTGATTCTCAGTCTGAGTACCACCCAAGCACAGCTCAGGTTACCTGTCTCCTCGTCAATGGTGAATACGCCCAGGCCAGTCCCCTCGTGGATGTGGAACCTCATCACCCCATCATGGCCTTGGTCCTCGTCACTTGCCGTCAACGTCAGCACTGATGTGCCCACGGCAGTGTCCTCCATCACTGTTGCCATGTAGACAAACTCAGAGAAGACCGGGGGATTTAGGTTCTCGTTCACGTCCAGCACCTCCACCTCCACGTAGCAGGAGGACGAGAGGGTTCGCGGCTTGCCGTGGTCCACTGCTCGAACTGTCAGGTTGTAGAACTGCTTCTTTTCAAAGTCGAGCTCTTTCTCGAGCGTCAGGGCACCCGTCAGAATATCCAGGAAGAACATGCCATTCTCACTGTTTTTAAGGTTATAACTGATTTCTCCTCCAAAGCCAAGGTCAAAATCATATGTTTCTATCCACATTAAAGTCATCCCCAAGGGGACATCTTCAGGTACTTTAATTCTATACATTTTTGGCACAAACTTTGGAGGGTTATCGTTAATGTCCTCTAAAACCACCACCAAATCTGTAAGTGAAAAGAGCTGGGGGCCCTCTTTCGGCTGATCTCGTGCTTCGATCCTTAAATCGTGCCTCCTATACATTTCCCTATCTAAGGGCGCAGTTACTTTAACTACTCCTGTTACCTCATCAATCTGGAATGTCTCTGTGGATGACAAGAGGGAATATCGTACACTGCCGTTGTCATCCAAATCATAATCCATCGCACGGACCTGAAAAATGCTCTTATCCACTTCTGTGATCTCAGGTATGCTTACAACGTACCTGGTCTGCTCAAATCTAGGAGGATTGTCATTAGCATCTAAGATGCTCACTGCTAGGAATTTCCAAACAGATTTCTGTGGAGTCCCCAAGTCATAGATGGTAATATTCAAAATGTAAAATGTTTTAGTCTCTCTGTCTAATGGGCAAATAAGTTTAAGTTCTCCAGACTCCATGTCAATGTTGAAGCACCCATCTTCATTCCCACTTGAGATGGCATACATGAGTTTGCTGTTGAAGCCAGTGTCGTCATCTGTGGCCTTAAAGTGAACAATGGTAGAGTTGAGCGGGAAATCTTCACGGATGTCTATGGAGCTTGGGAGGCCTGTGTTGAACTTTGGTGAGTGTTTGTTGATGATATGAATGTCAGAGAAAGAGTCCTCTTCCTGGACAAGCGTGTCAGGCTTGATAGACTTGATTAGTTTCTCTGCCAATTGTTTAAAAACCCCTGTTTCCTCACAGTTCATGCTAGCTTCCTTACCAGGAGGGGCGACTGAGATTGTTACTGTAGCTGGTGAGGAAGAGTGCGTGCCATCAGTGGCAGTTATGCTGAGGCTAAATGTAGGCATCCCACTAGCAAACAAGACTGGGTGTATTTTCTTGGCAAGCTTGATAGTTCCAGAAACTGGGTCGATTTCAAACAAACCATGCTCATTGCCTCCCTCAATCCTATATCTAACCTGCTCCAGTTCATCCAGGTCCACGGCAGACATGACACCAACATTCCCCCCCACCCCAAGGTCATGTGGTATGGTCACATTGCATCCAACCTTCTCGAATAAAGGGATGTTATCGTTGATGTTGCTCATCAGCAGCTTCACACTGGACTCGCTCACGCGGCTGAAGGGGTAGCCACTGTCATAGGCCCAGATCCGGAGGTGGTACAAGCGCTGCATCAGCTCATAGTCCAGATGCTCTGATGTCGAGATCACCCCAGTGAATGGGTCAACAACGAAAGGCACAGGGACAGTGTTAGCAATTGCGTAAGTCACAAAGCCATTTTTGCCCGTATCACTGTCTGTTGCAAACACTCTTAAGATGCTACTTCCTATGGGCACGTCCTCTGGAAGTGTCCCCTGGTAAGAGGATTGCGTAAATGATGGGGTGTTGTCATTTTCGTCAACAATATCAACAACGATCCGTGTTTCTGTCCCTCTGTAGTTTGTCTCTACAGTAAATTCATAGTGAGACTTTGTTTCGAAGTCCATGCCTTCAGTGGTCACTACTATGCCACTTTTTGAATTGATGTGAAATTTCACAGTGTCTGGGTTACTTTTGATATGATATGTGACATTTGGGTAGCTTGGTATGGCCTGCACCCTTACCACGTGACTTTTTGGTGGAGCAAACTCACTTAGAGTAACACGGTATACTTCCTTCTCAAACCTCAGGGAGCTAAGTTGTTTAGGAGGAATGTGTAAATCTTTTATCTGGGAAAGCAGAGGGGGGGTGCTCCTGTCCTTTGCTTGAAGGGTCAGATTTACACCTAAGGGATAATGCAACCAGTTTATCCTTTTCGTAGAGATTATCTGAAATTCGTGTCCTTCAAAATTAGAGGGAACAATTTCAAAGTTCTTCTGCGGATCTCCAGCAATGATGTTTAAAGTGTCCGTCTTCCTCAGCCCATCTTCCAGCATGACATTTACCGAAATCCTGTCATCACTTGGCGTTGTTATGTTGATGGACTTGATGAGGGGAGGCTTTGGGGGGACCTTGTCAACAGTGACAACAACCCTAGCAACATTCCCAAACTTTCGTGTTCCAGAGATTTTCTTGGCCCTGTCCTCAGCTAAGACAGTGAGGTCATATTTGTATGCTTGACTGTAGTCAAGTTTCTTAGCGACAGAAATGACTCCTGTGAATGGATCCACTGTAAAGGGGTGTGACCTTTCTGTAAATGAGTAATAGAACTCGGCATTGCTTCCGAGGTCAGCGTCCGTGGCACTTACCTTGGCCACACTTGTTCTCACTGGTGTGTCTTCCTTGATATCGACATAGTATGAGGCCGGATAGAAGAGGGGCTTGAGGTCGTTAGCATCGAGCACTCGAATTAACACCTTTGTCCTGGCCTGGTAATCGTAAATGCTCTCCGTGGCTTCAACTGTTAGTGTGTAGATATCTCTCACTTCGCGGTTTAGTGACGCAACTTGGCCAGACCGAGTCCTTATGCGGAGGAAGCAGAAATCCCCAACTGTCACCTCTTCTATCCTGAAAAGGTTTTCGTCGTCCCCGGCAACCAATTTGTATTTCACGTCCCAGAACTGGTCCGAGACCACAATGCCCATTTTCACCGGGCTCTGTACGTAGGTCCTCGGCGCGGAGTTTTCGGGAATGGTGGCATTGTAAAGGTGATGGGTGAAGCTCATTGGAGAGTATCCCTTCCCCAAACTCCTTTGACAGCTTCCCACATGTAGTAAAAATACAACAATACTGAGTAGCATCCCAGTTTTCATTGTTCCCATTTTTATTGGCTCCTGATAGATCTTCAAACCTGGAGAGAAAGGACAGGACAGCAGTATAAGCAATCGAAAGTTAAGCTACTTAAAACTTCCACACCAGCTTATGAAAAAATTGCACATCAAAATGGGGCAACCACACATCCTTTTCAAAAGGAGTGTTTATATTATATATATATATATTGCTGCTCATGATCAGAGCATAAAACCTTTAAATCTTTCCTTAGATGGTGCCCTCTTCTTCTCCCAACCGCCGGTGTTTGCTCACCGCATTGTGTGAACAAGGCATGATAAGCATAAGGTTGCCCCATCTTTCAGCAGAATTAACTTGTACATTTTTGTCTCCTGCCCCAGCATGTCAGGACAAAGGCAATTAACAAGGTGTTCGAGGGCGAGCACGGCCTTGGAGCTGTGTTATGCGGGTGATATGAATTTGCGTGAATTGTTGCCTTTTACACACAACCGCAGGTTACTGTTTAAACATTTGTGGGCAACGTTGGTGTGGCTTAAAAAATGGATTATTCTGGTAATTAATAGATACTGCTGACAAAGCAGGCTGTGTTTTGGGCAAAAAATCCCCTGTTATTTGCTGTTAAATGCTTCTTTTATTTTGGTAACAAGCAGAGAGGATAAAGCAGAACGGGGAGAAAGTTGTTTATGGTTGTTAAAGAAAACTGAAATAATGAGAGAGGATACTGTAGTGCTTTGATATGTATGATTATATGATTTTTTTTTATCACTTGAGCATGTCTGCATGTGTGGCTGTGTGCATGCATGTGAGCTGGTTTGTGTGCATGCGCAGATGTGCAAGTGAGCATGTCTGCATGTGTGGCTGTGTGCATGCATGTGCGCTGGTTTGTGTGTATGCGCAGATGTGCAAGTGAGCATGTCTGCATGTGTGGCTGTGTGCATGCATGTGCGCTGGTTTGTGTGCATGCGCAGATGTGCAAGTGAGCATGTCTGCATGTTTGTAAGCTGAGGCCCAGAGGTAGCTGAGCTAGCGCATGTTTACCACTAAATGTGTATTGCTTACACTCCCCATTTCAGAAGACCTGCCAGCTCGTGGAGCCAGTACACTGCACTTGCCACTGAGATTGCACAAACACGCCCCAGAACCACTGTCCCTGTAGCTGGGCCCTTGACAGGCTGACACAGATGGAGCACGAATGATAGCACTGACATGCCGGATGTCATCAGTTAAAATTTTTTTTTTTGGGGGGGGGGGGGGGGCATTACCAGGGAAAACAGAGTTTAAGGGAAGCTTGTTGGCCATGGATGGGCTCAAATGACCAGGCCGACATCCTGTGATATCCGCTGATGATGTTTCCCAAAGCAGCTCCTGCGTCGCAGGCCAAACTGCGCCAGCAGGTCTTCACACTGGACACATAGATACCTGCATTATGTGTCACTGCATGTACTTTGACTACCTAAACACTTTACAGCAGTGGTCTCAAAGTACTGACCGTGAGATCAATCTATTTGGCCTGCGCCGTGTTTGTCATTATTCAGTCCAGCCTGGCGATCGATTAGTTGGTTTCCACAGAGCATAAAGACCTAATCAGCTGCCGGCCCGGCAGCAGGCTTACCGAGTTTTACAGCTCTCCCGTTTGCACGTTTCAAAGTTGGCTGTTTAAAAGAAACTCCGGTGGGCCGCCTGATCTGGAGATCTCCTAGCTAGCGGCCTCCCAGCTCATTTGAGCTCGACATTTGCAACAAGGCTGCTTATTTCTTATATAAACGCGATACTGTCCGCGGAATTTGCAGCCATGCTTCAAGCCCGTGTTCAGCAGTAGGAAAGGAAGGAATTGGGCGTAATTTAGAAGAGGATGGCAGGTGCAAAGCGGCTCTGAATCCCGTGGCAGGCGCAACGTGACGCGGACCTGCTTGCTGCCCGCGGCCGCGCTGTGGTGAGCGCCCTCTCCCACCGACCACACTTCCGGGCCAGTCCCACCTGGCGGCCTCCATCGTCTTATAGGATGCCCTCCACCTGACGCCAAGTCCCCTGGAAAACTTGGCAACATCCTTTGGGGGTTTCGGGGGGGGGGAGAGATGCTGAGTTCGCATGGCAGAGGATATGCCTGCCTCCGCTAAGGTGAGCTTTCCTGAATGCTCCCAGAGCTAAGGGCTGGTCCGATCGCAGAGGGATCTCCATTTCGACATCGAACACCCACACGAAAGCCGGCTCGGCCCACGAGTGATTGTGGATCCATGTAACACAGGACCCTGTCTGACAATGCCCCCCCCAGGTTCTATCTGACCCCTTGAAGCGGGTCGGCTTTCCCTTTGTCACCCACGCTAATGACCCATGTCTCGCCGATTTCCGTGTGAAAGCGCTCCAGGACGAGAGACTGAGGGAGGAATCGGCTTTCAGCACCGGCACCGGTCTTCCCCGCTCCTTGGGTACCTCCTACCTTTCATTTAGTGCCGCATCCCAAAAGGCCGGCGCTGGATTATTTATTCACCATTCTTTTGACGGTAAATACCAAATCAGAAAACATTCACTTTCGTCATGATCCGCCAAACAGGTAAGTGCCGCCTTCCTGGGACCCCTCCCATACAGCCCCCC
>JAODKL010000002.1:10565609-10593059 GCA_026780765.1 Petrocephalus schoutedeni
CCCCCACTCCCCCTGGCAGCTGGTCCGTTCCCATGGATCGCACAAACACGCCCCGGCGCGATGTCGCTCAGCCCAGCCACTGCAGGTACCTAACGGACCCCGGGAGAGTGTTTCGGTAGCCAGGCTTTGATCGGTATCAGTTTTCGCACTACTTGGACGAGGTCTGAGGAGATCTGAAAGCATTCCTCTGGTTTTGGATGTGGGCTCGTGAAGATACACAGCAGTAAACAGCAGGTTCACAGCGGGTCCGGCTGAGTAATCCAGATCAGCCTTACGATACGACTGGCGTACACAGCGGGCCTGCAGTACACAGCAGTTAGCGCACAAACCGCGGCCTGATGCGCACAGCTGTCCGGCCGTCTGTGGCCGTTTAGTGGGACACAGCTGCCCAGCGGGTCGGCGTGTCCACGGCCATGGCGGTCATGGGGAACCATGCTGGTGAAGAGACCGTAACTCCTTAACAGGGCAGGTAAGAAACTCATCCAGGACAGCCCAGCATTCCTGCGAAAAAAGGTCCCGGAGGCGTGGGGAATGCAGGTGGTGGCTAGCCCCGGTATCACCTCAACCACCCCCCAGTCCCAGAGATAAAACAGACCAGTCTTTCCAAAAGGTAAACAAATCAGATGTCACATCAGTCACTCTCTTCCAATTCTGTCATTCAGAAAGGCCAACAGCAAAGCTTAACCCCCACCCTCCAGTGTCAGAGAACACTTAGGGAGGTCAGAGCCATGAGAGAAAGACTGAAGAGGCAGTTTATGTGGAAATGAAACTAAGCTTCATATACACACATATATATATATATATATATATATATATATATATTACAGGCGAGCGCAGAGCTTGGGGTCTGAGTGCAGGGCCAGGTCACTCATCGTCCCCCCCTGGTGGTGGTTAAGGACCTCGCCCTAAAAAGGCCTAATGGGGTGGTTTGAGCCGACGACCTTCTGATGACAGGCACAGAGGTCACATACTGTCCTCCATCACCCCTGCCCCTGTTTGGGGTTCCAGGGCCCGGGAAGGAATGGGGTCAATACATGCAAAAATGAAAACGTAAGAATCGTTATGAGCCACTCTGAGGAATAAAGAAGCAAAGGAGTGAAATGAAATCACAGAGGGGCGGGATGCTGGGATCCGAGCAGGCTTATGGAGGGGTGCGAGGGGAAAACAGATTTCACACTGCCAACAAAACACGGAACAGGTGGACTGAATCATCAAAATATGCCCGGTCACCTGATCTCACCAGAGACACGCCTAGCCTCCCCCACCCCCCCTCGCCATACTGCCCCTATTACAAGGTCCTCCGAAAAAACTGTCGCCAAATGAAAGACTGGCCTCCTGCCCTGCGCTGTTCGAACCAGCTGGTGCAACCAAATCACAGCCTTGGAAGAGCACGTGAGATCCGGCATGTTCCGTGGACCATCCATGGCCAGAAGACTCACCATCACCCGAGATCCCAAACCGCATGGCTGGTCGCCTGGTCTTGAATGCCGAGACAGAGAGTCGGGAACTATGCTCAGGTTACCGGATTAATTCTGAAAGTTTGGCTCTGAGGAGATGGGATGTGCCGGCCAACAGGGGACACGGCTTCACAGAGCAGCAGCTTTCCGAGGGCCGCTCTCCAGCCCCCCCCGACTACGGGGACGGGAGAGATCCAAGCCTGCAAACCGGCCACACGTCCAAACACATCCGCACAGGACTTGTACTCACTTGCTGCCTTGTCTTACCCGACTAATCACCTGAAAAGCATGTTTCCCTTTTCCATAAAAAACCATCATTTGCACCTACGCTCAGTCTACCAGCCTTCCAACACCTTCAGAGTCTTTGGTTACTTTAGTCAGCTGAGAATATAATAATGCATACTGCAGTATTTACTATACAATTGCATGTGTATGTGCAATACACCATACATACTCACAGAAATATCTGTGTGCCCCCACAATATGATAAAAAAAACCTGCTATTTTTACCTTGTGGGGACCATTTTTTTTTGGTCCCCACAAGAGAAAACTCAGTTTTATAAAAATCTGTAACTGCAATCAAATGCTAAAATGTCGAAAGTCTTGTACTTTGTTTGGTTACCTATGGTTAAAGTTAGGGCTGGGTATAGGGGCTAAGGTTGTTGGAATTAGGGTTTTTCCCCATAGAATTGAATGGATGGTCCCCACAAAGATATGAATACAAACATATAGGCGTGTGTGCGTTGGGGTTGCCACATTTCATGCTGAAAAATAAAGGACGCCTACTATAGTGGGGCTTTGCCACAATCACTATGTGCCAGGTGACGCAGCGGTGGTAAATTAAGACTTAAACCATGGTCTCAAGAAGGTATTATGATTCATACTGAATATTTGAAGCACTTTATTATCGATGGACATAAAAATAAACTGGATGAAAAACTTTTCAGTTATTAACTCCTATTGCATGGTAATGAAATTAGTTTTGACGTACTGTATGGAATCAGTCGCTTTATATCAAAACTTAATGTGCATAACACTTAACAAATTTAATTCATCTTCAGGATATTGTTCCATAACTCATACCTAACTCATCCCTAACCCAACTCGGAAATACTGGACAAACCGCGTCCCGTGTTGTTTAAAAAACGGGACGCACAATTTTATCGTCAAATACGGGACGATTCCGTATTTTAAGGCACGTGTGGCAACCCTAGTGTGCGCGTGTACAATGGTAATGTATGCCCGTACTTGCTTACCGATGCATTTGCCTGTATATGTCCTAGCGTGCTTGCCGCTTTCATACGTGTTTTCCCCTAAAGGCGAGGCCAGGACTTCCAACAGGCCAGAGAAAAGCTAAAAAGTGAGTGCTTCACATAACTGGTAGCTTTCAGTGGGAAGAAGCGCTCGGACCCCCACCCCTCAGCGCAGAAAATGCAAAATAAAAGAAAAGAAACTGCAGTATTATCAAGATCAAGACCCCCCCATTATTTATCGTGTTATTGTTCTCGGGGGCCAGGAGAAAATAGGATCGACGAAGCGTATCATTTTAGGCGTCCGTGCAACGCGTAATTAACGAGAAACCGGTTAGGAATAAAACGGGCCAAAGAGTTAACAATGACGGCGAATAGCCTATTTCAAGGTACACCACTTCACAAAAACTCCCACACGAAACAAGAAACGCTAGTAATGTGATACTTGAGTTATAATACAGATGCATACATGTCGAATAAAGGGAGGGCTTGGGCCGCAGAATAGACGCGTGATAGACGTGTGGCTTGATTTTTTCTCCCCATTTTGAGGCAGGGCTGCTGCCAAACGCCTGTCCTAGTGACCCCGCTTCCGTGGAGCTAAATGCCCGGAATCTATGCGCATCGCACGGCCCCGTGTGCGCGCTCCTGAGCTCCGTGCGCGAGCGAGCTCAGGGTCACGAACGCGCATGAACGCACGCGTACAGCTTAAATGAATCAAAGGAAGACGGGGTGCAACCAGGGCCTCAGACACCGTTAAAGAACTGGCGGCATGCTGATCCAGGTAGGGTTGCCATCCGTCCTTTAAAATACGGAATCGTCCCGTATTTGAGAATGAAATTGCGCGTCCCACCTGGCTCACCTGGCACATAGTGGTTCTGGCGTCCTTTATTTTTCTGCATGAAATGTGGCAACCCTAGATCCAGGGCACCCCATCCAGCGCCAGCGGCCCCGTAATCGTGCACGCTGGGGCAGAATTCACTAAACAGGGCAACAACAAATATAGTCTGGAAAGTGTGTAGTCATTAAGTCAGCCTGAATGCCTCATGCACAGCCTGTTGAAATACCTTTATATACTGATATTTTCATTTAATTAACCGCCACATAAGGTGTACCTAGGAGGAGAACAGCCTTTTCTATTTTTGCTACCCAAACACTGTACCTTATTCGTCTGCATGCGCGTATACTGTCAGGGTCACCGAATAGTATCTTGCTGCTTTGCATAAAAACGGACAGGTGACTGAATCGCGCGGTCAAATTAAAAACAAGTGAAAGAGCGCCATCTCCTGGTGAAAACGTACGTGTGCGAGCGTTACCAGCATTCCGCTAAGGCTTCCCGGCCGAGATAATACGCCAGAATGCAGGGGGGCAAATGAGGACCAGACACGAGAGTAAAACTCCAGCACTTACATATCAAAATGTATCTGATTAATATATTTCTATGTCAGAGCACAAAAATACATTGTCGAGTAAAGAAAGTGGCATTTCTAATGTGAATCCCTGCATTTGGTAAATAAAAGAGAAGCGCTGGCATAAGATGGAGAACACGCTGCATAGCTAAACATACAGCTTACAGGCATAAACATACTCTGTAGACCAATGCATAGCAGGATATACTGGAATTAAATATTGAGGCCCGTGTCTGTCAAAAGCTAGCACTGCCAGTGCAAAATTACGGGCTTAAAAGAGCAAATCATCTCCCTGCCTCTTGCCGGTGATGTATACAAAAATACCAGGCAGGTGTGGCTGCCTTTAATAACAGCTTCTGCAGGTATAGTAGGGTAATGACGGTATGGACTGAAGGGCAAATATATGATTAGCAAAGAAGAACAGCAGAATAGCCCAGGTGCATGGTGTGTGTGAAGCCAAAGAGCAGTGGGGCAGCTCCATGTGGGGGGGGACCCCATCCCAGTAACCTTTGGGCTTGGGGCACCCCCAATATTTCAAATCTGGAATTGGGCCAGACAGAGAGATGGGAAATAAGCTGTAGGCTTTAACCTGGGGAGCAAATGGCCCGTTCAGTTACGAATAGCATGCAGAAAACTTCTTGATTTAAGATACCACAACAGAAGCCATTGATGGGACTGGGCAATGTGCATTTCCAAGTGCAGAGCTGCAGAGAGCCTTATAAGGTGATGTGGAAACTCTGGTCTCGACAAACAGGGAACTGCATCTGTGGTATGAACCCAGAGAGCAGGAGGTCATGTGACCACAGAGTGCTTTCTGCAGGCTTGGGGTTTGGGCACCGCCCATTACCAAGCACGGGGTATGCCGTTTGATTGCTAGTGGTTCCCACTGATCATCTTCCCACATGGCAGCATTGTTGTTTTTATTCCTGCTAGGAGCATTGCCTTTCAGGACAACAACATGTTTGTCCTCAAGGTATGTGTGGATACTCTGTGTTTTAATAAGCACTACACTGACAGCCGCGCCATGCTGGGGTTCTGCCAGTCGCTGGATGCCCTGCAGGACATTTCGGAATAAATCACAAGACAGAATTTTTCTTCAAGCGAAAATCCACACCCTGACAGTCTTTGTAAAGGCCACAAAGGCTGCTTTGGAGCTTCTGCCTCTTCAGAAGAGCTCCTACAATAGGCAAAATGGGCAATAAAAAATGAAACAGGAGCAGAGAGCATTAGGATTGGCATGAGATCACCTGCCAAGCCAACTTACAAACCTGGGTTATGTGCTCTTTGTCTGCCTTTCTTAGTAAACATCTCGGAGATCAAGGTTGTGCAGCAATTGGGCTTTTTTTATAATACTGAACTTATAATGTCCAAATGTCAAAATCTTTTATGTGAGATAAAAAAAAACTTGCAGAAAATAAATCATACCTATCCATCTATGTTCTGGTCAAGGCAGGGGTGTCGAAGGGACTTGGAGACCCTGTCAGATTCCGGGGGCCCCCACTTTATAGGGGGCCTCAGAATTTATTGTCGGGGCCCCAGGTTGGTGAAATATAGTGGGGTCTGTCCCCCCCCCCCCAGTCTGCAAAAAGTGGGGACCCTAGTGGGGAACCCAAGGTGACATCTTTGTCAGGGAGCCAAGAATTTCCATCTATGCCCTTTGGTCAGGGTCAGCTGGTGTCACCATATGTAACATGTTGCTCTGTGGGTGCCCATAATCAGATGGTCATTGGTTCCAAACCCATGACTGAGAGACTGATATAGCCATTGGGCCTCTGAGCAAGGTCCTTAACTGCGGCATGGATTCTCTGATCCTGACTTGTACGCCATGTTGGGCAAAAGCATCTTCTAAATAAATATGTAATATAATATAGTTCAAATTTACACCAAAATCGAAATGAACTGCTTAAGGAGGAAACATATATTTACAAAAAAATTGAGAAAATGAGCATTGCTGTTTCAGTTTAAGGTAGCAAAGGCTTTATTTTCACATCAATATGTTGCCTTTTTAAAGAGCCAAATAAGGATAAAATGACTTGCAGGAACATGGTGAGGCAGATATTTTATTGACCGTGTGGTTCTCCCCGTGGGTACCCCACTTTACAGCCATTTTCCAAAGACATGCTGCAAGGCTAATTAGGCTAAGGCTAGGCTAATTCTAAACTGCCCACAGGGTATGTGTGTGGTCTGCTATTGACTTGCATCCCCTCCAGGGTGTACCCCGGCCTAGTGCCCTGTGTTGCTTGGGATAGGCTGCAGACCCCCTTTACCCATTCCAAAGGCTCCAGATATGATTACTCAGGATTTCATCTCACAATCTTCTCGCTCAGTTCCCTAAACCCACTGACCTACACTCCACACCAATGCTTCCATATGGCACATATACACCTGTACTGTACCTATACATGCATCCTATGCTTATCGTATCTAAAATAAAACTTGTCTTGATTACTACTACTAAATAATAACCATTACATATTACATAAGACAGCAATGGCAGTGCAAAGTCTGTAAGACTTATGGCAATCAGCAGCTCTGTATGTCACATGATTGGTCCTTTGATATTGCACGGACTTCTAACTGCTTTTTATTGCAAGAGCTCATGTGGTTGTCAAGTGTGCAAATTGCCCTGTTTGTCAAACACTGCAAGATTTGCAAAAGATTATCAGCTTAAAAACAACTAGCAACTAGCAGTAGCGTAAATGTTTGTTAAGATACTATTTTCAATTAGAATTTATTGTAAACACCAATATATGTGGTGTGATCCGAATTTAACAGTAAAGTTCTAAAAACAAAACACATGGGGCTTCTCTAAACCGAAATGGAGTATGTCGATCTAAGATATATATACTTACTTCCTTAAAACATGATAATAATAATAAAAAACATTCAAAGTACTCATTAACGCGGGAGGCTGCAATTTTACCTATCTGGAGTAGTATAAACAGCAATCAAAAACCTAAACATCGCGCGAATGACCCACGTGTTCTTTTTAAAAAACATTTCAGAGAGCCGGTGAGCTGGATTGGTCAGGTTTAGTCAAAGTGGTTCATTCATTGGCTGAGTTTCTGGCCAATCATCAGAAAATAGGCGTCGCTGAGACGGCTCCGCCCAGTCCACTGTCTTTTACTGGACTCTCACGTGGTGTCTTCTCATAAACACGGAAGGTTACAATTCAACGCTCAATCACTCTGCGTTTCCGAGGGAGATCGTCGCCAGTCTGTGAGTGCCTCTGTTGATTGCTATCCCCCCTTAAAGCAGGGTTTGGTTTACTGAAGCCTCTTTGTTTTTTTCTTGTGAAGCTGCAGTGTTGCAGGTCTTAGCTGACAGAATGCGGAGCCGTGCTTCTCTATTCGTGTCTGTCTGCGCCATTGCAGTTTGCGTCGCGCTAGGAGCAAGTGACTTGACAGTGACACGCAAATATGCAAAGGTGGGTAGGCTGCACCCTCACCGGCACCTTTCGTTGGGATAGACGGGGCCGGATGGTTGGACGTCTTGATGCATTAGAACCCAGCTTTTCTTTAGATATTCTGTAATCCGTCCGGGACTCTCCGCAGGTCCTGGGCTTTTCATGGGCAAACTGCGGGGCCCCGGATGCCCCCGCGATGATGAAGAACCTTGACTTATCCCCGGACCCCATCACGATTCCCGGGGACTTGACCGCTAGCGCTGCGGGCTACACTAAGGTGGAGCTCGGCAGTCCTCTTCAGGTGAGGTTAGGGCGGTAAGGCGACGGGGAGAACATGCATTTCTGGTTCCTCTTCCGATGCGCTTTTGTGCTTATTAATAGCGTGAGCTGCAGTTTCGATTAGGCATTAAACAAGTCTCTTAATAAATGTGTGCGGGTCTCTGCAGTCTTGGCAGAATTCTCTTCCGCGTTGCTCCTTGTATTGTGTGTTATATATATATAAAAATATAAAAAGCCGTATTGCATACACTGTGTGCAGAATTGTAGGCAGCTATAATATCCATGTGTGTACTATTCCTGGAGACATTTTTTAGGAATAGTTAGACTTTTGAATTCGGAACTTTTGAATTTCATAAGCAAAAGAACGCTCTTGATTATTAGCGTGCACAATTATTAGGCAATCTGGTTCTTCACCATCTACAGAAATGATAATAAAAACAGCTTTAGCCATTCATTCTATATAAGGAATAACAAACTATCAGTCGTTCTATACAGAACACTTTACCAAGTTCAGTGCCCTGTATAGACAGCTTTCTTTCCTCTCAATGACCGTCATGAGCCTGTTGTTGACTGAACCAGTCAAGTTTTTGATTTGATCAGGTCCTGTATTGGCTGAGCCAGCTAGGACCGCCTCCCAGACACTTCACTGAGAAGTGTACTGCCTGCCACCTCGGTAAATCACGTGCCTTAGTGAGGCCCGGTAGTTCTCAATGGGGGTTAAGTCAGGCGATGAAGGGGGCCAGGTCTGAATTCAGCCAACCTTTCAAGCCTTTCTTGGCCAATCTATGTTGCATGGGAAAGGGCATTGTCCTGCAGGAATATGAAAACCTTTTCAAGAGCTGCTGACTTCTTCCTGTGCCAGTGTTTGAACCTTCTAGAAATTGGCAGTAGATCTCGTGGTTAATTTGCATACCATCTGGAAGTCTGAAAGAGCCGACAAGTTCATCACTGGTAACTGCAGGCTACATCATCTCTCCTGCACCATCGTGTTGATGCTTGAAGCAGGTGTCCATCCATTGGCCCATCCATCTGCTCCATCAAGAGTCATTCTCGTCTTGTCTGTCCACGAAACCCCTGTAGCATCAGTCTTGAGACGTGTCCGTGCCCATTCTTAATGCTTTAGCTTGTGTGCATTATTGAGTAGAGGTCATGTTTCAGCCTTTGTGACCTTAGCAATGTCACGTACCACGCTGCACCTAGTACTTAGAGATTCCATTCAGATTGCAGTTTTGAAAAATGGTGGCACTTGAGCCTAAGAGTCCCTGGAAGGCTCCCCTTTAATTTGACACAAATCATGGGCAGATAATTCGTCTTCTTCGCTCTACATGCCTCTCACGTCCTCTTTGTCTGCGGACCGCAAACGGTTGTATGCTAATCACATTGTAAAGGTCTAGCAGCTTTCATTTGTTTTGCATCTCTTTGACTTGCACATTACTATTTTTTTTCCTTTTTAATAGTAATAATAATTTGCTTAATAATTCTGCACAGGAAAGTATCTCTGTTTTTCTCCAAACAGAAAGTACTCGGACCAAATACTGAACATGTTCTGATTTTAAGCAGCTCATTCTTAATCAGAGATTCATCTGCACTGAAAATATTGTCCGGATGAGAAGATACAAATAAAATACACACTTGCCTAATAATTCTGCACCCAGTTTATTTATCCTGCTTACCTTATGAATTAACCCTGGGGGCCTCGGTGGGCGGAGGGCAAGCCTTTATACCAGCTCCAAGTTGAACTTTTCAGACCTTCTCGACACATTGTTGTCAGGCCAAGATGTTATCTGTTGCTATTTCGTAAGTGTGTTCTTTGTAAGTATGTATTTCCTGCTGTGAATATTGTGGGGTTTGTTCCTTCCTGGCACTTTACCTTGCTTAATCCTCTGAGGAACAGAGATGCATGTAATGATTGTGCTTCACTTTGTGATCAGGGAAGGACCATCAGTGGCCATAATTATCTGGTAATGGGGAAAGACGCAATGGATTAGCTTTTTTTTTTTTTTATAAACAAGTAATGGAAAGACCCGATGTTTTACTTCATGGAATGTAGGACGTGACGGTCTTCAGTTGCGTAAAAGCGCAAAACTGTACGCTTGACTATGTGCGTCTCTATTAGCCGTAACGGTTATGCTTGATTTATCTGGCAGCCCTGTGGACTTTGCAATGGAGGCTTTTTTTGTTTGGAGCAGTAGCTCTTTTGGCTGGACGTGTTGTAAAATCCACGTGGGCCTGACTGCAGTGATCAACGCCGAGCTGATGGGACCTCCATCCCTCAGGTGAACCTGACTGTGGAGAAGGAGGTGGCCGGCTTCTGGGTGAAGGTGCCCTGCCTGGATGAACTGGGCAGCTGTGACTACGCTGACGTGTGCGTGCTGCTGGACCAGCTCATCCCTCCGGGACAGGACTGTCCCGAGCCTCTGCACACCTACGCCCTGCCCTGCCACTGTCCCTTTAAAGCTGTGAGTCCCTGCCTCTGTGGGGGTGCCGCTTACGGGCTTTTCCTCAGACCCTCTGCTGTCCTTCATCTACCACATTCAGTAACTCATTCATTTGCACATGCTTCTCCATCCACCTTCCAGACACGTATCGCGGGCAGAGTTATGGCAGGGCTTGGAGCCTGTCCCAGGCGGCACGTGGCAGAAAGCTGGGCTGCCTCCTGGACAGGATACCAGTCCATTGCAGGGCATGTACAGTACCATCCAAAGTACTGTCTTAGGCAGTTAAAGGGAAATTTGGTGTTATCAAGGGTGAAAGTGAGTCAGTTTAACCATTTCAAAACCTCTCCTAAAGTCACTCGTAGTATTTTCAGGAACCATCAAATATACACGTGAATTTCCTGACTCAACCACTAGCATCTTCGGATAATTAGTACCAAATTTAATTAATTTAATTGAGCTGAACTTGAAAAATACATGGAATGGCTGTGGTGCCCCTGAGGAGAGGTTTGAGGCCCAAAGTGGTATTCATCTATGCCACCCAGCAAGTTATCATTAAAAATGTTATTTATTATTATTATAACTTTTTTTTTTTGGAGAAAATAACTTTTTGTTATTCTTAGTTTGCATATGTCCTAATTGTGTGTGTGTGTGTGTGTCTGAGCAAATTTTATACTTCCTACCCAGATAACTAGCTTTAGCGGCAGTGTGAGGCAGCCGCACTGTGCGCCTCGCCACACACACATGGCACTCCACTGTAGCAGCTCCTTATTCGGGCCGGCTGCGTGACAGTCACATGACTTCCTCATGACTTTGGTCTGACCTGCAAGCGGCTTGTGACTCTACGCAGCATATGTGCTAAGTGCGGCCAAACGCGACAGCCCCGGCCCGCACTGGCGGCAGAAACGTCAGCTTGATCTCGCTCCTTTTGCCCTCTTTCCCTCCCTGCCCCCATTCTGCGTGTCCCTGCAGAGAACACAGTGCAGCCGGTTGTACGGCTTTGACTTTTCGTTATGCTTCTGGAATGTGTGCGGCTGCATAAAGCACACCGTGCGTTATGGTTTATCGCCCAGAGAATGGTCTGCATGTTCAGTAGACCCTGACCGAAGCAAGAAATCTCGCTTCCTTGCACCTGCAAGATTCAGACCCCATGTCTGAAATTTGATGGCAAAGTTCAATTTGGATGAGTGTTTCGAGTGTCAATGGCGCGAGTAAATGGTGCCAACCACCATAGCAGTGAATCTGCATAGTCAGAGTGCCTCTGCAGCTGGGCTCGACAGTATTGCAAGAATTTACTGATCCCGATGTTAAATGACACTTGCTGAATTTTGCTAATGTTGGTATGCTTGGTTCTTGCCTTGCCCCGCTATTCACTTTTGTGAGCTGTCCCCTTAAAAACTACAACACCCATGTGCCATGTTCCACCCAAAACCTACAACACCCATGTGCCATATTCAGCTGCATGTTTCTAAGTCATCTAGACTTCAGTCTTAACCCTCAAAATCAAAGCAGCGTGCTGGGCATGTGTCCGATAGATCCTGAGTCCCGGTGCCTTCCTCCCATAAGGCAAGCTTTAAATTTGGTGCCTAAAGGGGATACAATATCATCGTATTTTGCGGGCAAGATGCTAAACCGTCAAATGTGAAGTCAGTCAATAACCGATTTCTGTCAGAAAATGTAGCACAAGCAATCATCTTAAAGCACAAGGAACATTGGTGTTACTATTACAACTTTATTTAAGCAAAACCAATTAAGTTCTAATTTTCTTAGCGTTTCGGAATTATTTCAAATTTATCGTTATCAAGGTCAGTGTTGCAACATTTTAAAATATTGATTTCTGGGTGATGTAGCCTTGCTCTGTGTTTGAATCGTGTGCCTGCAGTGGGAGCCACAGTGCCTCCTTAAGCAGTTAGCAGTGACTTGAACACTGGCTTCTTCTTGTTCACAGGGGCAATACACTCTGCCCAAGTCTGACTTCAGCCTGCCCAACGTGGACCTTCCTTTCTGGCTGACCAACGGGAACTATCAGGTGGAGGCCAAGATCGGCGCACAGGGGAAAGAGTTTGGCTGCCTCAAAGTGGTCTTCTCCCTCCACTCAGCCTAGGCATTGCAGAAGTATGGGAGTGCAGGCCAACATGTGTGTGTGTGTGTGTGTCTGTCTGTCTGTCTGTCTTTGTGTGTGGTGCTGCCGCCGACCTGTGTGAAAGGTGATCAGTGTGTTTTTTTTTTTTAAAGTGCCTGTGACTTGGACTCTAGTGGGATTAGAGATACTCTGTGCGCACACTCTGCTACCAGGGCCACTTTCATGGTACTGGTGTCTGGTGCCCAAATTCTGAGCAATTCCCCGACACGGTTGTAGGTTCCGCACCACAGGAGTGCAGAAGTAATCGCAGGCAGAGTGTTTCCTCGTAATTTGCCAGAAGGTTCCACAGCAGCAGCGTGTCTTGGTAAGGGGTCTGACCTGCACACCTGTGCTTTGGAGGTTTTTCACTTACAAATGCCAGGATGACTGGTGACATCAGGTGTCTGGCGTATGAACTTTCCAAAACCCATATGTTAGACTTGACAGGAGTATTGTAGGAGTGATGCCTGCACATCAGGGAGAAGGAGGTCTAACTTCCTGGATCTCTCTGCATTGATGATTCACACCAGTGTGATTCTCTGCTGACAGGTCATGGGCATTTTATTGTTGAATAGGGTACAGGAAGGCGGCTCACTTTGGTGCATTAGCAATGAGGTAATCACTGCACTGCCTTGCCTAGCATCTGCTTAATATTGTATGTCATTTTTAAAATCTCTAAGAAGGGTACCTGTAGCTTCACTGACATCACATGTGCATGGTGTGAGTGTGACAATGGAAGACTAATACGTCAGAAGTATGTGTGGGACTACTTTACATGAATTATACTGAAAAACTTGATTTCTTTGGCCATCCTGTGGGTGACCTGATGAATCCTGAAATGCAAAGCCTGGAATTACTAACACA
The DNA here is from genome assembly GCA_026780765.1 of Petrocephalus schoutedeni. Classification (NCBI taxonomy): domain Eukaryota; kingdom Metazoa; phylum Chordata; class Actinopteri; order Osteoglossiformes; family Mormyridae; genus Petrocephalus; species Petrocephalus schoutedeni. The sequence continues at coordinate 10,578,829 of JAODKL010000002.1, forward strand.
GGGATGGAAGAAAATAAAGATTTTTAAACCTTTTTATATTTTTGATTTTTTATTTTATTTTTTTTTAATTTCTGAATAATAAATAATTCTTGGTACTGCTGGAAAACTTGTATTTCTTTCATGTTTGCACAAAGGTGTTAACTAATGGGTTGTGAAGCTGTTCTATCATGTATAATGGGGTTCCCCAACCTGGCCCGTGGGGACAGTCCATGTTTTCTCTCCCTCCCAGCTCCGTGCCAGACGGGCAACATTTTTATTCCATCCTAGGTCATGGTGGGGAGCTGGGAGAGAGCAAACACTTGGACTGTCTGACCCCTGCGGCTGGAGAACCCTGATGCTTAATGTCGGTTTTGTAGAGATGAGCTTTTATTTTTTTCCCTTAATTTGGGTCAGGAGGCAGTAAATCCTGCTAAAATCTCAAGAGCCTCCAATTCCTTTTATGATGAATCATTTTGGAATGCTAATGCTTGACATTTGGTCTTGTAGTGTGGTGAGCCTTCCGTCATGCTTATTAAGGCACAATAATGACCAGATTCGCCGCGATGTTGCCACTTTTGTTCACTCTGCTGGATCAAGTCTTTTTACAATAAATATTTTGTAATTTTATCTAAGATGTCCTCAGAACATATGTAATTTTCATTAATACTTGAGATCAATCAGAGTTGCCGTGTGTGTGAGTGGGAGACTTTGTAATTATTACAGTGAGGGGACCCAATCTCCCCACAATGTAATAAAAACCTGCTACTTTTTACCTTGTGGGGACTTTTTTTCAGTCCTCACAAGGATAATTTCAATTGTATAAAAATCTGTGTCTGCAATCAAAAAACTAAAAATGCCAAAAGTCTCATATTTTGTTTGGTTACTTATGGTTAAGGTTAGGGCTGGGTAGGGGTTAAGGGTGTCATAGCTGGAATCAGAGTTATGCCCATAGGAATGAATGGAGTGTCCCCATAATGATAGGAATACATGGACTGTGTCTGTGTGTGTGTGTTGGCATTCCATCCTGGGCTTTTCCCTGCTGGATGGATGGATGGATGGATGCATGGAACCTAGCACGCAGCTCGGCTGTGAAAAGGTTCCCTTTGGTGCCCAGTGTTCAGTGCCTCTTGACCCAAATGGGTCGGCCCCTGCGTGAGAATCTTGTCCTGCTACCTTTGGTCTTAATGTTCTTTCATTCCATCAGAAGCGTTAGAATGGAGCCAGTTACCCTGCTTATTGTTTTGCAATTGGAAATAAAAGTATTGCAAAGTTGCACTGGTTTATTGCAAAGTTTGGAAGAAGAGGAGGTGTCAGTATTTCTGATAATATCTAAAATTGGGTACAGTGATGTGCATTTAGTCCAAGCATTTTTGTAGCTCTCTGTGGTAATGATTCATCTAAAATTAGCCCTTTGGGATGGTGTGTACCTGACTTAAATCAGGGCTGTGAGGAGACCACTGCAAAGCACTGGGAGTTAAAGGAATGACGTCCTGAACCAGTTACACCCTCTGTGCCACACAGCCGCCTATTGCAACTTACGAAGAGAGATTAATGTTCCCCACCAGACAGCTAAGGCGATGTTTACTTTATTACAACGCTAGAGGGCGCTAGTAGCAACATTTAGCCGGAGTAAAGACTGGTGTTACTTTATTAAATTTTATTTTTAATTTGGTACAACACCCAGGTAAAGAGATGTCACCATAACGTGAATAGGGTTGCCACACGTCCCTTAAAATACGGAATCGTCCCGTATTTGACGATAAAATTGTGCGTCCCGTTTTTTAAACACGGGACGCGATTTGTCCCGTATTTCCGAGTTGTGATGAACGCAGCATCATCCCGTCCACATTTAGCATGGAAACGCCGATGGATCGATTAGATTCATTTGTCTTATTTATAGTTAATACGTTTCGGATGAGTTAACAATGCATATCCTGAAGATGAATGTAATTTGTTAGGTGTTATGCACATTAAGTTTTGATATAAAGCGACTGATTTTTGTGTCAAAGCTAATTTCATTACCAACTGGAGTTTATGACTTCAAAGCTTTTCAGTCAGTTTATTTTTATGTCCATTGATAATAGAGTACTTCATACATTAAGTATGAATCGTAATACTTTCTTGAGACCATGGTTTATGTTTTGATTTACCACCACTTGGCACACAGTGGTTGTGGCAAAGCCCCACAATAGTAGGCGTCCTTTGTTTTTCAGCGTGAAATGTGGCAACCCTAAGCGTGAAGTTAAATGACAATTAAACTTGAATGGTTTTGACGTGTAGAGCCATTCACATACATTAATAGCATGAGTGTGTGTGCGTGTGTGTCTTTATGTGTTGTCATATTAGGATAAATGCTCCTGTTTGGCTCCTTTTTTCTGTATGTATGACTGTTTCACACCAAAGCACCTGTCCCGACTGGTTTATCTACCCATTTGTCACTGTGTGCTGACAGGACTGTGTAGGACTCAATAAAAGCAGACATACAGACCTACCAAACAGCTGTCAGAATAACAACACAAGCATCACAATGAGAATTTCGTAAGATCTCTGTTCAAATGGAGCAGATACACTCAGCCTTAGAATGAAAGCTTGTCCGGGATGGCAGCAGCGAAATGTGGGCATTGGCCTGCGCCGCACTGGCACGGTCATTTGCAGGGTGCTTTGCTTTGCTGGACACAAAGAGACATGTCAAAGCAGCCCAAATACGCAGCAAGTGTTCAGACTATAGGAGGCAAACGTCAACGTGAAACAAAGCGAAATCTCCGACATTTCCGTCATGGGGACGAGTCCAGGAAAAAGAAGACGTCTGGTCACCATACTCACCTGGTCAGAAGACCCACCCCCCAGAAGGCGTCTGTGTGAAACAATCACTCTACCCGCTGTTCGAAAGTAACGACGGGCCATTTTTTTTCTTCCCTTCATCCATGACATCATTCCTTCCATTAATGTTTCCCCGCAAGAGTTTCTCACCCTTCTGACCGCAACTCTGATTCCAGATGGCTGGGATGTAGCCAGGTCTTACCTCATTGGTAGAGAGAGGGATGTCAACGCTTAGCCATCCGTACCGCCGGCAGTCAGCTTACAATAACAGTGCCTTTACGAGCTCCCCTGTCAAAAATCAATTTTTAACAAAGCATCCAGGCGCCTACGCAATACCCGAACCTAACGGCGAGTGACGCCTCGGCGGGAATTTTCTGGATGCTTTTGCGTCGAGCCATGTGCCATTCGTCATAACCTGCTTTTTCCACACAAACACACACTCATATAAAACATAACAGCATCGTTATGTTTCTTTCACTGGCGTAGACAATCAATCATTTAAAAAATACCTGGATTTGTCTTAACTGTACCATGCCTTTGCTTTCCTAGAAGTACGCCCAGTGCTCCATCAAGGCCGTACCAAAGAGACCTGTCGCTCTGTTGACAGCGACTTGTTTAACTAGCAGCGTGCTACTCCGGCACCCTGAAGTCGTCCCCCTGGGGTGCCGACTCTGTCCGTGCCTGTCTGATGGGTCACATATGGGCCCTGACAGTGGAAGGAATGTTATCTTGTGGCAGTAACACCGGGAGGGCTGTCCATTTCTCAAGAGCTTGAGCTCAGGGTGGCTGGGATGGGGGAGGAGGCAGCGGAGGTGGGGTACCGCCTTTATTTCGCCCCGAGCAGCTGCCCTGGAGCCCAACAGTCTGCCGACACCCCTCTGCTTTGGCCCGATTCGGAGATACTGAGCCAGAAATCTCAGATTCATGTAATTAGCAGGAGAGGAGGCTTCTGGGAAGGCGGCTGGTTTACAGGTGCCTGTCTGAATAAACCCGTGTTTAACACACGGAGGGGTGGGGGGGAAACCTGCCACGCCCGACGAAAAAAAATCACATTGTCGTTTTCTCTCCCACACATCAGGGCATACTGTTTGGAACCCGCTCGCCCAGAGGACTAATTAGCTTCTGTCTATTTTGAGAAAAAAGTTAAAGCTCATTAAAAGTTTAGTGTAAATCCGTGGGCTCGCAGCACATGATCTGCAGGAACACGAATGCCACCCCGAGCCCCGATCTCGCCGCCCAAAATGGCCCAGTATAGCGCCTGCGCTAACTCGCGTTAGCCGGAGCGCTCTAGAATGATCGGGAGTGTGTCAGGAAACGTGAGTGGCTTTGGGAGTGGGTGTTGTATCTCACGCTTTCCTGTCCTCGCCTTTCCACCAGCTGCACAGCCAGCCCTATGCTCCCTCCTTTAGCAACCAAAGATATTTATTTTGCCCTCTTCATTATGAAACACTTTACTTATAAAGGGCTGGAGGAAGGAGGGGATTAAACCATCCCATTTTGTTAAGGCAAATCTATTGACAACAAAGGGGAGCCTTTCAGTGCACGCTAGCCCTGCTCTCCAAAGGTTTCCTGTTGGCCCCAGACAAACCGCAGAAGCAAGCAAGGCATTGTGGGTAAGAGAGACCCTGTGGCTGTCCTTCAACAGGAAGCGGTGCGGCTCTCGAGCACCTTAGAGACCAGCTGGTTCGTCTGTCTCATGTCGGATTAGGGGCCACTATTAATAGCTTGGCTTTCTCACAAAAATGAAATGAGTATCAAGTTCCCCCGGGGACTCCCGTTCGAACAGTCCGATATATTGGTCCTGTATGAATAAGCAGTTTTTTTTTTCCCCGTAAGGGAGTCCAAAGGGTAGTCGCGCCCTATGGGACTGACCTGTGATGTCAGAAGCACCCCAGAACAGAATCTGAAGCAGGATACCACCTTTAATTCTGCCTCTATTACTGTAACCCACCAGGCATACCACAATGCGGGGCTGAACTGAAGCCCACTCCCTTAATGACAGAAGTGGCATCTGATTGCTTGCAAACTTGTGAAAGTAGCTTGTAGCATGTAAGAGATTATGATGCAGAAGTATATCTGAACCCCCCCCCCAGAACTGTTTATTGAGGGATGCTGGCGTGAAAATTCCTCTGGCACGTAGAGGCCTCCGATGGGGGTGTGTTACTTAACAAGCCCCCAACCTCTCATCCTAAGAGTGCTACCCCACCCTGGTGCCCGGCACTCTGGGGACATGATTCCAGCGGGCACGGAGGGTCACCCCCGTACGGGGTCCTTGCTGTGGCGAGCGGTGCGGAGCTGCTAACCCGTCACAGCCAGGCTTGGCCTCAGTGCCAGGAAGAGCAGCCTTCCTTATAAGTCTTGTGAGGATTTTAGGAAGAGCAAACTGGCTGGATATAAATGCAGCACTACAGATATGCTAAGCATGTTACCCAGCGAGCTGCTATGATAAGGCCTTCTACAGGCCTACCCCACCCAGAAACATCACCATTTTCTTTTTTTACCCCGCTCTCTTTCTCTCTCTCTCTATCTCTAGCCACTGGTCCAAGCCTCATTCTTAAAACCTAGGTGATAGTTCTAGCTAACTGAGAGCTCTTTCAGAAGCAGCTCTGTGAACCCAAACACCGGCCTGTTCTGCACTCTGTTACAATTAAACAGAAGAAATACCACATAGCTTTGAAGATAGTCACCTGGTCATTTATCCATGGTTACAGGAGACATAAATGTAAACAAACCTGGAAGACATCTTTTTGGGAAATGAAAAGGAGACCTTATCACTAGAACTAAAGTTAGATCAGTTGCTTATTCCCTGTTGGGGATTATACATATTATATGTGAAACAAGCAGAATGGCCATTGGTTATGCTAGTGTTCTGTATAATCATTATTCTTAGTCAGGTATGTCTGAAACCAACGTGTAATTGTTTTTAGACCTTTGATCTAAATGCTATACTTGTATTACTAAGGTCTGTCTGTTTAAAATTCAAATGCTTGACATACATTTTAAGCCAATTTCCATAGTTAATTTCTGTAGTTTTGCATAATAGTTTTTATATGAGTTTTCCACTCTGAAGTATCATGTATCCAGGACAGCTGTATAACTGCAGAGAGAGATCCTAATAAAACTCACCACTCACTGAGGTGACGGTTGGTTAAGAAGGCAAACATGAGTTTAACCAGGGAAACCACCAACCGTAAGAGCTGGAGACTTTGAGGTGCATATATCATTTTATGGCGGATGTCTTATGACAGTTATAGAAAACCTGCAATCTGTGTTTGTTGATTAACTTGTATTGAATCTGCTGCTGCATTGAAGCAATCGAACTTATTTAAAATATGACTCTTAGTGATATGAATAAGAAGAGCAGTTTAGGTTAGCACACTGGAAAAGCATTACAATTAAAGTATTAATATTAAAACAATCTTACTTATATTCCTCATTACGCTTCATTGCGTGTGTTTTATTTCTGTTACTGTCCAGTAGCACGTACTATATATTAGAGACATCAAACGACTGCAGAGAGCCGCGGACCCCTTTAAAATGAATGAATAAGTGATGCATGAGGAGGCGGGGCCAATCGGAAATCTGAGCGGCGGCGTGCGGCCGCGTTCGATCCGCCGCGAGCCGCCGGGCGCTTGGTGACGCAATACGGTAAACATGTCATCGCGGAGGCTCCCAATCAGCGCGGCGCTGCGCGCCGACGGCCGCAGAAACTTCGGCATCGGCCGGAGCGCTCGAGTCCGCCGGACGCCTGGCAGAGTGTAACTTCGGAGTTGGATCGCGGGAGCCGACAGGCATGGGCTGCGTGAACAGTACGGCGGGCGCGCAAGTCGGCAGGAAAAAGGTATTCGCACCACCCCCCCCCTTAAATGTGATTTAACTTTACTCTGTTTCGGTGTGACGAAGCTGTGTTCATTTGTTCTGCAGATGTAAGAAAAGGATATAGGTCACTGTACGCGACTTTAGTTAGCTTGTATCTTTTAGTGCGTAATGCCCATCCGACGTGTTTGGGAATCTGCCCGTTTCACATGTGATTGCATCTAACTACATCTTACCTACAGCGCACTTTGGTTGTCGTTGTAATTATTTGTGTGATGCTCCTAATTTGCTGCTCTTGCACGCTAACAGAAAGATTGATCATTAATGTGCAACAGATGTGCGAGCGCACGCCCGTTTCCCCGTCACTGCCTTAAAGCCTCGATTGTTGCCCGTGTCGCAGATTTCCATTGCATCGGTTGTATTAAATAGCCCGTATTCCCGCGGTATTTCACCTGCCATTCATAACATTTTTGTAATATTTGTTTAACCTAAACTTAAGTACTTAGGGCTTGCATTTCCGCCTTGAATAATGTCGTTTAACGGTTCACGACCTCTTCCGCACTTTCATGCTGTATTAGTTGAATAACTACACGGTTTTCACTAAAAAATCAACTTCTTGCTTAATTGTATAACTTTTTTTTTTTTAAACCCCGACACCGTGCGGCTTCCCTTGGCTGGACTTGGGGGACGCTGGCTGGGGGATATTGGCGTCGTTTATACGGTTTATGGGCCATTTATACGTCACTAACCACAACTCTTTCTTTTTGACTAATAAAGTTTGGTATAAAATGCTTGCGCAAGCGCCATGGCGTCAGTGTTCATGCCAAAGGCTTATTTCGCCGTGTGCTGCGTTCAGGTTTTAAATTGACCAGACTCTCTCAGTGCTTATTATTTAATTGTCATCCCCTGAATTCAAATAATTGTCTGCAGTATAATATGAATATCAGAATTTAATAGTAAATTTTACCTTCATCAGTGTGACTCCAGTCAATAACCTTAACCTGATATTGGCCTCTTGTTTTATAGGCCTATATATACTGTGGGGGAACAATTTGTTGAATGTTTTTGAATTCCTCCAGCCTTCATTCTGCCAGGCATGTGGACTGATAAGGTAGTGTTCTTGGTGAGGGAGGGGGGGGGGTTATAAACGGAGCATAGCAAGTGAAGATCAGAGCCCGTCCGTGTGCGGGACGGGCACCAGACGCCCTCCAAAGCGCAAATGAACCAGCTCGTAAAATGCTTGGGGGACGTGCCTGGTGGAGGCAGAGGTGGGGAATGGAATTTCAGGGCCTCCTGGATCGTGAAATTACATATTTGGGCTTTCTGGACGACAGGAGGAGGAGTGAAATTAAAAAAAAAAAAAAATTGCCGTAGCCCGGAATGTGAGAGTCGGGCCTTTTTAGTGCCTTTTAAAGATGCCTGTGCTTTATGGTGGTGCGCGTTGGGTGAGGTCTTACAGGTGGAAGCCCTTCAGCTTCAAGGTTGACAGCCGGGAGAGTTTGTTCTTGCGTAAATACAGCAAAAGAGGTGCTAAACATAGCCTTATCGTACACAGAGTTTCTGGTTGTTTTGGCTTTCAGCGTTTTAAGTGTGGAGAGGGAATCCTGCTTAAAAAAAGTTAAAGCAGACATGTTTTCCTTTGTTTATATAGGCGTCTCCAGCTAGTGTATGACCTCATATGGTGTAGGCTGATTTTCAGTGTACAGAGGACTGCTGGGGATATTCCCTGGGGACGTGTACACTAGATAGCTCCCTTCCCCACCATATGGAAAATCATCGGGCATGGATGATAAACCAGAGCTGTTAAATTATTGGTAAGTAAGCAAAATAAAGTTTAGAAAAGGGTCTAAGTTTTGTGTTTAAGGAAGAGTTTAGGTATTAATGTTGCACGTATTTTTGCCCTCACCAGCCCCTGGGCTACCACACATCGAACCATTTTTTGGGAATCTCCAGACCCTAATTAAACTGTATAGGGGCGGGGCCAATTGGGAACGTAATTCGGGGCTTGTGGCTGCGTTCAGTCCACGGTAACCGGTTGCGCTGGAAGCCGCTGGACTCCTTCCTGATGCGATACGGTAAACATGTTATCCTGGAGGGTCCCGGCCTCTGCCACCTGTCACGCCGGTGGCCTCAGCAAACCCTGCGTTCCACCAGAGCGATGGACCGTCGTCATCTCAGTGTGCTTAACTGTGGAGTTCATTCACAGGAGCCGACAGACGTGAAGCCTGCAAACGGCATGGCCGGGGTTAGGAAGAATCTGTGTCAAGTGTTGTGTGACTGTGACAGGACGTGCAGTCCCCAACAAAGTGTCAAATTCCTATAAAAACTATTTCAAAATCTACATGCACTCGCCCCCACCCAGGCCTTCTCCTTTCAAAATCTTTAAACCTGGATCCTTTGTTCCCTGCACCCTCTGGGAATATTGTTTAAAACTTTACTTATAAACAAGGTGCCGGATGATTTGGAAGCTCTGCATCCCGGGAGACTAAATGGCACCGCAGAGTAGCACTCGGCAGGCACGTAGGTGGTGCAGCCACATTATACTCGCTCTGAATAGCTACCCGATCTGCTTCTCCGTCTTGGCCAGCATTGTACCAAACTGTCTGCGGCAGATCTAGCATGGATTGGGCCTGACGTCCCAGGCCTTCGGGAACCAGTCTTCCCCCACCGAGAGCGCTCTTGTTTACGCTCCACGCCCTGGAGCTTACGTTACTCCGTCCTGCTCTTTGTCTTGCAGAAGGCGGCAGCACAGAGGGGCGGGAAGGCCTTGGCAGAGCCGGACGCCCGGGAGCGTGGGAGCGGTGAGTCCGCTTTGCTGCAGCCCGGCGTGGGTGGCGGACTCGGAGCACGTGCTGAGCTAGATCTGAGCCGCAACTCTTCAGTTTTGTTTAATAGTGTCAACGGAGGCGATTTTTTTTGTAAGTGGCCTATTTAGCATGTATGATATCAAAAGGCACTCTGAGTATTCCTGTTTCCTGCTCGGCGCAGCGCGTCGCGTTTGACGGCGGATCTCCATGCCGTGGCTTCGGGGCTGTTGTGCGGCTGTGTGTAACGGCACTCGCTGTCGTTTAGAGGGATTTTTAGTTTTGCTTCTCAAAGGATTAAAACTTACATGTTTTTTTAAATTTTTTTTTAGGGTGGCGCAGGTACAAGCTTGCTCTGGCTTGAATGCTGCCCCCCCCATAATTAAGCATGTTACTATTTGACCTGTTTTGAAAAAATAAGTCTGCAGCATTACTTACTCTTCTCTTCTCTGTATTGGGGGCGGGGGGTGCATTTTCTTTGCCATCTTCTTCATTCAAGCTCACTACTGTATGTGCTGGAATTTCCCTCTGGGATCAGTAAATGTCAGTCTAATTATTGGTATGATTGTTATATAACAAATATGCAATGTCAGAATTAACTGCAATGGAAGGCATCACCCTCTCTCCCCATCAGCTGTTTGTCTCCGCAGTCTCCTTCAGTTGGTGTGTAGATGGGTGAGGACCTTCCCCCAAGGGGACCCTCAGCCGTGCCCTATGTTTTTTGGGAGTTTTTGGGACTATGTTTGGGAGTCTCCTCCCTACAGTTTGGTGGTGTTGTCCCTGTGGTTTGGCGGTGAGCCAGCGTCTCTGTGCCCCCCCCCCAGTCCAGGCCGCGTTGGACAGGCTCCCAGAGCAGGAGGTGAAGATGGTCCGGGGCTTCCTGACGGCGGCCAGCGCCAGGGGCCTGGAGATGCCCCTGGAGGTGCAGCAGAACGAGCTTGTCACACTGCTCCTGGATTTCCTCAAGAAGGTACTTCTGCCACCCCACCCCCTCCCCCCCAGGCACGTCGTTGCACGTCCCTCGCCGAAAGCCAGAGGGCCATGTGGTGCTGGGGGGGCGGGGGACACGGAGTCATGTGATGTATGCGCAGCTGTCGCCAGGCAGTAAACGAAGCCGCGGTGAGGCCCTGTTCCTGCGCGGGGCCCGTCTCCCTGTTGTGGATCCTGCCGCCCCTGAAACTTCCTGTCAGGGCGCCTTCAGGCGGGGGTTCCTGACAGGGCTGTCACAAGATGATTTCCAGACCCCCGCCGTCCGCCCACACACACACACACACACGCACACGCGGTCGGTATGATGACTCTAGCGCTGAAAAGCTTGGGGCCCCATGCTATAAAACGCTGCGCTCCGTGACATCCTGTGCTTGCTTTTTATGATTCTCACGCTTCAGGTGACCACAGAGAAGACAGCGGAGCTGAGTGCTCAGTTTGAGGAGAACGCCAAGCGCCTCTCCAAAGAACACCGTGACAGAATCGAAGGCAAGAGCGACTCTCAACACACAATGGCTCCTTCTGCCCATCAGCTGTTGCAATGCTGAATTGGGCGGTTAGGTTCCTCATTGCTGGAGGACTGATTCATTTTGGCCTGATTTCTGCAGAGCTGCAGCAGTCCCATGAGGAAGAGGCCAAGTCTTTGAGGGACGGTTTTAAGGTGGCTGAGGTTTCGCTGCAGGTGAGACTTTGTGTGTGGAGGTCATGGGGACTGCGTTCAGAAGGCCTCTCGGCGGCCATTGTGATCAGGTCCTGTGACTCATACTTTGACACGGCTGGGGTGTAGAGCCAGGTGGAGGCGCTCACTGGCCAGGTGGAGGCGCTGGCTTCCGAGCTGAAGGCCTTCAATGATCTAAAGCAGAGGGTGGCGGAATCAACCCTGAAGAGAGACCTGAACGGCAATATTCAGGTACAGAACTCGGTGGAACCACCTAGTGGTCACTGTACCTTCCTGCAGTTCTATGTTGATCGAATGTGAGAGGACCCTTGTAGGAATGGTACCCTTGTGTTGTGGACTTTAGCGTCAACAATTTCACCTGCTGAAATGAATTGGCTGCTTTTGAAGTGAAAAGGTTTTCTGTTAAGTCTATGTGAAATTACCTCCCTACACCTGAACCCAGGCTTTTTTGTTTGCCATTACAGGCCCAGGGAAGCCCAGGAGAATTCTGGGAGCAGGAGCTGGAGAGCCTACTCTTTGTAATAGAGATGAAGAGCGAGCTTTTGCAGGAGAAGGAGAAGAAGCTGCGACACATGGAATCACTGGTAGCTGCCCGGCCCCTCGCTTGCTGAGCGGCCTTTGGGGGCATTGACCCCCATTCTGAAGACCATTATGTGTCTGACTGGCAGACTGCAATGATCTTCCTTCACTGCCTGCTGTAACTGTAGTTTGTGTGACGCGGTCAGCCCCGAATGCCCCTCGGGCTGCTGTGCGTCCTCTCGGGGCTTAATGCAGCCTTTCCCACGGTCGATTGCAGGTGGCGAAAAATCGCTCCCTGGAGGACCAGGCGGTCAGCATTCTCCAGAAGAACGAGGACCTTCGTGTGCGCAGCAATAGCTACCAAAGTCAGATCCAGTAAGTGTGCGTTTCTGGGCACCCTTGTGCTGCTTGGGTGCATAAGCAATACGCTTAAAGCACTGTTGAATAGTAATAATGCTAATAATGCTTCGTCTGTTATTCCTGTTGGTGCTGTTTAGTTTGGTGACACTAGAGGGCGCCTTTCATTCCCTTGTTCTCATGGCCTCACTGTTATGGACCTCTGCTTCTAACAGTTACTATAAAGGGAGTGATGGTACTCTGCCTGAGCACCTCTCCGCCAAATGTCTGTCACAGGCAGATGTCCTTAGAGCAAGTCCGTCTGATGGAGGACCTGGAGCAGATGGAATTGCTGAATGTGAAACTGGCACAGGAGAAAGAGGAGCTCCTATACAAGCTGCAGCACAGGGAGTCCTGCTCCACCAGCTCCCCCTCACTAAGCAGACTCCCTTCCAAGTCCCCCAATCACTTGAGATGACTCGCCTTCCCTTAACCTGACCTGCCCCAAGGGTGCCGCCCTGCTGGTTAAACCTGGAGTGGCGTCCCGGACAATGAACAGACTATGCTACGTGTATCACGATTTTGACAATCAAAATTTTATTTTTTGTTCTGCTGGGATTTTATTTTATTAGTGTTTTTTTTTTTTTGCCTTCTTGCTGCAAAAAGCCTCTGCTATGGGCTGGAGTGCGCAAGGGAACTGAAAAGGAAGGTGGGGGTCCCTCACTTTGAACCTCACGCTGGAAGTGTTGGGGGCTAAAGGTCTCTGTAGCTGTGGGCACGTCCGGGGGCACTGTGTGGCCCAGTTGGATAAAACATCCAACCGGAAGGTCACCGGTTCAAGTCCTAATGCTTTCTCAGTCATACAGTTGCTTTGGTTAAGATGTCCGCAAATGAAATGTAACGTCATGCTGATGGCCTGCCTCAAGGCTGCCGCCCTGCTGGTTAAACCCCAAAGGGGCACTTGTGTGAAGATTCAGGCACCACTTGCATTTAGTTTCCCGTTTCTGACATGCTGCCCACAGTCTCCACAGTACATCAGAAGTGAAGCAAGAGGACTGTTGGTCTTTCCAGCCACCAAGTGGTGATCAGAGCCAGGCTCGAATCTCGGTTTTTGAAGGAAGACTGTTTAACTTCAGCAAACGCTTCCATTTCATGCAGGGCCTGTGCCCTTATGACTTTAAGAATTTACCCGTCTCCTTGGCCTGAGGTAGCAGGTCGGTTCTTTGTTTTGATGCTTTTAGTCTTGTCTTGCTGAAATGGATCAGGATACACTTCCGGTTATTCCATGTGCGTTTAAACGTCACGTGAGTGTGAGACCTAGGCTTCGAGCGCTTTGTTCGGACCCCTCTCACATTGGACTCAGGTGCTACTTGACTGGGTTTTGTGTGACCAGATCCAACAGGGAACATGTCCTGTGTTGACCTAAGAACCAAAAGAGTACTTAAAGCATAATTTATTTTGTTTTTTGGATCCGCGCCGTGGTGAGATGCACTTGTGCACTTTTCGTTTTAATGGGTGTATGTGAGAGTGTGTGTGCGCGTGTGCTCGTGGAATTTTAGTTTTAAGTATTTGGTTTTAAGTTTTTCTTAGCAAGACGCACACTGAATGTCACTGACATGCTGAACTCCAAGTGCCATTATATCAACCATCCAATAAAAAAAAAAAAAAAGTACACTGCTCCTGTTTATAATTTGGGGAAGGTGTGTATGTGTGTGTCTCACAAGCAAAATGGCTCTGGTGATCATTAGCAAAATACAGGACAAAATCTATATAAAACTGGAGGGGGTTGATTTGAAGCTCACAGTTTACCAGCACTAATTTAAGGCCCCTTTATTCTCTCCTGTCTTCTCACCTTGCTTCTCTGCTGTGTGGGTTTTAAGCCTCGCAGAGGACGACTGTTCCACCCGCTGCTTGGAGCAGTCACTGGTAGCCAGTGGTGTGCTGCCCAACAGCGTCTTGATTGGCGTGCAAGTCCGACGGTGAGGAAACCAGAGTTACCGTTGGTGTGTGTGTGGTGTTCAATGCCCCCTAGTGGTGTGTGACAGGTTTGCAGCTAGCTAACGCATCACAGCAACAGGAGCTGCTCCCTTAAGTTTTTAATAGTGTACCACTGGTGGTACCTGAACCAAGTTAAAATAATTTTCTATGCAATAATTTCTGTGTGTAAAAAATATTTTGAGATATTAAGTTTATGTAGATTCTAGGCAACCATATGAACAGAAATCAGCCAGATGTCTTGGAGTGTTTACCTTTTTGGAGTCAAGTTGGCAGAAAAAAGGTTTTCACCCCCC
>JAODKL010000002.1:10625182-10638114 GCA_026780765.1 Petrocephalus schoutedeni
ATCCAAGGGCGTACTGGATGGTTGCTGCAAATACTGGTGTGATTTTAGTAGAGGTTTTGAAATGGTTAAGCTGACACTTTGACAAACAAAATACCACAGTTTTATATCAGGATGAAGATCATTCAAAAATCATTTCCTTTAACTGCCTAAGACTTCTGCACAGTACTGTACACCGTAAGAGAATGTGTAGGCTGGTTATGGAATCCTACCAAGGGGTAGGTTTACACCATGGCGAATATGAAACTGTTAAAATGTCCTGGTCCGAGATCTGTAATTATTCTTGAGGCTAGCATTCACAAGCAAGACTCGCTACTATATGAAACATTTGACACCAATTCTGTAAATCTCCTGACCCATAACCCACCAAACTGGAACTTAATTTAGCAATAAAAAAGCAACACTGATTATTCCAGTGAGATAGCCTACAGTGAAATATAAACACATCTGTCCTCTTTAAGGGCGGAAGGACCCTTAAACTTATGGACGCAAATCGGAACAAAGATTAATATTTACACACTACTTGTAAAAATTTGATCCACATGTTTATTTTTGGAAAAACAGGTTAATGTTACAGTACAGGCCCCCTCTATTCACTCAACAAAAAGCCAACGGATTAAAGGTAGAGAGACTAAAATGCAATGAATATACTGGCATGATGGTGGGGTCTGGTAGGAAGGGGGTGGCAGACAAAACTAAACATGAAAAAACAATTATTAAAAAAAGTCCACATCCTCTGGGGCATCCAGGTCACGATATTCGATGATACTACGGGGATCGCCACGGATCATTCTGGAAATGCAAGAGAAAGGGAGAGTGGCAAGACTTCATTCACAAGCTGGTATATGATACGCAGAAACTTGGAAAACCAGACCCACTGCTCCAGGCAACAGGTTTAAGTATCCAACTTCACCTTCCACGGCACAGAGAAAAGAGGAATACTGGTGTTCCATGCCCGAAAAATCAGTATCAAAAAGTGAAATTTAAAAACTTGTTGGGACTCCAGAGGACAAAAGTAGGCACTTGATGTAGAGAACATTTTTACAAGCTTTTGCCTTTCATCTGTACTGCAACAACGAAAAATCAATAAAATCAATTAAAATCGATTATTAAAAAAATGTTGGCAACAAATTTCTCGATTTGTTGTGTCGTGTTATTAGTGCACAACTCGCTGTGTCGTGGTGAAGCTTAACTTCACCTGCAGACGGAGCTGAACACAGCGCAGCTAAAGGCGTGGTGGACGAAGAGCGGAGGCGGTATTTTCCAAATAAAATGAAACAAAAGAAACATGACAGAGGCAGAGAAAACTGTTCAACTGAAGTCGTTAAAAGTGTGGGAGCACTTCACATTACAAAAATGTGAAAAATGGTGTGTGTTTTACTTTTCAGTTTCATGTCACATTCACTTCATTTCACACTCGATCGCACATACACGCACACAATCCCACATACATGCGCACACGATTGCACACGCACATGCACGCACGCACCCTGTCTGCCGAAACGAAACCTGTTCCCCAACCCATTCTCTGTTTGCCCTGTTCTTATTTCAGCTGCGAAATGCCTTGTTAGGTAGCTAAGGGTGCACACTTGCCTGCCCAGGCAGTCCCATCTTTTGCCATGTGAGTGAGGTTGGATGAACTGCATTTAGACAGGGATGACAGTAACTGTGTCTGTAGGTATATGTGATAGTGCCATGCAAGATCACTTTTTTGTGTAATACTGTAAATATAGAGAACAAGTATTAATGCTGAAACTAATTCTTTTACCGGGTTATTTGATTTGCATTTTTCTTTGTGCCTTTTTTTGCTCCGTCAATTTAGATAATGATCCATCTCTGAATAAACGGGTGGAAATTTTTTTTTTTTTAAACCCGATTTATCGATCAAAAAAAAAAAAAAAAAAGATTAATTGATTATCAAAATAATCGTTAGTTGCAGCCCTAATCTGTACAATTATGTGACTAGGGATAATGGGCCTCATAGTGAGCGTTTCCCAACCCACTCCTTGTGGGCTTTCTGGAGGTCCACATTTTTGTTCTCTCCTAGTTCTCAACACACCCATATCCATATTCGGTGTGCTTGATTAGTTGGGAGTTGGGAGGGAGCAAAAATGCTGACAATCTGGGGGGTATAACGTATAAAGTAAAAAGATGATGGAGCCTGTCGTCAACAAAGTTACCTGTTGCGTGGTTTGCCCATGTAGCCTCCCTGCCCACGGAAGTTGTCATAGTTACCCCTCCCTCCTCCAAATTGGCCAGGGGGGTACGGGGGCCCACCTGGGTAAAATGAACAGAAAATAGTGACAATTCATTCACTGAGCAGGCCTGTGCAACGGAAGGCATTCATAAGCAACTTCAATGTGTCTATTCAAGGAAAAGGAGAAGGGCCAGTGATTATGGGATAAGAATCAGTAACCATTTTTTTTAATACTCCTTACAGGTCTACTGGTCAACTGGACTTTGGAGCAGAAACTCCTTTAACCATCTGAGCATAGCCACTCCATGACGCTTCAGAGAATCGCAACATGGTGGAAAGGTCTCGAGTCAGTTTTCAGCAGACGACGCCGTCTTGGAATTGGATCTACGCAGTTCTATAGTAGTGTATTTTCGTTACAAAAATCGGTGTATGCAACCGACATTTTGTGTTCATAAAATGTCACCAACCCTTCAAGCTACTTTCACTACTCCAAGAACCCGCTAGCCCAGAACTGCCGCAAACCTTTACAGAGATTTGAGAGGGATAGCAGAGATTAGCAGCCTTACCTCCAAAACCCATTACTGGGGGCCGGGGCTGCCCAAATCCCAGCATGCCCTGCGGGGACTGATGAGGGTATGGCAATCCTGGGGCAAGAACACCTACATGAAAAAGCAGAGGGATGAGGCCAGGTACAGCGATGGAGGATGCACTTAACTCTGCTATTATTCCACTTAAGTCACGGTTTATCCCACTGCTTCAGTTATAATAACCGGGATATGCAACATTCCAGAATACATGGTCTATAATGATGATGGTCTATAAACCCCTTCTGTCTATAGCGATGACCAGTATCTGGTGGACACAAAAGAATCTGGATCACACCACTGATGCAATGAACCGTGGCTTTGTGTTGCTGATGGAATTTGGCCCCAAGGGACGAACACCAGGGGATCCACAGGCCATGTTAAGGAGATGCTGTGTCAGTGAGGTTACCGTGGCAACACCCACCTTGGCCAGGGCTGGGCGGGGGCGGGACTTTGACCTCAGGTATGGCCGGCCTCTTGGCATCCATGAGGAAATTGTTGAAGAACACCACCTCCTTCTTCACTTCCTCTATCTTGTCGGCATGCTTGTTCATTATGTGCTTGCGCACGAACTCGGGACCCTGGTGTGTTTCGGACAAGCGTTAAAACCCACAGATTAGCTGGACTGGAAGAACATGGAAGAAATCTCCAACGGCTACCAAAAGGTGTGCATGACCCAGTAACCTACAGCGAAATACGCGATTAGCCTTCACTGGTCTAAGATCTAAGGTGGAGTTTATAACATTTCACAATAAACCCCGTCGAGGAATGTGTCGGACTGGTGTTTCCATGGTAACCCCTCCATGAGTGGGCTGAGCATGCAGAGAGGGCCCCCCCTACCTTGAACTTCTTGCCACTGAGGGGACAAAGCCATTTGTCTTTGCCCAGCTCCTGGGTGTTGGCCACCAGGAACTTCTCCACTTCCTGCTCAGGACTCTTGCGGCCCATTTTGCCGGCCTCCTCCTCGGACAGGCTCTCCTTCACGCTGAACAAGGGGCCCAGTTTCTCCTCAAAGGTCCTCTGCCACTCGAGCACTGGGTGGAGAGACAGACATTTCACTATGGCCTGTCCTCCACCCCCCATAGCGAGCGGGATGCCAGGGGCGGAACCAGCTGACTGACCTTCCCCCTGCGCGATGCGATTGGGTGGAACAGGCCCGCGCACATGGACCAGGCCACAGCGGTTGGGCATCTCGTCCTCGCTGGGGTATTCGCAGGCGTTGTAGTAGTCGATGGAGTGGACCAGACGTAGGTAGAGCAGCAGGTGGTCCAGCACCTAAGGTGGAGAGCGGGGGAGAGCTGAGATGGCAGCCAGAGCAAACAAGAGGAGGATCTGAGGAAGGATCCCTTTTGTGCCAAAAGGACCAACACAAGAAAAAAAAATGAAACCGTGATGCAGAACTGAACAAAGTAAATGTTCTCCATGTTGGCCAGATCCCCGAGAAGTCCCCCCTCAGGCTGACCTTCACCAGCTTCTCGTCCCTCTCCACGGTGATCTCCGCGGGGTTCCCCTCCTTGGCAGCCTCCTCGGGCTCCGCGGCCCCTGTGGCCCCCAGCAGCTCCTCCTCCTCCGCGTTGACCTCCTCGATCAGGTAGTCAGTGATGTTCTTCAGGATGGGGTTCTGGGCAGGAAGCTGCAGATGGGACGCCGAATCCGGAGAAAAATAAAAAATAAAATAAAAATAAGGACTAGGGAGACATCAGCCTTCGTCTTACCACAGCAAACGTAGCCTCCTACATGACATCAGCAGGAGCAGGAGGGTAATAGGAGCAATAACAGGGGCAGGAGGGAAGGAAGGAAGGAAGGAAGGAAGGAGGACAGCACATCTGAAAGAGGAGACTGACTGGAGCATTAACCCAGTAAGAAGTTTAACTTCCAGTCAAAGAAGAAAACTCAAAGCTGTTAATGGGACGGCACGGAAATGCTTAGATAGATAGTGGGGAATGGAGCGGACCTCCTGTGAGCTCGGGACGTCCGCCCTGGGCCGGGTGGCCCACAGCCTCTCCCTCTCGTCCAGCACGTGGATCAGCTTGGCCGCCAGCTTGATGTCGTTACGCAGCACCAGTCGGTGCTGAGTGATGCCGTTGATGTTACGCACCCTGCGGGCCAGGTCCCTGTTCACCACGGGTGCCAGCTCGCAGTCTCGCAGCTGTCAGGGGGCGGAGCGTAACAGACAGCAGGCGGCGGCAACCGCCGTCAACAGCCGGGAGCGCTCTGCGCGTCAACGCGCGCGGAAATGCATCGGGTCACGCTCAGCTGGCCGTGAAGGTGTGTGCCGGAAGGGACAGGCACGCCGCGCGCGGGGCGGCGACCGCCAGACTCACCCGAATGTTTTGAAGGTTCCAGCAGATCTCTTTAATATTTACGCTCCGGTCAAATGTCACCCAGCAACGACGGAAAAACCTAAATAACGGAGACGCTGTTTAATTGAGCTGTAATAAACGAGCATTGAGGCAACTGAGAAATGGGAGCTGGAGCAGCCAGTCTCCCCCCCACAGAGAGGCGAGCCCGTGACGTACCGGCGCTCCGGCTGGGGGTCGGACAGGGCCACCCGCATGAACCCTGGGTACCGTCGGCAGAGCTGCAGAGAGGAGAGGAGGTCAGCTGCAGCCCACGGTGCCCCAAACCGCTCACGCCGCCCCCAGTTACACAGAGCTGCTCGTCTGAGTGACACAGCCAGGCAGAAATGCAGGGATGCCACACTGGAAAAATGCTTTCTTGCATCCCATATGACCCCGGTGTATGTCCTACAACATGCAGGGGCCACGCAATCACCCATGCTGTGTGGGTACAGGTTTCGCTGTACTTGTGAGAACCAAAAGGACACCACAAGTACAGCAAATCCTGAGAAAAACATGACTAGTGGGGTCATTTTTCTGTCCTTCATTCATAACTTAATTTTATAAGAATCTGTGAATGGAATCAAAAAAGTAAAAATGCCAAAAGTCTCGCATTAGGGTTTGTTACTTGTGGTTAGGGTTAGGGCTGAGTTGGGGTTAAAGGTGTCGTGATTGGGATTAGGGTTTTTCCCTAATCCCTAATGAATGGAAGGTCCTCAGAAATGTATGAATACGAATGTGCCTGAGTGTGTGTGTGTGTGCAGGACTGGGCCAGGACTCACGGAGATGATCTCGGCCTTGGAGATGGTGGGGGCGATGCTGCGCATGAAGAGGGAGCAGGTGCGATGCAGCGGCCGAGGCGGGGGAGGGGGTGGGGGCTCATCCTTGCCCTTCCGCTCCTTCTTCTCCGTCTTCTCCTCGTCCGCTTCTCCAGCACAGGTGGGGGGGTTAGTGGAAGCCGCCGCCCCCTTCCCAGCCCCTCCCCCTCAGCTCCGGCACTGACTGCTTACCTTCCCCCTCCTCCTCCTCGTCCTCGTCCTCCCCCCCCGCGGCGGGCTTGTCGGAGGCGTGGGAGTCGGAGTCGGACTCGCTGTCGGCGGAGGCGCTGGCCTCGTCCTCGCTGTCCGCGCTCAGCTTCCGCTTCCTCTTCTTGCTCGGCTGGGCGAAGAGGCCAGAGGCTTTCAGGCTGGCGGTCAGCTCTGCCCCCCCCGATGCGCGCTTCGGTCCCACAATACATCACAGGTGATCCTTACCCACTCATGCTTCCAGGGGCGCCGATAAGCCAGGCAAAGCATCCGTGCCAGTAGGCACCAAGAACGTCGGGGGAGTAACAGTACACCCCCCCGCCCCCAAACGGAATCGTTTATTCCCCCCAGAGCCATCATCCCCAAGTCGTCTCTCACACATCATTTCTCACCTTCTTGGGCTCCGCCTCCGTCGTCTTCTCTGCGTCCTCCTGCTCTCCGTCTCCAGGTGCTGCTCCATTCTGCTTCTCTGTGCTGCTCATTCCATTTTCTCCCTGGAGGGGAGGGCGTGATGCGAAACCAGGGTTAAAAGGGGACCACTGGCTATTCACAGACCGTGAGAGTGTCCCGTGTCTATATCCATTACCTATAGCCGACAGGCCATCTGACCAAGTACTAGAAATGAACAATAGGATGATCTCAGCTGTGGGCACAGGACTGAGGATTTTCCCAGTACAAACATGAAATCTAACCATTAGCCTGTTTGAACTAATTTGATTAGGTACGTGGAACTAATCAATGATTAACAGCTGATCACATTTCTAATCCCTACTGGCTTCAAAGCCTCCCACCATCTTCAATGATGAATATTCACACTCAAAACCAGACAAAATAGCACAGTGACATGTGTTTTATACAAAAATGCCCATCTTCATTAAAAACACACACACACACACACACCTTTTCTTTGATCTCCTTGCTCGTTGGTGACTTGTGGTCTGCAGCATTCCCTCTTGGCTCCTCTCTTTTTGGAGCATCAGGAACCACCACAGGGGGTACTGGTCTCTCCTCTTCCTCCATGGGCTGCTCCAGAATCTTTAAGTCGTGGTCTGTGCCCCCCTCCATCTTTATCACAGCTGAGGAGTGGATCAGAGAGAATACTCACTGGAGACCTGCAGAACCCAAGATGCTGAAGCGCCCCCTAGTGGGAGGTGCAGAACACATCATTCTCATAAAACATTTTTATATCCACTCCCTTGGAATTAAATGATTCTCTGCCAAAAGGAAAAGACATTTCTATTCCTTTCATCAGGCAATCCAGCATCGAATTTCAGCATTCCGACACACTTGCTTTCTCACAGACACGGCCTACCAGCATCAAGGACTTTGACTATGGCTGGTGCCCGTTCGATGTCCAAGGAGATGCCATCAAACCAGCCATTCTCTATAAGGAACATGAAGACCCCGAGCCGGCTCCGCAGGCCAGCATGGGCCTCTGCCTTCCTCCTGCCTGCCTCATCCGGGTGGTACTTGGACCGGAACCTGAGACCCAGAAGTCATTGAAAGGAGACAGGGGGTGGAAGATGGGCAGGAAGAGAGAAATATTAGAATCCTAAGTGGAGACGACAAAATTAAAACCCATTTGGTCAATTAAAATTTTCCTGCCCCTAAAATAATCCACCGAGGCCCCAAAACAAAATGCAAAAATTTGTGATTCACATAAATTCATAGTTCTATTTAAAAAAAAAAAAATAGAAACACACACACTTGAATGACCAGCAACATATTTAAGAATCAAGTGAAACAAAAGTGAAAAAAAAAATGAAACGAAAATTTTAGCCCCATTAAGGTTGTTTAACCCATCTGACAACCTGTGACCAGAAAACACCACATTGTAACAACTATTAATGCTAAAAATCAAACAAGTAACTAAAAAGACCCCATAGCACCATAAGAAACTAAAAGCTCGGCATTCCGTGCGGTGATGACCATGTTTTACCTGCGTTCTCAGTTTAACAAAAAAAAAAACAACAACAAAAAAACACCGCACACCGGTGTCTTCTGCCAAAAAGTGCTCCGCTTCAGCCCGAAACTGGGTATTTACGTGCGCAAACAGATTTCTGCGAGTTTCAAATGCGATTCCCAAAAAAATTAACAAAAAAAAAAAAAGAAAATAAAGGTGAAGGAAATCAAAGCGGTAACATGCAGAGTGTCTGTCTAAGCTCCCTGACACTGGACGGCTAAAGCAACTGCATTGTGCGCAGTGCAGACCTGGCTGTCTAAGAGCGCAACTCGCAAAACTCTCTCCGTCTCGCCACGTCTTCCAGCCTTGTGGCTGCGGTGTTGGGGGGTTGGGGGGGAGGGGAAGGAGAGAGGGATTGCTTTTGTTAATTTGAACACAAGCATGATTTTCCTTAAGCACACATTAAAACTAGGACACCTGAAAGAGTGGTTACTGATGAAAGGTTAAGGAAAATCTGGCCCTGGTTGAATATAAACTAAATGGATCATTCAGCATGATGTTCCTGACTGTGGTACAATGAGATACCTCGGGTGCAGGACTGGCCATTATTATTTGATTAGACCTCCCTGTACTGAAATACAGACTTCTGTCTTTATGACTGGAGGCCATTTTTTTTACACACTACAAAGAAACAAGCCAGAATGATTACTATAAACCAGTCTCAGCAGACCTGCCCTCACTATTCTTGTTAGAAATGCCATCTCCCAGTAGCTAGTACCACAGTCAAACAATATCCCTCAGATAATCAGTCCTCACTATCCATGGCAGAAATTTTTTTTTCTTTGCAGCACTGAGAAACTATCACACGACAGGCAGGTATACGAGCCACACCTCTATGCACCTTAGAGTGGCTCCATCTCTGTGGGAATACTTCATTCAAACTGACAACATTCTGGTGGTATCCTGCAGCTCGATGGTGCCATTCTCCACCCATTACCATCTCAGGGTGATGGGGGGTAACAGAACAGTAAATGGATAAGCCCGTCCCCCTGGGGAGAGGGACTCTGCAGTGGCAGAGGGGACGCGGCAGGCGTGTGTTTGGGGAGAGGGTCCTCATACCACTCCTCGTCCTTGTGGGCCAGGAAGAAGTCCTGCATCTGCTGCCGCCGGAACTCGATCTTGTACTCGTTGTAGCGCTTGACGGCCTCCGTCTCATCCACCGAGTCGTCCAAGGAGAGGAGGAACTCCTTGAAGGTCTTCATCACCGGGGCCGGGGGGGCCATGTCAACGTCGTGGATGTTTCCCAATCTGAGCGGAGACACGAATTAGTGGACAGATGAGCCGAAAATGTATAACATTAGGTCCTGGCCCAGTTATGTTTATCTCGATGGCTGTTCGGTAACTGGACATCCCCTTATTTCAAAGATCGGTATCCATGTAGAAAGGAGTGGTCATTTATGAGGAACAGGACAGCACACTCACTCCGCATTGGGAAAGCTAAGCAGCTCGGCAGACAGCAGAAACGGACCACACTACGGGTGGACAAAGTCCCACGGCTCACCTGGCCTGAATGGGGATGGAGTGATGCTGCGGCATTAGGTGCAGGTCAGGGTGGCCCCAGGGCTGTGGGGCAGGGGCAGCTGGAGGGGCATAGTTGGGGACCCCGCCTCCTCCGTACGGCATATCGTACCCCCCGTGGTAGGGATCCCCCCGGTGGTCATCCCTAAACGAGGGAGAACACACTGAGGAACCTGCAGACAGAGGAATGAGTACGGGTCCCTGCCCCCCACCCCACCCCACCCCACCCCCCAGGGAGACTCACCAGTCCCTGCGCATGCGTTTGTGCTGGGGGCTCATGTCGTGCCGGGGGGGGGAGAAGCGCTCCCGGCGGCCCCTCTCGTAGTCCCTGTACTCGGCACGGCTGCGCCGCTCGCGGCCCCGCTCCCACTCCCTGAAAGAGGCATTGTGGTCTGGTGTGGGAAGAGACGCGGAGAGGCCGAGCGCAGCCACCCGGGTGCCCTGGATCCGCGGACTTACCGGTCGCTCCAGTCGTCCCTGCGCCGGTCCTCCCTCTCCCGGGAGCGGTCGTAGTCACTCCGCTCCCGGCGGAATTTGTCACGCCGCCGCCGGTCGAATTCGTCATCGCTGTCCCCCATCGCCACGAGCTAGGAGCCGCCTGTCGCCTGCCTGGAAAAGAGAGATCTACTGAAATGTTTTATCCAAAAAAAAGTGCACTTTCATTTCAAACACGATTATTTGAAGTATTCTGTAGAAGACCGTTCTCAACATTATTACCACCATAACAGACTAGAATTAACCGTTATTCGCCCGACTTGCATTATAAAAGATACACTTGTCAGTATGACTAAAAACCAATATAAGGCGGTTAAAAAAAAATTACAAAAAGCCATCAGTTAGTTATCCATTTAAGGTGGTCACCACATAAGTGACGTAAGGTGCTAGTCAACGTTTGGTAAGCTTTAGGAACCACTTGAGAATTGTTAGCCAAGTAGCGCCTTATCATGCACACCAAGACACGCGCCTTCCACCTGGCTAACCAGCCATGCAGCCAGCCACCTACCTATTGTTAGTGCCACTAGCTCTGCGGCTAAGCGCTTGCTACCTTTAACCAGGTGTAGGGATCACAGGCTGGTAATAATTTGACTGAGAAGGCATAACTAGTCAGCCTTTGCAAAGCATTCAGAAGAAGGTGCAGGTTACACCGTATCCGTTACCTGGTTAGGTTAATCTCAGATTAGCGCCGGCCACTGCTGCTGACAAAGGCCTAGCGGAGCGCAGGGAGCCCGCGACCACAAGGCTTAAACACCGGCGCGGAGCCCACCGCCTTTTGCCTGCTTAAATGTCGCCTACAGGTGCAGAGGCTGAACCGCGTTTACCTGGAGTAAATTGTTTTTGCAAATTAGTCTGGGAGACAAACAGGACAGCGATGTAAATTTACCCGAAACCGCCACTACCCCGCCAACGCAGAGGGTTTCGCAACGCAACGCAGCTCTGCTCTTCTTCTTGTAAACGGCACCTTGAAAGGCTGCTGACTAGCGCCCCCGCCGGCTAGGAGGTGGAAGCGACTGTGTTGTACAATTATAAATTGTTTTAATTTCAGTCTACGATGGAGGTCTCTGGTGACTAATCCCACAAAGAATGTCGAAATCAGTGACTTTTTCATGGTGACGGAAAGTTAACTCAGGCTAAGCTCCACAAAGCATCCTCATTCATCCAAGAGTAAAGCAGAAGGCAGTCTGCATAGTTACTGTGAACGTTGTTACCCAAATAGCACTGTACTTCAGCTATTAAGCATACACCAAAAGGCACAAAAAACAAACAAGTGGTTTTGAGAAAATATTTGTTTTATTTGTAAAAAAAAAAACCATTGCATAGCTTCCATCCAATGGGAGGCTAGTGGTATGGTAGCAGTATGGCTGTCAAGGTGGAAACAGTACTACTGTTCTCTAACAAACTGTTAACCCATCTGTATTTAAACTGAAAGAGCAAGCTTCTAATTACATATTTCAGAAAATACTTTCAAAGGTACAACCAGAACACAAAATGGGCACGTATGACTAATGTGGCAAAGTGCTTTTTAGCACATATTTATCTTATTCTATAGATAACTCACAGGTAACATCACTTTAACATGCCCATTTTAGACTGGCTCGTGAGAAAACCAGTGATGAGTCTGACAATTCCTGTTAATTTCAGTCATCCCTGAACAATGAAAATAATATGAGGGTATCACTTAAGTTTAAATATTCTGTAGAAATCATATTCATGCCCACCCACATTGGCATGTGACCATTAGAAAAGAAATTACTAGGCAAATAACTTAATTTGGGTAAATTTACAAGAAAAATAAAGGAAATACCGCATTTTTCTGAAGCTGACAGTCAAAAGTACTGTATATAAGAAACCTACTGGTTAGAATGCAAATTAACTGGAATAGTTTATATGTAAACAAACAATCCCCCAGAGTTCACCATTTCCTTGGATTATTTTTCATAAGTTGCAATAACATGAGAGCACCTCCTGAAAGAAAATTTAGTTTTGAGTTTCTTTCTCAAAAGGTGCTTTAAGTAACCAGAACCTGAAATAGGGACACAATGTCCAGAGGTACAAATGAATACTCTCACTTCCAAGCTTGTTCATCATCATCACTTCAGAGAGCATACGAGGTAAAACTTCAGATCTTTTTCATCATAGAACAAATACTTAATTACCTATGTGCATTCCAAGAGAGACCATTTAGCTCCATTAACACGGGGGTGTAAAATGGACTGAGTCAGGAGACTACAGAGAATGACTGCTCCATTTCACAGTTCATGAAACAAATGCAAAATGCATCAATGATTAGTACTACAGAAATAACAAGCTAGACTAAAAGAGTGGCTCTGGGGGCAGGGATGAGCTGATGAATTTGGGCACAGGGATGGAGAGAAGGGCCCAGGGACAGGGCAAGATGGATGGCTCTGGCATCGAGGACAAAAAGGGACCACTGGTCACCATGCTGAAGACAGCCTGCTGGCAGCAGATCACAAGCCCTGTCTGATGCTTTGGATAATCTGGAAAATAGCTGCGGGAGGGAGAAAAAAAAAGTTTGTGGAAAAACAATACAGTTCTTGCAGTTCTATACATGGAAAATTTCAATACAGTAAATAAACAAAGAGACATTTGATTTTGTTTATTTATTCATCAGTACACTGCACCATGTTCCAACGTTAGTCAAACCCTGATGTGTGAATCGAGTGTCAAAACTGACTAAAGAAAAGTTGGCTAAAATGCAAGATGATAGATTAATATAATCAAGATATCAGACTCCCTCCCATATATATCTAATCAAATTATATATATATATATATATCTAATCAAATTATA
>JAODKL010000002.1:10642800-10673718 GCA_026780765.1 Petrocephalus schoutedeni
TTTTAAGCTGGATTTGAGGAAGCACTTCTTTACACAGCGAGTTGTTAGAGTATGGAATAGTCTTCCTGTTAATGTAGTGCAAGCTGAATCCTTGGGTTCCTTTAAATCAGAGCTAGATAAGATTATAACAATTCTGAGCGTTAAGTTCTCCCCAAATGAGCTTGATGGGCCGAATGGCCTCCTCTCACTTGTATATTTCTTATGTTCTTTTATAAATAATTACATTATTCCTCTTAAAAAAAGATAAGACAGTTTCTGACCACTCCATAGCTCATATTAGACTGTCCATTGATAGGAGGCCAGATAATTATACAGGGATAGTACTGTGTAAGTCGCAGTCTTTAAATTTCATTGTTAGTTTCTTTTTAGTTTGCACCTTCTCCATGCGTCCAGTTACATAGCTCTACTTCATACTTTATAGAAAACAGAGTGTGCATCATCTCTCCTGAAGAGTTTATATTACTGTTTATTGGACATTGTTTATTTCATCTTTATATCTATAATTGTATTTTGTATATATAATAATTTTACTTTTATTCATATTTTATTTATATTTTACTTTTATTTTGTTCATTTGACTTCTGCTTTGATTTATTACATTATTCGTTTTGGTATATGGTGTTTATTCTATATACTTGTGGCTCTATCTATCTGTGCAGTTATCTGTTAACAGAGTTCTTCTGATTCTGATTCTGATTGTGCCCAGTGCTACCTCGATTAGACTCTGCCCCCGCATCAGCCTGTACAGGAGTTTCCTAATTATTTGTCTATATCAGTTTTTCTCAACATAGTCCATCAGTGTCCCTGCTCTCTGCTAATAAGGGAAAGGATTAGTATTCATTCATAAATAGTAGATTGATGTTATCCTTTTCTAACAGGACTGACAAATTTCATTGATACTAAATAATAAATACATATTTAGATTTCAATGCCCAGTAAGAAAAACTACATTTTTGAAAAAATAAAGTCTGGCTTTTATATAGTCACAATATCATAAATATTTCAATGTACAATAAATAATATTCATACACATGACACAAGCATCAGGTTTAAATTCATATTGAAATAGTCAACTGACATGGGACTTCCATGTCGGGTCCATTAAACACATTATAGCTGCAGAGCAACAGCACAACGACAGCACAATGACTGCACACCGACAGCACACTGACTGCACACCGACAGCACACAGACAGCACACAGACAGCACACTGACTGCACACCGACAGCACACAGACAGCACACTGACTGCACACCGACAGCACACTGACTGCACACAGACAGCACACAGACAGCACACAGATAGCACACTGACTGCAAACCGACAGCACACAGACAGCACACTGACTGCACACCGACAGCACACAGACAGCACACTGACTGCACACCGACAGCACACAGACAGCACACTGACGGAAATGATAGCAGCATGTTAAACAAAGTGAACCAGCTTGTATTTAAGCTGGGGGTCAATATCATTCTACGCATATCGGTCCTAGACACCAAGATGCCTAAGGTCTTGACAAGAATTTAGAGTTACTCTTATGCTCAGCCAGGCACATGCGTCACAATCGAGCCTTCGTTCCAGCTGTAGAAGAGTTTTGGAAGGCAGAGGGACAAGGGGATTTCTCATCCTAGAAGGGATGAACGTTGTGTTTTACAGAACTGTTGTCTTCTTAATCACAAGGCTCATTTTTTCTGGAAGTAAAGAGACAATGTATTCAGTATTATATCACAGCACAATTATAATAAGGCAGAGTTAGACAAAACTTGGTATATCAAGTCGGGGGAATGGAGAACTTATTTCTTTAACATGTTGGAAATCAATATTTAGAAATATAAGTGTATTTATCAGTTTGCCTTGGTACGATTATGTGGCGCTAGCCCAGTGGTTGGTTTTGAATTACTCAACCTTTAGTGACTTCCAGTGTCAGCTGAATAGCTTTTGCTATAAAGGCTGCAGGCTTGGAAAATGAATGGAGGTGAATGCATTTGACTGCCTGCGTGGCTCTGCATTGTTTTATGTTCTGTGCCTGCAGCTTATTTCATTTAGCACTCTTTGTGTATGAACCATAGCCACGACTATGCTAACCAGGAGTTGAGTACTGCTCATTACTTTATGCTTATTAATTAATATGCTTTGAAAAGTGCTCATAATAAACATAACTACGAGGGCTTACCTCAGCTGGCATCCATTAGCATCCCAGACCACTCATGGCTCCAATTCGATCCAATTTCAGGCCAAAACAGCCCCTTCCTGAATTCCGGGTTCTGCCTCGGAACTTTCTTTGACGACCCAAAAAATCCAGGAATAGGCGAGTCCCACGTTCTTGGACGTCTCGTGAAACCATGGCTGGGCTTGACCCTGAGCCCTCGTTGATGTCAGGTTGCCCAAGCAGGAGCGAGCTGATTGGGCCACCAAAGAGGTCCTTTAGGACCTGTAGTCAAAGGAAGCACAGGCAAACTTAAGCTGACACACAAGGACAAACATCAAACATTTGCCACAATGAAACCATTCCAATGGATGGAATTTAACTGAATTCAGTCATTAAATACGTAATGATAATCTTCAGACACATTTAGAATTTAGAAGGAAACAGGGTAAAAGTATGGTCTCCTAGGAATGAGACACTAAGAAATCTGGATACTTACCTGAGGGTCAGTCTTTTGTGGTGATGGTCTCGATTGCACCTGAAAGGCTACAGCAAACAACAGGCAGAGGAGGTAAGCGAGGGAAGGGGACGTGGAAGAAGATGAGTATGCCATCCTTGTTCAGAAGAGGGAATCTTTGGAAGAATAGAGACAAACTTTCAATATGTCCAGCCCTTAGGTTTCTATACACAAATGAAACTATTTAAATTGTGTATTTATCTATGGGCGTTTCATAATCCTTGTTTAAGTCTAAGGTTTGTTCTGTCCTGTAAGGAATCAGGACTGGTCTGGTCTGTTGTATAGGAGCCTGGCCTTGGATTTAAAGAGGATTTCTGTGATGTCACACATTGTCAGTGTAGCTCTTAGAAACGGCACAGCCCAAAGCCTGCACTCCCTCTTTCACTAACTGACAGCCCCCCCTTTGTACCTAAGGCTTCTTTCTTTACGTAATGTCTCCTTTTCTTTACCTTCTGTCAGCTTTTCAATTTATGAAATTATCTCTGACCTCCTCTGTCTTTCTCTGAATCTCTTTCCTAACGATATGCATTAATTATATATATTTTCCTTCCTGCCCCTTAACGTTCACCACTTCCACTTCAGCTTCTGAAGCTCTCATTCTTCATTCCTACAACGTTCTCTATTTGAATTATAAATATATAAAAATCTCTTTCCATTGAGTTGTCCACCTTACTCTGTTTCATGGGGAATGTTCAAGTTTCACACTTCAGACTGCAGACGTCATTGTAATTCTACAATACAATGATCCATATCTAAGCATAGATATATATATTTTGAAAATAAATTTGGGAATAAAAGGCATAGATATATTTTGAAATAAATTTGGAAGTAAACATTTATATCTAAGTAAATTTGCCTGTGCTGCAAGAGTTGTGGACAAGATTAGTTGTCCAGTAATTATGTTTCAAATTTTTAGATCATTTACTCCGTTAGAGTTCAAATAATTGAAACAAAATCACAGGCAAATCATCGAAAAAAGGAAAACGTTGTTTCTTATCTGTTTAATTAAAAATAAGTATATTCATCACAATTAAAAATAATTTGGGCCTTGTTCTAGACAGCCTTGACCTTTGACCTCCGCCAGTGTATGCTGCGTAATAATGCTCCCTGGAAACAGCTCACTACTCAGAAACAATGTTCACTGGAGCTTTCAGAGAACCAGTCCCATAGTTCAACACCCTCTCTGAGTTACCTTAGAGATGACCAGTGATTAGTGCCCGAATATTTTCCCGATGCCCAGTTCATTGCTGTTTCTTCAGTTTTTCTCTCTCCAGTGAGGAAAACTGGAACTTGCTCCAGCACACAGTAAATACTCCTTACTCCTATATGTGTCACAACATAGATAGCGGGCAGTGGGATCAAGCCATACAACATTAAGGTAACGTGAAAACTTGACTTTTGTCCCGACACTATAATTCCCATAAATTTTTATTGTTATGTGCTTAGCAGATTGTGCGCTCTGCCGGACTTTGGGAAGGATGCAGTTATAAGTTTGCTTGGCCATCAATTCCGAACATGCAAGAAGTGAAGACGATTTTGAAGAACCACATAATAATGTGAAAATTTTAATCAAAGTACTGTCCGTAGTCTCAAAGACTTCCCACTACTAGTTTATGGGTCCAGTGATGCAAACAGCGAAGGCCAGAGGAGGACAGGGTTCCCAAAGGTTGCTGCTTGGCATTTTCAGATCTTTCCATTCTCTGGTCTGAAAGAGAATCCTGCAGGGAGCCACCAGGAGCCTTTTGCAAGTGCAATTTAGAGACGTGCGAGTAAAATGTAACACATATATCACAGACGAAGAGCTGCCATAATAAGAAATTAACCACAGAGTTCGTCTTTCTGCCTGTGTCTGTACACCATCGCTACTGAAGGAGCGATTTAAGGAAGCAGAGTTAACTGTTCCACATCAACGCGAAAGTCAGCAAACACGAATGAGAGAATCTAGGTAACATCCATCCACTGCTCTTTTTTCCACGATCTTGTCCGATACAGGTGTATGCATGTTATATTTACCATGAAATGCATGTAAATATCTCCAGATGAGTGGAAATTTAATGCCGTATATGTGAAACTCTTAGTGCAGAGGGACAGGTCACACCAGGCGTTTAATCCAATTCTCCTTAGACAAAGCCAGAGGCCTGCGCATTAACCCCGTGGGTGTCTGCCTGCCGCAGGGCTGGGGCGGTGCCCTTCGTCTGGGGGCAGGTGGCTGGGCACACTGCGCCTAAACCCCATCCCCCGGTCCGCATGACGTCAAAGGGGACAAAGTGGCCGGGGCTCTGCACTGGGGTTAACAAGCCGTACTGGAACCCAGGGCCCAAAGACAAAAGGCAGAAGAACGATGATCCGGCGAGTACCCATCCACCCCCCCCCAAACTCCAGCCACTCTCCGCTATCTGCCCCCCCAGCATTGTCTCAGCTAGGCCTGGCCTTCAGCGCCGGGTAGCTTTAGGTGATGGATGGCTATGGGGGAGGGACTGGACCGGTGGCCTTTTGGGTCTCTGCATGCCACAAACGCACGGCCCTTCATAGCTCTGACGCAGATTGTCCCATTTACACCACATTTCCTCCCATCAGGACAAAAGGACAGGGTCGTATAGCAGCCCCCTGGCCCCTCCTCCCCCACACCCCCATCCGCCATCCCACGATCGCTCTTCTCACACTCAGGCCTCCCCACAAGCCCTGCTGCAGCAAGGACACAGACACTTAAATACAGGTATTAAATACAGGTACATGCATGACATCACTGAGCTCGGATGGACATCTAGATGACCACATGTTAGCTAGTCTGTTTAATAACCACATTTCCCAGTGTCCCTTGCTCTGATCATCAATGATGATATACCCTTGGGTATTTTGCCGCTTGGATTCCACAAAACGGTTTGCACAGCCATACTGTATGCAATCAAATCATTGCTTTTGTAATTTTAATAAGCCATTCATGGTGCTTCTACATCCATCCCTACATTTTCTATAGCCACTTGTCCTGTGCAGGGTTGTGGGGGCCTGGAGCCTGTCCCAGAAGTTATTGGGGCTTTTATGCTATTCAGTTTCTAGTTTTTATAATTGAAATATAATTGGTTTTGACAAAATTTGTGAGTGAATTGTTCTGGTTTATATATTCAAATCAAAACACCATTTAGTATATACAATTATACAATTATACAAACGGTGACAACTTATAAAAGTTGTTTTGGGCAGGAAATGTAATAAATGTAGAAGGTGTTACACATGGATAAAAACATGCCCAGCCAGACATTGCTAAGCAACATTTACAGCGACAGGCAGAATCCTGAACCCCTTTCAGGAAGTTTTTACCACTGACGTAAGAACAGGAAAGGAGCAGTATCCATGGAAAGCAGCGTAAGAGGTGTCTTAATCAGTAGTCACATGGCCTTGAGCAGACATCTGAATGTCCTGCTGGGAACAGGCTGCAGCGATGGTTGCTCCAACTAGGTGCATGGAAAGGTGTCAGAAAGGGCACCAAGGTCATGGCCCACGGCTTCATTCTGCAGTTTCCCATGAATGAATCAGACTCGTGGATCCGAGATTCAGTTAAGTCATTTTGGTGTGAATCAGGTCATAATGCAACAAAACATCAGGCAAGAGAAGCTGGCTGTTATAAACCCCATAAATAAGATCAAAACAAATGGTCATTGTTGTAATATTACCTGACCACAAAGCCCTTACAGTTAGACAAAATTTGGGAAGGATCGTTATGATTTCTATGTCCATCCATCCATCCATCCATCATCCATCCATCCATCCATCCATCCATCCATCCTCTGCTGCTTATCCAGGGTCGGGTCGTGGGGGCAGCAGGCTAAGCAGGGATGCCCAGGCCTCCCTCTCACCAGCCACCTCCTCCAGCTCTACCAGGGGAATACTAAGGCGTTCCCAGGCCAGCTGGGAGACATCGTCTCTCCAGTGTGTCCTGGGTCAGCCCCGGGGCCTCCTCCCGGTTGGACATGCCCGGAACACCTCCCCAGGGAGTCGTCCAGGAGGCATCCGAGATAGATGCTCAAACCACCTCACCTGGCTCCTTTCCATGCGGAGGAGCAGCGGTCCTACTTTGAGCCCCTCCTGAATGGCAGAGCTCCTTACCCTATCTATGAGGCTAAACCCCGACACCCTGTGGAGGAAACTCATTCTTTCGGTCACGACCCAGAGCTTGTGACCATACATGAGGGTAGTAATGTAGATCGATCGGAAAATTGAGAGCTTTGCCTTCTGGCTCAGCTCCCTCTTTTCCACATCAGACCGGTACAGCGTCCGCATTACTGGCGAAGCTGCCCCCATCCCTCTGTCGATCTCCT
Source organism: Petrocephalus schoutedeni (assembly GCA_026780765.1). Taxonomy (NCBI): domain Eukaryota; kingdom Metazoa; phylum Chordata; class Actinopteri; order Osteoglossiformes; family Mormyridae; genus Petrocephalus; species Petrocephalus schoutedeni. The sequence continues at coordinate 10,649,787 of JAODKL010000002.1, forward strand.
GCTCCCTTTTCCCCTCACTCGCGAACAAGACCCCCAGAAGCTTAAACTCCTCTGCTTGAGGCAGCAACTTATGCCCCACCGGGAGAGGCCATTCCACCCTTTTCCGGTCGAGAACCATGACCTCAGGCTTGGAGGTGCCTTACACTCAGCTAGACAGGTTACATTCCATGTGCCTACAGCCAGATTTGGTCGCCGAGGCCCCTCCTTCATCTGCTACCAGATCTACAATGCATCTACCCCCACGGCCCCTCCTGCAGATGGTGGGCCCACAGGAGGATGCACCCATGTAACTCTTTGGGGCCATGCCCAGCTGGGCCCTATGGGTAGTGTCTCAGCCAGGTCTCCAAGTCTCCCCAGGCCAGGCGGGGCCACATCTTCCTTAATGTGCTCATCATTTAATGTACGCTTAGGCTGGCCGCCCCCCTAGGACCAGTTCACCTTGGCAGACCCTACCAGGGGCAATTGCCCCTGACAATATAGCTCCCAGGACAACAGAGGCGGGCATTTAAACCTGTGAATTTATCGGACCCAAAGAATTAAATGAGGCCAGGTAATGTTGGCGGCCGTCATAGGTGAGGGACATTATGGGACTTAGGGACATCACGGGACTCTGGGTCCCTTTTTTCCAGCATGAACGTGAAATACGTCATGAAGACAAGTGTGGAAACAGCTCAGCCCTGCCAAGATGGTGGAAAATTCATGGAAGGGGCAGGATCACTGCCGAGCAACCCTGTGTGTACTGCCTGATTAGTCAGATTTGCCTGTAAATGTACGCAGTCAAGCAAGTCTGATGAAGCTGACCTGAAGCTTAACTGTATTCACATAAAGCTTAAATTGTTACCTGCTGTATCTGTTTGCAAAATGCATTTCACATTGCTGTGTGTAATTTCTCCTATATGTACTTTTACTGCTGCTTACCGTTTTACAGGTACTTGTGCATTATTTCCTTATTCAGCCTAATATATTTATAAATAGAAAATTACACATAGTAGCCTAGTTACCAATTAAGCACACATACACTGCCTGGCCAAAAAAAAAAAAAGTAACCGAAATCAGCAAGCATGTAAGAGCTAATGACCGGATCATTATTACAGCTCAGCACTGTTACTGTATGCAGCAATAAAGTGAAGTCAGCTGAGTATCTGAACCTACTGAATGGCCAGGTTATCCCACCAATGGATTTTTCCTTCCCTAATGGCGTGGGCATGTTCCAGGATGAGGATGCCAAAATTCATCAGGCTTGAGTTGTGAAAGAGTGATTTAGGGAGCCTGAGGAATCATTTTCACAGATGAACTGGCCACCACAGAATCTTGACTTTAACCCCAGTGAAAGTCTGTGTGTTTTGATGAAGACTATGCAATGGTACAACACACCTATCACCACTACAAGAACTCAACAAAACTCAATGCAAATCTGGATGGAAAAAAAATGTTGCCAGTACCATGACGAATGTGCACCATAATCAAAGCTAAAGGCGGGCCAATGGAATATTAAAGTGTGCGACTTATTTTAGCCAGACAGTGTAGATAGCTGGATGGATGAGCATTATACCAGCTATTTTCCAACAGTCCATAAGAGGGCGACCTTTTCTCTGTAACCTCCAGAGCTCAGACATTGAATTACTGTATATTGACTTATCTCCACACTACAGAGGTAGAGAGGCTTAAATATACACTCACCCTGGAGAGATAATCTTGACCTTTTAGGAAACATGTTAGCAGTTGTAGATGCACTGCAAATCATTAACTTTAAATCTTTAATACTTCCTTGAACCAAATAACTTTTCCTGCCCTCAAATGGAGGCCTGGTGACCAAAACTCCCATGATTGAGTCTGACAGGAAAACTGGGTGACGTTCTCCAGCATCTTCTAGATGAGAAAATATGACCAGTTGGGTATGGAGCATCATAAACGGGTCACATGTTCATACATCCAAGCATTTAGTGACTGTCAGAAGTGTCAACACCAACTAAGACAATGGTCACAAATGTATTTTTTACATTTTTCCCCCCACACTGAGATTTTCAGTATTAAAAACTGTGCTTGAGTATGTTTGTCCGTATACATTAAGGCTCAACCCCCCCATTGCTATATTAACATTTCTATATTATAACTACCTGGGGAACACTCAGCAGATATCCACGGCAAAGTAGACTATCCATCCATTTAGTCTGCTCCACTTTAACGCGGATGAATCTCAGCCAATCAACCTGCACAAAAGGAGCCATTCTCCTAAGCTGAGTCTTGATTGGCTACTTCTGCCCAGTTAAGCCTGCGGTCTTAGGGCTCTCATATTCCTTGGTTACATATCTTAAATTGGATTTTAGAATTCATCATGGGTATCAAAAGGTAAATCTCACTGTAAAAAAACTTTTGTAAAATTAAAATACATCAATTTTCACCATTCATGCCTCGTGAAGTAGCCCCGTAAGAGGACACAGCCACTGAGTCTGATCTTTTTGAGTCAACAGTACATGATTTCGGTTGGGGGGGTCTTGGGAGAGCCTCACAGGACCAAAATGAACAGCCAGACTAGGTTCTTACATTTGTCAATTGGATTCTTAAATATCATTTAAAACTAAAACGGTTTGAAATAATATAAAAAGTTCAAATTGAGAGTTTAGTGATGACAGTCTATGCATGAATTCAGTTATATTTTATAAAATGTTCATTACTGGAATAGTGGGAGAGTGTAGTAATCTGATTTACATCGACTACCCCAAACATTTAGGTTTGTTGTAAAGAAAACCCCCATCACAAACACACAACCCCAAACAATGGTTTTCCCCATCTCATGATTTATTTCAGCCAAACTCAAAGATCAGAGATCAAAAGTGAAGTGCACAGTTACAAAAGACACCCCTAATCAGTGAGCACTGGCAAGTGTGACAGCATCCTCCATCTCTCAGGCTGGGGGGATGGACTGTACACCCAGGACAGCACTGTCGGGCATACTGACAGATTTAGTTGACCTTGGGGTGACGGAAGTCCTTGCCAGCAAACTTGGCACTGCTTCCAAGCTCTTCTTCAATCCTGGAGGAAAAAAAAAAAAAAAAAAAAAAAAAAGGGGGGGGGTCAAATACCAAAGTGTACAAATGTTCAGAGCAAAATTCATATGCTAGTTGCGAAAGTTAGACTTCAGTAGCTGTTGAGGGCAAGAATTTATTCCTTGATATCAGCTAAACTCACCTCATCAACTGGTTGTATTTTGCCAGACGTTCTGACCTACAGGGTGCACCAGTCTTGATCTTCAATGGGGGGGGGGGGGGGGGAAAGAGAAGAATGTAATGTGTTAGATGTCACTCCATGTTCATGTTAGCACATTCATGGATGGACAGAAGATGTAGGAAGATACCTGTCCAGTGCACAGGCCAACAACCAGATCAGAGATGAAGGTGTCCTCGGTTTCTCCGGAGCGGTGGCTAACCATCACTCCCCAGCCATTAGACTGGGCAAGCTTACATCTGCAATCAAGGGTCATAGGTCAGAGTGTTCCCATGTTACACAAGCTACTCTACACCCCCTTCTTCCAGCAAGGTTTTAATAAGAACACTGAAACACTCCACAGGATGCTTACGCCTTGATGGACTCTGTGACGGAACCAATCTGGTTGACCTTGAGCAGAAGGCAGTTGCAGGCCTTTTTCTCCACAGCCTGCTGGATGCGCTTGGGGTTGGTCACGGTCAGGTCGTCGCCCACCACCTGGATGTCCACAGCGCCTGTGAACTTTGCCCACTGCTCCCAGTCATCCTGGTCAAAGGGATCCTCAATGGACTGTACTGTGGGTCCCCAAGATTAGAGCAGTGTGGGGGAGGGAAAAAAAAAAAAAAAAAAAAAAAAAAAAACCACCCCACACAGGAGTGTAATCCAATCACTTACTCAGAAAACCACAGCACTTGTGAAATGTCCCTGGGTTTAACAAATGCCATTAAATGACTTTCTAAAAACCTCTGCCACAGAAACATTGAATAAAAAATAAAAAATAAAAAAAAAAAAAAAGTCTAAGCAGAAGTCTAATTTTAGAAGAATCCAGCTAAACAAAACATTTAAAACTGCAGGGACAGTTATTTCAGGCAATACTATGCAAAAATTATGTAAACTTTCTGGCTGTTGATCAAACTAGTGTTGCGCAACTAGTAAATGTGTATGCAATACCTGGGTAATTCTTGACGAAGCTCTTGTAAAGGTCCCCCAGCTGCTCCCCGGAGATGTGCCGGGAAGGGTCATCGGGAGACTTGAAATCCAGGTCATATTTGCCATTTCTAAAGAACTCTGAAGCAGCAACATCCATGCCAATGATGACCTTGTCAGGATAGCCAGCCTTCTCGATGGCAGACTTCAGCAACTCCAGAGCTAAACAGGGGGAAAGGATTCTGGGTAGTCAGCAACAACATCCATAAACTACATAATATTTGTGGTTTGAGGCCCAGTCAAGCAGTCAATGGAAGGAGTTAAGTGGCTTGACAGCACAAGAAATGTACCACTAGCTCATTCCCCTCCATCTCACCCTCATTGTTCTCCAGGATGTTGGGGGCAAAGCCACCTTCATCTCCCACATTGGTGGCATCCTTTCCGTACTTGGCCTTGATTACGTTCTTGAGGTTGTGGTAGATCTCTGCACCAATGCGCATGGCCTCATGGAAGGTAGCCGCACCCACTGGCAGGATCATGAACTCCTGCATAGCCAGCTTGTTGCCTGCATGAGAGCCACCGTTGATGACATTGAAGGCCTGTAGGATTTGGGGGGGGGGGGGGGGGAGGGGGGGGAAGTTAACAGGAAGGATACAGGGAAGAATAAAGAAATAAGTCACCCATTCATAGTCCCAGTAGGAAACAAGCTATTCTAGAACGGTTGCAGTGGATCTGAAGATGTCAGCAGGCAGAGCAGGAACATGAGTACATCAGCTTACGACTGAGTTCCTCCAGCATTCTCCTTCCATGTTACTACCTCGCCTGTACCCCTTCCCTTAGGAAGGGCCATGATGACTCACAGGTACAGGCAGGATCACATCCTTGTTTCCAGCGAGGTCAGCGATGTGGCGGTACAGGGGAACACCTTTCTCAGCAGCTCCAGCCTTGCAGACAGCCAGAGACACACCCAGGATGGCATTAGCACCAAACTTGGCTGCGGAGAGGTGAAAACTCCAGTAATTACCCATACTGCTGCAGACAGATTCAAAGGTAGCCATTTAATCGGCCATTACCATCTTACTCATACATTATTCAGGCTAGTACACTGGCTTTAGGGCAACAGAACCACACAACAGCGGACGATAAAATGACTCACACTTGTTCTCGGTGCCATCCAGTTCCAGCATGAACTGGTCGATCTTCTCCTGCTCAACCACACTCAGTTTCTGTGCATGATGGCACACAAGACAAGTAGGAATCACAAATGAGGCCAAGTGCATTAGGAAATGCATGAATGGCCTCCCATGACAACACTGACCTTCTCAAGCAATTTGGGGGCAATGTCCTTGTTGATATGGTCAACAGCTTTTGTTGTACCTGTGAAACAAAGTTGATTTTAATCATTCTGGCTTTAGAGAAACTTTATGTACCTGGACAGCATATTGGATTGCACCTGCAGCCTTTCTGGCAAATGACCAACATCAAGCGTCATGATGTGGAACAGCTGCTCGGTTTACATGGGGGGGGGGAAACTGCTCTGAGACATGATCCCCAGTGTAAGATACCACAGCAGTATGTAGGGTTAGGGTTATACATCCGGGATGGTCACCTTTGCCCAGATAGCGAGACTTGTCACCATCTCTAAGCTCGAGAGCCTCATGAACACCGGTGGAGGCACCGCTGGGAACAGCAGCTCTGAAGAGCCCTGGGGAAGAAGGGTGGAGTTTAGACATCTCTAGAGAACTCAATGCAGTGAGCTGAAGGGCAATGCTGGCAACAGCTGGAGCACTGAACTTGGGTCCTTACCTTTGGCCGTGTACAGGTCCACCTCCACAGTGGGGTTCCCTCTGGAGTCGAGGATCTCACGAGCGTGGATCTTTGTGATGGACATTGTCACTGGAAAGGGGGAGTAAGTCACTTAATGCTTGGAGACGGATCAGGGAAAACTGCACGAGACCGTCAAGCCTTGACAGCAGCCCTAATCCTAGAAAAATCAGAGGATGACATGGAACAATTGTTGCTCTTATTTTGCATTTATAGAACCTATGGCCAAGTAGAAGGCAGTAGTTATGCTAGATACAACTGCCTGACATTTTGCTTTGAGCAAATTTAGACCCCAATGCCCTAGCACTCTAAGGAGGGTTATAAATAGCCTGGGAGGGAGGGGAATTAAAAGGGGCATTCCACCCCCTACATACTGTCCAGTCTCACCTACTGTACTTCATTTTATTCTGGCATACTCTGATTCAGGCTCTGCACGTAATGCACGCCCTGCCAACAGAGCCACCCCAATGCACCACTTGAGGTGGATAAAAGCATTCCATTGCAATGAGCCTCCCACCATCCAGTTACAAGCTTCAGAGCACCAATTAGAATGAACAATGTCTGTAGTATTAATGGTGGTCTCAGGGCCTGAAATGAGCTTTTTTTTAAATTTTATTTTCTTTTGCATTTGCTCCTGGCTACAAGGACACACGCAAGACTGCGATCTCATCCAAAATAGCCCATACAAAATGCCTAACCTTTACAAGCCTGCCCCATGACCCCTGATCTTTCCCCAAAAGCCTGCTGACATTTGAATGACTGCACAGCCAGACAGCGGGGATACATGTTAGTGTATCAGGTTGTTCCAGCTCTGAATCAGCCCATTACATTATGCATCGCTCACAAACTATCCTGACAAAAGGAAAACAAGGGAAGTATAAACAGCCAACAACCATGGGCATTTCAAATAATAGTCATTACATTTATTCAATAAGAGTTGGTGGGTACCAGGTCAACGCACTACTGGGCACAACCTCTGATCCAACATGCCGACCCAGCTGTCCGCCGACCTTTACCGCTGAAAAGGGAGAAATGTAAGGGGTCGTGACTTGAGAGCAAAGCTTCTCCTGTGGAGCGATAAAACTCATCCTGGCCTTGACCCACAAAGAACAAAGCAGATGCACCCCAGGATCCCCGTCAAAACTGAGACGCTTCACTCTCAAACATCCACTGATGTAGAAGGACTGATGTGTGGAAGGATGCACTACCCTTGCAGAATATATGGCTGATATTAGAAAAATCGAATTGCTGGTGCATGTTTTTTTACACAAGATGCCCAGTAAATGTAATTCTACATGAGACCGTCCGACAAGGAGCAGGTAATGGAACATTCACAGATAGAATTAGAGTCTTATTCGCCAAGTACGGAGCGGTACAAGGAATTTATTTTGGTGCGGGCGGCGTCATGACAAAAATAAAACATCTAAAAAGTAAAGATACAAGGACAAATAAGTAAGGAAAAAAATAGGCCCATCAGTCTCAGTTATAATAGCCGAGTCGCTATCCAGCAAAACTGTTTGAGACTAGCCACAGCAATAAGGTCCATTCAGTTACGCAGTTGCGTCCCAATCAGGAAACCATTACGTTAAGTTTATAATTAAACACCGTTGCCTTGTTCCCCCCAAACGGATTTCGACTTGTGGCCAGTGTACTTTGTTCGCTGGATATAGACAACCGTTTAAACAAAGTTGTGCAACAGGAAGCATTATGCAGGAGAGAGGCCGCGCTCGGGAAGGATGCCGTTTCCTCTTAGCGGCCGCCGCACACGCGTGTGGCATGCAGGTTCGGGCCGCGATCGCAGCTGCGCGCTTCCATCACGCTCGACATCCGGAGAGATCCACACCTTCAGATACGGCTAATAAATCGGGGTTTGGATTATAACAGACCTTGCATAAAATTTAAATAAATAAATAAATACAATTTTAGTTACAAAAAGCGCGATCGGCGACCCAGACCGAACTGGAAACTTTGTTTCGAGCAGGACAAACGATGTTGCAGTCTCGTTTAATGAGTGACGAGCTCGCGTAAACGCGCTCATCTAAAATTGGTGACATGGCGGAACTAATGATCCGCAAAAAGGATAATGAAAATACCAGCGCTCACTTATTTTTGCTTTGTGGTAAAAAAAAAAAAAACCCTAACAGGAACTGCATAATAAGCATCGCGCCACACGCAGCGGCATGTGTCTTACCTGAGTGTGGCTGGCTTGACCGACTACCCGGCTTCCGGCGAGACTTCAAGGTGCTTGAACTTCGTCCTGTGCGGCAATTTATAGCGACTCCCTCGCGTCTAACTTCCCAATATGGTCAGCGCCGTTAGAGACCGTCGCGCAACTCCCTCTCTTTCAGCGTCTCTTTGCTTTCCGCGCTCTGTTTATTGTTCGCGCATACCACCCCCGATCTTTATTAGTATTTTCATAATGATATGGGTGAGTGGTCATATTTGATACTGGGGCTGTGATTACAGACAATGTCTTCGGGGAAGAGGTAAACGGGCTCCGAGGAGGGTGCGGGATAACTTGACCCCTGCTTCTGGTGTGAAGGGCATCTTTACATTCCCATGTGGCTTTGAAGGAGTAAAATTAGCGGTACTAACCTGTAACCATGCAGCCGGGCTGACAGATTCCAGCCCCGGAGATCGCTGTGTTACAGATCTACAGCTGTATGGGGATCTGGGGGTGTCGCCGTTTTAACCATTTATTTATGGTGAAAATATTATTTATAATTTTATTGCTATGAAAACGCCATGAGAGCATAAAATTCACCTAAAAGGTAGATCTCGTAAATTGTTCATGCTGGGAACTCAGTGTTCAGTCAGTGAGACAGCGGGGATTCATTAATTCACAGAATTGTGAATTGTGAAACTTTTTTTGAATCGGCACTTGAGGGAGTTTTCAAGACTTTCCAGATTGTACTGGTTTGTAGTATAATTTTGACAACGCATGAAACGAGTAGCCCTTCTACGCTCATGAATTTGGCCTCCTGAAGCTGGTTACAGTGCACCCCTCCCCTATCAGCGGACCCTGTATAACGTGTAGGCTTACTTACATATGGTGATTGGTAAATTACGGACAGCAAAGCATTACCAACCTTAAATACTATACATCGTACATTATTATTCAGCACTGTACTCTCTCGAATGAAAGGGATTCTGCAATGAAAATATACCCTTCAAAGGACGTAACAGTGAAAAAAACATACAACAACATATGTAGCATTCGTTTCGGACCTAGTGTATTTTGGTTGGCGTATAGTTGTACACAGGCAGTCAGATTAGGGGTATAAACATCCTGCCCTCTCCTCTCCGATAATTAGTTCGATAGCTGAAATCCCCCACCCCCCCGTCCCCATATAGACCCCATGAAATATTTTTCTAGCTACGGGCCTGTTGTACACCTTATCATTTCCATTTCCTTGTACGGAAACTAATAATTAACCAATTAAACACTAACCATACGTATATCCTTATTTCGATTCCTGAAAGGTACGACAAAGGAGGTGTTTAAATTACAAGTGCAACTAAATTCTGTAGCAACCCTGCTGTTTGCCAAAAGAAAATATTGCTAATACAGATGGACTAGAGTGGTAGAGTGCAGTAAGACTGGTCGCTATGCAGAAGGAGACCTAACATGGAGGAATTTGCCTAGGAGTGCAGTAATGAACGATAATAATGACAACACAGCAGAGATATTTTCAGTTATGAAAACAATTGTTCGTGACTAAAACCGTGCAATACTACACAAGTTTTAGTTAGTCTTTGCCCACTTTGCGTGAGCAGTTGGTGTTTGTACTTCTGTTCTTAGATACAGAAAAAACAGCATAATGTTGATAACAGCATCCCTACTTTGGCAACTGCAAAATGCTACATTCCTGTTGTAACCAAAGTGTAGAAAATCTCTACAATTATATATTATTCATCAAATGTCTCAATCATTTTAACAATGTCATGGTTTTTGCCATGGCATGTGAAAAGTTTTCCAGATATTGGCAACTGAATGTTTTTTATTGCGGAGTCTTTAGGACAATCGCGCTTATAGTCATAAAGCAGTAATAATTAGAATAAGTTGATAAATACTCCACCTGTTGTCCATGTAGTCCAAAGACATACAGTTAGGATAACTAGCACCCCTAAATTACTCAGTGCCCTGTACTGCTTGGGATAGGCTCCAAGCCCCCTATGACCCAGACCAGTGTACGTTGGTAGAAGATGCTCATGGGAGTTTTACTTACATAAACATGTTCTGAGGACAGAATGAAAACTGATTGTTTCAGAGAAATTACGAATCAGGTCTTGCATCAGATGTTAGACCAACCAATCAGATGTCTTGGTCCTACCTCTTCTAATTGCTTGGGTGCACCTCCTCTGAAATATGATTGGTCTTTCTGAACCAATTGTTTTTCATTCAACCCTTAGAACATGTTTATGTAAGTAAAACTCCCACAAGCTTTGAAGATGGATGGATAGGCCTAAGTACTGCTTTTAGTTGCGTTTATGTTAATTTCAGTACAGAGATCCTGTTCTTCACCCATTTTCATCTGTAGGTCCCTGATTTAAGAAGGTTGAAAACCACTGTTCCACTTTATTGGAGATCTTCAAAATACTTTTTCCTTAATTGTAGGGACATATTGCCACGTCTCCACCAGAGGGCGCTCTCCAACTACATTAAATATACGTACACATTTACATGTATTTACTCAGTATACAGACAAAATGATCCTGGAGCCAACATTAGGAAGCATAGGATGGGATGCCAGTCAGTAGCAGATCACACATTTATTGGCTTTCAAGACCAGCATCCAAAAAGGAGCACGCCGAACTGGGCCACTGTCCACAATGCCAGGCTTTCTGCCCGTAGGTCTCTGAGAGCACAGCTCACTGCAGGGAACAGGTAACCAGTGAGATTTGGGGCTGCTGACTGGATGGCTAACTCCAGGACGAGGTGCACAACAGGGCAGAGGACTGGGAAACCAGAAACAGGAAGCAGGACCCAGGAAACAGGAAGTCGGGCCAGTGCACAAAAACAGAACAATCACAACAAGCCTATAAACAAGGCAGCAGTTACCCAGCAGACCAGCTGCAAAGCACTGGCAAATCAGAACTACAAACCCAGCAATAAGGTGCCAGCTTCCCATAGCCATGTACCCAGAAATGTCCGACACCCAAAACCATACAGCTTGCGACAATACTGGTGGCCCTGGCCAAGACCCAAGAGTGAGAAGAACAAACTAAAAACCACGCCACTGACTGTACTGTCAACCAGATAAAGCTCTAAGCCCTACACTCAAAGAGCAATGCTGAAGAATGAACTGGAAGCACTGTTCACTTCGAGTACATAAGTTTCAGCACTAACTGCCACTGTCTCAGAGCAAGATGACACAGACCAGGCTTAATTACCTGACTGCAAATACTGGTGTGACTATGGCATTCCCAAAGTCCACACCAACATGCCGTGTGCAGGAAAACTACTGGATTTATAAATGATCCATAAGCGAATGACATTTTATTATTATTGTTTCCTGTGTAAGGGGCAGAGTGAATTTGGGAAGTACCCATTTCTGTTCTCTGATTATAGAAAACTGTCCAAATAGTGACTATTTACCTCATCATTAGGCTAGTTAAAACAAGGCATATGGGTCAGCATGAAAATCAGTCTTCCACAATCGTAATTCAGTAGTATGATTTTCCTGAAATACCCCTGGTTAGTTATAACTTAAGTAGCGAATATCCTTAGGGATTAAGCATTTAATATATGAACGTTTTTAATAAGGGGGCAATGGTTGTGCCTGGTGGCACAATGGTTAGCTCTGCTGCTGGACCAGGGTTTGCTTCTCTGCCGTGGCTCTGTGTGGAGTGTCAGTGTATAACCCCCACCCCCCCCAGTCCCATAGCGCAAAAGCATGCCAAGGTTAACTGGAGTTACAGAATTGCCCATGGGTGAGCGAGTGAGTGTGTGTGTGTGTGCCCTGTGATGGGCTGTCTCTCCACCCTATGTTGTTCTCTGTCTTACACCTGTAGACTCCAGACCCCCCGCCACCCTGAAAAGGACAAGTGGCTACCAAGGTTGGGTGGATGAAAACTTTTAATACGAGAGTGCAGAAATTCTTAGGACTTGCAGCTATAAATTCTGACAGAAGACACTATATTTAGGGCTCATGTCTTATAAGTGTCCTGGTAAATAAATTCACAGACACATTGTTTTTTTTAGCACAGATGCATTTTATTGGGCCCCATTAACAAATCACAGTCAGAAGTATGAAATATAAAAACAAACAGATCTTTCAGGGGTCAGACTATAGAACAGGCCAGGTGTTGTGTGTTACAGGAAGGCCCTGTTCCTGCAAGCAGCCTACAGTCAGCGAGATTCCAACAGCAGTCTGCCGGAGGTGGGGGGGCAGGGCGGGGGGGATATTCAGTAGCCTGATTTCCTCAGGTGCTCTAACATGCCGAAAGCTTTAGGGTTCAGTTTGCCACCGTGGGCATCCTTGTTTCCTTTCACAAGGACCAGACCTGAGGGATGCAAGAAAAAAAACACTAATTAATATTCACAACAGAATCTCTGGATTTGATATCAGTGGATATCACTGATATCAGCTTTCCTATGACATAAGTTTCTGTAGTAGAGGTGCAGTGTGTGACTCAGTGGGTTTAGCCTCTCCGCCTCCGATCGGGGGGTTGCTGGTTCAGGCCTGGCTGGTGCAGGGAAGTCACATGTCCGTGGGCCCTTGAGAAAGGCCCCAGCTTTACGCTAGCTGCTCTTTGCTGCCAAGTTTGCTCTCACCTACACATGTGTCTGTATATCATGGCGAGCCAGATGGGGTAGGTGAAAAGAGAATTTCCCGGCAGGAGTGAAGAAATGGATGGGGTGGGGGGGGGGGTGTCACCTTTGAGTGATTTGCCTATGGAGATGTTATAGGTGTCTGGATCTTGATCGGAGGCCTTGGTGCGCAGGTCCATGGTCCACTGGCCGTCGAGGTTAAGGGCGTCCCTCAGAACGGTGCACTTGGTGCCCGCGACTGTCACCCCGCTGCTGAAGAGGGAGGTACGGTCTTTGGCCACGAGCTGGCGGATTTCTGCGGCCTGGGGACACGGAGAAGGGGGAAGGACATGCTTCTCTGTCAGTGTTTCACTATGATCGTGAATTTCTAGGGACTTTCATTGGGGAGCTGTGAAATGTACAGACCCTTATTGATCTTACTGACTTCAGTGCAACAAGGGGGAAATACAAGCCTGTAATAAAAAACCATGCACTCTTACAAATGACAAATCTGTTTATTAAGGCATAACTTTTCTGATATGGCTGGCCCCCTGGGTCATTGGGCAGGTGACCAGAAAGTCACTGTTGGGCCCCTGAGCAAGGCTCTTAAGCCCAGGAGTCCCAGGGGCTGGACCCCATGTACATTTGGATAAAAGTGCCCGCCAAATAAATGAATAATCGGTGACCGTAGCGGATATCTCAGACTGCGGGATATTTATTGGAGTTGGACCACCTAACAGGTCATTTGTCTATGGTGGCCAGCAGTTAATCAAGAAGAACAGAATAACTGGCTTTGTCTTGTAAGGTTTTTTGGAAGCATCTGCATTGACTCTCATTAGTACCCCGGACAGGCCCCAAGGGCACATTACTATTGATTGTTTTCCTGCGTCTCCTCTGTGTACCCAAGAATAGTGGCAGATCAAGCTGCCGTGAGGTCAGATACTAAATGGGAGAAGGTCCTGGAAATCAAAATCAAGGCTGGACATTGTCTGACTGCTGAGCGTTAAAGATTCACTAATAAACAAGCAGGTGGGCGAGGCCTACTTGGTACGCAGAACAGGCAGCAAGCTCAGGAATGTGTCTGAGCACCTGCAAACCGGACTGAACACGCACGCCGGCGCATCCCACTGCAGAGCATGCACGGGAGGCTGCGTGCAGGTGCTGACACGCAGCCTCGACTTGGAGAGAGTCAGTCATCACCCGAGGCGAAGGGTAAAGATGTTAAAAGCCGCCTGCCCCAAAACAAATACCTTGGGAAATCCTGTCCTGTCCTGTCTCAGACTTTCTTGGAACCACATACAAAGACAGTGTTATCAGCAGTCTAAATTCCTCACCTGCCATGCTGAATTTCTGCCTTTTGGCGATCATGTTATAGCACATGGGAGGGGTGTGGTTTTGCATGTGGTACTCCTGTCCCAGAAGTATTTTTATCCCAGGGAGACGCAAATGCGACTCCAAAATGAGGCCAATTAGCCCAAAAGGACCTGAGAAATAATATAAATCCGATCTTCGCATTGGCTGGAACACTGTACAGGAGCATTCAGAAAAAAACTGAATGTTTTTTTCTCTTGGTGAAACCGAGCTGCAGTTTTTCCGAGACTGAACACAACATTAGAATCCAACAGTGCATCTGTGACAACATAAATATCTCCCGTCTCCCTCGGCGACACTTCCACGCACAAAAGTTCAAAGACTGACTGCAATGAAGTTGCATATTAATGGTAGAACCTTAGAAGTCTTGTTTTTTTGCCCAAACACCTGATTCCACAAAAGTAACGGAAACAGGAAGGGCTGCGCATGTTCGTGGCCCGTGACTCCCTCTCCTGTGGTACAGCTCATGCTCACCACCGTCGTTCAGAAGTTGTCATGCAAAACTGAAAATATTTTTCTTTTCCCCATTACCGTTGGTTGTGGGTTCAAAAACTCATATGACATAAAGACAAAAAAATATGTCTAAAAGGGGCATAAAATTCAGGAAGGCTAATCCACAGATATAGCGTTCATATAATAAGTGAGGATCACAGATGAATGTGGTCTAGAACCAACAAAATCAACATGCAAAGCAGTAGCTGACAACTGCACTGACATCTACAAAGTGCAGGAATAACGTTCATTTCTGCATGTGGGTGTTGATATGGACACTAACTTGGTCAAAAGATCCAACAAAAGCAAAGCCGCATGACACACCACTGGAGAATGCAGCCGCTGACTTACGACAGCGGGCCGACATCAGGAGGTGAACGCAGATCTGCTTTTAAAGTGTAACTGTCACTGTAACGTCTCTATGCAACACTGCACTCCACTGCAAGGGAGAGATGCAGCCTCAAACCTGCCAGCGACTGAAATTACTGTTTGCTGTCAATCATTGACTGGCTTAACCCAATGGGACTCAACAGAGTAACTGACAGGAAGTGACTTTGACCAGTTTGGGACTGACAGCATCCAGTAATCCCATCCATCAGGCGTGTCTCCCATCTGCCACAAGGAACTCAGTGAACAGCAGATGGTCAAAATGGCTCTAAAGTCCCCCACTGTGGATTAAATATCAGTAAGTCGTAATGCATAAAAGGACCTTAGCAGCATTTAATACCCTGTGAGGAGCGAATACCCTTGCAGTACAGCATAGCCGTACAGATAACGGTGTGGAGCGGTGCCCAAGCCAAGCCCACAGGCCCTCCCTCCTGCTGAGAGTCCAGGCCCCTCCCTACGGCTTCCTGCGGAGCCACCCCCATCAGTCTGTGCTCAGTTGCATGGTATCTGCTCATTATTCCACAAGCATTAAAATGTGCACATTTGGGTATATCGGAAGCTTAAGGGTACAACAGCAAGTCCTGTTCATTTCCCAGTGGAGTATTTACTGTCCTTCCCCACACCAGAAGACCCACAAGCTGCAAGTCTGCACTTGATTGTGGGAGGTGGGGCTAATCCAGGGTGACAGCAGAGCCAAATTTAGTAAGGAAACTGAAAGGACTTCCAGAAAGATCCTGTCGAGATCTTAAGAAGGTTCTTCACTGACCCTATAGGACTGAATTTGTCAATATACACAGTATCAGAGAAAAGGGTACATTCCCAGAAAGGTTTGTTACCCATGGTACAAGCAACATCAATATACCACCCACAATGGTATAAAATGTTCTTAAAAGTCAATTTCTGTACCTTAAAAGGTACATTTGCCTACAGCTAGGAGACAGCTGGTGGAGCCTTGAGGGTACAGCTCCAGTGACAAGTAACTGTACCCTCAAAGTAGTGTAGCTTATCTGAAAAGCATATTCTCAATCTAATGAAACCCACTGTCATACAGCCTTTAGGCTAAATACAGCTATCATAGATATTATTTGGGCAGTTAAGGTATATGCTGAATTACTACACTAAATTTATCCTGCTAAAGTGAGTTTAAATTAAAAAATTAAAATAGTAGCAAATAGTCAGTCGGTTATCTGCGGCAGTTCAGTAGATATTCAGCGAAGTTGGACTAAGGAAGTGACTTGCGTTCTCTTCACTTCCTACATCGCTTAGCAGATTTGCAAAAGCGTATGACCAAATAAGGAATGATTCGGCACATTCACCTTGGCGAACCGTACCCCACAATTCAGCTGAAATGTAATTAATGCAGCATCATTTCTGCACTGACTCTGAAACGCCGCACACATGGGCGCACCGAGTCCATTGCTCGAATGCGTAATCCAGGGTTTAGATGCACAAGCAACCAATGGGGGGCTTAGCTAGCCACTCAAATAGTTTTCTACATCCATCACTTTGCAAAGTAGGCCTATGCATTCATATAAAAACGTGGCAATTTAAGTTACCGCACAGTAATATTAATTGTAATATTCACTAGAATATCATTCTGGGGCATAAAAATGAATGATAATAATTATAATAAGTATTATTATTATTATTATTATAGATTATTAGATTATCAAAGTTGCTCAGACAAAACTAAAAACTGGAAAACAGAGAAAGTGCAGTTTCTTCCTGGTATTTTCATACATTCCCATACAGTAATATATATAGCGGTACCATCTTCGGAGTGGAAGAGAGCAAAGCGACTTCCTGCTAACGCCAGGCACACAGGTTAGTGAAACTGCTGCCAACTGTACAGTAGTAATAAAAATAAATAAAATAAAAATAAGGAAAATGGTTGTATATCTGCAGAGAACGTATTTTAACGAAAAGCCAGCACGAGAAGCATTATCTCTCGGAGCAATTAGTGGGGAATCCAAGGGGGACATATTAGACATCCGGTTCCGTTTGGACGCGCCCTTTTGATGCCCCGGTCAGCATTTAGGATCACCGACCCTACATTTCCTCTAAGAAAAACGTTCTTATTGAAAAATTTCTACATATAACAGAATGTATGCCAATACATGTTAAAAAAAATCTGCTGCATATACTTAATTCTGCACCATGCTAATATCTGGGGGAAAATTAACGGGTAAAAAAATGCACAAAAATGTACACAATATGTACAATATTTGTAACATATGCAAGTCTATATAATTCCATTTAATCAAAGAAATGCGAGCTTCGGTTTTTGGCAGGGCTGCATTAATTGGATTTGTGGAGCTAAGTGTCACGTTAATTGGGACGGGCTGACACGTAGCGGTCCTGAGCGCAGGAACTTACCCGTTTAGGTTTATGCAGCCAATGTAAAGCATATCATGTAATGCATACAACATAACGCATTATTAAAGTATTATTATTACCTTATAAAAACAAATAAGTGACACTTTACCGTGATTTTGGCGAAATCTCCACCCTTGTGCGACGCCCATACGGACTCCTGGCCGCTTTCGTGGCCGACGATCGCGGCGTCCTTCATGAAGGAACCGTCCATCAGATTCGTAATGTACCCGTCCCAAGACATCTTCAATTTGTTCTCTCGATCGGGCTACTGAAAAGACAAAAAAAGTGTCAAGACACGGGGTACATTGCAATGAAAAGTCACCTGGACGCATGAGAAATGCGAGAGAAATTGTACATTTCCCGCCACTGATTTATATCAAATGTATATAAAAGGACCAAAGCCACGCACAAATCGAAATATTATGAAGAATATGCATATTTCCTTAAGAGGAGTAACTACCTGTTGAACAGTCCTTGTGACTTTAGCAAAAGTTGCGAAGTAAAATTGAGGAAGTTTCCTCGAATTTATACTGAGCCTCGGCGGAGCGGCCGTCCCACCGAATACTTCCTCAAAGTGCTTAAAACGGGGCGGGTGCGAGGTGGGCGCAACCTGCACGCACCGCTATGCAAACTAGGGGGGGTCTTCATGCCTAATTTCAAATTCAGGCATTTTCCGCGCTTTCCATCGGAATCCACCCCACCCCCCCCAAATTTACACGCGTGCCTTATCCGATGGGTGCCTCACTGAATTTATGATTGACACAATCCCCTGAACATGCTCTTTCCTAATTTATTTTGCAGGATGAATTATGCTTATTATATGGTAAGACATGTTTCGGCCGTAATTACCCGAGATCATGTTGCGAGTCTCCTTTATATAGGTTAATCTAAGCCGAATAGCCCGATTGCTGGATTTACTTTACAGACGGTGTGCACGGTGTAAGCAACCAGGCGACCCAGGGTGCAGGAAACGGCACGCAGTCTTTCTGTGTCAGATGCGCAAAAACGCGGCGTGTGATGACAAGCCTTTCCGGAGGCGCTCATTCCTCAGCGCCGGAGCAGCCGGGATGGCGAACGTCTCCAGAGATGGACATCGCCACTGTTACCACCTTAGGACTTGCTTAGGACTTTCCCTCGGAAGTTACCTATAACAGTTTGACATGAAAGAGTTACCCCGGTTTTTTAAGTATTCCGGATTTAGCAATGGGCGATTTATATTTGGTTAATGCTATTTCTAACTTGTAATGTAGAGGGTCGCCGTGAGCCTGCGTTCACAGTTGAGAGTTTTATGTGAAAGTAAATGGACAGTAAGATAGCGCGCCTCTGAGAGACTTAAGAACAACCACATCCTGTTTGTCTTGCCGTAGACTGCGTGTCAGCACCACGATTCTGCAGAAATACAATTTCTTTTCTTTTCCAAAATCTGATCATTTATACACCCGGGAACTATAGCAGTGGTGTCAAGCTTTGTGCATGTATTTATGTGGTAAATCTGGTAGTAAATTAGCAACTCCACCAATTACAGAATAGTATTTCTTTTTTATATAAACTGCATAAGTCTAAACAACAAAAATGATCTTATGTACAAATAATACTATCATATAATAATGATATCTCCTCCGCAACTGGCGTCCCATCCCCTTAATCAGCAAAATGTACCGAGGGCGGGGCCCTTCCACACCCCTGGTTGGAAATTTACAGAGATCGGCCTGCTGGGCCCCTATGAAATTTATTTCTGGCCCCATCTCCTGAATCTGACCAGGATAAGTAGTTAGAGGATGGATGGATGGATGGATGGATGGATGGATATTTGGCTGAATAGATAGTGGATGGATGGCTCTTTTATTCTGCGAGGGTGTCGGTCTCTGTATTGGTAAAGAGGTGATTGGTGTATGACTTTTCGATTGATGATTGGCGTGTGGTGACTTTTTAATTCTTTATCCTGTTTCTTCACATGTTTTGTTGCCGCCTAGAGCCTCCCACTTCAAGCATGCAAACTCGTGACGGCAGACTTCAGCCCGCAGAGCTCTGTACTGAGGTGCAGCCCGCTTCACATGTCACTCCCCAGTCATAAATGTCACCCCCTGCTCTCCCCCTTCCTGACATACTGTCTCAAGCTCTATACACGTCGATAACCCTTAGCTTGTGTTAAATCATGGCCGAGAACGGGTCACGGCATAAAACTATTTTAAAATACAGAGCACACTAGCCGCTTACCCTCTCTATTTGGATATGCTTTACATTTGTTAGCTGTCTCCTGTATTGTGTGTTCAGAGGCTTTTCAGTTTCACCATTTCTGATGTGTAATGTTTGCTCAACTTCTCAGCAGGGCTGTAACACATTGCTTCACTCATTTCGGCAATATCGCCACCGGTTCTTAGCTGGCCTTTTCGGATCGTCAGACTGCTGTTCTTGTTTGTCTGGTGCAGATGTCTAATAACCGGATCAACATCAAGAGGCATAGCATGCTGCCAAGAGAATGGCCAAGAGAAACTCCAAGGCGCAGTGTGGGCATCTCGCTCTGACCCTGGTGCAGTAAGAGGCTGCCTTACTCGGGTTGCTGACATGCAGCAGGTCGCTGTTCAATGCGTATACTTCACCTTTTTCGGAGCTTCTCTGCGTTATAAATGCAGTACATGGTGACGATGAAAAAAACATCAGATAAAACTCTATTAACAAATTTCAAAAGGGCCCCTAACAGCCTTAAATGTCAGTCTGCCTTAAGCCGGCTAGAAATCAGTCAGCCTTTGTACGGCTCGTTCACCCCGCGAGGTTCTGTGATCCTGTTTTACTCACTGACCTTTATTTTGTTCGTAGCCATCAGCAAACATCCACCAGTCTAACTTGAGGCAGAAAACAAGGCAACAGACAGGAGATAAACCACAATCCTCTGCAGCAGAAGATCTCCCAGTTAGTCTGTGTCTATTGCGCAAGCTGGTGGTGCAACGAAGAACGATTTAGAAGCCTGAAGGCTGTAATCCCACGAAAAATAACAACAGGACATTAACTTAAGAGAGTGATGGAAACACATGTCCTCATCGGCTGGATACTGCCCAGAAGGAGATAGGCACTGGTATTTCTAGGCACTGGTATCTCTAGGCACTGGCATCTGTAGGCACTGGCATCTGTAGGCACTGGTATCTCTAGGCACTGGTATCTGTAGGCACTGGTATCTCTAGGCACTGGCATCTGTAGGCACTGGTATCTGTAGGCACTGCTATCTCTAGGCACTGGTATCTCTAGGCACTGGCATCTCTAGGCACTGCTATCTCTAGGCACTGCTATCTCTTCCCAGCATGACCATAAGAGATGGACCGTGACATATTGAACAAAAACCCAGAATGACAGCATGAGAGCAGCTTCCATCGTTTTTATGGTCCAGGTTTGAATCACAAATATTTCAGGCCCAATGGGCCTCACAGACTACGTTCCCCCTGTGTTTGTGTGATCACAGAAGATGGACCACACCCGTATAGTTGGGACCCAGACACTTATGGTCAGTGATATAGGTGGCTGCCTATGGTGCCATCTTCTGAGACAGCTCCATCTTAGCCCACTGATTGCAGTTTGTGTCAGATAGGGGCGCTGGTGGTGAAGCTTGCCTGGGGCACCACTTGGGCGTCGACCAGCACTGACTCCTGGGTAATGCTGTATGCTGACTCTGAGTTTTCCCTCAGCTCCTGGAATGGGAGGGGCCAAGGCCAGAGTTATACATGGGCAAGCCCGGGCTGTGCCTAGGGTTCTGTGCCGTAGGGGCCCTCAAAATTGTTTTCTGGCTTTCTGGTTCTGGCAGAATTATATGCCGTAGGTTGGGCCTCAACAATGACCTTTAGCCAGGGGCCCCCTCAATTTGGCTCTGGGAGGGTCCATCATCATGTGTGGGTCTTGCGCTTGTCGAACAGGTAAGGAGACTGAAGTCTGCTGGGGCGGGCTGGGGGTGTCTGAAGAAAAGCTCCTGCACAGACACGACAGTCAGGCCCATTGGGAAAACGCAGCCCCAAGCGATGGATTTTTGAAAAAGAGAGAGAAATACATCAGTGTGAAATCCCCAGCTCCCCTGCATTCCTGGGGGGGGGGGGGGGTCCAGGCAGCTCGACACACGCCCAGAGGGAAGAGGCAGGTAAAGTGCTCCCGGTTCATGTGCAGGGAGAGGCAGCATGGCGGCTCCTGCTGTTTGTTACACCTCCTCCCCCCCCCCAACGTCATGCATGTGGCACAGGAAGTAGAAAAGATGACAGCTCCTCAGGTTCTCCACAGGCTCACGCCTGCCCCCCCCCCCCCCCCCCCCCCCCCCACCGCGAACGCTGGTTATGTAAAGTGGCACACGCGTCCCTTCCACGCGCACGCTCCATCTGTAACTTCCTCTCGTTCACTGATCTCGGGTGCCTTCGAACGCTGACCTCCTTTCCCTCCTCTCAGGGCTTTGCTAGCGATTTTTGCGAAAGCCGCCGGGGAGGGGGGGCCACGTTTCATTGCATGGAGTGAAATGGCAGGGGTCTCCTGGCCTGGAGCGTGTGTGTGTGTGCAAACCTTTTGGGGGTGAAGGTCCCGGGCATGATGGTGTGAAGCCAGCAGAATATATGTTCAGTGCTGAGGAGGAGCGGAAGGATGGGGAATTAGACAAAGTAAGAAAAAGAAAATCTTGTTGAGCGATTCAGTTTCGATGCACACTCAGAACACTACATCTCCTTCGCTCCGTTTCTGAGCAGCAGGCTTGAGTTCTCATGAATGTAACCAGTGAAAATTTGGAAAACGTCCTCCATAAGGCGGCACGATCAGTCCTGTGTAGGTCATAACACACGTGCTCATTCATAAGTGAAGTTTCCTGTTGATAGTTCTCACTACTATCTGACGTGCGAGCATCCTGTCGGTGTGGCGTGTGCTTTAGAATGTTCTGTGCACCTTGAAAAAAAATGGCAGAGCTTCTCCTAAACCTTCAAAGCATCTTTACGTTGGGAAGAAACAAGAAGGTTAAATAAAAATTGCACCAAGCCTTTGGCTCACGCTACCAACTTCTATTATGTAAAGGATATTCATCACCATTCAAGCCTTGAATTGTGTGAGTCTTACTCTGTTAAAGATCTTTACAAATGCTTCACATTTGTGTCGCTGCTGTAAGGAATAGGACTTCAGATGCATTAAAACACGTTAAATGTGAGTAGTACTAACTGAGTAGAAAGACAACCGAGAGTTGCCTAAAGGTGTGAATGTTTTCTTTCCATTCGAGAACCCGACTGCAGAGAGAGCGTGGCCTGAAGGCATCGCAGCCCAGCAAGCGTGACACGTGCCCCACCCTGGAGGCTTCATCGCTGCTCCGTCTGCTGGGGAGCCTGGAGCTGCAACTACATCTTAAGCCCCACCCCCCCTCCCCCCGTCAGATCAGATCTGTGCCCGTGATCAAAAGGTTGCTGGTTTGAATCCCTACCTGATACCACTATTGGGCCCTTGGGGAGGGCTCTTAACCCCTAATTGCTCCAGGGGGCTTTGGATGCTGGCTGGGACCCCCAAACTTGCTGTCACCATTATGTGTGTCTCATGGACAGCAGAACGGGTTAGATGTAAATATAACTGCCCCCAGGGAGCAATACAGTATCACTATTCTACATCGGCAGCTCTGTCGCCTGTTAATATCCAGACCTCCTGTGGTCAGCTTGGGCTTTCGGTGCTTCCAAACTGAGCTGCTACAGAACAGACCCCGGTATTATAAGGAAGCTACGGCTACGGACAGCTGTAACTGCACAATGGAAATTGGCTCACTGCCGCCTGAATCAGCATACTAGACTGATAGTGTTTCGTCGCATCTCTGTCCACACCAGCTGACATGGAGGTTACTTTAGACCACTTTTCATTGGGTGACTTTTACATTTGGTTGCTTTGCTGACACTTGTATTTAATCTGACAATTTACTGGAGCGATTCTGTCTCTTAGACCAGCGTTTCTCAAACCCCTTCGTCCCGGGGCCCAGTCATGTCAGGCTTCAGGGCTGCAGAATCCTTGTCACGGACCGGCGCTCAGACACAACCCTGTGCAGTCAGCTGACAAAATGATCCCCGTTAACCACTATGCTCTACCTTTACAACATACATTTTGCATTGCATTTGTTATAAGTCTTCAAATGCCCAAATAAGTGTGAAGTAATTCTGTTTGCTAACTTCAGTAAAGAACATGCAGACCCCCATTCCTAAAAAGCCTGCTTCTGAGGAGGTTTTGGAACCTCTGGTCCAACTTACCAGGGCTGAATGGTGAAGGGGTTGTGGGGATGTTAACATATATGCCAGTAACCAGGGTGTGAGTGGCAGCATCACAAAGAGGCAGAGCCTAAAGGGGCGGGGTGTGGCGTCTCGGCAGCCATGTTAAACATTGTCGTTTCTAAAGCTGTCACCCACGTCCCTCTGTGCTTTATCAGGAGTGGTATTTCCGGGCTTTACCGTTCAGTAAAGCATATCAAGTAATCCTCCAGCAATTACCCACAAAACAGCCACCCAAAAGTTACTGAGCTAATACCGTATTGGCCCGAATATAAGACGACCCCCCCCTTTTCCAAGTTCATTTTTGGGAAAAAGTTTTTTGAAGACTAGATTTTGTCTTATATAGAAA
>JAODKL010000002.1:10674571-10697909 GCA_026780765.1 Petrocephalus schoutedeni
AAGACCTTGGTGTGTATGTTGATGCTTCCATGTCCCATTCTCGCCAGTGTGGGGAAGCAATTAAAAAGGCCAATAGGTTGTTGGATTACATCTCTAGGTGTGTGGAGTTTAAGGTAATGCTAAGATTATTCCTTGGTAAGACCACACCTAGAATATTGAGTGCAGGTTTGGTCACCGTATCCTAAAAAGGACATTGTGGCCTTAGAAAAGGTGCAACGTAGGGCTACAAGAATGATTCCTGGAGGAATGTCATATGAGGAAAGGTTAGCTGAGTTAAATCGGACCGGATTATTTTTGTACATTTTTTTCAGTAACTTGCAGGGTTCTCTCCATCGTACTGTGGCACATGTGAGGTACGTGTGTAGCCCTAGTCTGAAGCAGGTTTCCGTTGCTGCTCAGGTACTTTCACCTTATATGTGCATTCATGTCGCATAAGTAAGATCGGCAAGGCTAAATGAAGGTTCCTGCGTGATCAGGGCGAAACTCAGCATTCATGCTCCTCGCAGGCAAAGATGTGAGGTCTGAAGGGGATGAAAGTCACCCAGTCGGTAATTTTTAGGGCCGCTTACCATAGTAAGCATTTCCTGTTGATGACTAAGCCCTTGAACTAGATAATGTTACTTTAACATATTTCCAGATGTAGTGTTCTGTGCCTCCAAAATTCAAACAATTGCGAACAACGGCTAAGAAGAAAATTGATTTTGATGTAGAGGGCGGCGATTGCAGAATTTGCAGAGTTTCTATGTCTCCATTAATCTCGCGCCCGGTTTCCATAAAGAAGAACTCAAAGGCACCCGTTAAGTTTTTGACTAATTTTGAAAGTCTAAGAGCAGCTAACTGATAGAGGAAGTGGTCAGACAGCAGGCGCCCGCCAGCCAAATGTCTTTTTTGTGAGTTTTTTTTTTTCACACACTTTTACATTTTTGGTTTGCAGGCTGCTCACTGGCTGATTCCGTCACCCGGCACAGGTTGATCCAGGTGCCCCGTGTCCTTATTCGGTGAAGGAGGGAGACCCGAGGCATGGAGAAGACCAAACGGCCAGGGGGGTGACTGGGCGGGGCGAGTGGAGGGAATGAGCAGTGCTCACTTTCGAAGCGAAGCGGAGGATGCTGGGATCCATACTGGTTCATGAGAACCTGTAGTTGGCAAAACAAAGAAAGTGGGGCGATCGACATTCATCTATACAGTACATGTACGATCCATTTAAACAGCTTTTAAATAATGTCTAGAGCTACACTATAGAGTCCGTGTTTACTTTTGCATCACTTCCGGGCTTCTCGGAGGGTGGTGACCATGACTCCTAGCAGGTCAGCATCTCTCCACGAGACGCCACCTTAGAAAGTCAGACAGCACGATTGGGAGGGCAGTCACCCAGTGCAGCCACCTCTCTTGCTCCTCCCTGGTGGCAGATGGTGCCAGATAACATAAGGCACAACACTCAAGGCGCTCACACACTGCAGGAACTTTACTCAGGAACCAGAGCCTTTTTACAGAACCAGAAACCTTTGTTGCGCTCACACAGCAGGAACTCAAGCCAATTGCAGTTCCACAGAGGCAGTTCCAGAACAATTTTTTTACACCTTACTCATGACTAGGTACTTTCCATTCAAATACAGACTGCTGGGTGCTTACGGCGATCTCTTGCTGATTGGTCGACCACAAGCGTTGCCACTAACTTGGAAGTTAAGGATGACTTATGCCTCTGCATCGAGCATACGCCGACCAATCAGTTATTTCTGCTGCTACGATGTGACTCTCTGGCACATTATTTGACACATTATTCCCAGATTCGCATTATTAATCCATGTCCTATTATATTACTTGTGGTGAAATCCAGGAGTTTAGGTTACTAACTAACAACTACTAACTAAAAAACTCTGCTTTGGGTGACTGGGACACTGAGATTTTTGGATTTTTAGAAATGTTTTCATGCCATACAGCCGGCTCATAAGGTTGGGTGACACGGGTGTCCTTAGTCTTAATATTTTGCTGGGAACATAATTATAGCATCGCATAAGAGAATATGAGTTGATGATTAACACTTCTGATAATCTCAGCTTTGGAATAGCCATAATTAGAGACTCGGAGGCTGGGAGTTCTGCTTCAGGGGGGAAGAAGGAGAAACAGGACTTTTGTTACTTTGTAAAAAGCAAATGTGTCTCTTCTGCATTTCTCCTGCAGGTTCACACGAGTACTTTGGCGAATGGGGAAAATGCTCTTTGCAGGTTCCTCCTGAGCAGAATCTCGATGTGGAGCAACATGTCTAAATGAACTCTACAAAAATCACAGTCTCTAATGAAGCCTGTTCAGCGCAAATTTCCATCGCCGCGGAGAGTCTGAGTGCAAAATTGGAATTCCCACTTTTGGGAAGGAATATTAGGAATTCAGATGGGATTGTGACCACCTTGCTGGTGACCACCTAGTGAAGCTGTAGGGTAAAAAAAAATTATACCCAAGGGGAAGTACCTTTGATAGAAAGCAAACAAATGTCAAAGTGAGTAGAGCTAAGCACATTTTGCTGGCCCATGTGCAGCCAAGCAAGGCGTCACAGGCTGAAACTGAGCCAATGGCTGAGCTCAGGGCCTAGCAGTCAGCACTGGTGTGAGATAGGCCGGGCTTCCGTTGCTCAGATAGAAGGAGGAAGTGGTTTTTTTTTTATCAGGTCTCGCCTCTTGCAGGCTTTGACACCCAGGCCTCTCTACCTCCTTCCTGCGCCAACCTCGTGCTGACGTCACAGGAACGTTGCTGATGAAATGGCGAGGTTGCGGAGACCTGCTTCACTGATCCCAATTTTTTTGAATTCTGAAAAGACAGCTGTCTGGGGCCGGAACACCACAATTTAACATTGTAACATATGTAACTAGGATGGCACGGTGGTGCAGTGGTTAGCACTGATACTTCACCCCTGTGGGACTTAGGTTCGAGGCTCTACCATGACTTAGTGCGTGGAGCTGGTATGGGGTTTCTTCTGGGTACTCTGGTTTCCATAAATGTGCTGAGATTAATGGGAGATGCCAATTTTATCCTGTGTGAGTGTGCCCTGTGATGGGCTGGCCCCCCATCCTGGGTTGTTCCCTGCCTTGTGCCCGTAGGTTCTGGGATAGGCTCTGGATCCCCTGCAACAATAAATAGGACAAGTGGAAAATGGATGGAATAGATGCAAAAAATAATAACACAACTGGAGAAAAAAAACATACATTTCTTCTGTTCTGTAAAAAGGTACCTATACCTTGCTGGGTGGCTAAACCTCTCCTCAGGGGCACCTCAGCCATTCCATGTATTTGTTACATTTGACCAGCAGTTCACTTAATTAACTTGTTCAGTTAAATAACACTGGATTACAAGGTTTTTGTTTCCTTTTATATTTTTTGGTGTGCCACATAGATTTTGTGATGCTGTAACTTAAAACATGTATGACACAGGCAGTACATGCAAACTCCACACACACAGAGCAAGTGTGATTCGAAACTGTACTACCCAATAAGCCACATGTCACCCTAATTCGATATTTAGCTCAATAGACATCACAGTAGCGACACATACATACCACAGAGGCGATTATTGCAGTGAATATAAAATTAGAGTACTTGGTCGCTGATATTCCTTTCTACGAGAGAACCACACGCTGCTTATTGAGACTAAACTTGTGACATTTGTCTCCTTAAATGGGGTGCACTCCACACTCACTTCACTTGCACGCTGATGGGCTGCAGTATTTGGTGAGAATAAAGGTCCCATTTGACCCTGGCAGGATAGGGCTGCATTCTCACAATGGGTGTCCAACTAGACACGCGAGCAGCATGGAAGACATGTGCATACACGCAAACGCATGCACACGCGTGGCCCCTGAGCAGGGGTGCCGGAGGGGTGTGGATATCTTGGCAAATTCGGGTGTGGCCAAACGGCATAAAAATCTACTGTGCTACACACACACACACACCCCGGCCCGGTCAGAAATCTACAGAGGGCCCTGTGTTCCTCAAGCAGGGGGCCCGAGGTGACATTTTCTCAGGGGCCCCAGAATATCTTGCTCTGCCCCTGAAACTTCTAATGGGGTCTGAAGAGGGGGCAGAAAAGCCAGTCAGGCCCATGAGATGCAGGCTGTCTGTGCGGGAGGAGTGTGGAAACCCCAATGCACATCGTCACAAAAAGTTTAGCGCCATGCAGAGACCGACTCCTGTTGCCATGGTAACCTGCCCGTTCTTTTCTTACTAGACCTCACGGGCCAGTGGGTGATTTGGAGCCACTGCTGGTAGCAGCTTAGTCTGAACAATATATCGCTGTGAAAACCAAGGAAGGAAGTTTACGGGAAACGTCTGTGTAAATGGGGTAGGTGCCGACAGGTCTGCTGCCCTGTGTATGTGGATTCACATATTCAGAATCAGTCAAAAAACAAAAACATCAACTAAGCAGTGTTTGGAGTTCGTGACCAGCATGTCTGGGTGAACGTTGTGCCCAAGAACCCAGCAAACGGTGATTCAAGTGCGACCGGTATGTATACTGCCCTCTGGTGGAGATTAGTCAAAATAACAGGAAATTCCTTTATGGATTACTGAAAATAACTGAAACGAAATTATGCGGCTCATACCTTTCCAAACCATATGAATGGGGATTATTTATTCATTTTTGTATTTTTCCTGCTGCTTACTCAAACTGACTTCCCTCATCCTCCTGTACTGGACCCAGCATGTAATCTAACCCAGATCACACCTGATTAATTATAACGAGATAAAACGTAGCGGTACCGCTGTAGGCTGGCACGTCCAAGCTTGCAGTTCCTTAATCCATAGACATGTGCTTATGTGCATTGGTCTCAGATATATCTGCACTGTAGATGGACTCCTATCCTCTCCGGTGTGTCCCCAGGCTCATGCACTGAGCTTTCAGGGTCAGGCTCACTGAGGTCCTCTCCTCTCATGGAAGGTGGAAGACGTGGATGCATCGCCAATCTGGAAACGCAAAATGTTCCCTTTGCGGCAGAATGAGCTGCACTTGCCGGTTATAGCCACTACGGCCCAAAGGATGCAGACCCCTTCCACCAAAGCGGCAGGGAGAACTTGGACCTGGCTGCCAAGCGGGGCACCGCACAGCAGAGCACCATGAATCGCACTGAGAGGGCTGTCCTCCCGAGCTTACACATGTCTGGGCCACGGAGCTCATGCAGGAGCAGCAGGATGACTCCCAGCCTGGCTTGAGGTTATGCAAGCGGGCTGAAATGAACCTGAGAGGAACATGCTATGGTGAAAGCAGAGAATGACAATGTGACATTAGGATGTGGTTAGGGCTGGAAAGGCTGTGCATTGGTAACGGAAAAAATAGGGCCATGTGATGGTCAGTGTTTCCACCATAGCAGGTGTGATTGGGGCATGAGTGTGCGTGTGAATCACTGTGCCATGTGTCACACTGAAAAGCTGTGGTCATGCATTTACCCTGACTAATGCATCAGCATCACGTGGGGCCATCATTTCTGCTACGCAACCGGTCTGCCACTGTCACAGTTATTACCATAATAACACTGACAATTTAAGGGAAATTGTGGTTCTGAAATTAAAGTCTACCTCGCAAAGTCCGATGAGAACTATGAGCTTTTGTGAGACTGAACAGGTCAGAGTAGAGGAGGGCGACAGTCTTTGGGTGGCTGAAACTCGACCAAAGCTCTCTGCAAATGGGGGAAATCTGAGAGAGTGCAGGAGAGAGTCAGGACCTGTCATTCTGAGCATGGAAGAGCAGCCCTGCAATGTCAAGACCTGGTCGGTGAAGATGCTGATCATCTGTGCCAACAGCTCTGACAGCAGTTACGGATGCAGCTCTGCATCTCAGCAGTGCACCAGTTATAGGATCTTTAGCCCCAAAAATCCACTAAAACATCCTAACATCAAATAAGCTGAGTGGAACTGACTACATAGATTGACTGAGGTACTTCATTCATCCCTACTGGGAAATCTACTTCTCATCTACTTAGCTTTTATCCAAAGTGACATACATTTTTCGTAAAAGCAAGGTCAAACCTAGAGCAACTGGGGGTTACAGGCCAGCCCCATGGCAAAATCACTCTACCAACTATGCAATTTGAACCGGCCACCTTCTGATCACTGGCACAGCCTCCTAAGCCGTGGAGTGACACACTGTCCCCTCTTGATCACCATGAGCACCAAAGGCACACATGTATGCACTATAAAGGTGGCAGCAAGCTTGCAGCCAGAGCACAAGGTATAGCTCCCCTGGAGGAGTTCAAGTTAAGGGCCCAACAGGATTTGATTACCACAGGATGCAAATCCATGCTTTCATATGGCTGCCATAAATTCATAAATTCAGTGTTTAGGCATACCTCTAACACACTCATACGTCTCAAAAGGACCAATTAAAAGACCGACAATGACAAACTTAGCTAACATTGATTAGAAGTCTTTTTTCGCACAGTGGATGCTATGACATATTTATCTTGGTAACACAATCAATACAATCATTTTTCACCACTTAAATAAGTTGCACAAAAAAGTTTGCTAACGAGGTTTAAGAATGCATGTGGTGTGCATTTTAGCCAACGACCATCATTCAGAATAACAAACTGTGCAGTAGAAAGCACAATATAAGGTGAGCCCATTGTCATCAAATTTGTCCGAAATCCCTCCAATGGTAACAAATGGTTACCTGAGACTATTGCTCAGCCTCAGTAGGCGCACTGCCAGCTCTAAACCAAATTAAAGCTGCACACTGCCACCTACTGTGCTCTGTACCAATAAATACACAGCGCAGCAATTCAAAATGCTGAACCATTTTATGTATATAAATACATTCATAATCAGTATAGACACATTACCAGAAACTCGGACAGAAAAATAAATGCCATCGAGGCCCATAACTTTTCTGATGGCTTCTGGGGTACTGAAGCTGGGGGTAGAATTGTTCTACCACATGGGGGCCAAGGTGGAAAGTGGATGAGGTTCTATCTTACATTCCATACTTGGGTTTTGCTTGCAATTTAGTGAGAGAAATTGAGGTCCCTGTCAAGGGTACAACAATGGCTTCTAAGTCGCTAATTATGGCACCGGTGCAGTTGCGAGCCTGCGATGAAGTGTTATTGTGGCATATATCACACAGACACCAAAAAGTCTGAAACAGGAACCTCATCAGACTAAAAAAAAAACAGCTCATTTTAAAAACCTGTGAGGGTAAGCTATGCTTATTACACCACTATAATACGATTTAGTGCAACATATCAATTAATGTATCAATATAAACTGCATATCTACAGTATATCTTAAAGAAAACAACCATCCTCAGCTCTGGACATGTGAGGCTGCAGTGGAATTCACAGGGCCACCATACTGAATACACAAAACCAGCACAAGCGAAGTACTGTACTCTGAAAAGAATCCAAAAAAGTAAAGAAAATCATTATTACTGTCACATATTTGGAAAATAACAAATATAACAACACAGGCTTGAATGCCAAACCTGCACAGCCTACATCCTGTACGACATGACTCATCCATTTCAGCTGTCTAAATGTTCCAGTTCCAGATGCTTTCAGCAACTAATTATATACAGAGAAGACTTTAAAAGAAAGATTGGCAGATTCATTTATATTACAGTGTAGTAATGTGAGAGAAAATGTGTGTGTCTTAGAGAGAAAGTGAGAGAGAGAGTGAGAGAGAGAGGAAGTGTGTGTGTCTGTGTGTGTGTGTGTGAGAGAGAGAGAGAGAGAGAGTTAAAAACAGATGTCAAAGATGGTAGCATTTTCATCAAACTCAATTTAACATACAGACACGCCTTGGCTATTTATTAAAAATAGCATCCAAAAATGACAGTTATACAGTTATAGAAAATAACATCATCTTGTCCAAAGTGTGCCTCATGCTCTGTGCTGACCAGGATAAGCATTTAGAACTCGGATGAATGGAAGAATTATAATATTATACTGATGAGTAAATTTTATTGCCCATTCTCTGGCGAGAGTGGTCCAGTATGCCCTGTAATTTTCACCCTAATGTTTTTCTCGGCAGCCAATCAGCACAGAGCATGGTGGCTGACGTCCCTTATCAAGAACGTAAACACGGAAGAGCAAGCGATCTGGGGGCATTGATGACGACTGGGGTGACGAAACGGCGAACAGCTGTGCTGATTGGTCCGTTGGCTCGGGGGGCGGGCAGCAAGCGGCCCAAGCGAAGCCGCGGAGCGCGGCTGTGCAGAGTTTGGGCTCCGACGGTAACTTTTAAAGTATGGCGAAAAGCGACGCGGCTTGTTATGCTGGGCACCGTCGTCAGTACGCGTTTGGTCGGCTCCTCGCAGGCTTAGGTTTAAAAGGACTGGTGCCCTGCGGACGTTCGGGTTTGCTGCGCCCGGGCACTTGTTAGCCGCCTAGCCTGCCGCGAGCGTGCGTGGCCCGCGGACGTTAGCGCGCCGCGCCCCTCACGCTCGCGCATAAAGCGCATCATTTCTGGCCTCCTGTATCTCGTATAAACGCTTTAAAAAGCTTATTGCGCTCCAAAGACACGTTTCCCAAGTGGCACACGGAAGCGGGAGCGAACTTTAATGGCTAGCTCGGTTATAATAAATACACACGTATTTTGTCCCTTAGGCGTATTGCCTATAATCATTTCATGCATGCTGTTGCACCATTCTTTTTGCTGTTTTTAAATGGTAGAGAATAAACATTTGGAAATTTATAAACGGGTACACATTCTGGCACGTTTTGATGTAGTTTTGGTTGAGTTATATACAAGTGTTTATCTTAAGGCAAATTATATAATTAAACTTGATGAAATATTAACGAGTGAGGCAACGCAGCGTTTTTTCCACTGCTGTACTACCGTACTCGGTCGTGCTATCATCTGACAGCTGTAAAGCTGAACTTACAAAAAAATTGTGTGTTAACATATCTTCCACTAGATGGGGTAACTGGAAGCATTACCTTGAAGCCCAATCAGTTGGCCTCCTGCCGTAAAGAGTGAGGATGGGTGTCCAAAGAAGCCCCCAATGAAGAACCAAGACCAGTCCAGCTGGGTCAGAACCCAGGACAAGGGCTGCACAAGGAGCAGGGACCGGGATGCCACAAAGTCCCCTGTGGCCCTGGCGGGGCACCCCAGACCACAGGAGAGCCTGCCCATTTTTCTGTTCCCCACAGAACTGGTGTTCTTCTCCCAACAGAGCAACTCTCACAGGAGGGTCCTGACCTTCTACAACCCGTACAGTTTCCCTCTGCGCTTCAAGAGTAAGTCCTGGGGAGGGCGCCGGCTGGAAATGGGGGCTACCTGGGCTCAGGCCTCGGCCTGTAGTTATTTTGGAGATGATCATGTGACCAAAAAGTAGAACAGTGCGCTTGAATTGCAAGGTTAAATCTTCACAAAAACACAAAAGTCGCCAGTGTATTTAAGGTTAAAGTGCTAAGGCACTTGATGGGTGTGCAGTACTATGTTACTATATCATTTGTACAGAATAATGTATAAAACGGTAAAAGGCAGTCAGGTACAGGACGCTAATATTTAAGCATCTCCTCTGTCCCACACTTTGCATTGATTTAGTGCTCTGCACAGCACCCTCTCTCTACGCAGTGGTGGAAGCAGAGGGAATCGTCCGGGCCAGGTCTTGTGTGGATATGTGAGTCTCATTCCCATCATGCATCTGTCGTTCATCCATTTGTGTAATTAAATTGAATGGCGGTTGTATGGGATCAGCAAAAGGACCGGCCTGTCCCTCCTCTCTCCCAGTGTAGTGCGTCACCAGGATGTGAGCTCCAGGAACTTGGGGCGTCGGGATCGCTTTCGCCTAGAGGTGTGGGGGGGTGGACAGGGGGGCAGCCGGGAGATCTGGGCTGAGCTGCGGGGGGGCCAAGAAGGCGACTGGTCCCCGGAGGCCCATCCGAGACGGGCCATCTCTGCCAGGAGGTCTGTGCCCGCTTTGCCGGAGGCCTACTGGAATTCTGATGGAGGTGAGATGGAGAGAATGAAGAGGAGGAGATGTGGGGTGGGGGATTTGCGAGTCGAAGGCTGCCGCTGAGTCAGCAGTAAGGGCCCTATGGGCCACTCACAGCCCTTTTGCATGGCTTGGATCCTGGTGCTAAAGATAGACACAGCAGTAGGCGCAGGAGCCAGCTTGTGTGGCGCGGGAAGCTAAAGCGGTTGTAAAAGTCTGACAACAGCACGTCATTACCTGACTAACTGCGGTACGATCCGGAATGTTCTTCCTATAGCCCGTCGGTCGAATGCTGGAAGGCAGTATTCTGTCCGGTCCCTCTGATGCAAAACTAACTCACACTCCTAATGGTGCATGTCAGCAATTCTGCGTCTGATGGAGCCGCCCCTCTTTCAGGTCGAAACTCTTCCCTTTTCGCTCTCTACGTGGCGATCAGCCTGGTGTGCATCGCGTTCCTAATGCTTCCACTGCACGATGAGTCCAGCACTTTGGTTCCCGCGCTCATGCGCGTCACTGTCATGCAGAAGCTTGTCTGTGCCTACGTCCTCGGTAAGGTGCTTGTTTTTGGGTCCTTACTGTATGCTTAAGAACGTTGTGTGTCAGAGAAACTCGGTGGTGAATCAGTGTGTTTTAAAGAGAGCGATAATGTGCTCATGTGCCTAAGGGCAAGTGTGTGAATGTTTAAAAACACGCAGCAGAGTTTGCGCTATAAAACTCCGGAGTTGCACTGTGCTGAGCGAGCCTTTGCCTCTGAGTGACAGCGGCCGCTCTGTCGCCTCATGCTGTAGGTCTGCTTACCATGGTGTTCCTGCGGTGAAGGACGCGTGAGAAGCAGCTGGCAGCATGCAAGCCGTGGTTGCAGACCTACACCGAGCAGCTACATTGTTAAAAGGAAGGACATCGCGGCACTTTTATGCTCATGCCTGTGGTGTTATTTTCTGGTGGAGGGGGGTGAGCAAGTGTTTTATAAGACCTGCTGAAATAATGCCATGTGTATTACAGAGGCAAAGCTTGTAACTGTAAGAAGGTGTCGCTCACGTGACTGATTTGGTTACCGGGATGCTTTGCCGGATCGGCCACCCTACCAGTTGACTGGAATGGAATCCCCGAGTTGGGTTGGCTTTCTGGATGTAGTGCATTGCCCTCTGCTGGGAGGATGGACACCTGCCAGTAGTGTAATAATGGCCAGTAATGTCAACTCGTGGACATTTTGCTAAGAGTAGACTGGAACTAGCCCCATTTGAAACATCTCACTGTTTTGGACCCACATCTGGGTGTCAGTGCCAAATGACCAAACCTGTTTTAGCACAGCACCCCCCACTGGTAACTCATGTAATGGCAGAGGCGCTTTGAAGTAGTTTTAGTGGCCACCAATATTGCTCTATAGTCTATAGAAATTCTCTCATCTTATATAATCATGTTGTGCAGAAATATGAGATGGACCAAATCTGATCAGTGTGAGAAGTGCATGCACACCTGCCAATGTCCACAGTTTGAATAAATACAGAGTATTTCAATGATGTCTTGTTCACATGCTCCAGAGGTCTCCTCAACTTTAGTGCTAGTGTGAAACGTAGCTGCCCATCGGGGGGGGCAGCAGAATGTTACGAACGCAGACTCAGGTCATGGCTTTAATTAGTCCTGTGTTATTCCGTGCAAATATTCGACCAATAAAACCGCTTCACACTCATTGGTGTCAGCTTTGTAAACGACATCTCTTTCTCATTGTGTGCCTGCATGGAAATAGCGACTGTGAGTTGCAAAATGTAAAAACCTGCGGCCGTTTACAGGGGCCATAATTATGAGTCGATGTGTAATAGGCATGGATTTGCTAGGAATGCACATTGTGGAACACAGAGGCGGCAGGCAGGCGGGGGGTTCAGCCTGCGCAGCCAGATGGTTCTGCTGACAGCAGCATTGCCGTTTGCTCCTAAAATGGAAGCCACATCCCGTGGAAGCCACATCGTGTGTGCCCGGCTCTCATAGCGACGAAGGGGACAAAGGCTGAACATGAAATAAAACCAACATTCCACCCGGTTCTCGTTATTACTGCTGTTTTTATCTATGCATACAGTTTTCATAACTGCTTATTCAATATAGGGTGACTATAAATATTGCTGCTGTCTAGCACCTCCCCGATTGAATTGGCCACATTTCCCAGTTTCCTCCAAGGAGGAGTGTTTTTTTTAATATATATATTTTTTTAAACGCAGTACACCATTCTCTGGAGATCTGCGAGCAGCGGAACTTTAATTATGACAGGTGTCTACATTCTCATAAAACGGGGTGGTTTTGGCAGCAAGCATACCATTTCACAGCTAATGGGTATGGTCCTCCATTTGCACTTCTTGCACTTCTGAATCAGTGCTATTTGTGTTTTGGGATCAGTGACATTTCTCTACTTGGTTGTTAAAGGCATTACTTACTGATGTCGTTTCTTTTCTCCGTAATAGAAGGAGGAAGTCTTTACATACCTTTATCTCTAACCTAATTGCACTTACAGCTACACCACAACCATGTTGTATTATAAGGAATGCATTACACCTTGGGGCTGAAAGAAACCCTTCAATCTCATTGGTCAATGGGCAGGAACGGCATTAAGTCCATGCTGCCTGCCGAGTGGCTTCTATTTCCTTTTGGAATTATCACCTGGCTCCTACTGATGTGCCCAGCCAGGTCCAGAAAACTCACAAGTCACGGTAGCCCAACTCACAAGTCACGGTACCTGTCGAACATCTTGGCTCACAGGCTCACTGGAAAGGGACCCATATAATTGCACTGTCAACTTTCTCTGACATAAGATTAAATCTAGGCACTTGGTATGTTTCATCTGAAGAACTTCACTTTTCCCTGCCCATTTTGTACAGCTGGATATCTTAGTGGAGCAATGCATATGCCTCGTCTGAGGGTAATGCAGCAGAACCTTTTCTGGAACCGGACACCTTGGGGCTATAAGGCCCTTTCCCCAATCACTGCACTGTCTCTGGCTCCTGACCACCCGGGGAGCTGAGTCATTTCCAGACTTTGGGTGATGGGTGCTGTCGATGCCCACAGGGCAAAACAGACTGTGCCAGGGAAGCAAATAAGTTCAGGAAGACTTTATTGAATCTTTAGTGTTATTCTATAAGATCCTACCACACAGTGCCCAATTGTGCAGGCCTTGGCGATTTACCTGCCAGTCACGCAGACTGAGACGCAGTTGCACACACAGCACGCTCACATCTCATGCAAAATGTGCAGCAATCTTCCAAATCCTCTGCGACTTTGCAACTAGAAATAGTATAATATCTATACAATTTAAATAAACTTGAAACTACTAATTAATAAATAGTCTGAAATGCTCTAACATTGCACAGATCTCTAAATCCTGTTTCTTCGTAGCATTGCGGGGGCGATGATGGCTTGACGAGAGACAGGTGCAGCGGTTGGGTAGGCTAAACGTTACGGGGGGGCGGGATACTTCGCTGTGAGTTGACGCCGACATCACCTGCAGTAGAACTGTCACACGCTGCCCATAGCGCCACCTGCCGCCTCAGATTTCAGATGGACGATCTCCTGGGTCATTAAATTCTTCCTGGACATGTGCTTGTGAAATC
The DNA here is from genome assembly GCA_026780765.1 of Petrocephalus schoutedeni. NCBI lineage: Eukaryota > Metazoa > Chordata > Actinopteri > Osteoglossiformes > Mormyridae > Petrocephalus > Petrocephalus schoutedeni. The sequence continues at coordinate 10,688,083 of JAODKL010000002.1, forward strand.
GAGTAGCTGTGTGCTGTGTCTCGGATGAAGGGCCAGGGGAGTGAATTTGTGCTCCCTGTTTTGGGAGTACGCCCAGCCAAACTGATACCTGCCAGCTCTCTAATAACGGAGCCTAAGGAGAAGGTACAGAACATTTTGAAGGAGCGAAGAAAAAAAGCGAATGTAAAGCGACAGTCCCAGAGTGGGGGCTGCATCCTGCCTGATTTTGACTGCTTTTTCATTGTAAATTGGGCTGTCATTATTTCTACTGTTACCTATATAAAAACTAGGGATTATGTTACTCTGTAAAGAGAACATTTTCTTCCTCATAAAAGGCAAGCAAGGTACATTCATTACAGGACGTATTTTTTCGTTTGCAAGACAGTATTTAGAGTTTTACAAGCAATATTAATTATGCAGTGCAATACCAGCTTATGTACATAGAAACCTTTTTGAAGGATCCTCATTTCCCCTGATCGCTTCCTGTGGTTTAATATACTCCCAAAGAAATAGCTTTGATTACAGAAATATCTCTTTCATTTTTAGCAAACTCAGAACTCTCCCAAAGAGCAAACTGACAAGCGAGATGGGTGTTGATTATAACGTAAGAGGGCATTGGGTCACGGACTAAAATTATACATCCACTTTTCTCCTCTCCTTTTCATCTCTGTTTTTTTTCCGGTAAAAATAGTTACCATTTCATCAGCACATTACTATTCTCAGAGAAAAGCTTCATTTAAACTAATGGTAATACGTTTATTTTTTTTTACCATATTAAGTGTAAATTGCCACCATGGCCTTACTTTAAGCAGCATGTTTTTTAGCACATAAATGATAAACTGGAACAAAACACCAGTCTCCGTTGAAACAGCACTACCCAGAACAATCTGTGAAACCCTGTGCAGCCGGTATTAACAGTATCCTCTTTTCATTCTTAAAAAGAGAGTTCTACAGTCTAGAAGTGTGTCTTGTTTCCATAAATACTGACCTGTGACACGGAACCTCACAGATCATTAGTCCCCATTAAAATGTCCAAAGCAGTTAGTGATTCTGGTTTGCTGCAGGGTGAGGGTACACTTAAATGGGTGGGCAGTAGGGGGAGCTCTGTCCCACCCTTCTCTCTCAGAATGCACCCTCTCTCCTACATGCACAGCTCAAATGAGGCATAGCTATGGATAACACGGCTGGTTTGAATAATGCGGTTGAGATGGGGATGCCTATAAATGCAGTCAGGACTACCAGGCTGGGGGCTCTGTGAGCAGAGCGCTGTGGAAATGCCAGGTGGACCACGATGTCCGTCAGACCAGTCTGCTGGTCATCAGTCTTGAGCTCAGGGTCTGCGAGCAGGCTGCTAGCTGACTGGTTCTCCTGGGCTCCTCTTCTATCCATCTAACATCAATTCATGCAGTATAATCCTCTGTCACCCCTTGCCTCGCAAAGCTTTTACTTCTTAAAGGGACATGCGGTCCTTTAGTGAGGTTCAAGCTGTAGACAGCAGGGCACGGAGGTCCTTATGAAGCACATTTTGAATCAGAACCAGGCTGCGTCAGAGTCCTTCAGCGGCATCAATTCCGTTCCACAGGATTTCCCTGCGATATTTAAGCTTTGTGGTTCGTAATCTCGTGATGTGCTTTTATATTTCGTTTATAGAATGCATTCGCTTATTAGGAGTACCTGTTGCTTTTGAATACATATATTTCATACGTTTCTAAGTAGATGTGCGGTAACAATACTGTAAGCACAGCGCTGGCTAGACATGCGGTTGGTTAAAATGGAGGGCAGGCCGTTGTCCTCCTATCCCCTGCGTCTCCTGTGAATTTAGCACCTCCTCTTAAAGCTCCTCCTCCTCACTGCCTGTGGATCTCCAGCTCCGCCCACTTCATGCCCGGGACTCCTTCTTGGAGTGCGGCTTGTTCCCGAGCAGGGAGTCGATCTCGCTCACCGTCTGTGCTGTCATCTGGGACAGGACCTGTGCCACAGGGGGAGAGTGAGAGTGTTTGTCGGGGCTATGCTCTAAGTCCATCAGTGCGATCAATGTGCTGCTTGTAGAACCGGCTCGATATCTGAATCCCCGCCAAAGCCCCCGACCCGCCAAGGAACCACACATAGAGCTTAAACCTTGGCTCAGATTCTTATAGCCTGGGCTTTAATCAACTTCAAATCCAATTTAGATAATGATTTTCCACGCGATTGCAGTAAATGCATCAAACGACTGAGCCAAAAGATCTTTCAGTGGTATCATGGACTATATAAAATCATGGATTACATGAAATATTCAGCTGTGTCAAAGGGGATAAATGGTTCTACCTATAACTGTCACATTCATCTAAAGACCATTTAAAATTCTGATAACACGGAAAGGCAAACAAATACGTTTCTGTAAAAGACTCCAACCCCCCCCCCCCCCCCCCCCGAGTCTGCTGCACCCAAACCTGAATAATTAACTCAGTAACTACCACTAATAATAACTAAAACCAGACTGGAGCTATCACTGCTCCAATTAAGACTGGCCAAATTATAAAATCAATCTCCTTATTTGTCCTTATGTAGAAATGTGGAACAGAGATGTTTCCTTATTGGTTCCAGCAAAGAGGTAGGGAACCCGACGCATCTGTGCTCACGGTACCGCCACCGAGTCCCGATCATTGGGCTCCCAGGAATACAGATAATTGGGCTGTTTCTGGGAGAAAGGACAAGCTGAGCAAAACTTCATCAAAAAAATATACTGCTGGAAAGAATCTGTTCCAAATATAGTAAGCGATACGCGCTTGGCGTTCCAGCCGGATCTGAGCTGAACACTGCTGAGTAGATGCAGGTGACATCCAGGTCTGCTGTCACTCGTCTATTAGCAACGGCTCTTGTTTGTGTGTTATACTGTTTGTGTGGTTTTTTTGGGGAGGGGGGATACCCTTGTGCCCTCTGTAAATGAACCTTCTTTTGCAAGATAAAGTAGAAAGAAAGATGAAGGCGAGGTCCATGTGACAGAAGCAAACCGGGCCCCTATACCACGGGCGCCTCAGAAGAGCTTTACCTCTAGCAACGAATCCAAAACCCGTGGAAGATATGCGTGTGGGAAAAGATGGTAAGATGGTCCTGGAGATAACACCCGGCACCTGGCTAAAAATAACATCAGAAAGTACATAGGAAACTCAACAATGATGCCAAATGCTATCAGGAAGCTATGTAGCATTAGCAAACATACAAGAACCTGAGCCAATCTGCTGCTGAAAAACCTGTTTGAATAACTCAGCCAACCAATCAGGAATCTACATTTACAGCCTTTAGCTGACATCCTTATCCAAGTGATTTACATTACCCAATTACAATCTCCCTGGAGCAGCTTGGGACTAAGGGTCTTGCTCAGGGACCCACTCGTGGTAGATGGAATTTGAACCGGCGATTTCTTGGGCCATAACCAAAGCCTCATCCCACTAGGCCACCACCATCCCATTCAGGCTTCCTGTAGTACTACATACAGTAAATGTAGATATACTAAAAACCTGAAAACATTGTGACTGCTTAAAAGAAAAGAGTGTCCCCAAAAATCCCAATTTCAGCAGATCTCATTGAGAGTGTCGAGTGGGGCGTAATCGCCCAGTTTCACTCATGGCGCTTCACAGTCTGGCACTTGGGTACATGTGAAACCCGATCAGCTGACCAAAGGAACAGCAGGCGGACAACGGCACACCAAGGAAGGGGGCGGGGATAATTACAGATGCACCATCACAATAGCAGGACGATGCTACCGGGATAAAAGCGACGTTTTTGAGCACAGGCAGGGCTGAAGGGCCCTGGGCTGCCACCGGCAAATCTGTCAGGGGAGCAGAAGCCCTTTCTGGCTGGCCGTCACCAAGGAACAGTATGGTAGTGCCAGAGAGGTGGACTGTGGGACGGGGGGCTCCAGGTCAACACAGGAGCAGGCTCTTCCACAGAGGGGGGGTTTGCTAGAGCGAAGCCATTACAAGTGCAAGTAAAGCAAAGACCAAGAGCTCAGCAGTGTTCAGTGACAATCAGAATAATTTAAAACCTCTCTGACCTGCTGTTGCCACCCCCCCCCCCCCCCAAAAAAAACACCATTTACTTCCACCTCCAGGGCTAACATGTTTGTGCAGCCTGCACTGTGACATAACCTCTGTCAACAACCGCACACTCCTCCGCCTTAAAGACTGCTACAGACCGGCACTCTACCTCTGCCGACACCCCCCCACCTCCTAGCAAATGGGCAGCAGACAGCAGCCAAAATTGTCAGTCTTTTTGACTAAACTGGGAGATGTTTGAAGTAAATGATCCATCCCAGGAGGGAAAAAACAGTCAGTGCTTTAACACATGCTATGCTGAGATCCCAGACATATCCTCACAGAGATGGGGCTGAGATCCCAAACACATTCTCACTAAGACGGGGCTGAGATCCCAAACACATCCTCACAGACGCGGGGCTGAGATCCCAAACACATCCTCACAGACTGAGATCCGTTATCTGTTATTTACTTAATTTGTATTTTATGTGTATTTTATTCCTTGTGAGAGCTGTCTTACCTTTCATTCCTTTGTACAGCACAAAATAAAGCTGGATTGGATTAGATTACCATTGAGGACAGTGAGGTCATGTCTTCGGTATTTTTTCATAATGTTTCGTTCATGAAACTTGATGAAAATGATAATTATCCATGCATAAACGCAGCAGATTGCCCATTACTGACATTTGAAAAATCTTTGTTACAGCCCTGACTGCAGTACCCTCGATATTATGGGAAAGTTAAGCAGAAAAACCACAGGACGGAGGACACCAAGTTAAACTTTTAGCTTCTGAAATATGAAATATTTTAGATATCTGTGCTGAAGCTCAGGATTTCTCAGGAAGATGGCTGTTTTACTTCAAGCAATGTTACCGTGTATTGATTTTAAAATTTCACTTTTTACAGTCTGTGATTGCTGACCATTTGCACAGAATATTAAGCACCACAAGATCATGACAGCACGTACAGTCAGTATCATATGCTGCGGTGCCCCGTGCGTGATCACACACAACTTGTCGTACGGTGATTTTTGCATCCGAATCTACGCTCGTTTTGATAAACGAGGGCCTTTGTTATTGACACTGACTTAGATCCCAAACACATCCTCACTGATGGAGGATGCAATCCCAAACCAAACACATCCTCAGTGACACGGGTTGCGATCCCTAAACAGTCACATCTTTGGTGACATGGGCTGAGATCACAAACACATCCACACTGTCACTGTGTGTGCTGAAATCCCGAATACATTGTCACTGACACTGGCAGTGATCCCAAACATCCTCACTGACATGGGCTGAGATCCAAAACATATCCTCGCTGACAGAGGCTTAGATCCCAAACACATCCTCAGTGACACAGGGCTGAGATCCCTAACACAACCTCACTGACGCAGGCAGAGATCCCAGAAACAAAGTAGACAAAAGTGTGTGACAGAGTGGTTTCCCCGCTCTGTTTGTCACTCCCCTCAGCCATCCTGTGTGTCCCCCCTGTGCTGCTCCATCATATCCGATTAGAATGACACCAACTCAATCCACTCAGCTCCCAGAGCAGCATCAAACTTTGATGCCGCTTTTATCCTGAAAAGTGAACTTAGTTAACTTACCAAACACTCCAAGGTGACTTCTACAACAAAATCCAGACATTTGAAAGGTGACTAATATCAGCCTTAAGAAAATAAGAAAACAGCAGGAGGAAGGGTCCCCTGCTGGGCTACAGTCTTCTAGTCACACATTTTCAGCTATGTCTAAATCAGGGGTCTCCAACTCCGGTCCTGGTGAGCTACGACCCAGGAGGTTTTCTGTCCTACCGGGCTTCTGATGAGCCACACCTGTTCCTGTGATTTTCCTGAGAATAGGTGTGGGTCATTAGAAACCAGGTAGGACAGAAAAGCTCACCAGGACCGGAGTTGGAGACCCCTGGTATAAATACTGCCCACTGCACCACTTTGCTCAATAATGATGATGTGGAGATTCTGCTCCACACAGTTCACTGCTTCTTAATGCTCTATTCTGCTCCACACAGTTCACGGCTTCTTAATGCTCTATTCTGCTCCACAGAGTCTACTGTTCCTTAATGCTCTATACTGCTCAACAGAGTCTACTGCTCCTAAATGCTCTATTCTGCTCCACACAGTCCACTGCTCCTTAATGGTCTACTGCTCAACACAGTCCACTGCTCCTAAATACTTTACTCTGCTCCATACAGTCTGCTGCTCCTTAATGGTCAGCTACTCCACACAGCCCTCTGCTCCATTATTCTCTACTGCTCCACACAGTCTGCCATTCCTTAATGCTCTATACTGCTCCACATTGTTTGTTGCTCCTAAATGCTCTATACTGCTCCACATAGTCCGCTGTTCCTTAATGCTTTATTCTGCTCCACACAGTCTGCCGCTCTGTCAGGGTCAGTGCCCGTCCAATCCTGTCCTTTGTGTCCTTCCCCTTTTGGCCAGCTGCTGTTGCTGGTCATCCTGATCCCCCTCCTTGTTGTTTACCCTTAGTGTGCTGCCCTTGCTCCCAAGACTGCTGCATGGCTCAGTGGGCTGAGTGTGTGGCTCTGTTATACCCTGTGTCATGGGTTCAATGCTGGCTGAAGGCCAGCCTTCTCTTGCTTTGTATTTTTGTGTTTTTGTTCCCTAGTGTTCCATTTTCCCTTTTGAGTTTTTCAGTTCTAGGTTTACCCTCTTTGTGTTTTTGGTTACTCTGTTCCATTTGTTATTCTAGTGTATTGGTAGGTGTTTTCCAGTTACAGTGTCTGTAGTGTTCCCTAGGTCCACAGTCCACTGCTCCTTAATGCCCTATTCTGCTCCACACTGTCCGCTGCTCCTTAATGCTCTATACTGCTCCACACTGTCTGCTGCTCCCTAATGCGGTATACTAGTAAACACAGTCCACTGCTCCTAAATGCTCTATTCTGCTTCACACAGTCCACTGCTCCTAAGTGCTCTATTCTGCTTCACACAGTCCGCTGCTCCTTAATGCTCTACTGCTCCACACAGTCTACCGTTCCTTAATGCTCTATACCGCTCCACATTGTCTGCTGCTCCTTAATACTCTATAAGGCTCAACACAGTCCACTGCTCCTAGAAACTCTATTGCACTCCACACAGCCCACTGTTCCTTAATGCTCTATTCTGCTCCACACAGTCCGCTGCTCCTTAATGCTCTATTCTGCTCCACACTGTCTGCCGCTCCTAAATGCCCTATTCTGCTCCACACAGTCCGCTGCTCCTTAATGCTCTACTGCTCCACATTGTCTGTTGCTCCTATATGCTCTATACTGTGCCATAGAGTCCGCTGCTCCTAAATGCTCTATTCTGCTCCACACAGTCTGCTGCTCCTTAATGCTCTACTGCTCCACACAGTCCACCTTTCCTTAATGTTCTACTGCTCCACGCTCCATTCTCCATTAATGCTCTACTCTTTTCCATATAGTCCAGTGTTGCTTAATGCTCTATACTGCTCCACACTGTCTGCTGCTCCTTAGTGCTGTATGCTGCTCCACACAGTCCGCTGCTCCTTAATGGTCTATTCTGCTCAACACTGTCCGCTGCTCCTTAATGCTCTATTCTGCTCCACATGTTCCGCTACTCTATACTGGCTGCTCTATACTTTTCCAAAGTTCTGTACCTTTTTCTACATTGTTTTTTTAATGACCACTGATCCAACTTCAGTAGCACGCCCCCTACAAGACAAGCCAAAAATATTGCATATGCAAAGCAGACATCTGTACCATGGTACAGAGCCTGCATTCCTTGTGGGTTACCTGTATGGAGCCCAGATTTTCCAGGAGCTGTTCAGTGTTGGAGACCCCCAGCAGTACAGAGCTGACTCCTTCACTGCGAAGGCACCAGGCTGATGGACAGAAGGGCAAAGAGGTTATTCACATGTAAATGTTTGGGTGACCAGGGTGTGACTCATGGTCAGGCATATTGTTAGAATGGTGAGAACTGTGGCCAGTCTGTTGTTGTCGAGATTGATTCAGAACGAGATATGGGGTGACTGAGACAAAATACAAAACAGCCTTATCACGGGATGTACAGGCAGTGCACACACATGCATACGGTCATGCCTGTGGCCCATACCTATGGCCAGCTGCGCAGCTGTGCAGCCCAGGCGGCTGGCCAGCAGGTGCAGCTCTTTGACTTTGGCCAGCTGCCGACGGCCTTCCTCACTGTTCACCCGCTCCTTCAGCCACTGGTAGCCCTGACAGACCACATCGCAAATCAGTCACAGACCGATGCACGTCCGGCCACCAGGCACGGTGTGGTAGCAGTCACAGGCCAGTCGCACGCAGACTCACACTTACAGATGCTGACTCGGCAGCAAAACCTCAACACGTTCCTCCCATTTTACAGTTCGCTTCTCTAATGTTACAGTCATCCTGAATCTGCGTGATGAAAGAACAACTGTCTACAACGACCATAAAAGCTAAAGCAAACAACCTACTTGAAAGAATACAATAATGTTGGATTGCTGGGTCTCCGACCATCAGGGGTGTCAGACAGGCATGGATACCTGGCAGATTTAGGGGCCACTACACTTTATAGGGGCCCCTGAATAAGAAAAATGATCATTTACATGCTGCTTACGGAACCTCTGCTTGGTAAATTCCGGGAAAGTGACAACCATATTAGGGGATCTAAAGGTGACATTTTGTCAGGGGGCCCAAAGTTTCTAGCTATGCCCCTTCTCATCAGAGCTCATGGTCTCTCCAATCGCTTATCCCATTCAGGGTTACTAGGCACCTGGGGCCTATTCCAGGCAGCCCAGGGCACAAGGCAGGGGAACACTCTGGATTAGATGCTAGTCCAACATAGGGCTCACACACACACAGACACACATACACTGCAGGTAATGCATAGGCACAAATCCATCTCAGCTATATGCAAAAGGAAACACACAACCTGGGGGAGAACATGTATGGGCCCAGAGGCGGGAACTGAACCCAAAAACCTGGGGCGGGCCTCTCACCTTCATGGCAGCACGTGAGGAGTCGGGGACGCCGTCGCTGTACTTCCCCGTGATGAGCCCACAGGCCAGGGGAGACCAGGTCATCGCTCCCACACCTGGCCAACATGGGAGGCATTTTCAGCAGCTGGGAAATGTTTGTTATGACCTGAGGTGGATGTTTTACTGCCAGTAGTCACTGACCGATTTTGTGATAGAGCTCGGGGAGCTGGACTTCCACTTTGTCTCTCTGGAAGTAGTGATACTCTGCCTGCTCGCACACCGGGGGGATCAGGTTAAACTGACGTGCCACGGAATACGCCTCCTAGTGGCCGAGAGGACAAAGGACATGTTATGTGCTGGAAGAGAGACAGAGAGGTATAAACAAGACTACTGAGCGAAATTAAACTCAAAGGTAGAGAAAATTTTTTTATAGTTCTTAAGTGTCAAATTAAAATTAGGCTTAGTGGTCCATCTTTTCCTTGGGAAGTTCTGAATGGTGAGTGAGAGGAGTCAGTCAGCTTCTACTGTGAGAGCAAATCTGCTCCTCAGTGTTAAATGGGTTAGGGGCATCTTTGCTGGCACACTAAACCTCTGGGTGAGGAAAGACGCATTTTCCAGACAGTATTATCGTGCAGACAGTCCCTTTTAACCTCATTGTGTTACACATCAGGGATTTTTATGGCCCTTAACAAATTATGTGACAGAATTAGGCCCCAGGGGGAAGAGAGTGACCTTAGAAAACTCCCAATTTATGATCGCACTGCCACCAAGTGGTGGGAAACAGGAAAGGCGGGGCCAATATTTTTATTTTGAAGAAGTGGAGCTTTAGAATAGAGAGAAGGTTGCAGGATCTCTGGAGAAGGATCATCTACCCCCC
>JAODKL010000002.1:10697914-10711604 GCA_026780765.1 Petrocephalus schoutedeni
CCCCCCCCCCCCCACCCACCCCCAACACAGCCCTCTGCTTGAGAGATGTGCCTCCGGCTCATATCAGTGAATGAATGCTGAGCAAACTCACCATGATCTCCATGGCGCTCCAGCGAGACGTGCCCCAGTACATGGCCATGCCCTGGTTGATCACGAAGGTCATGGCGCGCACCACCTCTGCCAGGCACACACACACACGCACGCCTGATTACGCACAGCCCGGTGTGACCCTTAAAGGCGATTTCCCCGAAGCATCAGACTAATGCGTCCTGATGCCTGGGCATTCTGATTGGCACCTCCGATCTGCTGCAGCTGAGCTTATGGCTGATCTTGAAATTCGCTGTCATGCCTGCTGTGCGTTAAGCTTCTCTCCATCACATTAATGCGACACTGAGATCAGCCTCCATATTTTTAAAACAGGAATCTCAAAACACAGTTCATCTGCAACATAAGCTAAGGTTTCAAATTCAGGAGGTGTACACATCTATCCTATATTCATCCTACAAATAATAAAGCTCTATTTATCTACAAAGTAAAATACTAAAAACCATCTTCAAAATAAGAGCCCTTTGTTCATTTTGCTTTGATTTATGTGAAATTCGTACAACACATCATGCAACTGTATTTACTGTATAATTAGCATGGGCTGTAAAAATAAGTATGTTACTCTGCATAGAATAACAAAAAACAACAACAGGGCTCCTGGTGTTTATTCTGTTCAGTAAAAGAAACAGATGCAGACAGGCAGGGTGAGGCGATGCAGCATTGTGAGCCACAGCTCTCGCAGCCCATAAATCAGACGTGCTCGCTCCCAGCTCGGCCCGGACGCTGAACGGTGGCCAAACGGCGACATTCAGCCGCCGAGTCTTATCAGCAGCTCCAGGGTGCTGGGAAGGAGCCTCCGAGAGATACCAGCAGCCCTTCCGGCGGGGCGATGACAGAGGGGAGGGGGAGGAGGACACATGGTGCTGCTCTGCCCACGCCAGCCTGCTACACTCCGCCGGCTTCTGCTTCTTAATAAGACTCCTGCGAGTCTCGGGTCCAATGCAGCCCATCGCATTTAACGCGTATGCCGCAGCTAACCGGCGACCTGATGCACGTGCGTGCCTCTGGGGGCTCACAATCTAATATTTCTATAAACAATTTAGTAGATAAATTGGGTTTGAAAGTTTGTCAGCTTGGATGCTATGAAAAAAATAGATTTAGTATAATGTACATATACAGTCTCCAGAACCACTCCAAAGGTTAATGAGAAGCAATTCTGTACAAGGCGGTTGCACTGAGATGTTTTTTTTCCACACTTCTGGTTTTGCTGTTAGCTTTAACGAGGCTGGCCATTCTCCTATGACCTCTCTCATTAACGAAGTATTTCCAGGCACAGAATTGCCACTAGCCAGATGTTTTCTTTTTTTTTTTTTGTTCATCACATCAGCCCTGTAAACCCTAGACACCGCAGTGCATGAAAATCCTTGAAGGGTGGCTGTTCCTGAGATGCTGTAAGAGCCACTTATGGCTATCATTCTCACCCATGGGCCCCTGAGCCATTCCGACACTTACTCAAATATTAGCCGAAGCTCTTGACCCAGTCTGCATGCTATATGTATTCAGCTGCAGCCACATGATATTTTAGTCTGGAGGACCGGGCTGTTTATGATCTACACCTGCTTGTTAAGGCAAATTGGCCACTGAGTGCATATTCAGGTTTTAATGCCCACTTTTGTGTGGTATCATTAATGACAGAGCTGCATTGCCGTACTGGGTTTTTCATTCGCCGTTTAATGCACTTAATGGTTCACAAGCTGTATTCTATATTAAAGGAAATTGTCAGCTGACCATCGGCATTTAACAAACTCGCACAGCCAGACTCTCTGACTGACTGACTCATTCATCCAGCCTGAATGACTGACTGACTCGAGGGACTCATTCTACCTGATTGGCTGGCTGGCTGAGTCATACTGAGTCACACTGACTCTCTGCCTGAACAGCTCACACCAAATGACTGACAGATGTGGAGACAGACAAAAGCCCTGAGGGCAGACTCACCTTCCATGGGGCTGTTGACGTCAGTGCGGTTAGCAAAGACTATGTCCACATATTCCAGCTGCAGTCTAGACAAGGAGCCTTTCAGGCCTGCAACAGCAATCATGTGATGAGTACCAGAGTACCTGGTGTGACGATACAGAGCCTAACCAGTATATAAACCACCCGCATCATCACCTTCCCATAACCTGGTCAACACATGGCAAGTTTCAACTTTAACAACATAAAATACATTTCACTAATTTTTTTGTGTTTCCTGAAATAATTCCAGTTATCCCCTGTCATGTGACCTTGATATGACCTCTCAATATAATTTCTACATCTGAAAATCTAACTGCGGCATTATTCATAAAGAAGTGACCAGTGAATCAAGTACCGTTATAATGTTATACTGAGTAAGGCCCAGTGAGTTCAATACAGCTTTATGGACAGAACCTAATAAACCCAGTACTGACTTATGGATATAACATATTCAATACAGTACTGCTTTATGAATATAACCTAATGAACCAAGTACTGCTTTATGGATATAACCTATTCAATACAGTACTGCGTTATGGATATAACCTAATGAACTCAGTACTGCTTTATGGATATAACCTATTCAATACAGTACTGCGTTATGGATATAACCTAATGAACCCAGTACTGTTTTATGGATATAACCTAATGAACCCAGTACTGCCTTATAGAAATACTCTTATGAAAAAAGAATATGGTACAAACATACTTAAGCACACCCAATTTTTAGTATACTTTAATCAGGCTTTTTTGACCCAGCTTAAAGTATATTTAACATGCTAAAGTTGTGATAATGATATGGATATAATGTACTAAAAGTATATTCAGTATACTAACTTTGTATTCTTTTGACCCAGCTTAATTCATATTTAAATACACTTTCAATAGATTTGACTTACTATAACACACTTTTAAGATGCTAAAAATATATTGGCCACATACTATTTAGATTAAATGTTTTAATAGCATACCAAAATTATAGATTATATAATAATTGATTATATACCCCATGGAGAAATTCTCTTCTCCCCTCCCCCAACCTTGCTCTCCATGAGAGCAAGCCTTGGCTGTGAGGGGCAACCACCTTGTGTGGTGTCCAGGGAGTTGGGGGTTAAGGGCTTTGCTCAAGGGCCCACAGACGTGCCGAGGCTGGGCTTGAACCAGCAAACTTCTGATCACAGGCTTAACCCACTCAAACCCAATTTATCATTTTTACTGTTACTGGTTCTACTAGCTTTGCATGGCAGGTGGCCACACAAATGTAATTCGTGCTCGGGTAAACCTTACCTCCCTACATGTTGGCTGGTTGGCTTGTAGGTAGGCAAACAGACATATAGGATTTTTGCTTTCAACCTTAAAGAGCTTCCAGATCACAAAAATTTTGTTTTTGTCACTCACACAGGCTACACCCATATGCAGATGATGGTGTCGGCCACAGGTATGTAGAAGTACTGTACAGTACAGTCCATCAGCATCGGATAGCAGTCTCAACCAATCCCTACTTAAATGGACAACACAACTGCTGACATACAGTATTTCAAATGTACTATGTAAATTAACAAATGTCCTATTTTAAGTGCGTTATCAAGTTTTGGTTAGCGACTTTGAAGAATGAAATAAATATAATTGGAGTATATATGACTTTCTGAATTCATTTTAAGTTTAGTTTTAGTAGTAACGTCATCCCTTTAGTAAAAAGTAGATTTAATGTGTATCACATAAATCAACTACCCTATAATTGCAGTATACTGTTCAAAGCCATGTCTTGCATCTCTAAAATATATTTTAAATATCTCTGAAATGTACTTCTAGAAATATGGAAAAATAATAGTATGTTTGAAGTATGCACCATGTGCTTTTACTATACTGGAAATATATTTAAGTATGCTATTTTTTTAAAAAGGGTAACCTAGTAAATTCAGTATTGCTTCATGAATATAACATAGCCAATCCAGTATTGTTTTATGGCTATATCCTAGTCAACACTTCTTGACATAACTTAGTCAATCCGGTTTTGCTTTATGGATATAACCTGGTCAGTCCGGTATTGCTTTATGGATAAAACCCGGTTTGCTTTATGGATATAACCTGGTCAGTCCGGTATTGCTTTATGGATATAACCCAATTTTGCCTTATGGATATAACCTGGTCAGTCCGGTATTGCTTTATGGATAAAACCCGGTTTGCTTTATGGAGATAACCTGGTCAATCCGGTTTTGCTTTAGGGATATAATCCGGTTTGCTTTATGGGTATAACCTAGTCAATCCGGTTTTGCTTTATGGATATAACCTGGTCAATCCGGTTTTGCTTTATGGATATAACCTGGTCAATCCGGTTTTGCTTTATGGATAAAACCTGATCAATCTGGTTTTGCTTTATGGATATATCCTGATCAATCTGGCACCACTTTATCACTGTAACCTTGTGGGCATCAATAAGATCAACATGGAGCAGATGCTTGTATGTGTCACATCTGAAGGACAAACCAGCTGAAACAACCAGGCTGTAATTAGAGCAGGATTCTAATGCTCTTAACTAATTAGGTCACAGTCCTGGGAGGCATGGCGATGCCATTGTTCCTGTGTGAACAAACAACAAGTCTTTTAGGACTTTTGCCCTTGGAACCTCAGCAAAGCTCTCCAAACACAATCCAGTGTTAACGCTACAGATGCTCATAGAGGAGGGTCTGAACAAATTCGATGGGTTGGAAACAGAGGAACACGCAAGCAGCTTCTGTAGTGTGATGTAATGTGTGCTGGAAGGGAGAACGATTCATGATGTTGGTAGAAATGTCTATTCAAATACCACCCGGGAATTGTTGCTGTGGCTTAAACAGTAATTGGACTGGAGTTAAACAGTTAAACAGGTTACGGGAAAGAGGTGTGATACAATAAATCTCCTTAATATGGAATGAATTTTAGTGAGAACAACTAATGCTATAGCATAATTTATATCTGTACCTTCAATAATGTGCTTCCTGGAGAGCCCCCTCTCTGTCTCCGCCCTGGAGGTCAAAACAGTTATTGATCAACAGTTCGTGATCACAATGTCAGGCAAATTTAGCAGAGAGATGTTTATTCTGCCACAAACTTATTTTATTAATTATTTATCTATTTTAAAATGTTTAGACAGCTCAGTAGCACCGGTGGCATGACACCATGGCTGTTTTTGGACTCATGTTTCATAACTGGCTTCTGCGAGTCCAAGTTTGTAGAGGATCATGTCATTAAATTAAGATGCTTCACACACTTATTAGAATCATTAATAATACAAAGTCACACAAGCAGCTCTGCTGATTATAAATGAGAAATAAAACACACTTACTGTCCTCCCCAGTAGATCTTAGTGGTCACTACAAAACTGGAGCGTCTGGGAGAGAGAGAAGAAGCAGCCAAGTGAGCTGTGATCTCCGTGATCACTATAACCATCACCACTGCCATCACCACCAGCATGCTGACTGTCATTCCTTTCATGATGATCTCCATGATCACCATAACCATCACCACTGCCATCACCACCAGCATGCTAACTATGATTCCTTTCATGATGATCTCCGTGATCACCATAACCATCACCACTGCCATCACCACCAGCATGCTGACTGTCATTCCTTTCATGGTGATCTCCATAATCACCATAACATCACCACTGCCATCACTATTAGTGTTGTAATTGTTATCACCTTCGTTATTATCACCATATTGACCATGACCATCATCATTGCGATCATCATCAGCATTGTGATTGTCATCACTTTCGTGATAATCACTGTCAGTCATTTCTGTTCCTGTCATTACTGAAAGCACTATGGTTGTCACCACTGCCACTACTCCCTGACACATCACAAATTTGCAAACACATAACTAGTGCCATGTAAATGCAAACAATACCTCCATCCTTTCTTCTTAATGATGTTTCCTAGAGTGATTTCAGCTCTGTAGGCATAGAGAGAGACAGAAAAGTGTGAGTGGCTGAGAGAAGAGCTGAGCTGAGCGCTTTGATACAAACGGGCGAGGCACTTGCCTCCCAGACGCGTACACCTCTGCCGTGTCAAACAGGTTGATGCCGTTCTCATACGCGATGGTCATCAGATTTTCTGCCATCTGAGAAGACACAGACTGAGACCCAGAGGCACTGAAGCTTAAGGCCTGCATGCATGTGAATGTGCTGCCTGGCCTTACCTCATCTGAAATCTGAGATCCGAAGGTCACCCAGGTTCCTGTGAAGATAGGGTAAATACATGGGGCTGTCAGACTGAAGTGTCTTAGTCAAAATCACACAGCATCGCAGGGTCCCTGGATGGCCTACTCAAAACAGGTCACTTGGCCTCCTTCTCCAAAACAGTAGTGGGAGTCATTTTGAAGTCCTTACCATCAGTCAGTCAGCTGCAAAGTGCTTTGTGGTATGTGGCCGGTTAGCATGTCCACCACTCAGTGGCAAACGTGGCTGGCGGTTTGGTTATGAGTTACTCATGTAGAACAGTGGCCCTCCACCTGGCCCTTGGTGGTCTCTGAATACTAGATCCAATTCCAAAACCAGGCTCACATTCGATGGCCTCGTTGGAATTTTACCAAGTAATGAACAAACTTCTTTTGTGTACCCTTTTATGCAGATTTTTTTTTTTGCTATAAATCAATAATTCAGTGACATAACTGAATTCAGGCTTCAGGCTTTCATCCAAAGATGCAATTTTACCCTTTCATCAACTCGCGGGGAACAATTCAGAATTTAATGACCAACCTGAATCATTATCAGAATTCAGCAAACAGCAATGGTGACCGCCTGACAGGAAGTCATACTCAAACAAAAGGCAGCTGATGGAACCCGCCCCCAGCCCCAGAACCAGAACCAGAACCAGGGCTTGACCCCTACAAGGTTACATCATTGATCTTAGTATACGAGCTTCCTGGAAGTCCATTTACATGAGAATGATACATTTAGCAGTTTGAGGTGATGTTGTAAAAAAATGCACCTTTATAAATGGGTTATGGAACAGGTCACCACGTCAATTAGATTATTTGCTTATCAGACATCATTATAAGGTACAAATTATACCGCATATAATTTTCCACCTGACCCATTTATACAGCTAGATAATATGAAAACTGAAACATTACAGGTCAGGTACCTTTTGGGGGATGTAAATTCCACTCCTCCAAGTGATAATAACAATTCTTTAAATTTTCATCACCATCAATACACCAATGGCATACAGAAGTTACTGATAGCATTCTTCCAACCCATAGATTGATTCTTCCATTTTATGGTAGTGTTGATATATAGGGAGTTTGTCGAGGTCTTTCCGGGAGACATTTACAGTGAACATGTTATGTCCCGTGTGATACACTGTGTGAGCAGGGACCTCACTTACCTAAACCCAGGCAGGAGACTCTCAGTCCAGACTTTCCCAGGTTCCTGAAGAGAGAAACGAAGAAGCAGTGATATGAGATTATCATGTCCCTCCCCTAAAGATCTCCTTACTGAAGGAACAGAGCACGGGCAAAGCACTTATCTGCAGTAAAACTTTTTAATGCCATGACCTAATCAAATCAAATAAATAAAGACGTACAGATTAGATCATGTGGAGTCAGTTAATTTATTTAGCTAAATCTGTTAGTCACATATGCTTACAGTAGATGAATAAAAAAGCTAGAAGGCCTAAATTTGCAGAGCAGAGCTCTATGTAAAGCACAAGGTGGATGGGATGATGCCGGATAAAACTGATTGTTTAAAAATTAATTAGTTCCACAACATATGCAAATGACTCTATTAATATTTATGAGCAGGTTGTTTTGTATAACTGCAGAATCCTTTTAGCATATTGGTAACAGCGGAGAATTTCCCCTACCTGTGCCTTATAAAACACGCCATGGTTATCAATCAAAACACCAATAATGATCTTCAATGGCTAATTTCTTCTAAGCTTTTTTTAATTATCCAGATTAGCTACATGTAGCTGCTGCTATCCTAATTGCTCCTAACAGGTACTTTTGTCTTCGGTCAAACTCCATGCTGTTGCCATGGTAAAAGTGAATGAATATTCATATATTCATATAGTTTATCCCATCCTGCACAATACTAGAAGGTGTCGGGGGCTGAATAAGGAATTAGGCCATTCCAGTTAGGTCCCCCCTTCACCTTCTCCACCCTCTCTCTGCACCTTAAACAGGCTTTACCACCTCAGGTGGGGCCTGCTTTGAACTTGAGATCATCATGAATTCTTTATCACTGAAAACCGCAACAAAAACATGGTCCCAGCCACCAACCTCTGGACACGCTCCAGATCATCATTAGATGATCAATATAAATCCTCCACCTTCACAGGCTGAGCATTCCCGTGCCCTGTCTGCCCGCTCAGTTGGCGTCCTTTCCAGAGCTACTTGAATGCAGAGAGGTACAGATATACTGCCACTAGATGTGTCGAATGTGCACACCAGTGTGACACCGATAGACGTATATTCACCCAGTGAGTCCTCTGCATCAATGAGCATTGCCAGGGCACTCTCCTGTCTCCGGAAACACAAGCGTACATTCTTACTGGTACCAGGGGTGCAGGGATCTATCTTGTGGTCCCTTTATACACTGAAATTCAGGAGCCTCTCCTGAAATGAACTATGTTACTGTTTAAACTCTTAGCAAGAGGATCACTTTGACCCAACATCTGTCACTGGGTCCAGGTTTTTAGCCTAAGGTTAGAAGTATGCCTGAGTTTCCTAAGGATATTTGTTTACACAGTGAATAATCAGGATGTTATAGATTATATGTCCTACTTTCCAGTAGGTAAAAGACTTTAATGACGTGAAATGAACATCTGAAGCAACTTCTGGTGAACAAACTAACCAAGAAACGCTCCACAGTGCAGCAGCAGCAATTAGGTGCTTTATTTTCCCATAATCCCTGTGGTTGACAATAAGGATGACAGCAATTAAAACACGGCAAGATTTATGATATTTATCATACTTGTATGTAATCAGTGGTCCAAAAATAGCCTCTGGTGAAGCAAGCAGTGAACTCATTAGCAGCATTTAAAATGTGTGTTATTCAGGCATTGGCAGGGTGATCATACCTTTTTTATATATATGTGACCATTTAACAGTATAGCCTATCCATCCATCACAATGATCCTGAGCCTGAAGTCTATCTCTAGCAGTACAGGGTACAGGGCAGAGGACACCTTAGACAGGATGCCAGTCCATCACAAGGGATGCACATTCACCCTGAATCCTAGTGATGGGACTGGTATTTAGACACATCGATTGTCCAGTGGATCTTTTTGTGGCATTTCATTTGCACAGAACGCTAATATCACAAAATACAAAGAGCATAAAATAAAAAATAAATTTAATACATAGATTCAAATTAAGCACTTTTATGTATTTTAAATGCAGTTTGTCCTACTGTATATAGTGCGCTGAGTACATTATACAAGCTTGTAAGCAAAGTATCTACAAAAGTGTTTCCATACAGGTACACATATGAATGCCTATGCACATGCATGTATTTGTGTGCATATGCTAGACTGCTGACTCTCACTTCATCCTCCTCATCTGGACCTTCCTATTGACCGAGGTTCTATTTTTACTCTTGGTCCTTCATTTGAATGCATTCCACGGAATTCAGGACAGCATGATAATAATTAGCATTGATGATTTAAGTTGCAGATAAAACGGCACAGTTCAAAAGAAGCCAAGTTTTAAAGCCCAGATTATCTTTGTGGTTCGCCTGGGTGTGAGGCCCGGATTGACTGATTCGGCAGTTTAGTTAATACATAAGCCTGAGCATGATTCCAGTTTATAAGAGTCAAAATGTACATAAACTGGGTATGATTTCAGAGTCGTGATGTTTCGAGCAGCAAGGCTGCTGTGACCAGCACTGCCCACACGTCCCCACAAACCGGGCTTCACCGACACACACAAGCACATGTCCACAAGAGGTCTCCTATCCAAACACCAGCCACACACCACACAGGGGGCCCCTGGACCCCCACTTACCTGACAGGGCACCGGCTACAGCTAATATGACTCCAGAGAAGCTATTTTAGCTTTCCTCTAACTGCTCTGGCCCCCTACCCTCACACAGCTGATACTGTCATCTCCACACGTTTACAGACTCACAAATAAGCACACACACATATACACGCACACACACACACACAAGCACCGATGCTGAATCTTACACACACAGCCTCTTTATGAATCAGGGCTGAAGCAGAACCACTTTTGAGTCGGACGTCTCTGCATATTGTGATTTATTGACTCCTCAGTGTGTTCCACCTAAATGAGGTGCTTTTCCTCATTAGTTCAATGTGCGGCACAATGGATGAATTTTTCATGGCATTTTAGGCTGCCTGACAAATAAACACCTTTTAAAGGTATAAGCATTTTGTGCAGACACAACACATCGACTTCTCTTTGTCGTTTACATCCACCCTTCCATCCATCCATCCATTCACCTTCTCCTGTTAAGCATGTCAATAACACTTTACTTATTATACTGCACTGCACATACATTCATAATGCATTATAATGCATTTGCAAAGTATTATAAACCCAGCTATAGCTATTTATAGAAAGGCATAACACATTATCGCCATGCCTGTTATGCATTATAAATGCTCAATGAAGGTCTCATCTATAATGCACCATAAACATCTTTATAATGCAGCACAAAGCATTATTAAAACCTTAATTCTATTACTGACCATTATAATGCATTATGAAGATATTTATAGTGCATTATAGATGACACCTTCACAGAGCATTCATAATACATGAGAAACATGGGTATAATGTGTTATGCCTTTTTATAAATATTTATATCTGTGTTTATAATACTTTATGAATGTGTTACAATGAATTATAAGAACAGTTATTAGGCATAATGAATATGGGATTCATAGAATGTGCTACCAATATGCCTCTGATAGTTTTGTTCAGTTTCTCTAGCACATTTTTTCCCAAACAGGATTCATTTCTCCAAAATGGGGTGACACAGTCCCCACAACACACATCGCATAAGACTGAACGCCAGCGCGTTCCTGACTGCTCTTACCCAGAGTGCACGGCGCTGGACAGCGATGGAAACCCCCCCCCCCCCACTCAAAATCACAGCCCCAGCAATATGGAGTCATTAGCCTGCAGCCGACCGCAATCAGTGTCAGGACTGTGAATTTCTGTGGTGCGCGTGCAAAAGCGACGGACGGAGATGCCATCGATCGCCTTATGCTCGCAAGATGGAGGGGGCAAGGGGTGACAGGGCACGCAGATGTGAGGCAAACAGGCAAGCACACGCACGCAGGAGCCCGAGGAGGAAGACGCATTCGGCAGACTAGCCCCTTGAAAAGGTATATCTCCTAATGAGATCCACGCTTGGCTAGTTAGCCTTCTCCCGTCCCTTCAGAGAGGGAGGGTGGCCAGCAGATCCAGCCTTGAGAAAATCCAGGGTCGCTAGATCACCGCTCAGATCTCACTACCACATGACACGTGTCAGCGAGTCGCTGCGAACTGCCGGCCAGAGATTCACAGCTGACATATGTTTATGGAGTTCTGAGATGACAATCTGGTGGCAGAGGAAAAATGTATTACTGGATATCCAGTATAGCAACCGGATCATGTGTGAAAACATACTCAATATACTAGGTGGGTCTCGAAAGGAAGATGCAGGTTGGGTGGCGTACCATTAATCAGGAAGCGTGATTGCAGGAATGACAGAGGACGTTAACCCAGTGTTTCCCAACTCGGTCCTCAAGGACCCCCAGTCAGTCCACGTTGCTGGAAGGCTTGAAGGAGCAAAAATGTGGACCATCTGGAGGTCCCAGAGGACCAGGATGGGAAACATTGTGTTGACCCATGCAGTTAAGAGCTTGTCTTTTCTTAGACTATAATACAGCAGCCTGCACACTCTCCCCAGTTTCCTCCCCCAGTGCAAAGACATGCAGTCAGGCTAATTGGTGTCACTAAATCGCCTGTAGCGTGTGTGAGCATCTGCCCTGCGCTGTTCCTGTATCTCGTCCAAGGTCTTCCCCAGTCCTGAGCGTCCCGGGATAGGCTTCAACCCCCCCCCCCCCGTCAAGGTAAATGGTTGAATGATAAATTGGAAACAAAACATTTTGCTTGTATACTTATATATTCCCCATCAAAAAAGTAATGATGGAGAAGCAACCTTCAGTGCGTCTAAAGTAAGATACAGAGAGGGGAATCATTGCCACAGCGGTCAAAGAGGTCTGTACGAATTCACTGAACAAATTCCACACGGATCTGTACGACTTATTACATTTCACCTCACGCTGAAAACCACAGCTCCCCAAGAAGAAAGAGCTCCAACGCAGCCTGACATGATTTGGGATCTCCTCACGCTCAGGTGTGATCGCTGGATGCTTTGCAGGTTACCCGTGCACATCCCAGATTACACATGCACGTCCCTGATTACCCGTGCACATTCCAGATTACCTGTGCACATCCCAGATTACCCCCGCACGTCTCTGATTACCCCTGCACGTCCCTGATTTCCCGTGCACATCCCAGATTACCCCCGCACGTCTCTGATTACCCCTGCACGTCCCTGATTTCCCGTGCACATCCCAGATTACACGTGCACATCCCAGATTACCCCCGCACATCCCTGATTACCAATGCATATCCCTGATTACCCCTGCATGTCCCAGATTACCCCTGCACATCACTGATTACCCCAGAAAGTCCCTGATTAGAATGCACCCCGAAGGTCTGTAAATGGCTGCGCCAGACTGCCAAGCATGGCTCTGCTACACCAGCATCACAACAGGGACCCGCATTAAATATGGTAATGAGAACCTTCAGCCTAATTACCAGGAGCTGGAGAACTTCTATGTGTAATTGAATCATTAATTAAATAGACTTCATGATATTTTCTAGCTTTGTATTTATTTATTTTTGTTTAGGATTCCAGTGCATTGTAACAAACATCCAGCTGCCATTCACATACTGTGGCCATTATAGCTAAAACTCCCCTTCAAATAAAAAGTGCACACTCAGGCTTTGCAAGTTACGCTCATGTTGATGGCTGCATTCTGTGTACATTACAGCAAAATGTTACACTCAACTGGCATACAGTGAATCAATGTACAATGAATAAGGCATTATGAAATATTGAGAAAGTATTAACATATTGATACTTATAGAGGAATTATCATAACTGAGGAACTGCATGGTGTATCTGTATATACATGTACCACCCATGGTGAATTAACTGACTGGACATATAAGGGCACTGTGTGACTATATCTGTCACTGGATTATGCTGTAGTTGTAGTTGTTACAATTAGATTGTGCTTTTACTTAAAGTTTTACTTAAAAGGTCCTTTACTTTCCATGGCTTTCCAGTTTCATTTAGGTGAAAAAGTTTGGGCTAGTATATAGAAATAGGCCTAACTACCATGAGGATTAACACAGGATTAACATCACTGTACCTCACACAGGCCTGACTACCATGAGGATTAACACGGGATTAACATCACTGTTCCTCACACAGGCCTGACTACCATGAGGATTAACACAGGATTAACATCACTGTACCTCACACAGGCCTGACTACCATGAGGATTAACACAGGATTAACATCACTGTACCTCACACAGGCCTGACTACCATG
>JAODKL010000002.1:10711704-10723214 GCA_026780765.1 Petrocephalus schoutedeni
AGGATTAATACAAGATTAACATCACTGTACCTCACACAGGCCTGACTACCGTGACGATTAACACAGGTTTAACATCACTGTGCCTCACACAGGCCTGACTACCATGAGGATTAACACAGGATTAACATGACCGTTTTTTCACACAGGCCCAGCCCCCAAAAGAAGTAACACAGATATTAAAAACATTCGGCCTACACAGCCCTGTGGCCTAATGCCTAGTTGACACCGCAGAGCCCGTGGCTGTGCACGGCGTGTGGCGTATGCTCGTTACTGAGTCTCGTTAAGAGGCTTTTCTCTTCTCTGAGCCAAGGGCAGCTGTGAGGCCAGCGCACAGGCACCAGTTAAGGGTGAAAGATGAGGTCGTTCAGGGAGACAAATAGAGGGAGCGGGTGACAGAGACAAACACGATTCACGCAGCGCGCTGCGCCGCCCCCAAGTGGCGGGGGCATGCCGAGCCGTCTGTCCATATGCCAGCACCAAATATCCCACTGCCCTCAACTCAGTAACAACTCCCTCGTTAGCTGAATGCCTGTAATTAGTCAGAGGTAGATACGGGCCCTTTGGCCAGAATGAACACCTCATACCGAATATCAGAAAAAGTGTGTGAACACCGGAGGTGATAGATGACTGTGAACAGAATAACTGCAATTATCCAAATAATACCTGACTATACCTGTCGCTAAGTGATGCATGACTGTATCAATTCTGGCACGTAAAACTACGCGGCACATACATTATTTCAGCTTTATATAGGCTGTGTATTTATCATCATTCCTGCTACTATTATATGTTAGTGCTATTTTAGGTTCTATTTCTGCATTGCCCATAACAAGTGCCACTGAAATGAGACGATCCATGTTATCCACATCACCTGTCAGCGGTTTTAATGCTACGGCCGATCGCTGTATATCCTACCCACGGCCCTGTGAGCTTGCTTTGGGTACGTGGTTCCAGGGAAGTGATCGAAGGTCGCAAATACGGCAATTACAGAAAGCAAAAAAAAAAGAACAAATTGAAGATCAGCTTGTCAGAAGGGAATAGCGAGCCACTGATCTTCAATTAGTAGATTAAACAGCCCTGTCTCAGGGAAGAAACAGGTCAGCAAGAATCTGGAAAGGTAATATAGCTGCGAGACTCAGAGATAAATTACTTGGGTAGCTATGTCTGGGGGCTGAGGGGAGTACAGCAGTCCGTCCCGGGTGATCGCGGCGGACCCTCTGGTGCTGGAGTTCAGGGAGGTGCCTCCAAGGTGGTATCTATCAAGGAGCCTGTCGGGCTCAAGAGTCAGCAATGCTCCCCCCAGCCTGCTGCCAGCTGCAACACGCAAAGTGCATGGCCAGAAGAGTACTCAAGCCACGCCATGCCCTGCTCCGCTCGCTCGCGGGCTTCCATGTCAGGTCTCGCCCCGTGCCGCGACCTGCCATCTGTTTTTCAACAGAGCGAGCGCTTGCCGACTCTCCCGGGAGGACCGAGCACCTCGAAGCCATTCCGGCCTGCACAGTACGTCGGCGACTCGTCCCCAGTATCGCGCGTCAGGCGATGTGTGTGAGATGAGAGATGTAAATATTAAACCAAATGTCAGGCAATTTTGTAGCCAAGTGGAAACCCTGCTTACATTCCCAGTAAGAGGCGAGGGACGGAGGCCCAGCAAAGCATTTCAGCAGAAGCCCTTTTTAGATAATTAAGCGCTCGCTGAAGCTTTAAAATGGATCGCGCGTAATGGACCAGCATCTAATGAGGAGCAGTACGAGGAAATCGGAATATGGAATTTGTTATTTTAAAGCTTTTGAGAATTTTCTTAGAAGCTATGCTGTTATTTGTAATACTGCGGGTGCAGACACTCTCCTGCGTGGACATCCACCACTGATCCCTACATCAAAACAGTCTACTTAGGCAAGAAACCTCACCTCAAACGACACCTGAACATTAAGGAGAACTGAGTGAAGTCACCTCACACACTGAACCACTGATCAGTATGTGAACACAGCCAACAGCCACTGCCGGGGTGCACAAGTCTTAATTCTTTTTAATGGGAGACAACCCGACAGAGATACAGTGCCAGACCTAACCAGACTACTGAGGAAATGTAAATCATGTCATTTTAACACAGTTTGTGTAGCTCAGTGGCGAATTAAACCCAAAAGCATCTTGCATCAGGGGCACACAGGCGAATGTCAACTGCACTCAGCAGCGGCCTGTTTCAAAAAGGTTAATGGCCCTCAGGAGGACGCTGCCCGGTTTGGTTTTCTTTAAAAACGGACTCGTGAGCTCGGACACTTAGTGTGCATTAGCGCACGTGGTTACTGCCGCCTGCGCAGATCCTATCAGGTCTCCTTTCTTACTCTCTTCCATGCCAGGGGCACATCCTGCGCGCGGCGCCGTGGCCAGAGCAGTGACATCACAGCTACCTGAGCGATGACATCAGAGGGGACTGGCAGTGACATCACAATGAAGGAGAAACCCGGGGAATGACATGGATTTGCTAGCTTTAACCCCAGTGGAGTGATCCGGAAAAACGCGGACAGATTAAAATGACTTTTTTCCTTAATTTTGCTATTTTTGCATAATTATTAATTTGCCTTATGGCAATAAAGGTCCTTTAATCGTCCTCAAAATGAGTCTGCATCGCAGTTCTCGTCATGTGAATAAGCACAGAGTGGCCAGTGACACTGAAGGTGACCGAGGCAGCCCTTTCAGAAGCAGGAGCAGAACTCCTGGGGTGAATCACCCTTGGGTGACCACAAAGATCTGCCCACGTCTCCCCACACCCTGCCCTCCATGCCTCTGCAGACCTTTCCAAAGGGTCAGAGACCCAGGTGGTGCGGCCCCAAACAGCATGCCCGTCACGCCCCACAGCCATCCATCCGCGGTGGCTGCCAGGTGTAGGCGCTCATGAAATTTTAAACAGCATATGAACAGGCCAGTGCTTATCTGCAAACCCGGAACCGTATCGGTTACCTGCACCACCCCCCCCCCACCCTCCCCGTCCAAAAAGTGCCACCCTTGACTTACCCCCCCAACAAGGCAGCTGCTCCAACAGCCCCTGGAGAACGCACTTCACTCAGGGGCCCCTTACTGCACAGGTTAACCCAGGCTTAAGCCCAGGGGCCCTTTGCTACACAGGTTTACCCAGGTTGAAGCCAAAGGCCCCTTTACTGTGCAGATTTACCCAGGTTGAAGCCCAGGGGCCTCAACTAACCTTACTTAATTGGATTGTAAACCCCAACCCCCCTCCCAACCTACTATGGTGGTCTCTGTCAACTGAAATCACCCCAAAACCTCTGACCATATTAATGTATTAACAGCATAAGAAAGAGCTGGATATTGGGGGGGGGCAGCTTAACAACTTAAATCCAGTGGTCTACTTATTGGGGGGATGACTGCAGCCAAATGAGACCCTGGGGGGTACACGCCTCCCCTGAGTCCTACAGCCCCGCCCTCCCCCCATCCAACACTCACCTGTACTTCATGCTGCTGTGCCTCCCAATGGCCTCCTTCATGTGGGCGTGCCCCTGGGGGGCGGCCCGCGAGCCACCCGCCGCTCTCGACTTGGCCTGCCCCTGCAGCAGGTAGTGGGCATTGGGTCCCTGGCCCCCGCCGCCGCCCCCCGAGCAGCCCGTCGAGGGCCCCGTGCGTACGCTACACAGCCGGTCCTCGCTGCTGCGGCTCTTCAGGTTGTGCTCCGTGCAGGCGATGGACACCTGCATGATGGCCCCCCCGTCTGCTCGCCTCTCCCCCGGGGAATCGGCCGCCCTGCTCGCTCACAGCCCGAGTGCGGTGTGCGCGACTTCCCCTCCTGCCTGCAGCCTACAGGTGATGAGCTCTTCACCAGGAGGTCTCCAGATGTCCCAGCAGGTACGCCTGTCTACAGCGGTACAGCACCGGACCCCAACCCACCCACCCGCCCCCCGCCTTGACACTCGGCTTTACAGGGGGAGCAGTGGTCTCACAGACAGTCCACCGGGCCCTCGGAGCATTTGTATTTCAGCTCAACTGGGATTTATGTCCATAAACCACTGGATGTCAGCTTGATGGCAGCATTCACGGACATGCAGGACACACGCACATACTTATCTGGCCAGGACCTAGTGCGAGCATCGCGTCCATGCAAACGGCAGGCTGGATCAGCGCTGAGACACGGCCAACCGAGTCGGGATCTTCCGATTCCCAGCTGACGGGCTGACGGACCCGGCTACTGCAGCTCTGCCGCGCCCCCGCTCTCTCCCATGCCGGATCGCCGGCTTTTCCCGGCTGCTCTAGACGCAGCTCCCGCACTTGCGCCGGCTGCACAGGGCGATCCGCGCAGACAGGCGCCCGCAGCCCCGGCTGCTCAGTCTCGCACAGCGTACGGCGGCTGCGCTCCGCTAGAAACGGCGACTGCCACACAGGCGCGACTCATTTTTTTTTTATTATCCCCATTAATTAACGGCATCACCCGGTCAGCAATTCGCAGCACTGAGAGAGTTCAATCCATCGCACTCCCCATAGCGCCCAGACACTAAGCAGGACGAGCAAGCTGACTTAACAACAGTAACAGTTAAAACTGAATGAATTAATGATTCATGTTGTGGCTCACGCCACCGTAATTCCCTCGGTGTCCCTATTGATTCCCGTTCGCTTCCCCCTTCGCCCATGGAAAGCCTTTTAGTTTTATTGCGCCAGCGGACAGTTGAAGACGCTCCTCACTAGGCAAAGCCGAGCTTAGACGCGATCGCGAAAACTGCATTATCTATAATGTGGGGGGGGGAAGAAAACAGCCACCGGCTTCGCTTCCCTGCCCCTGCTCACGCTCAGTGTCTAACGCACAGCGCCTTAGCATCAACACCGACGCGCTACTGTACTGTAAGTTTAAACGCGCAACAACAAAAAAATCAGAGCTCCTAGTATCCAGGATGGAGATGAGTGCGATGCTTGCTTCGCCCTGGATGCGCTGGAGGGTGGGGGGGAGCTCGGCGCTGCTCCTCCCTGCCACCAAACCAGCCCCGCACCGGTCTCGCCGGCGACTGCTCCTCTTCTAATGGACCTTATGCGAGAATGACAGCTGCCATCCAGCCATCAATCCAGCCTCCAGCAATCCTCCCCGTCCGCCCTGTCCGGGGCTCCCTTTGCACCCCCCGACCACCTACGTACCCCACCACCTCCCATTTTCTCTCCTCACCACCAGTCCGCCTGCACGGAATCGCGAGTGTGCGGTAGAGCTCTGTTTATCCCACCTCAGAGAATGACTTTATGGGGGCATGTTGTCTGTTTTTCTCCCCTATCCCTAAAAAAGTAAACGCAGCACCAACAGTAACTCTCGAACTGCCCCCCCCCCCTTATCCAGCAGACATGTACGGCGCCAGAATATGCGTTTAATTCGGAGCCCCCTTGCCAATGCACGCACAGGGACCGGACACTCTGCACCTTCTCCTTGCTGTGGACCGTGCAAATGGTCCGAGAGGTTCGGTGGGACGTGGGGAAAAAACCGCTAAACAGCGGAAAGGGACTTAAAGCCACCTCATGGTAGCTCGCCACATCGAGTAGGCGATTAATCTCACATATTACCGGGCAATAACGATATACACGTTCTATAAAGACTTCACAGGAAAAACTACGCTTTAAAGCTGTCGTTTTATAAGAATGCACTTGTTACCTCCCACATCTGTATGTTTAATGTGTTGCCCTCCTGTGCTCAAAAATCTATAATTAATCCTTTAAGTACTATTATGTAATGTTTAGTATTCTACAAGCGGCAAGACCAGTGTCACTAGATGAAGACAGAGAGAAGGCACGAAAAAGTTATATCAGACATACTCCTGCATTATTATTGTGTACATCGATAAGTCTCCCATAACCATGTAGGCAGTACAGAGTGACGGTGAGCCTGCCCCGGGAAGCATAGATCATAAAGGCTGGTGCCCGAGCAACACTGAGCACAATCTCTGGGCAATTTCGAAATGCCAAGTGCCGATATTGTTGGCAAGAAAGCAGTGTACCTCGAGAAAAGCAGGACAAACAGTGAGAATATGCAGACACGGCAGCCACGCTGACTCGCACATAGGGTATGAATCAAACTCATAACCCAGGAGGCTTGGGATCTTATGTATGCATAGCTATGAAATGCATTTAGATTGCGCGTTTAAACCACTCATTAAATCACTCAACACTGGATATGTGTGAGTATGTGTAGATATACCCAGTGTATATCATCCATAAATTTGTGGTTCAGTGTCACTCGGTCTGCTGTGTTTTGTAATAAATCGCCATGCACTTTTACCTGTAAAATCTATCAGAAACACATGAATTACTGCCAACTGCAATGGACAGAATGGGATTAGCGGTGAAGGCTGAATCTCAGCAGCTTCAGGGATAGATAAAGGAAGGAGGTACATGCCGGGGCGGGGTCTCCGGAGGGGTCTCTGGCCATTTGCATGCATCCGGGAATGAGGCTGACAACGGGAAGAGGTTGATGGAGGTCAGGGTCTGTGGAGAGGCTTTTTTTTTCTCTGTGGCTGCAATGTGGAAACAGTTTGGGCTGTTAAAAGGGGGGCGGAGGAAGGGAGTTAAAACATTCATGAACAAGTAGCTGGTAAAGCCATTATGAGCCAGGGACCCTCTTCAAGGCCTGCTGATGTCCACTGTGGGGAACTCCCACCTGGAACGTAGGGAGAGAACATCCAGGAGGGGTGTGTGTGTGTGTGTGTCGAGGCAGTGAGACTGCGCTTCAGAGGCAGATGGCTGATATTTTATTAAGGCTAAGGTCCAGCTCACGTCCCACATGGGGTCACCTGTCAAGAGGGTGGCTGTCTCCTCCAATCAGGATCTCATTCTCCCAGACACCAAGGCGCAGACCCCCTACCGCCCCAAGACATACACACACACACAGGTACTTTCCAATGGTAGTTATGAGATTGGATCCCAAGAATTAGGTCAAAGAGCAACGCTGCGAGATTGTGTATTGGCATGTCAGCAGCTGTATTCAATAGCTGTATTTGTTACATGTGCACAGGGTATACAGTGAAATGCATCATGTATGCAACCATCTCTGTATGGTTGGGAGAGCATTCAGTGTTTTGCACTAAGCTTTAAAGGACTGGACAAATTAGCCATGAGGTCTTCAATGTTGACATAGTTTCTGTCCTGAAAGAATTTTGGCTGAATCAGGTTTGCAGGAATGACAGGTACAAGCAGTGGGTGATGAGCGTGATGGCCAGCCTGAGACGTTTCTGTGTGTGTGTGGGTGTGGGAGAAGTTATATTGGTGCCATGTGTGTGCGTGTGTTTGGTTGGGCTTGTGTGGCAAACTTTCCCAGTGATGGGATCAGAGAATCTGCAGCCCTACAGCTGACTCTAACCAGTAGTAGCTGCAGGCGTGGTCCCAGCCACTGCACCGTCCGGATGTAAGCACTGTGAGATGTATGGTCCCTCTTCCTACTATCCCTCCCTGCCTCCTCCTGCCTTTCCATCGCTTAGGCTTCATCCTTCCCCCTGAGCACCAAGGCTGAGTCAACACCACTCCAATATGCCCCCATTCTCTGTATCTGTATCTGCAGAAACTCAACACACCCATTTAAGCTCTCTGCAGTTTAAAAGAAAATATTAACTGCAAAATATATTGTGCCTTGTATTTTAAATTTGCTTGCAAAAGACCAGTTAAGAGCTTTAAATTATTGCAATTTCAAATTATTAATTATGAATCACTGAACCGAATCAAAGATTTTTATAATGTGATCCATAGCATTTTTGAAAAATTATTATGCGTTCGCAGTCTGTCATGCACTGCCCTCTGGAGGGGAAACAGTATAACTGCACATCATCGCAAGGGGAAACCCAGGACGATGAGCAATTCTGCAAATTGGCGTCGCTGCGCTCTTGGCTTGTCGGCGTTTAGTGCTGGAGCTGAGCGGAGACACCTAACAGCTGGAGAGCGCAGGAGTGAGACGGAGCTGGCAGAACAACATCTCCCAGCGTTTATATCCGCTGCTCCTCCTCCCCGCCCCAAGATGCAGCAAGTGCCACCAGCCCGACCCCGCGTGCTTGACACTTGCGTGCTCGCGCACACACACACACACACACGCACGCGTGCGCGCGCTCCCGCGCGGGCTGGCGCCTACTCGCGCGCGCGGTGACAGTAGCACTCCTACACACAGCGAAAAACGCGTTTTGCCTGTGAATTTTGGACAGATGGTGAGAGTAATAAGAACAACCTGTTCCTTGCTCACACTCTCTCTTTATTTTCTCTCTCCTTTCCCTTCCACTTTTTCCATCCATTCCGCTATATTTAGTCAGTCTCCATCTCCGCTCCTGTACTGCTCATTGCATGTGGTCCCTGTCTCTCATGTCTCTATAAAAGCCTGTGTATCATGAAAGAACTCTTGTATCTTTCACACCATTAAAAATGGCTCACTACTTGTTTGGCTCTATTTCTTTTTTGTCAGTTAGCAGTGCATAAATTGGACCTTCATGGCACATATATACATAAATATATGTATACATATATAAATTGCCCCTCCCCACCTCCACCACAACCATCAGCAGGGTGCATGGTCAGAAGACAGTAGGTTATGGATGCATAATGTACAGATCCACAGTGTACATGAAGACAAACACTTAACAGTCAAGCCAGTGCTGTCTGTGTGGCAAAAATAATCAGCTTTAATGTCATACGTCATCCTGCAGATGCACATCAAAGCAGGCATTTGGGCATGTGATAGGATGAAAGTCTTCTAGATTAAAATGACGTCTCTCATGGAATGATACGGCGGGTACAGACGTGCCTTTTAACGATAATACGAAAGTGACACAAACAGTTTTTCTTTGCTTTATGGTGCATTTGTTGTTTGCTAACCTGTGAGATGTTTTTTTTTTCCGGTTAATAGTCACAAAATAGATGTGTGGCTAGTTATCCTCTTTATAGCAAATCTGCGATTTCTCGGCCTGCGGATATATATATAGAGCGGTGATTCACACTGACAGAGTATAGAGGCCTGAGCTGTAGCAAGCTGCTGGCAGCTCAGGAGTCCAAACAAAGCAGCACAGACAAACAACAAACACTGAGCGCGAGCTCGCAGAGATCAGACGCGCGGCTGAGCGCCGCAGAGGACAGTCGGACGAGATCACTCGGTCCTGACGGCAGGTGGGGGGGGGGGGGGTGAGGAGGACGGAAGATGCGGGAGGGGAGATTAGTGGATACAGTGGGGGCCTTTCTGCCAGCGAGCCGAAAGATGCGTCAGCCTTGAAGGAGGCCTGTTATGGAACATGGGGTGGTGCAGAAGCATGCACACGTGCGCGCAGTCGTTCCTCGATGTGCTCGTCCCGCAATCCCGGGAAGCTGTCTGTGGTGTAGGCCATAGAAGCAGGAGGTATCGCGTTTAGGTTAAAGGCTGCCTTACACTTCCGGGTAGAATCCGCTCCGTAGGTAGCCAGGTGGCCACAAACCCCATCGTCAGAAACAGACCTTCAGGCGCCAGGCTGTGGTGCGGGACTGCAGCTACACGACTACCCATGCCGGATATCCTACGCTGTGCTTCTCTTTCGGTGGCTGCGTCTTTCGGTTGAGGGTTCAGATTTTCACCATGGAGTTCAGCCAATTGTGCGGTATCCTCCAGGTACTTCGGTGCTAAGGTGAACTGGAGATGCCAAAATCTCCATAGGTGTGAGTGCCCTGCAATAGGATGGTACCCTCTCCTTGGGTTGTGTCCCTAGCTGCATAGGACAAGCCGGCATGGCAAATGGATGGATGGATATTCAGACCTTTGATGGCGATGCAATAGCTCTGTGTGTATCAGTTTGGTCTCACATTACCAGGATTGGGGATTCAATTCCTTCCCTCTGCTTTGTGTGTGTGGATTTTGCAAGCTCTCCCAGTCTGGCTTCCTCCTATAGTCAAAAAAAAAACGTGCACTGGGGCCAGCTGGTGCCTCTGAATTGCCCTGATTGTGTATCCTGTGATTCCCTGGATTCCTGTGACTGTGCTGGATCAGTGGATATGGAAAAAGGATGGAAGCTACATTCAGAATGACTATAATATTTACTCATAAGTTTCAGAAGCGATATAATCACAGAGGAAATGAGTTCGCCAGCTGGAGCAGGGTTTTAAAGGGAATTTACACATTCTGCACTGAGTGCTAACCAGGACAGTGATAGCAGTAAACAAGGACTGATGTAAAACTAATAAAAAATGCCTTAATTCTCCAAGCTGCTGTATCCTACAGCATCCCAGGCCACTCTTAATCCCCAAAGATTTGCTGCAGTAATATGTGTCCTTAAAATAGACACTGTGTTTGAAGATGTGGAGAGGTCTTTTTTTCTTTTAAAAACTGCAATAGTAAAATTAAAATTCAGTTACTACTGATGAATGAAAATACATACCTTCACATACAAATAAGAGACTTCAGAAGGATATTATAGAGTATTCCTGAGATTTTTTATATTATGCATGTGATCTCTCATTTTAGAGGAGGAAACAGCCAGGATAGAGAAAGGCTGCACATGGAGCTCAGGGCTGTTACTGTATGACAGGGGTGGCCAATCTTACCCACTAAGGGCTGGTGTATATGTAGGTTTTAGTGATAACCCTTAGGTCAGCTGTTGAAACCCAGGTGTGAGGGCTCTACAGCCAATTGGTCCTTTAATTAGTAATCTAATTAGGGCAGTGTTTCCAAACCTGGTCCTCAGAGACCCACAGATGGTGCACGTTTTTGCTCCCTGTCAGACAGTCCACATTCTTCCTGCCTCCCAAGTCTCTACCCAGAGCTGGGAGGGAGCAAAAATGTTGCTTGTCTGTAGGTCCCCGAGAACCAGATTGTTAAACCCTGAATTAGGCTCGCAGTGAAAACTTGCGTACAGAATGGCCGTTTCATGGTGAGATTGGTCACCCCTGCCGTATAACATTAACACGCCCTGAACAATTAAAAAAAAAATGAATCAAACTGGTACGGTGGTAGACACTGCCCATGAACAGGGTTTGGTGTGAGTTAGTCATGCTTACCCAGGCTGCAGGAGAAGGGGGCACTCTCAGAGCCAGGAAGAGACAAGTCCAACTCAATGGCTACTCTCTGGGGACTCAGCCTCTCTTATGAAATTAGCAGCCTTGGACAGAAACCAGGAAACCCACCAACCATCAAAGTGGAACAGACCGGCATGGACGGACTCTGATGAATGGAGTGATGAAGGGGTAAAGTCAGAGTCAGGAAAGGATGTGCAGAGAGGCAGTGGGGTGCAGTGAACAAGGAAAGGAGTAACAGTATTGCCACAATAACACATCCCATCTTTCTCCAGTACCACCAGAGGTGGGGACTCGCATCACAGACTCACAACTCGACTCAGACTTTGATGACTTGTGACTGGACTCGGCAAAACTGATGGAAAGACTTGGAGTCAACTCCAGATCACTTGAGACTTGGACCCTATAACTGGAAGACTTGAGGTTATAGTCCCCCCTCTGGATACCATAACATCCATCCATCCATTTTCCAACCCGCTTATCCTGTTCAGGGTCGTGGGGGGTCCGGAGCCTATCCCGGAAGCAAT
>JAODKL010000002.1:10730223-10745681 GCA_026780765.1 Petrocephalus schoutedeni
ACACACACACACACACAAAGGCACCACCATCACCCAGGTTAACATCACCCCTCTCTCTCCAGCCATTTAGCTCACACTTTGAGCAGACTTTGAGCAGGATACATATCTAAGGGGGACATTTTGCTGACGAAGGAGCGGATGGAGAACAGCATCCCATACATGAGCTTAAACTCCTAAGAACACAGAGAACAGATATTTAATTTTAAAAACCAATGAGTTAATCACATAATAGATGGTCTCGTGAAGACTTTAAATGCACGTACTAGGCACACTTTTTGCACTTTTGACCCCAAAAAGAAAAAGACTTTAGGGATTAGTTTTGCTTAATGTTAAAGTGTGGCGCAGTGGCCAGGTGCTCGCCTCATCCTTGGAGATGCCGGCCTGCTTCTTTCGGTTCCACTCGCTGTAGTGCAGGCACGCGCCGTTGCGGTCGAATATGTACAGGTTATGGACCGTCATCTCGGCTGGGCTCGGCTCGGTTCGGAAGGGAAGGCGGCGGGACCCGAGGCTGTAAGGGAAACACACCGGCTACCAGCCGGGAGCCAGACGCCGTGAAGCACCGGATACGTACGGATGCCGGCTTCAGCACCACAAGACACCGAACTATCGGCTCGACATTGGTCAGTCGAACTTCTGCATTCAGGCAAATAAGTTTTCTCTTTAAATTCGCAATACGACCAAAGCGAGCCCTTTATGAAACCAGTATGGTTAATAACACATAGTTAGCGTTAGCCACATTTAGCCCGGGAATGCAATGTCCGCATTTAAAGGAACTAGCAGCTAACAGCTGGATGAAATGTACAATAAAACAATATAGTTCGAAAAGTAAACTTGTCAAATGTGGTATTGGGAGATTGAAATGAATCTTTCTCCGGAATGAATACACTACGGCTAGTTTTACTTAGCGTACCTCAAACAGACCACCGGAACGTCACCGCCAGCAAAACTTCCGGTTTAGCCAGAGAGTCACATTTCAAAATAAAAGGCGCAGTCAGGTGTATCTCGCTGGAGGCTTCTCCAAATAGTTCGCGTTGTAAGGTAGTAATTACGAGCAAACTGGCTAGTGAAGTATGAATCATCATAATCGTTATCAAATGTCGGCATGAATTCCGCACAATTATATTTTTTCATTGTATGTCGTAAAATGGCATAATAGAATCCTTTAATAGAATGATATAGTTAGAATAAAGTGAAATGAATCTATATATTAAGGTATTGGTTCATTATCAGTAATAGTTTAGCCAGTGGTAATATTTTAGAAAGTACACATAGCTGTGACTCCAATCCATCACAATTAGTCAAACAACTATTATTATAAGAAAATTAAAATACAATCACCATTACACATCGAAGGACATGTTTCACTTTTACTAAAAACTAATCCTGGACTAGTTAATATGACTAGTTAATATGTTGGGAGTTGTCCGGATTTGATAGTGTCTTGAACAGTTTTAAATAATAATAATAATAATAATAATAAATAATAGAATAATGGAGCTTGAAGCAGAGTCTTATATGATCTTTAATTCAGCTCTAATTAACCTCAGAAATGTTGGGAGGAACTTTCACTGCCAGTTAATAAGTTATTATTAATCTTTATTGGATGATTGCATGATAGTACAGTTAGTCCTAGCATATTAACAAAGTATTAGGTATAATGTGAGATACACAGCATTATTTATAGAAACACTGACAGTTATTGTTAATTTGCATTTTTAATAGCTATAATGAAATGAAACATAAAGAAACCGCAAATAACATTTAGTCATGTTTATGTATGTAGAATACTGTTAATTAAAAGAAACAATTTAATTTGATTGTTTAATACTCTGGTTGCAGAGAGTAGAGATGCAAAGAGCAGTCAAAGAAACAAATAGTAAAATATGAAATACTTCATGTTCGACAGTTATGAACGCTAAAGACAATTATTAGCTAATAATCAAATAATAAAATAGAATAATAGCATTAATGCAGTGTTCTTGGAATTGGGTGAGCGGGGAGCAGCCAGTCTTTAGAGGAATGTTTCTGATGCATCATCGCTGTTGACTGTAAAAGTGTCTCTGTTTCCTGGTAGAAAAGCCACTCCTCTGCCAATCAGAGGCATCAGTGACATTGGGTCCTCTGCACTCATTGGCTCTCCTGCTTGCGCCCTTTCTCTTGGCGTCCACGCCCACTCCCCCACCACCCACTCATTTCCTGCTGCCACTCCCCTCATAGAGCTCCTTTCCTTATTGCCCAGCCCACTCTCATCCTGCTTCCCATCCACTTGCTCTTCTCGCAGGATCAAGCTGTACCTCGTCATCAGCTCTCTGGGTCCTTGCTTCATCTCGGGGCCCCCGTCACTAGGCTCATAGCTCAGCGGGTGTCTCCACACTGATGGCTCCCCATCTTGCTTCATCTCGGGGCCCCCGTCACTAGGCTCATAGCTCAGTGTGTGTCTCCACACTGTTGGCTCCCCATCTTGATTCACGACCCTGTACAATGTCTCCCTGATAACGTCCTCATTCTCCTGCTTTTTAATAGACACAGTTCCTAATTCTCTCTCTTTTTCAGCTATAGTGTCCTCCTGGCCCATCTCCACAGGTGTCAGTGCTGCATTTCCTGCCTCACATTCACCCTCGTCGCTAACAGAAACAAATAACATAGAGCGGAAGACGGCCTGCACTCCTCCAGTCTCTTCCAATGGCAACGAGATGGTCTTTGCTCTATCGGCCGTCTTAATCCTGCTGTGCTCTCTAGACCCTTCCACGGTCTTGAGCTCGTGCCTTAGACGCTCCGTTTTTGCCCTCTTCCAGCGAGAAAGCGGCAGGTAAATTCGAGTGTAAACTCGGAGGAGCCAGAAGGAGCACACAAAGAGCCAGAGGATTAGCAGGATGCAGAGACACAAGTATCCCACAAAGAGCCACCAGCAGTACACCACCACCGGTCCTTTCTCCTTGCTCCTGAGCTCCTCTACCCCGAACATCCTGACTGAAGGACTGAACCCAGCTGGAAGTGTGGTGGCGGTCAAAAAATCAGATGTCTGCCGTGAGACTGTGGCTCTTGTAGGATTTACTGTTTTTCCTGAATCAGTTGTTGGATGAAATGTGTTTGCTTTCATATCTATTTCGGATCTTGGCTCTTCTGTTGTTTCGGTTAATGTCGGCTCTACTGTTTTTTCTGTACTAATTGTTGGAAGTAATGTGTTTGCTTCAGTCTGTCTTTGGTTTGTGGCTGATGTGGGCTTTACTGTTGTTTTGGATATTTCGATATCTGCAATAATTTTTGTAAGTGATGTGCTTGCTTCAGTCTGTCTTTGGTTTGTGGTTGATTTAGGCTTTCCGGTCGTTTTGGTTAATGTAGTTTCTACAGATTTTTCTGTACTAATTTCTGAAAGTGATATGTTTGCTTCTGTCCATCTGTCTGTAAATGGTGCAAGTTCTACCGTTGTGTGTATATCAGTCTTTTTAATGAATGATCCTGGACGCTTGGGTAGTGTTACTACGTGCACATCCATCATAGTAACTGTTTGAATTTCAGAACAATATTCATCAGTTTCCAGATTAATTATAGATGTATTTTTTAGATTGCTTGGACTATCACAGACTACACTTTCTGCATCATTCTCAATGGAATTTGGACCAGTGTGGATGTACACATTGAAACTCTCATCATCCAGCCATTTTTTCAGATAGTCCACTTCACAGCTGCATACCCACGGGTTCTGGGATAGGTAGACATACGGAATATTAGGCTTCGAACTGAAGAAGTTGTCCGGCAAGCTGGTAAGATAATTGGCCTCCAAGTCAAAGGTCTTGAGGACAGAGGATGGGACTGAGCTTAGCAGGTCTTTAGGCACGGCCCTGATTTTGTTTTGGGAGAGATCCAAAGTCTCCAGGCTTGTCAGACCCCTGAAGGCAGCACTGCTCAGCATTTGCAGCTGGTTCCCACTCAGGTAGATCTCCGCAAGGCCGGCCGCGGCGGCGAAGGCATCTGATGGCAGCTCCCGGAGCTCATTGTTGGACAGTCGTAGGATCTTCAGTGTAGGGAGGACCAACTCAGATGTCATTTCTAATGCAGACACTTGGTTCTGGGAGAGGTCCAACTCATGCAGCTTGGAGAAGTTTGTGTAGGCGCTCCAGGACAAGGACGCAAAACTGTTTTGTTTGAAGATTAATACTTCTGTGGTCCACTCTGCTGTAGAAGGTATGTCTATCAGGTCCATATTGGTGCAGCTCACCAGCGACTTGTGGTCTTTGTTTGTGCCTTTTACACAGCTGCTGCCGGCCCTCTGGCTGCACTGGCATACGAGGAGGAAGAGGAGCTGCAGGGCGAAGGGCCTCATTCTGCCACACGCCACAACCACAGCCCTGGCAAGAAACATGAAGCCGGTTTGAATACTTGATTAGAAACCTTTTACTGCCATAACAGGGAGGCTAGTATTTTACCGGTACTGACTTTAGCGAAGGTCACAGCATTCACCAGGTTGCACTACAAACTCCATATAATCTCTCCATGATAGCAGCCTAAACCTAAGTACATCATCAGATTAATAGTACAGTGTTGCGTAAACTTACTTAAAACAACTAAGCGTGCCTAGGTTTTGTTCGGGTTGATATTATTAGTTCAGAATTGACTAATTGTGAATACAAACAAAATGCAACCTTTCAATAAGAGATTACCAAAACTCTTCTTCATTTCTTACGATTTAAATTCAGGTACTTCAAATGTAATTGTAATATCAATGATTTACAATGAGGAAATTAATAAAAACTACTAAAAGATACATTATTAAGTACATTGAGTTAAAAAAAAAGACGAAGGATTTACCTTATTTTTCTTCAGTCTTACTGTGCTTAATAGTGAAATATCTTAAACATGCAGAGTCATTTAGCCTGGAATGACTTTCAGTGAGTCGATGTATGTCCCACTCTGGCTCATAACGTGAGTATGTCGGTGTAGATATGTGTGTGGCCGTCAGGCACATTATGGACAGCAGATCATCAGATAAATGTGTGGCCACGCCTTCTTCGGAGGGTGCCCTCCACATCCTGCGAAGCCCTATCTCGGTTCCTCCCGTCAGCTCGCGTCACTCAGCCGAAGCCCCAGGCAGCACTTGCAGAAAGCTGACCCCCGGGCTTCTCCTTTGGACCGCATCCTATTGTTTGACCATCGCTTTCCTCTCTATCAGCATCGGCCATGCTGACTGGGCCTGAAAACAGGAACTGGCTGTCGCACTCTGTGGTCAAAACAACCGTATCGCTGGTCGCCAGCGGTGGAAATGGAGTGGAATGAATTCAAAGGCATAGATTAATGAAGCATCCATAAGAACAGTTTCTGTTATGCCCCCTACAACTCGCATTAAAATTCTGACAGTGGCATGTATATTGGCTCCGTCCATTTCCTATACTTGCTTGTCCTATGCAGGGTCACAGGAGTCTGAAGCCTTTCCTGGAAGCTATGGCCACAAGGCAGAGACTAACCCAGGATGGGGTGCCAACCTATTGCAGGGCATATTCCCCATTCCCCACGGGGAGAACGGGCAAATTCCACACATGGAGCCATGGCGGAGACATTGGACAAATGAACTCCACCTATGTCTGAGTATTCCTTGTGTTTTAATTAACAGTACAGATAATGAAATACACTGTACAAATTGCCATTCTAACACAATATGTAGAAGTGTAACGTCTTGGTTCTGAAATTTTTTGTTTTGAACACACCATTGTAAGGGCTCATAGTGTGCTTGCTGATTATTTAAGGTTGTTTTCGTGTCAGAGTCTTTCCTCTCCTTTTGGTCTAAGAACTAGAAGAATAAATTGAAAGAAAGGCAAGGCTCCTTTCAAGGAGAGAAAACAGGAATATGCCTAGGATATGGAGTGGAGAGTGTGGATGTTCCAAGAAAGGGACCAGGTCCTGGGACAAGCGACTTCACGTGTCTCCAAGCCGTCCTTCATTTTGTTTGTGGAGAGGAGCGACAGGCACAGGAAGTGACACGCCAGCGTGGACGGCTGTCCTGTCCGCCGCTCTCTGCGGATTGGCCGAGCTGAGTGTCTGCTCTGCTTCCCCAGCACCATGTGGCCTGAGAACTCTGACACTGATCCTAGCCGCGTTCTGCTGTCACACATACCATCATGACATAATAACATCCTTGTTGAATAATTAACCTTTCACACTTTACTTTTGTACTTTTATTTCTGGTTCAGCCATCTGTTTATTCATTGCCACTCAACAGACACACCCATGTCCTGCCAGAGGGTTTACTACAATAAGCATGTGACTCAGCACAGGGGAGGGGACATCCCCTCAGTAAATTTCGTGTTGTAGCTTTCAGTACCTCTAACGGCACCTTCAATCTTTCAATCTTTCGGCAAAAGAGGCAGGTGCTCAGTCGCCCCACCCCCACCCACATATGACTAATCCTGATGAATAAATAATTGATGATAAATGACCAACACAAGCCACATTTTCACATTTTCAAATACAACTTATACATACAATAGAATTACAATTTTATTCAAAACCAACTAATATTTTATGTCATGAGTAAGGGGTGCACACCTCTGCACCCACAGGCCAAATCACCTATGTGAAATAGCCACTGGGTATAGGGGTTAATTAAAGGGGAGTCAGTGTGTGTGGGGTGCCCTACAGCTGGAACCTTTTCCATTCTTTACATACGTAAAATCAATGTGAGTGCTTATATTCTGATGACTTGGTTCTCTTTTTCCAGATTTGCTCAGATTAACTCCCCAAGTCCAGTAAGTAAGAGGACTTAGACAGGGGCACAAAGGTAAGGTAGGTAAGGTAGTCAAGTTTCCACAGAAAAATTAAAAAACCATGAACTTCATCGTCATACTTTTCCTCCTGGTGAGAGTCAGGGAGGTCCTGGCCTCTCTTTCCAAGGCCACGGACTCGTTGAGAGCTCTCCAGATGTTCCCAAAGCAGCTGGGAGATTACATAACCCCTCAAGTGTGTCCTGGCTCTGCCCTGGGGCCTCCCCCCACTGAGATGTGCCAGGAAAAGAGCACATCAATTTATATGCAGCACTGGGGAGATTCATCCTCCTGAAACTGATCATAAACTCACATGCCTAATAGGCAGGTGTACACCCAGCCATGGCTTTCTGCCTGCACGCCTCCTCCCACTCTTCAGATCTTCCACACTGCTCATCTGGTGCTTTATTTTTAATTTTTTCTTACAACAGGGGCTGGTTTACAAATGGATAAGTAGCCTTCAGTTGCAATGTTGAATGACTGCCATTGAAAAATATATATTTCGCTGTCAGCAGGAACGTGTTGTCACTGGCCTGCAATTACAAATGCTCACCACTAGGGGGTGTGGAAGCACTAACGCCAGATAGACTTCAGAACTCCAAAAGCCTAGCAACCAAACTAAAATAAAACCATTAATGAGGGCCATCATATATATTGTAAGATGGTGATTCTGTATGATTGACAAGTGCAGTTAACATCCAAGTATTCTTGGGGCACTGCTGGGCAGACGTAGCTGCTCAATGCAATACATCATTGACTTTCTCAGTGAGAGAAAAGGGTGTTTATTTGAACTAGAAATCCATCAGCTGATGTGTAACAATGACTGCAATGAAACTGGCAGGGAAATTCTGAAGGAAAGACATTATTAACTAGAGGCAGCTGTAGAGGAACGATCATGTGCCTTGACTGCAATGTCTGCGCATTGGTTCGAGATACAAGGTGAAATAGAAGAGCGAATCTGCATCCATTGACTGTGAACACAACCTCGGGCGTGAGTGAGCAGTTCCAGTAAGTACCATCTGTTGAGAATTTTATGCGGGAAGTCACAGTGTTCAGGCTGCAGTGGGTAAAGTCCTTATTACTAGTAAGAATGCACTTTTGTTCATAAAGTGGTGAAAAGAACATAGACA
This sequence comes from Petrocephalus schoutedeni, assembly GCA_026780765.1. Classification (NCBI taxonomy): domain Eukaryota; kingdom Metazoa; phylum Chordata; class Actinopteri; order Osteoglossiformes; family Mormyridae; genus Petrocephalus; species Petrocephalus schoutedeni. Next base: position 10,738,109 of record JAODKL010000002.1, read on the forward strand.
GCGGTTTACTGAGAAGTGGAAAAGCACCCAAACACGCAGATGAGAACATGCTTGCTGCACACCAGGGGAACCCTCCAGATTCAAAGCCTTGTTTCTGACAGCGAATGGGGTCTGGCAGCTGTCTTATGCTCTGGGGGACATTTTCCTGGCATGATGTAGCTCTATTCAAACCATTTGAAGAAAAAAAAATGTAATGTAAACAAGCACAAAGCCATTCTACTGTGAGTTCATGTTTATCATATGGTCTTAGGAGTGGAATCTTCCACACTTAACGTCCCCCATCCACTGGGCATGCAGGGCAAATGAATAGCAGTGGATGGAAGCCGTTGCTCCTTTACTGTGATATCGACACCCCAGAGGTGGTCAGTGCACTGAATGATGAGCATGAGAATGAACAACCTTCCCTCTCACCAGATCTCAACCCAATTGAAAACATACGGAAAATTCTCAGCAAAACACAAAAAATGGTGCCACATGCATCCATTAATGTTCCAGGCTCTGTTAGAATCTCTGTCATGGTGCACTGAAGCTGTGTTGGCGTCCTCTAGAACGTCAATGATGTATTAATATATGTATGTAGTTTATTAGTTAATATAGTTTATATAGTTTGGTGTTATTTAAATGCTCCATATTGACTATAGTATAGGCATTACACTGGGGAATGATGGTGGAATGATACAAGCTGCAGCTTATAAAACACAGGGAACTTTATTTTTAACAGAACTCAAATGATACCATAAATGAAAGGGATCTTGAAGGGACTAAACAGGGCAGACAGATAAAACTAAAACTATCCATCCATCCATTCTCTACCGCTTATCCGAGATTGGGTCGTGGGGGCAGCAGTCTAAGCAGGGAAACACAGACTTCCCTCTTCCCAGCCACTTCGTCCAGCTCTTCTGGGGGAATCCCGAGGCGTTCCCAGGCCAGCCGAGAGACAGTCTTTCCAGCGTGTCCTGGGTCAGCCCCGGGGCCTCCTCCCAGTGGGACATGCCCGGAACACCTCACCAGGGAGGCGTCCAGGAGGCATCCTGACCAGATGCCCAAGCCATCTCATCTGACTCCTCTCAATGTGGAGGAGTAGCGGCTCTACTCTGAGTCCCCCCCGAATGACCGAGCTTCTCCCCCTATCTCTAAGGGAGAGCCCAGCCACCCTGCAGAGGAAACTCATTTCGGCAGGCAGGCACGAGGGCAGGCAGATAAAACTAAAACTAAGCAGGCTATAACTAAAAACTAGAAAAATGCTTAGGTTTTCTTTGCTTGTAAGCAGCATACAACATATACAAAACACAATTTAGTTGCATATAACACATGACACTAAGCGAAAGTCCTGTAAGTGCTCCTTGTGCTCAAGTGGCTAACCTTAGTGAAAACATACTTAATTCCCATGAAGAATAATTAATCAATTTTCTTTGCCTCTGATTGAAAAAGACCAGCCATAGTGCGGACGGGAGGCTAAACCGGAAGAAAAGTGTGGACACAGCCAGAGATTAAGAACAAGGAACAACCACTAAGGACTCAAAAAATCAAGCACTAGGAGCACCAGGACATAAAGACAAAACTAAATACAAGCAGGGCACGAAACAAACAAAGGCACGAAAACAAGGACCAACAGAAACACAAAAACTAACAAGGGGAAAATGAAACTCAAAATGTCCAACAAAGCACACAAACCTGTAACGGTAGGGGAGCACAGTTCTCTACCACCTGCTCATTCAGTCACACGTCAATCCAGGGAACAGGGAAAAACCGTAAAAACAAACATGGTGCTAAAAGGGAAATAACTAAGCGAACAGAGATCGGGATGGCCAGCGACACCTGCTGGCCAAACAGGGAAATGACAGACAAGGCATGGACTGATCCTCACAATAGGATGTGGTTGAAACAGCACCGATGGCATTCATGTGCTCCGTATTTGTGCCTGCACAGGTACACACATCTATACACAAAGAGGCCCCTGACTCATACCCCTTCAAGGTATGCAGTAAAAAGCTATTGTACCCTCAAGAAAACAGCTGCATCACAGTCTTCATCGTATGACATCACCGCATCGGTCCATTTTTTCTCATTTTCAAACTCAAGGCACCCAGCCAATCAGCCATCAAGCCAGAGGCAGTGTGAGACTCAGCAAGCTAAACCTCTCTGCTTGTGGTTCACGTCTTGTTATTATTATTATTATTATTGCCATCGTGAAATAAAGACACACCACGATATTGCTCCATGCAGCCTTTGCAGGTAGGCAAACTCCTGAGTTTTGTCTGTGTTTATCCATGACATGCCCATTAACTAAATGCATATACAATAAAGCAGATACTTATATGTGTACCTTGGCGCTTAACAGAAAACAATGGTTATAATTAATATGGTGATGTCATACAATGAGGACTGTGATTGGTTAAAGAAGTGAACCCTAAACTCCTCCCATCTTGACACATGTGCTAGCAAACTATTGATGAATGCACAGAACACCAAATGACATTTCTCTGACATTCTCCACTGCTATCTGCCACACGCTTAATCCTGGGCTAGGTGGAAAGGATTGTTTTCACGTTTATGTTTTTTTCCATCCTTTAATGATTAAAGATATATAATGACGTGTGACAAATGGTGTGTGATTTTTTTTTTGCCATAACAGGTGGGCAGTACAGAAAAAGGATAGGGTTTCATAGCAAAGGTCACATTTGTCCACCTGCCAGACTTTTGAGCTGATTTCATGAGGTAGCTGATCCCAGTTGATCCTTAAGATCTCTAGGAATGTTTATGTGATAAAGTGACTCTCAAAAATACAATTCAATAAACGGATGAAGCATTCTTTGCATGAGCATCACCTTGGTTGTCACTAGAGCTGTTATTCAAAGTAAAATGTAGGCATTTAAAATTATGAGCAGAAAACATTGTTCCAGCATTTCTTACTGCTTAACACTGAGCTCGAAATTTAAAAGAATCATGTCAATACTTAAGTAATTAAAGAAAACAGATTAATTTAAACATACGAAATACATTTACGCTAAACCAGTGACGCCTTTTCAGTTCTATTTTCCTTATCCTGGGTGACTTCTCGTCCCATCTCTCACTTCCCATTCCCTTAACTGCCATTTGTCTGCTACGTTCCCATAGACTGTGTGACATTAAGCCGAGCGGCCGCCGAGCTCCGGGCCACCGGCCCGCTTCCCCGCTCCTCCTCCCCCCACCGCGGTGCGCTGACGCCGGGTCGGGGAAGAAGATGGCGGCGTGCGGGACGGCAGCAGGTGAGCCAGGCTCCGGGGCCGCGCTGCCCTCGGGCTCGCCCGGCTTCCTTCCGCTCTCGGACCCCTTATTAGCCGGGCTCCGCCGCCTTTGCCGGCTGTGCAGTTTCTCCGTCGATTCGCGGCGTCCCGCTGGAGCGTCGCCGCCTGTGCCCCGCGCTCACTCCGCCACTTCGATATCGAAACGTGATCGATATAATTCGTGCGCGTTATCGATCATTTTGCGCGGCGCCGACAGCCGGCGGGCGGGCTCCGGCGCGCCGCTCCAACCGCGCACGGTGCGGCGGGGCAGTCAGTTAAAATAGTCCGCGCTTTGAGTCACTGCTTCCCTGGACGGGGCTGGTAGGTGGGGCGCTGGCTAAGGGCACGGGGGACACGGCCGGAGCGCGGAGACCGCAGCCCGGAGCCGGCGCACCGCCGCGCTGCAGCCGCCTAACGGTGTCCCAGCGAAGAAACACCAGCTACTACTGGCCCGCTGACATATTTAAACATTAGTTTAATAGATGAAACTAGAGTTTTATACTGACCAAGAAACTTGAAATATACAAATTTAAACTCCACAATCTTTGTGCCCGTGACTAATGCAGCTTTCTGCATATAACTGTATACCCACACCACTTTTGGGGTCACTTTTTACCATGCATTACCATGCTTGTTTGATTCAGTTTTGAAACATCATGGCAGCATATTAATGTTACGTTTTATAAAGGCTGCTACCTAGAAGTGGTTCAGCAGTGGTGCTAATGCATGTCATGTACTTGTCACTTGAGATTAAGACTTCTGGATTTGCTTTTCTTTTTTTTAATAGATTCTCAGGTTCTGTCCAGAGAGTTGGCTTCCCAGGACAGATAATCTAATTGATTGTCTGTCTGTGCCATGTTGTGATGTCAGATAGCAGACATCTGGGCACAGACTGGGCTGTCACGGTGCTGTACGACCAAGCAGGCGGCCCGGTATGACAGTAGGGGCCTGGCTCTGCTTGGCTTACATATTGACATTATTATCATTATCGTTCATTTCCAGCACACCTGATGTAGCTAATTACGGACCTGGAGATTACTTCATTAGTTTAATTACCAGGTGGTGGAACAGAGCAAATATATGGAACAGCTGTGGGTTCTGTAGGGGAGGTTTGGGATTCACTAGCGAAAATGTTTGACAGTTATGTTGTAATATTCAAGTGTGGAATCTCTCCCTTGACATCTCTCCTTTGATTGGCCGTCTTTTTGCGCAAACACGGGGACTGAAATGATGAGCCACCTGGCTTGTGATGCATAGTGCGGAGTTGTGGCTATGGTTTCAGTATTTTTCACTATACCTGTCAGTACTCTCCACTTGTGATTTCTCCACAACTCAGAAGTGTTGCATCAGCCTGCAAGAGGCACATTGCATTATTGCCCTTCTTTCCCCGCGGCGCAAATGTGTGTCCCTTGCACAGAGCAGCGCTGAACGGTTTGGCAAATGAATGCTGTCTCTAGTCTGCTTGGGACTTGAAGTGCTTGTTTATGCTGTATTTTGAAGGGCTCTTACGAAATCAGACTTGTCATGTGCGGTGGCAATCGATCCCCAAGTAAATGTCAGCAGATGTTACGATTAAATTCATTCTGCTGAAATATTCTACAAGAGTGACAAGAAAACCCCAGATGTGTGAGGCGCCTGAGCGGGATTTCACGTTGTGGGGTTTGCTCTGTCTCGTCGGATGTGTTTGTGAGAGAAGGCAGGGCGCTAATGAACTAGCCTCCAAATGACTGTCATCAGTGACACATTCTGTCCTTCACCAAGTAATCTGTTCCTCTTCTCTTTCATACTTTAAATGCAAAGAAGTTAACCAGCCATTCTCTGTGCCCCCGTTACTTTAATAGTGGGCAAATGCCGTGATTGGAGAGATGATGTTTACATCCATAGTTAATGTTGGAAACCTGCAAGCTTGATCTTGGTCTTGGAGGACCAGGCTTGACAGAAGGTCTACTGTCACCCCTGTGTTCCATCGAAAACCTGGCTTACTATTTAGCAGAGGTGTCAATTTTGGGTCCAGAAAGTAAGAATCCAAACCGGGATTTTGTTTCAACCAGCCATTTGAGCATAAAGAGTCACAGTCATAGAGTGCTCAACTGGTTGGTTGAAACAAAATCTCGGTCTGGATTTTTACTTTCTGGACCTGAAATTGACACCTCTGCTATTTGGTCAATCCAAGCACGTTTTTCTAACTTCAGTTTTAGGGTGATTATTTATTTATTTATTTATTTATTGTTAGTGCGCAGTACCCAACCCTGACAGGTCCTAAATATTACAGGATGCCTAGTGGATATTTAGGAGACAAAACTCCTTCATTCATGAGCATTGAGTATGCCAGGCTAAGCATACAAGGTTTTTGAGCATATGTGATTAGCATATATAAGTTGTTACAGTGCCTCCTCCAGGCTTTCTGGAACATAGACCCAAGCCAGTTCCCAAAACCCAAGTACCAGTCCTCCCAAACTACAAACTGGAAGCACACTGTAGAAGTTGATTCAAAGTTCTTCACTTCTCTGAGAAATACCACCCGATCTTCAGCTGATAAAGGGTTCCACGCACGATGGCTTTTCCATGTTTTCCTGGACTGAAGACTGCATTCTCGTTAGAATTTTCACTTCCCACAAAGGAACAATACACTGGATGTTATCCGATGGCTGAAACATTGTAACACGCCAGAACCTCCTTGGAGACAGAGCTGGTCTCTGGTAGATCCAGTGCTCAAAAACATGATCTGGCTGTGTATCCACATAAAAGCCAAGTTGTTCCAAAGCAGTTTATTAATTAAAGCCTAGAGAGAAACAAAAACAGATTAGGCTCTGTTATGTCAAGCATCATCGTTTGCATGTGGTTTGGGTTAAAGCCCATAATACCCCCCCCCCACCGTGGATTTCTCAATATGAGCAATAAAATGTACTTTTAATATGTGACTTGGCTTAATTCCTTAGCCATGATGTAGTTTTTAAACCAGTTTTTATGTAGTTCTGCATCTGTGGTGTTCCTTATTGAAATCCACTGGGGACTGTTCGAAGACAGGCTCTTGTCAAGAGTGTTTAGTACGGGATTTGAAAATCCGAGCAGCTAATCGTCTTGAAAAGACGAATTACTTGTTCAGTGGAATGTACCTTTGAGGTCTAGGCCTGTCCTTCAATGAGAGATTGTTGGATATTGCGGTTTTTTATGTGCAAGTTTGCCCACTCATGGAAAGAGTATTTCTTGGTATACAAACGAGAGGAGGCCATTCGGCCCATCAAGTAATGCATGTTTTACATAGAGGTGTCTTAATAGCAGGGGTCCCGCTGCAGAATTTGGGCCCCCTTGTAAGAATATTATATTGGCTCCCTGAGCCAGACCAATCCAGGGACGTTCCAGCTTTTTTAGGGTCCCGTCAGTTAGAGGCCTTTGGAATCATCCTAACTTCTGCCCTGCTATTGGTTGATCCTGTGCAGGCTTCTGGTCTAGATGCTTAACCACACCACGGTGCACTGTGGGCTCACCTAGGCCACCTTTCCTTTTTCCGTCTCCTGGTCCTCCCAGTGTGAGTCGTCTTATATCTTTTGCTGCTTTCTGCATTTATTTTTGAAATGTACTTTTTGTTCATTCTGGCAGCAGAGGCCTGGGGGCCATTGATAGCTGTTCAGAGCGTAAATGTTCCCTTCGCTTATAGGGGCTGTGAAAGTGGCACCTGCTGTTTTGTGTGGACACATTACACCAGCTGCCGTTCTGCTCTGTCTCACATGAGCGGGAGACCTCCTTCTGCCAGGGTTTTGCCGTGCTCTTGTTCACAGTTTTGACTTGCAAATGGGCTTCGTTGGAATGTATGCACACAAATTCAGTTCACATATGGGTCTGCATGTGTATGCTAGTGTGGAATTCAGATGATATCAGAATTGATTACTTTAGATATTCTAATACATGACAGTGCAAAGCATGTATGCATTTTATGTATTTAATAAGAGGGTCCCAAATGGATTCAGTTTCGAATTCCTTCAGATGTGATTCATTATCTGTTGTGATGCCTAAAAGTTCTACCTGAGCCGGTGTATCCTTATTTTTATTAAATTCGGTTAGTGGAGTGCTCTGCATGCCAACGCTTTAGTATATCTTGGGAGCGATAAGCAATGAAGTGGCACTGGCTAAAGGGATAGCTCAGCAGCCTCCACGTCCAGATATTGTGGACATCTGTAGTGGGATGGTGCTTTTTGTTTATTAAACACAGGAATATGTTGGATTTATACAGAAGTTCATTCCACCAACTTGGTGCCAGAACAGAGAAGAGCCGGGAGGTGTGTCTTCCTTGTGCCTTGAGGGGTGGT
>JAODKL010000002.1:10780530-10793247 GCA_026780765.1 Petrocephalus schoutedeni
GGTGGGGCTCTGTGTGTGTGAGTGTCTGTTTGTGCCTGACCGCACCAGTGTGGGACAAATGAGTCTGTAATTGATCCTAATTCCAAGCCATCTTAGAAGCAATGGGAGGACAAAGAGGCCCACAAAGAGAGAGAGAATGAACAAGAGAACAAAGGCCTGGGGACAGGAGGAGGGCGAGGCTGGGGTCAGCATGCTTGCCTCTTCGGGCAGCCTCCTAATCAACACCAACCCAACTAGGATTCCGTAACGAAACCGAGATACTTAAATAAAAGCAAATGATCGGAAGCCAGAAGTTTATTTTCCGAGTTCCTACAGTGAGTAGACTGCATTCTAGCTTAGCTCTTCCCGTTTCACTTTTCGCTCGGAAAAATCTACCACAGACGCCTCCAACAACTTCATTAGGAAGCGGTACTATATTAGATCACATCTAACTGATTGATTGATTTGGCCAATCAAAATGACACAAGGCAGCCAAAGGAATGTGAGGTTGACTACAATGAGCTGTCACGTTGAAGTGGTACTCTGGAAGTGCACTACCAGAGTGCTAATTGGGCACGACTGTAGCCGTTACCTAGGCTACACCCTGGCTACGCCATCAATCAACCACTGGAGTTGCTTTGCAAGTAAAAAATTTGAAATTCAAAGAGATCTAGAGCTAATAATTAGCAGACTAAGAAAATAACTATGAAGCAGATGTTTTATTGTAATTAAGTTATTTCCATTTCTTAAATATTAACTTCTGTGCAACAACATAACTTAACATTTAATGTGTTCTTCAAGTATATTATGAAATATGGCTATAACAAATCACCTGCATATTTTTAATATAATCATAACACTAATCTGTCCAGTTCAGTCCAGACCAGTCCAGTCGGTTCCTCGCAGAAATGAGCAATCGCTGACTGTGTGATCTCATTCTCCTGACAATGTCCAACCTCAGGCACACTCGGCCAGGAAACCTGTGCCATGCAGCTTCATACTTCCACAGAAAAAGTCAAGGCAGATAGAGCAGCAGTTAAATTCATGAAGACGTTGCATGGTTTGAGTCCCAGGAGGAGCCCTGATTGAAGACATCCACAGTCCCAGAATTTGGCCGTAAAGTTCTGCATCAGCTTCGCCTAAGTGCGTCGCTCAGTAATGCCGCATTGTGGGACGGAAAGTCTGCAGGGCTGAGCTGGGCTTCGGTCCTAATCCTCTCTCATCCAGCCTCCAGCACCTCACACCTGTCCCAGTTCAGCACCTTCCAGAGAAGGTCATCTGTCTTCTGAACAATCTATGGTCTCATGCAGAGCTTTTCACCCTCACTCAAACCCGGGACTCCTAAACCAGACAGGCCAGAATTGGGGACTCCCAGCGGCTAATGTACTATCATATTAAGAATTAAGGATGGGGGGGGGGGGGGTATCGAATAATTTTATTTGGTCTGGGGGGTCCTTTTTTGCTGTGACTGGGAGCTGCCCCCACTGATTTTTTTTGCAGTTTACAGATGTGCTTCTGTGATCCCACTGCATCTGCCCACCAGACCACAGGTTGAAAATCCCTGGTCTAAAGTACAAATAAAATGGTCTGGTACGACTCCAGTACCATCTGAAAAGGCGTGGAAAAAGTGCAAACAAAGGCAGCAATTTGTTGCAAAGCTTGCAGACGTGTGTCGAATGGTGTGCAAATCCGGAGCTTCATGCACGATCCTTTGCAAATGTGCACAACTCCCAGAACGTCAACACCTCCAAGCCCATCCCCAGGGCCACCGAGACCCTTGGTGACTCCTCGCAGGGTCTCTCATGCTGCTTGGGGACAATGTGGCCACTTTCTGCAAGCGTTTGTCACCCGCGGCCGCTCTTGGCCACCGAGGAGAGAACAAGGGACAGTCTCACAGTCGCTCTCTCTCCCCCTCCTGGCTGACGGAAACAATTAATCCGTCCAAGGAGGTGGGAAAACAAACTTCTCTCTGTGTGAGTCAACAGACTGAGAGAGAGCAGCTGAGAAAATAGAGGTTGTGGAAAGGGGGGGGAGGGGTTTGGGAGTATATGCAAAACGTAATTTATGCCAACAGGCAGGGGTTTGGTCTCAGGCACCATTCAAAGCGACACACAGGGGCCGCACAATGGAGCGAGCACCTCTCAGGCTGCTCTGACAGCTCCTCTGGGTTCTGGCGGCCCAGTGTGGCCCAGTGTGTGCTGAGCTGCATCATCACACCGCGGACCCCCCGGCGGGGGGGGGGTCCCTCTCATTACCAAACCCCTGTTCCACGATGCAGCAATAACACAGGCAAGCAGCTCTAATCATGCCTAGGTCAGCTGCACACCTCGGGATCCTGCATAAATAGGGACTTTTCTGCATGCTCTTATATCTCAGCTGATTCGTTGTATTAATAGCGACGGCATAATTCAGAAGAGAAGTTGTGTGTGTGTATGTGTGTGTCTGTGTGCCTGCGTGTGAAAGAGGTCCGCAGAACTACTCCTCAGCCACTTTTTTGCCCACAAAGGGATAGGCGAGCAAACAAGAAGTCCGTGGGATAATCACCCCAAATCAGGTAGGATCTATCCGGCACAAACGCATTGCAGTTTTGCAACTCATAGTCTGCACTAAATTATTGCTGCCAAACAGTTTAATTAATGGCTTACATCTGGCAGACGCACGGGCTCCTCGATTAGTCGGCCCTTAACGAATCAGTGCTGCTCACCGGCACTCAGGACCCCGGTGGGGTTGCAGTCGGACGAGCAAGTACGGAAGCCCATCTTCCAGCATCTGTTTATTCTGCTTGCTGGACCCCGTTTAAATTGACCATTATTTATTTATTGTATCAATTGATTGAGGATTACTGAATCAGAATGGGTTTGTTAGGGACTTAACAAAGGTCCAGCTATTTAAGTATTTAAGTTTGCTGTCCTTTAATCTTTTTTTTCTCTTAAATAAAGCTTAACTGAAAGCACATGCCAGTGACTCAGTGGGTAGCACTGTTGCCATATACCTCCAGGGATGGGAGCTCATATCCCACCTCCACTGTGGGTTAGTGGTGGCTGCAGTAAGGCAACTAGGCTAACTGTGTATGTGCCCTGAAATGGACCAGCTTCCTGGTCAGGGTGTACCCTAGAATGTGATAGGCTGTGTTCCTGTACCCCAGCCTGTGATAGGCTGTGTTTCAGTACCCCAGCCTGTGATAGGCTCCCGATGACCCCGACCAGCATGAGTGCTTAGAAAATGGACAGATCAGAACACATACTGCACAAACGCATTTAACATGCATGCCTCCTGTCCAGGGTCACTCTTATTTCCTGCTCATAAGGACTAAAAAATACCACAGTGAAGCACTCTAATCACAGGTGACATGGCCCCACCTGCTAGTGTCCCTTGTTTGACTGTAGCACCCCCTACCTGCCACTCAGAGGGAGTGCTCAGCTGACACAGAAGCAGACTCCCCTCCTCCAGTGTTAATTAAGGAGTCAGGTTTCCGCAAGTCCAGACAATGAGCGCCTCTCCACCTGGGAGTATCTGTATATTTGTTGAAGGGGGTTTGGGTGTGTGTGCGTGTGTGTGAGGAGGTAGCGAGGCGGGGATTAGCGGCAGGATGGAGCTTGGAGTGAGGAAATGTTTAAAGTAGGAAATAATCACCTGTCTGGAAAAAAGTGGCGTGTTGGGGGTAGGTGTGGCTGAGCTGGGGTTTGTGGTATTAGGAAGCCCATTTTATGGTGAGATCCAGCCTGTCTGCTGGACATCGAAAACTTGTTAAGGCAGATGGGTGAATCCTTCAGCCAGCTGTGTGCCTGGCCTGCCACCCTCTGGCTGCCTGTCGCCTTCTCCTCGCCCAGCCGCCACAGACAGGCCCTTGAGGTCACCCCCGAGCAAATCCCGATCTCCCCACTGCGCCTCCGTGTAATCCGGGTGTCCGACGGCTGGCGAGCTGGACTTCCTACAGACGGAGCTGACGCCCCTTGGGCAGGAGTCTGGAGACCGGCAGTGGGCTTCTGGGTCGGATGCTTGGGCCACGGAGAAGCTTCCAGAGACAATGGCAGTTTTCCGATTAGCTCAGCGCTGCCACGGTTTGTTGGGATGAACGTCCCAACGCACCCGATTAACAGCCAAAATCTCCGTACACGTCTTGTGCGGCCACGGCAAAAGCGAGCGTCGAAGCGGACAGCGGCCTAAATCCTCCTCGTGTCTGCCCTGCGGACACGGGAAGGTTCCACTTACATGTCATCTGTTCATGATTAATCACAACATGGCTCGCCTCTGTCTTTTAGCCTTGCTCTCGGCCTAGATTAGTCTACAATCAAAGACCTTAAAAACAATCCCTAAATTTTAATTTAAAACATATTTTAAGGCTTATCGCCGGCTGATGTTTTCTGTTCCCGTGTGCTGTTTTTTTTTTATTTTTATTTTCTGAAGCTGCCTGCTTCGGAAAATAGTAATATATCACTTCTGCCTCGTCCCCCTTTTGTTCCTGTTCCCCGGCTGTTATTTTCTCCCTCAAGTAAAAGCCAATTATAATTTTCAGTGTACTGATTACAGTTATTACACCCTTTCAGGTCAGACGTAGCACATCTGACAAGATTCCCATCTGGAAAATCTGAAGGGGTTTCTCCAAGTTGTTAAAAAGCAATGGAAACCAGGTGGGATGGCTGGGGAAGCCAGCAAACCAGGAATGTTCAGTAAACAGAGATTGACTTAACAGGTATACATCATCTGTTTTTAATCTGTTTGTTTATGTTGTGGTTCTGCAGTAATTACAGAGACTTACCTCTCGTTTCTTTTAATCTTTAGCCTCTCTTTTCCTGCATTTTTTTCAGTCACCTTTCCTCGCTTTTACGAATTTTCAACACTGGTGTTTATGTTCTTCATCCCTCTATTGTTAAAATCTTGGAATTGTACTAACATAGTTTCAGTGCTAATAAACAAAAGGGGAAAGTTACAAAAAAGTTTGCCTGTTCATTTCTAATCTATAAAGATGTGCTTTCTTGTGTCATTGGCTGTAGATTATTTAATCTATAGGATGCCCCAAGCAGCTGCCAGTTACCCTGCTTGGGCAAAATAATTTGTATTAAGGAAATTTAAAAGCATGCTGTACATATTCCCAGCCCGTGCTTAGTCCTGGCTATTTAAAGGAATCTGCTGGATACATTACCGACAGTCTGATTGAAAATTAAAGGCTAGAAGTTTTGAGAAGTCTTTCACTGACAGTCTTGTTCTGCGGCTATACCTTTCAAATTATTTTTTGGCAGGAATTACATTTCTGTTTATTTGGCCAAAGATTTCTCTCTGTCTCGTTTTCCCTCTCTCCTCTTGGTCTCCCTCGTGCATTCTCCTGGGAAATTTTCAGGGTCAGGTACAACCAACCGCAGATAATAACACCCCAATTACTGTCAATTAAGCCACATCCGCCGTGGGAGCTCCGGGGAGAGCGAGTGAGACGCAGAGTGGGGAGAAGGCAGCGGAGTATGGAAAAGGGAGGGAAAACAGCGGACAGGCAAGAGGGGAATGCAAGGAGGAATTATGGGAAAATATGTATCATGAAGATAAAAGGGCAAGAGAACCAGGGAGTGGCAAAGGGAGATTATAAGGGGGTATTTTAAAATGGAAATATTTCAGGGGGATCTACTGTACAGGAGGAGAAAACGCACAGTTGTATATAGACAGTTAATACTTGGTACAGGAAGCGAGATGCAAAAGCCGCGGCAAAAACAAGCGAAGTGGAGGAATGTAATTAATGATGGGAAGAAAAGGCGCATGTGGGCAAAGGACAACGTGTGAAGCGCTGCCCCCGTATTTGAACGCGCTTCCATCCGGTAATCAAACGGCGCAAGCCGGCCCTGATTACGGCAGCGTCTCTAATTGCTAATTGGTCCGGTTAAAATCACTAACATGTGGCGAGGAGACGGAAAGTATTGGTAAAGCTCAGTGTGTGTAACCCAGAAATAATGACTTAATCGGAGCGGGGCTGGCATGGAGTGAGCTCCCGTTTAATAAAAGCGCACATTGTTGAATTGCGCCTTTGTGCGCGTTAATACGGTACGTCAATAGCGGAGGCTGGAAGGTGATTGACCAGGGAAGCGATGTGAGCGCCGGGCGTCTCAGCGCTGATCCGGCGTCGGGTAGTGTCAGGCGCCCTACCTGGCTCTGAATTTATGTCACATTCGGTTTTAGCAACTTAGGGTTTCTTTTTTTTTTTTTTTTTACTCCAATCAGGTCCATAAACACAAATCAGGGGATCCTTCCTCGAGTAATCTTCGGCTAACTCGCGAAACGTAAACAGGAAATAATTATGAGTCGCAACTTATTGGGGAACGGCCTCAGATTTTTAAAAAATCGTATTTTTATAAAATCTAAGAGTCTTTATTTCTTTGCCAGCGTGGCCAAAAACAGCAGGCGTTTCAGGGAGGGGTATCGACCTCGGCATGCCTGAGCGCCTGTGAACAGCTACTATCGCTCACAGCATTCATATCGAAGTTCAGCATTTTTGTAGTATTACTCCGCAGATGTTTTTTTTATATATAAATTATTATTTTTACTACGTTCCCAGAACATGCATACTTCCCCCGATCTCCCAAAGGATGCATACTGTCACTGGTTCATTGAGAGCAAAGTATGAAATATTGCACGTAACTATGTATCTCGTTGCAACCCAAAATATATTCGACATCTTTAAAGAGTATTTATTGTCTGTAAAATGTTTTGCCAGTCTCAAACCTACGGCACTCCTCATTCGGAATTTGATATATACATTTTAAAATTCTGCACGTGCGGCCGCGTTTTTATTTTAACAAATAAATCATTGGTTTTAACTGTGATTATTTTTCAATGATGTACACTAAATCATAAATAATTGAGTGTGCCTCTTCTGAATTATCCAGCCCACGCATTTTATACACTTAACATATAACATGATCTATATATAAAAACATAACATTATATACAGATGTTCTATATAATGTAACGTATATACAGTAATGTAATAATGTAATACACATAAAATATATATAATATTTATGTTTCCTTTTTGGCGAATAAGTAGGCAACTGCCTTGTTTCGTTTAAGGAAGGCTGAGTACTCTAACCCCCAATTCTGAGTAGTAGAAATGAAGTCGTTCAAGATTAGTTCCAGCAAGGGGGGAAAAATGTGATTTTGCACCCACGCGAACGCCTGTGCCATTTTGTTTGATTTAAAAACTTATTTCATTTTTCTATTTATTTATTTATTTGATGTTTTTTTTTTTACAAAATGACTTCCACGCAGCACTGTGGAAAGAAGCAGAGCTTCTTCATACTTCTGATATTTTGCCAGTGAAATTAAGACCTTAACCGAACACACATGACATTTTCCTGAGTACAGTTCAGAAAGTGGTATGAGATATGATAATTGTTATCTTTCTTTTCTTTATATTCCCCGGGAAAAATTCCAGAATGTTCCCTTGGAGACTTCATCGCTTCGAGAGCTGCACAGGTGATAAGACGAAGGGTTATGGAAAACGTATGACTGCTCGCAGCCCAACATTTCACCATTTCTCCTTTTTTTTAAGTCATGTGACTCCTGCCAATCAACACTAATTGCCTAACATTTCCCAGACAGAGTATCTGGGCCAGAAAACACAGAGCCACCTGAGAAAGTGGAATTCGGGCCAGAGTTCCCTGCCTGCCGTGGACGCCCTACGGCACGGCCGTGAAGTCGCCGGCATCTTGGGCCGAGGCCATCTGCTCGTGGTGAGCAACTAGCGCTCGCTAGGGTACCCTTTGACAAACACGCAGCCGCCATTTAGATAAGCACGGCTCCGAGTCCTGCCATGTATCGAATAATATTGTTTTAATTTGCAGACAGGCTGATGGAGCCTGTCCCTCTGAGAGGAGGTTTGTGCTGGACGGGCTCCTCTACCACGCGTGGATCCTGCCGCGGCTCAAATCTGGTTTCCATCAAAATCCCCATCTCTCTTCTCCTAAATCCTTCTGTTCAGACTTTATTCGATCCTTACTCTCCCCGGAGACCAAATGTGAACTGTTACAATCTCTCTTTTCGGGTAAACTATCACCTTCTCCACCCGCTCTCTCCTTGCTCTTTCCATTCCAGGACAAATATCTCCCAGATGTGTCCAACAGAAGATCAGAGGAAAGAGAGAGAGGCATAGAAATAGGAGAGCATTCAGACTGACATATTACTAAAAGAAACAATCCCAAACGCACACACAGAGCCACACTCCACCGCCCCCCCCCCCCTTGCCTTTCCAAATGTTTACAAAAAATCCCAGTAAGAATCCTATGTGTGTTTCCCTATTTTGTGTGTCCTTGGGACAGGCAGGGACATCCCGTCATCACTGGGGGTCCCTCGGGGACAGCGTGGTCACACGGCACTGTTAGATTTCGGGAAGGGCCGATTGCCACCAGGGTGAGAATTCCACCGCGCTGACCCGTTTTTCTCATTCACGTGACGAGGATATTAACAGAAACTCCATTTTGGGAGGAGCCACGTTTGACACCGAGCTAAAAACAAAAAGGGGGAGTGTGAATTTCCATGGGGTAAAAATAACCTGAGTTGACAAGAAACATATAAATATTGACAATTGTTTATGCTGCAACATCACTGAGCAGCATGTAGACACCACGACGGTCCAGACACTACCCTGTCGCGGTCAGTTAGTTAGAAACACAGTCTAAGCTCTCGAAGTTGTAAATCACAAACAAAAGCTGGAATTGTTACTAATTGCATTTTGTGGAAAAATGTTGCTTGAGGGTTCTGGATGTTAGAAGCTAGCAACACTGGAAAAGATAATCTGTTACAAATTTTATGACTATTAGCCTTCTGCCAAAGCATCTTTAAAGACTTCACTGGCCAAACAGCGATGTGTCTGGGACCTACTGGGTGTAGTCTAGAGAGGAATCAGGCAAAAAAAAGGGCATAAATCAGGACGTTAAATCTCATCCAAATACCACGGAGGACAATGGCAGTGATTCATTGGGGCTTCTGCACAATGGCAAGATCCTTCACAAATATTGGGGAAGACAAGTCTGTCTCCTCCAGGTTCTTCATTACAGTCTTGGCGAAACCCCCCCCCCCCCCTTTCTGGAGTCCCGCGGCCATTTTTCGTTCCTCTGTCTGTCTCTTTCTTCCTTTCATTATCCCGGTAGAGTAAGTTCAAAGCTTCAGTGAACATATGAGTAGAGGAAAGAAGAAACCATATTGCTATTCCAGCATAACTGTGTGGAAAATAAACCCACTGTTGTGAGTGCTAACTGCATCTGAGCTAATCCCAGTGCTGTGAGGGCTAACTGCATCTGAGCTAATCCCAGTGCTGTGAGGGCTAACTGCATCGGAACTAATCCCAGTACTGTGAGAGCTGACTGCATCTGAGCTAATCCCAGTGCTGTGAGGGCTAACTGCATTGGAGCTAATCCGTGTGTTGTGAGGGATAACTGCATTGGAGCTAATCCCAGTGCTGTGAGGGCTAACTGCAATGGAGCTAATCCCAGTGCTGTGAGGGCTAACTGCATCTGAGCTAATCCCAGTGCTGTGAGGGCTAATTGCATCTGAGCTGATCCCAGTGCTGTGAGGGCCAACTGCATCTGAGCTGATCCCAGTGCTGTGAGGGCCAACTGCATCTGAGCTAATCCCAGTGCTGTGAGGGCCAACTGCATCTGAGCTAATCCCAGTGCTGTGAGGGCTAACTGCATCTGAGATAATCCCAGTGCTGTGAG
This sequence comes from Petrocephalus schoutedeni, assembly GCA_026780765.1. Classification (NCBI taxonomy): domain Eukaryota; kingdom Metazoa; phylum Chordata; class Actinopteri; order Osteoglossiformes; family Mormyridae; genus Petrocephalus; species Petrocephalus schoutedeni. The sequence goes on from JAODKL010000002.1 coordinate 10,790,208, forward strand.
GGCTAACTGCATCGGAGCTAATCCCAGTGCTGTGAGGGCTAACTGCATCGGAGCTAATCCCAGTGCTGTGAGGGCTAACTGCGTTGGAACTAATCCCAGTGCTGTGAGGGCTGACTGCATTGGAGCTAATCCTAGAGTTGTGAGTGCTGACTGCATTGGAGCTAATCCCAGTGCTGTGAGGGCTGACTACATTGGCGATAATACATACAATAGTATTGTGAGGGTTAATTGCATTGGAGCTAATCCCAGTGTTGTGAGGGCTAACTGCGTCTGAGATAATCACAGTGCTGTGAGGGCTAACAGCATTGGAGCTAATCCCAGTCGTGTGAGAGTCACCTATGTGGAAGTGGAGGTGACAGGCTAATTCATTGGTGACTGCCACCACAGCAGTGCTGCCCTGGGTAAAGAAGAGGAGGATAATTTACACCTCGACCACCCAAATAAGTCCACGGAAGGAAGGAAGGTTAAGAGAAAGCCAGTAAAAGATTAACGGGTAACGGTGTTTGGCTCAGGGAGCACTGGGGATGAGCACCTCCTTCTAACTCCTTCCAAAGGTGACCTTTGATCTTTGACCCTGGGACATGCAACGCAAGCATAACACAGGGAAAGGCTGAGTGTAATTAATCTTGCTTGACCCGAAGCAGGCCACCTCTGCTGTAAGTTAAGCTGGATAAGCTCAGCTTGAGCCTGTGCTGGCAGGGGTATGGTAAGGTAATACGTCAGGGGAGGAAGGAGCTCACTCCAAAAATGTGCCGTGTTGGGTGCAGCTCAGCTAAGCCTCCAGATAAATCACACTGACGTCGCACTTTGTGCCTCTCGCTAATTTTACGTCCATTATCTCCTACGCACCATTAACTTCTCACCTTGGCAAAATGTAAATTTAACGTGGTCCCTTGATGTTGACCAGGCAACGATATGAACTTGACCCCGTTAGAGGAACTCCCAAGGAAAGGCTAAGGGATAAGTGGAGGAGTTCAAGGTTGCGACGTGCCACGTGCATGGAGGTCTGACTGCGAGAGTCGGTGCGTGCCTCTGCTGCGTTTGTGAAAATGTGCGCGCGTGTGTCAGAGCCCAGTGCCGGCGACCAAATGGCACACTGAGTGATAGAAGGAGAGACGGAGAGGAAAACCACACAATGGGAGCACACCGGTAAGCATGCCAGAGACGGCAGACCCCACAGCTGCAGGAAGATGGAAACAGGAAGCGAAGAGCCGCTTGGTCAATAGCCCACGGAACCATGAAAAGGCGGGCACTCCCAGTTGGGGTCAAAGGTTAGCATATGGACTGGAAACTTTTACCTTGTTGTGCCTGTTTTTTTTCCAGCTAATTCTGCTGCAGGTTTGCATAGGAATAAAAAGCACATGACAGAGCGTCACATCTGAATCCAATATCACATCTTTGAGATGTCTTAGGTGATAAAAATGTATGCCAATCAAAAAGCAGTTCCAGAGAAAGAATTTTCTGTATAATGAAGTTATACAAAAGAAACATAAATATATGTACTGAATAATAAATATATAATAAAACGACAGGCTAAAATAAAGGGAAGCAATTATTGTCAAATATTAAACTGGAAATGAACGCAAATATATGGTTTGTCAGTAATAATCACTTTTGCAGCTTTTCGGGAAGCAAAATGGCACTTTATTCATACAGCAGGATATTTATTGCAGAAATTCGGAGGTAATACCTTGCTGTAGCCCCTCCTTGGATCCGTGCCGCAATGCGGACACCCTCGGCTCAACAGTTTCATAGAATTTTATACCTGCTTTACTTAAAAAAAAAAAAGAATCTGGCAAAACACAGAAATATGAGATTTCATCAAAATCTTAACACGGCCCGTCAGCAGCTGGAAGGGGAACACGGAGCCATTGTTTGGTGGTAATGTAAGTCTGGAAGGACAGCTGGGGGGACAGGTACACGCTCTCGCCCGGGTCCCGCGGCCCTGGCGTGCTTGGCAGAGGCCCCCGCCCTATCGTTCACGCATCTCCTGGTCCCACTGAAAGCCGCTTCCCGCCGGTGACTGTATGTGCAGATGATTCTCCCTCCGCCGCTCTGGTTTGTGAAAGATGGCGAGAAACACTAAAGTTTATTGGCCGTATTTAATTTAGTGGTCATGTGACTAAGTAGCTTGGTGGACCTTAATGTGGCCTCATGCCACCGTTGGTTGTGGGTTAAATCTATGCCTGTTCGGGTAGCAATATCCTTTCAGGATTGTAGTACAATGATCTGTGGATGAGTGCCTCTAAATAGCCCGTTGCATGTAAGATGTGCCCTGCAATGGACTGGCATCCTGTCTAGCAGTTTCCTCTGTCTTTTGCCCTGTTTGATAGGTTCCAGCTTGACCTGGAACCTGCACTGGGAATCTCCGACTGCCTTTTGTTTACAGTATGGGTACCTAACCCCAGTCCTCCAGGGCCCTCACCCTGAACACCTCAGTTGGATGAATAAGCAGCTCTCAGCCTAAGAGTTCAACAAAACAATTAGGAGCAGAGCCGACAAAGCTGCTCGCTGTGGAGTGTCGTCCAGTCTGGGCTGGCCCCTGCTGTAAGCCCTTCTAATCAGAGCCTGTCACCACACTTGGCTTATGTTCTTGCTTCTGTCTGCGAGTCGGAACTTTAAAGTCATCCTCTGCATTGACGCGTTGTACAGCTGTTAGGAATCCGCACACTTAGCGACCTTCCACCATCTTTGACCTTCTTTTAGTTTTTCTGTCTCTTTCTAGCCCTGTTTAATACCTAAACTGAAAATGACTGAATAAAAAACAGGGAATAATTAGAATGGCAGGTCGTTAGTTACACAGAGTAACCAGTAGCTGGCTCCCATGACATAAATGTTCCCAGTACAAAAAAATATGGACAGAAATATGTGGGATCCCTAATTAATTAGAGGAATTGGCTAATTAATTCACACCCTTTGCTGACAGCGGTGCGTAATTAGGCATGCAGTCATACAATCAACTACAACAAACATTAGCAGCAGAGTGGATGGTTGTACAGAAGAGGTCAGTGACTTTGCACCTGGCACAAACATAGGATGC
>JAODKL010000002.1:10795865-10826930 GCA_026780765.1 Petrocephalus schoutedeni
CCCCCCATTTCCCCCCCTTTGGTTTGGATCCAACCCCCCCCCCCAGCTCACCCCCCCCCCCAAGTCTGAATCCTGCTCACCATCCTGTTACTGGATTTCTGAACCACTTCAAAAAGCGAAAAAACAATCCGGGAAGGGCGGGCCATTCCAGACAGCTGTAAAACACAAACACAAACATCTGTATGTGCAGCTCCGTGGAGCCACGCTGGAACAATGACAAGCTCACGTTCGCATATGCTTCGTTTGACGCCCCCCCGCCGCCCTCCACCCATTCAAGTGGGCCCCCGGAGTTTTGGCTCCTCTGGCCGATCCACATGGATTCTGCAAACAGGCAAAAGTAACACATGAGGAATCGTCATCACCTCATCCTCTGAACTCCTCACACAGTCACTGGGCAGGGCCAGCCTCCATCTGTAGGCCTCCTCATTCATAATTAATCCGCACAGATTACAAGGCCGGCTCCTAATTAACAGGCTCCCGATGAGTTTGCAGACTAATTATTACCTGGGGGAGTGCCAGAAAGAGAGAGAGAGAGAGCCCTGGGCACCGTGTACGTACATCTGTGGACCTGTTTCCGGCTGAAAATATTTATCGGAACGATAAGAGAAATAAACACGCAGTTAAGGCGTAAACTTTTGCTCTAATTTTATGGCAAGTTATGATGGTTAGTAGTTTTGTTCTTGTACCAAAATAAATCCACTGTGTGCCTTTTCTGAACCCAAAAATGGAGAGGTGCAAGAGGAGATGGATGGGAAGTATACAGTGGATCTTAATATTTACTTAAAAAGTAAATATACCAGGGAAATACGAAAAGCCCCCCCCCCCCATAACTTAGCATGTTATTAAATAGCAGGAATTTTTGCCTTTCTTTAACACCCCAAGAGTCTGTTATTAACACCTCCCCATCGCGGCATCACCTTCCTCAAATCCAGAATCGGAGCTCTTCTCTCTCCAGAGGTGATAAGTGAGTGCAGACCGATGACCTGCAGGTCCTCCCCCCACCCCTCTGCTTCCATCCCCATGGCTCCATCGTCCCCATCATCACCACCGCCGCCCTCCCACCCCCCTGCCTCCCACCCAAAATTCCTCGCTGTCCCACATCTGCAGTCGGTCCCACGCAGCTTGGCGGCAGATGTTCCGCCGCGTCGCGGTAATGAAACACGTCTCGGCCGCCGCCATGTTCGCTTTCCCTTATAAGCCGCGGGATCGTCGCGCAGACGGCAAAAACACCACTTGGGAAAATCCCCTCCCCCATTCGCCCAACTTTACTTTATGGGTTTAAATGTTATACAGTATAGCTCAGTCCCTTCAGCTCCCAAAAAATCGGACTGGGGAGGATCAGAGGCGGCCAACAGTGCCGGACCCTCTCCGGGGGTGCCGATAGGTTACCTAAATCCTGCATAAAAAAATCGGCCTGCTTTTTCTCTCCTCTGCTTTCCCCAAATCTAAACTGGAATTTCCCTGCTGTAGATTAACCTTGATGGCGATGCCAAAAGCAGCTCTGAGGGGGCTCGGCCGCAACGTATTTGGCATCAAAGTGCCCTTTTATTCAGTCTACGGAAGAACGGAGCGTCGCTGCGGCGTGGCGCGGGGCGGTGTGACGCGGGGCCGGCCCGCGGCAGGGAGACGCATGGAAGCGTTTAGGGGCCTGTGATGCGGGAGCATGATAAGAAAGCTGGTTACTGTTACTGTCAGCACGAGACTGCAGCTTTTACAGACCTGCGCCATTTCTTTAGAGACCTGAGCATCATGTTCTCCGTTCTGCCTTTTCTTCCAAAGCAACCATTATCTGAGGGCCTCAGACATGGCCTTAATAGTAATGGTGCCTTACCGGCGAGCCGCACCCGAGCTGTACCGCGAAGACTAGTCACAGTGAGGTTCCACCTCCTCGGGTTTTGCGCTGCAGGTGGGTCGGCTCGGTCAAGGCGCCGCCAGGTTTGGAGACTGCCAGTGACGTAAAACCGAAGAAGCGCTTTTACTGTTCACACGGTGTATATTGTGATTTACTATGTGCCAGGTTCCAGCAGCACGCCTGTGAGACTCGCCGCCTCATTTTAGCATCAAACGCTAGTGGAATTAGCATCCGCTTGTGTAAATTTGCATTACGAGTCCTTGCCGTTCAGCTGTTCCGTAGTACTTTTTTAAGTAGGAGGTTGGAAATTTTCAGGTTCTGAGTTATTGGGAATGTTGAACACCTTGATGTGTGATAATAAAAATAATAATAATAATAATGAATATATAATATATAAGCTTTTGCCTTCAGAAAATCCATGTGCAGAACAACAGTATTTCGGTGCATTCTGAACAATTAGATGGGAGTGCAACCTGCTTAGTTTGGTCACGCTTTCGGTCGGCTAGTCTTACCGCTAGTAAGCAGGGCCATGTTAGCACAGGTACGGCTTGCATACTTTTCAGTGTGAAACTGCCAATTCGTGATACGTCTTGAGTATGGCTCTCATGTTTCTTGTTGGCAGTGAAAAAGCACTCATTAGACCCTGAACAGGCCCTGTACAGACCTCCTCATTATACAGTATGGACTCTATATAGATCAGACCTCCTCATTATATAGTACAGATTCTATAAAGACCTCATAAAGACCTCCCCATTATATAGTATGGACACTATAAAGACCTCACACAGACCTCCTCACTGGACTGGAAGTTAGTCCCTACAGAGGCTGTGCATACCCTTTACAGACCATGGTTTCTTTGTTCAGAAATGACTGCCAACTTTTTCCAGCTGTAGTTATAGCTTGAAAAAATGTTTTTCATCATAATTACATTTACACTGAAAAAACGTTCTACAAAAACAAGCCTGTGCCATTTTACAGCATAAAACATATCCCCCCCCCCCCGCCCCAAGAGCAAGTCACTGCAGAGCTGTGAGTGACATCATGAGGCTGGATGGTGAAGTCCCCTTCTCTCTCACACACATAGACATAAACTGTGCCCGTGTGCTGTGTTGTACAGATGGCAGAAACGTGTCCAATACACATGAAGCCAGACATCGCTAACAAAGTCAGTATGGTCGTCGACTCACTTCCCAGTGAGTTTCAGCCCTCGCTGCTCCAAGCAGATCATCCCAGCGCGTGATAAATCCTGTAGAAACCATCAGAGTTTTCCCCTGTTGAGGCACTTGAGCCAATGAGGTGATAAACCGCAGGATCTTCAAAGGGCAGCGTAGTCTCGGCTAATTTTGCGGCCCAGGCATCATTCTCATTGTTTTCAGCCTTTAGCTCTTTTAGGTTTCGCCACTGATTGTAGTTTGGATTTGGACACTCGCTGACTTTTTTGTGTTTTCTTCAGATATGGCGCGGACACATGAAAAGAGGACGGGAACTGAGGCCACTGAACCCACATTGAACGCGGTGTTTCACTGGCCAAATGAAAAATGAAATATCCATTATCAATAATGTACACATAATGGCGCCATGCTTGTGATAAATGTATCTCGCTCCCGATTAACAGTCGTTGAGTATGCGTAAATGATTAATATATCTTAATATAATGCCCTGTATACACAGCATATCATTTCATCATTTTGACATACTATGTTTTCCATTCATTTTATTTCCGTTGTTGTTTTACTGTCCTTAAACACACTTATATTTTCATCTGTTATTTTGAGAAAGATTAACTGTTTATAAGCATTAATTTCCTTCGACAGGCAGACACCTCGAGTGCGGACTCGCACTTCGGGCCGTGTGTAGTGTGGTCCTCAATGGCCAAGCGGCAGCTTGCCGGCTCCGGTTCCCCTGCGGTGCTGCTGTACCTTCGAGCAATGCGATTAACATCAATTTCTGAGGTTAATTTTCCACCTGTACAAATGGATGGAAATTGTCAGCCAGTTGAAAAAATAGCGCCTGCTGAAATACTTCATCAATATTAAGTCTATCTGTATGATGATCTTTCCATTGTAGGTCCATAACACAGATATCAGATAACAGTTAGCTGGAAAACTCATTTGTTATTTATATTGCTCCACACCTGGGGGATCCAAGATGACAACTAAATAGTGCAGCGAGGCGTCTCTCTCTGCATTTAGAAATTTCAGGTCCAAAGTCCACCCCAGTTGCCACATTCTGCCTTATCTCTCAGGACTCGGCTCAGGTCCTCTGTGCGGCTGGGGAATTGCCACAGTGCTAACATTTATTAATATGTAACGAGACACTTCATGGATTTTTAAGCCTTCCCGTCAGTTTGTTTGTTTTTAAGACCGAAAACAAGGCCGAGCCGTTCTTAAAGGCCTGAGAATTGGGCTTCACTTTTACTTATAAATATAGTTTCAAGTGTTCAAGTTTTATTGTCACACATTGTCCTTTGAGAAGAATAATATTCATTCAACAGTATGTGTAAATCCTGTCTGTGGATTTGTTGTTGACTCATGGATTAATTATGTAGCGTTTGTGGGTTTGCACAAAAGAACCTCATTATCTTAGGCTCTGAGTTCTTGTTTTTCCTTCTAGAAATTCATAAAAGTGAGGATCTCCACCGGGGATAAAGTCCTGCAGAGATCAAGGGATCTGGAGAAATGAGCGATCAACTGCGCTGCCGTGAAGGTTCTCCTCAAATGGGACACTGCGGCGAAGTGGACCACCTGGAAAAGTCCACCCCCCCCACCAGATTCAGGGGGCGTGACGCAAACTGAATGAGAGAACAAGAGACGGCGAGGCAGGCATGACCGATGCTCAGCTTCCGTGAAGCACAGTGATGTTTCCACACCACAGCCTGAACATGGGCCAAACAAAAATGTCCACAGTTCCACTTAGGAGAGCTCGGAAGTGTATCAGCGACACTCCGAGGCTGGGCAAACAGAAACGGTACCGTTTGCGTGAGTGCGTGTGCACGTTTTCCCAGCAGCGGGAAGGCAAACACGTCCTTGTGAGTTTGTCTCGGCGTTTTTATCTCCGCTGGGTATTAATGCGCTTGCTCCTGACTCTGCTCCATGTTTGTACTTCTCCTCATGGGCTTTGCGTTGGCAAGATGCATATCAGCTCTGGCCGATAAGAACTGAGGGCCGTATCACCCTCTGGGCGCCGGGAAAGGTTATGGGAAAGGACGATTTAGTCAAGACAAAGGCAATAAACAGCTCATTAGTAAATGGTTTCTGGAAACTATGAAATAATCAGATATTATTTGTTAAGGCAGTCACCGCAAAGGAAGTATTATTATGCAGGATCTCCCACGTTCCTTGAAAAATATGATGGGTGTGAGCACTTTTACTCTATTAGGTGCCATCAGGTTGACGTCAGCTGCTGGAGAGCTGTATAGATGGCTCCCTCCGGGATGTCCAGCTGTCCATCTGGTCCTCCTTGGGGACATCTTACTGCTTCTCAGTGTCACAAGATTTCTGACAGTGAGAAGATTCAAAAATAGCTGAAAACTGATGGCACACAAAAAGCTAGATGAAAAAGCAGAGAGAGGCACCTTGGTCTCATTGAGACACACTCGCGATGGCCGTCCTCCCAGCTTCGTGAGGACATTCGTCTCGCACATGCAGTACAGAGACACTCGCGATGGCCGTCCTCCCAGCTTCGTGGGGACATTCGTCTCGCACATGCAGTACAGAGACACTCGCGATGGCCGTCCTCCCAGCTTCGTGGGGACATTCGTCTCGCACATGCAGTACAGAGACACTCGCGATGGCCGTCCTCCCAGCTTCGTGGGGACATTCGTCTCACACATACAGACTCGCACTTTGTCTCCAAGCCACCTCCTGTTTCCAATCTCCCGGTGCGGCTCAGCAATGGAGTGCACCTGTACGGCATTACTGACCCGCTCTCTCATTAGAAACCGGACCCTCTACCTGCCGGGGGGGGGCAGGAGATGGACGTCAGTGCGTCTGACTCGCGTGTCTTCGGCAGGAAGCCCGAGGCAGCAGAAGGGACAGGTAATTAATGGCGGCGTGGCCCCAGTCTGCGATTTACGGCCGATAGTGTTACAGGCTGGGAGGGATGGGCAACAGCGTGCGGCTGGAATGGGCCCAGCACTCCCGCGTGTGTGCGTCCAGCAAGCCGGGGGGCGCCACAACCTGCTATAATACTGCCTTTAAGGGATTTGTGTGATTCACCCCACTTAGGTCTCTCTGTCTCTGCAAATATTATTCATATCGGTGCATTTCATGTGGGAGGGGGCTCCATGTCACAGGTAGGGCAGTATATTTGCTAAATGGGGTGGAGGGGATAGAGACTGTCAGTCACAGGTAGTTCAGTATTTTAGGTGAATGGAGGGAGAGGTAAATAGGAGCAAGGGTGGGGGTGGGGGGGTTCTGTGTGACAGACAGTTCACTCTATTAGCTGAGTTGGGGGAGGGGTTCATAGGGAGGGCTTTCTGTGTGACAGGTAGGTCAGACAATTTCAGCACATGTCAGATTCTCCTCTTATTCTGCTCTTAGCGTATCAGCTTGAGGGTTGCTTGTGTGTATGTGTGTGGAAATAATTTCACAATAAAAGCCCTCCCGCGCCTCGCTCTCTCGCTAAGGTGCATGAGGCAGCCCCGGCCAGCAGAGGTGCCCGCGGGGCCTGCTTTCCCTACTTCAGCCGTCTGAAATGAAGCTGATTGAAAGTTGCATTTAACAGGCCGACTTCTCCTAACTTTCAGGCCCGTGAGCTCAGGAATAATCCACTTTGTGCAGAAGGCCCGTCAAAGGCTGCGGCTGGGCCTGTAGTGGGGGAGGTTCCCTGAGAAGTGGCGAATGGCGCATAGACGGAATATGAATGACACGTGAACTGCGCATGAACTTCCTTTGCTGGCTAGGCTCCCTCAGTAGTCACATGCTCGACATATAAATGAGGCACACGTCAGCTGACAGCGCGGCCGAGCTGCTGATGCTGTGTTTTCTTATCCCTCTCCCTCCGTCATGGCTTTCTAGAGCGAAGGGGATCTGTCGCGTTTGCAGCCTCTCTACATAAACCCAGTCGAGCAGAAATTTGGAAAAGGTCTGACCTCTCGTGCCTCATGGGAGCTATAGACGTACGTGTCATCAAGGTGGGATAGTTTCACTGTCATACTGTCATATATGGACGTGTTTCTATGGCAACATTACAGCAACGTCAGTGCCACACTTTGGCATCTACGTGTCTCTATTGCCAAGTTACTAAGGCAACGTCACTGTCTCTTTTCTGTACAAAGTGTCTTTATGAACTCATTACCGTGGCAATGTCATCATCACGCTTCAGTATCTAGGCATTTACAAACCCCTGCCTGTGATGTCACCATCACGTTGGGGCATCCGCGTGTCTTGGGGACCACGTTACCGTGGCAACGTCATCGTTGCAGTTCAGAGCGTCTGTCTTTATAAACTTGCAACTATGGAATCATCACTGTCACATGTCAGCATATGTCTTTGCAAACTCGTTACCATGGCAACATTGCTGCCCCCAAACCCCCATATACTGTACAGCTTTTACTTGCCTTCATGACCTTGTTACCACGGTAATTCCACTGTCACGCCACTGCATTTAAGCACCTTTATGAAGACATTACTGTAGCATTATCACAGCCATATGGCGCATCTTCTTAAGCATGTTGCTACCATGACGTTTGCAGCCGGGGGCTGTGTAGTTTTGGAGCAGTTTCAGACCGATAGGTACAGCTGTGCCATCAGGTGCAGCTCTGACAGCGACGGATGGACCGGCTCTCATTACTGGGAGAAAATCAACCGATAGTCCATTTCAGCCCGCTAATGAACTGGAATTAGCACGATGAGCCGAGTGCCGTCTGTCAGCAGCAAATTACAGGAGCCCTGAACAGTGGGGGGTTGGGGGGGGTACAGGAGGGATTGGGAGAGAGAGAGTAAGGAAGACAAGAAGCCTTAAACAGCCCGTTTTATTAAAATGCAACCCGAGAAGGAGGCCATCTTCAGTCACGAAACATCAGATTCCTCAACAACATTCAGGGCGGCACACAATGCTATGGGTTTGGGGGGGGTGAATTAAAAAATAGGGGGAAAGCAGAGAGCTGGAAGGAAGGGTTTATATGCAGAAAGAGCTCGGGTGGTAATGAAAGGAGTGAAAGGGAGCCGTGGAAAAGGAAAAGAAGGGAGGAAATGGAGAGAGAGAGAGAGGGAGGTTATTAAGCTGGTGAAAGAGCCCCCCCCCCCTCTTTTAATCCTATTACACAGGAAATGAAAACAGACATTATTAGAGAGAGGGACAGACGTGTCGACAGTGGTATGTCGTGACATGCCCCTTTACCAGATACTTATGGTAGCCCAGAGCAGACATACTTTGCGGGCTATCTCCTGGGCAATCTCACTGTCCATCTGTCAGGCAGCTTCCGTCAGTGTGTCCGCCTGGAGGGGGTTGGGGGGGTACGCTGGCATGTGCGGTTTGCTTTCTGCATATCCTACGGCTTTTGGCTTCGACTGGAATGACTAATGACTGACTGCCCGCTCCCTTTGCGTCACGTCAAACTTCCTCCCGCCTGGACCCGCTCCAGCGGTTTTCCTGGTCCCGCGGAATCGATCATGGAGCAAATATGTCCGCCCTGCGGCCATGTTCCTTCCAGACTCTGGGCCACCTTCGCACTCGCCGCGGTCCTCGAGGGCCCAGCAGAGAGCCCCGGGCTCCCAGGCATGACGGCCGGCGCGCCGGACAGCAGGAGACTCGGCCCGTCTCGCTCTGAGCGAAAAGCCAGAAGACGACGGCTGAAGGTAATAACGGCTCCGTCAGGGCCCAGGCCTCCCTGTCCTGTGGTAAAACTGCAGATGGAGGCTTGATGCAAAGCACACACTCTTAGTTAGCCAATCATATCGATCACAAAGACACGAAGCAGTGCTTCGCCCGATTACGTGGCCTGAGGCCCGTCCTTCGGTAGATGGTAAAAATTAGAAACCGCACTGACTGTACGGGAGGCAGGAGTAGCCTTGGAGCAGAGAAGGGAGATTAAACGAGAGCGGGACAGAAAGTACAGCTAAAGCAGAACATCGCCACAGCAACAGAACATGTGGGAACGTTTGCTGATGCCTCATTGCCCCGCTGTGTACCGGAGTCCATAAATCTCAGAGCAGCCGGGACTCGGCCGTCTCTTATCTCCCGCACTCTCTCGCTTATCTTCACCCCGGGATCGCGGTCTGCCCCTCTGAGCTAGGCTGAATGAGGGGCCAGAGCTCTCTGGGATGGGCAATGGGGCAGGTGGTGAGACCTCCACTGGGTTTCCCCTGCCCAGATGCCATCTGGCCGCTTTGCCATGGCCCGGAGCGAGCCGTTCCAGACATGGGGAGTGAGACAGTCCACAAGGGAGAAAGGGGAAAATGGGACCTGGGGGGTGGGGGGGTAGCAGGAGGTGGAGGAAGCGTGACATAAAGGCAGAGGGGTGGGGGGTGGGGGCGTGTAATGAAGACGTGTGAAATGATGATGCCGTTCGTTTTCACAGTGGATCAGGTGACACGCATAAACAACAGCACTGGTCTAGACACCCCCATGCCCCCGCCCCCTAGCCCTGAGGGGGGGGTGCCATAGTGGAACAATGGCCGCTTTTCCACCCCGAAGGGAATCGACCCTGAAGTAAAAAAAGCCAAGAAACAAGAGGGGAAGGAGTGCCATCGCTCACATGGGCGCCATCTTCCCATGATGTTTGGCGACAATGACATCGCCCCGCTCTGGCTCCGGTGATTGCGGCGTCTTGATGGCTGCCACCGGTAAGCACCAGACCCTGTGCCCCATGGGGGGCTACATAGCATCTTCCGTTTTTAATCCTCGGAAGCTCATGCCAGGAATGCGAGCAGGAGAAACTAAAAAAACCCCCGCGAGTGATGGAGTGCTCTGAGCTGCTGTTTTCTATCCCAGAGGCTATTTGCTGGCCTTCTAACAGCAACGGAGGTGACCGGGAGTGGAGGGGGCTTCACAGCGAGATTCCTCTGATACGATATCAAGTCTAAGTTTTTCCATTGTAGCAGAATGCCCAGGGGTATCTGCATTGTGTTTGTCTCAAGGTCAAATTTCCTGTGCAGGTACGGGACAGAGGGGCGGGCGCGAGCGTCACAGCGGCAGCCTGCACTCGAGCCCGCCGCCTCCTTGTCACCGGTTTCCATGTGAACGGGCAGACTATTGCTGTGTTGTGGCTGTGTGTCACTGAAGCAAATCAAAGCAGGACCGCCAGGCGGGCGGGCCAGGCGGATGCCTTGGTGAGATGCAGAGCTGAGGAGCGGGCGAGGCTGGCTGCGTGAGAGCTCTCTCCTGCCCACACAGCACTGTCAGGAGCTGCCAGGGAGAGCGAGCCCGGGCATAAACGCGCCTTCGCGATGCCACCCCGTCCCCAGGGAGAGGTTCAGAAATGCAAATATTTAACATTCATATGGAAATGGTGTCCCATCCAGGGATATCCCCTTCCTCCTGCCTCGCGCTTCCCGGGACGGGCCCCAGGCTCGCACTGACCCTCCCCCTGGTCCTCAGGGTCCACTTAGATGGTCCATGTCTTTGTCCCCCCCTGGCTCCCTGCCAGGGAGCCCACATGGATTGGGGGTCCTTGAAAATTAATTTCAGGAACCCTGCTCTACGGGATAAGCGTGTTGTGGAAGACGGCGGGATGGATGGAAATATTGTAAATTCTGAGGGGTGGGGTCTCTGTGGGCCACATTCCAGGAAATCTGTGCCAGTCCAGTCGTGTGTGTGTGTGCCCCCACTTTTGACGTCATTTCCCCCATAGGTAAGGCTCTCGGTATTTCCTGTAAGTGCGGGTAAACAGAAAGGAAAGAGAGAAGACAGCTTTATTGGCCCCCCAGCGGTTTGCCGCATGTGCCCACAGCAGCAGCCGCACAGTGGCTGGCTGCCCATTGGCCATGGCTGCCACCCCCCCCCCCCTAAGCCCCGCCCACACCAGCAGATCCCATCTCGAGACCCTGGATGGTCAACTTTCATTGCACCAAGTAACCAGGAATCAATCGCACTTCACTGAGCTGGTGACTGTTTCTCCCTAAATGTGGGGAATAAAACCAGAGTCACTTCTGACGTCATGTGGAATACTCACAGAAGAATGTCCTCTGCCAATTTTTAATAAAAGTGACAAGCCCTAATTTGCAGTGAAAGGGGACCAAAGACACTTGTCTCAGGGCCCTCTTTAGTTAGTGTCCCCCTCCATCCGGTCTTCAGCTGCCTCCTACCTCTTCTCACATGAGTGCAAAGCGCACTGGGTCTCCCACATACGGGTCGCCATGCCGACACACCGATAAAATCACAGCTGCACACACACACGCGCGCCCTCACGCACACACTCCTCACTCCCTAAGGGCTCGTAGTTAATGGAATAAGGGCTCCAATTGCCTAAACGAACAGGCATTATTACTGACAATTATGGGGGCCATTAGCAGGACGTGGGTGGGGGGGGTCTGGGGAATGCTGGGGAGAGGATGGCACAGGCAAGGGATAATTGGAAGACTAATATTATGGCAATGTGTTTGATGGATTAAGGCCTCAGTCGGAAGGGGTGAGAAATCAATGTCACCTCAAGGAGGCCACAACCCCCCTCCGTTGACTTGTACCTGTTTTTCTTTGTGGGGGGTCAGGATGGTGGACCATGGCCCAGGTGCCCAGCGAGCAGCTGTCACCGGACATGACCTCACTGGACTGACTAGACCCGATGTCGTTTCGGGAGCACGGGATGAAAGGCCAGGGGCCGAGGCGCAAGAGAAGCTGCGGCGACAGCTGCCGCCTCAGCGTGAGGCCGGGCCCGCCGCTGGAGAAGGAACCAGAGACGGTAACCGAGCTTACGCTGCCGTGACGACAGCTGCTGTGGCGATAATCAATAAGGGGGCGTGGCAAAAGGATGAGATTGTGTTTGTGTGTCCGCCTGTGTGTGCATGTGTGTGTGGGTTTGCATAGATCACATTTGGGGACCAAAATGTCCCCAGAGTGCGGTGAACCATAAAACTTCCTTATTTTTGTCTTCAGGTCCCCATTTGGATGACCTCAGTTTTATGAAAAAAAATCAGTGACTGCAATTAGAAAATGCCAAAGGTCTTGTATTTTGGTTGGTTGCTTATGGTTAAGGTTAGGGCCCATTTGGATAACCTCAATTTTATAAAAACCTGTGAATGCAATCAAAAAACTAAAAATGCCAAAAGTTAAAGGTTAGGGCTGGGTTGGGGTTAAGGGTGTCGTGGCTGGGATTAGGGTTTTTCCCATAGAAATGAATGGACGGTCCCCATTTATAAAGGTGTGCAGGTGTGTGTGTGTGTGTGTACATATGCACCTACAAGTTGCAGAGCATCTTCCAAAAGGGCAGAAAAAATTCCACCCCAATAAGGTTCAATCTGTCAACCCCCCTGTTGACGTCTCGCAGACCCTAAAGATGTAGGGTGACGTTCACCTTGAGGCTGAGCTCCGTTTTCACCCCATGACATCATCTGGAGACATTGCTGATCCAGTTTGTACTGGAAGTCCACAGAGAAGACAGTCTACCCCTCCTGCTATGTGTCATTTTCAGTGTGTTTTTATAAACGATAGTAGATCCTATTGCCTAGTCTTTAGTATTAGAATGGCATAATATATATGAATGGCATAAGTATAATGGCAAAATGCAGTAATAAAATAAAAAATTGAACTTATTTGAGCCTCCCAGGTTTACACAAGTGTGTTATGTTCAGGTCTGTTTCATTGTCCATAAATATGTGAAAAAAAATTATAATAAAAGTGACAAATGTCAATTATTGCATCATAAAGAACAGATATAAGGATACAGAGTCATTTTCCTAAGGTGATAAGGCCTGAAAATGGGGCAGGACTAAATGAAATTATTCCAAGTTGGCGTCAAAGCTGTGTACAGCAAACTCCCAGAACAAATGTCTTTCTCTGTGGTCTGCGTGAGGGACAGAGATTATGGTGAGGTAAGAAGAGAGGTCGGGAGGCGGGTGATAAAAACCACGTGCGGAATCTAGAGAGGCTCCGGAATATTCTGCTGGGTAGAGGACTAAATCAGTGCCAGGTACCTGCGCTTATGTCTCATGCAGTCCTGTCCTGTCAAAAACACTTAGGAAGGATCCCAGCCCTGGTTTCACACAGAGTCCCCCCCCCCCCAGGGCCTTGAAACCACCCCATATCCCCCCAGGGGGAGGCACCTGATGGGCGAGGGAGGGGGAGTGTTTCAGGGACGGGTCACAGGTGAGCTGGGAGGAAGCTGGATTCTGTTACCCGTGCAGAGATGAAGGAGCCACACATGCAATCTGACGTCTGCTGCCTGCATCGTTATCCCTGCCGACAGCCATCGACGCCGATGGCCGCGTGTGAGAAATAAGCACCATGTTTCACTAGATATAATACGCATGTGGGCTCTAACCGCGCAAAAGTCCCGGCACCGCCGATGTTCCCTGACGGGCTGGAACGCTGGAGCTCAGGACTGAATTGGGGAGGACTGAACGGGACCCCTCCCCCAAACCCCCCGCCGTACCCCATCTCCAATCGCTCCGCAGTGGTTGAGGCCATGTCCCCCCCACCCACCCAAATGATTCCACCTAAAGGCTTCTCCTGCAACCTTCTCACGGTGGACTCTGCACAAGTTTTTGATTAGCACATAACCCACCCACCCCCGGATTTTGGAACCTCATCTATCGCAAAGCCTTTACTTTAATCTTACAGCCTCACCTACAACCGATGTGATGTAGAAAGGCACAAAACCCACACTGCTTCCATCAAACTGGCCTCCATGGCCTGGATCAGGGTCTGTCTTGGCCACACCCATATGCGGTTGTGACCACGCCCCCATGTGGTTGTGGCCACACCCCTGTGCAGTCCTGACCATACCCCCAACAGGACAGAATTGAGTGAATTATTAGGGTCATTAGTGAAGTATTGCAGACACAGCTATGCAAGGCAAATTTAAGATTTTCTCGTGGGGGGGGGTTATGTCAACCTTCCAGCACCAGAACCTTTAATGAACGAAACAAAAGATGTGTATCACATCCTGCAAAATGCTAATGAAAATCTCTCAATACAGAGACCCTGAGGTGGTTTCAGCCTCCCAAACAGCAGTGTGTGCATGTGTGTGTGTGTGTGCGTGTGTGTGTGTGTGTTCACCATGTGGAAGTTCTTACAGCTCTGCTCCACACATGATGCCTGCTCCGCTTAATTAACTTTGACATGCAGCACATGAGGACCCCCCAAAAAAAAATCACAATTAATTAAATGAGAGCGCGCTTAGCATGGAGACCAGCGACACCGTGATGTCAGTGTAACATCTGGAGCCATGACATGGTATGTACATGTAGCTGTAATGAAAATACCCATCTGTCCAACCATTCATTTTCAATATCTGCTTATCCAATCTGGTTCGCAGTAAGGAAGTACTGTATATATACATTGCTTATGCCGTCTCTGTCTCACCCAATTAGCTTGTTCGGCAGATGGCCAATCACTGATGAGGTAATAACAGAATGACACATCCTAACATGCCCCCATTGGCTGTATAAATGTTCCTGTCTGAATCTAAGCCAATAGCCACCATACTCAGAAACCACAGGTAGACAGTGTAGAAATACATGACCTGGAACACCCTGTGACTGACCCAGGGTGCGTGTCCCAAAAGCATAGTTGCTAACTACATTAGCAGCTTGCATAGTTAAACCCATGCAACTGAATATGTCCAACTATTTTAGTTGCTAACAGGAGCTTTTGGGAAACGCACCCCCGATCGAGCTTTGGATTGACCGCACTGCTGTTTGTCACATCTGTAGAGCTCTGCAAGACACAGAACCATCCATCCAGCCATCTATCTATTCTTTAACAACAATGAAGAATCTGGACACAACCACCTGATAAAACAGGGTTGAAATAAAACCAACAGGTGGCCAACCTGACCATAGCTCCAAAGCTACCATGCATATTAGCATTAGCGCTAGCATTCACAACGAAAGCATTCAATGATGCATTAGCAGTATGTGTAAATGCATTAATATGATTTTAATTATTAAGAGAATATATTTGCAAGCAAATGGGGAGAAACACTGGGTCAAAGGTGGTCTCCTCTACCATAGCCTTACTGTCCTGTGTGCCATTTTCTATACATCGTAAAAAAATAAAAATAGACATGTACGCCCAGTCAGACACGCGTACACACACTAAATCCATCTCATCAGTAGACCGTGGGGATTTTCCAACTGGAGTGGTCTTAAAGTCCTGCCAATCTGGCGACTGCTCACCTGAAAAGTACCCTTCAGTACATCAAATGCCCAATCAGGAGCTCCGATACGTATCAGGGAGTGTGAACCATTAGTGCCCTGGGTTGATGGGTTAAGGAAGGAACAAGAGACCCTGAGCAAGAAGAGCCCTGGGGATGTCAGGGAATCTAGGACACGCTGATCACAGCGATATCATTCACAACGGGAGTCACAACTACACATCAGCGCTGTGTTTTAAATGCATAAATATGATAATTTTGATGATTAGGGAAATATATTAACATTCTTTTAATTAGGCTTATATTTTGGCCATACCAGAGTTTTGAGGGAAAAAAGGTTAGAAATGAAAGACAACAGTGTTAAGGTACAGGGCTTAACTTCTCCACAAAAGACATAAATATTTAATGTGATAAAAAAAAAGAATAACACTTTGTATGGATCTAAATAAACGTTACTCCAAACTAAACCTTTCATTCTTTTAACTGTTCATTCTATGTGACTGTCAGCATTGGTCCGTGTATAATTCTGAAATATAGAATTTTTATACCGATGGGAAAAACAATTAAGATCACATTAAAAAATAATCACAAACAAGTTTTACAAGACCCACCTGCGCTTTTATAACAGAGGTGAGGCATGAAAAGTTGCTACGGCTAAGCTGCCTAATGATTTTTCTCACAAGACCAGAAAATTGGAAATGAACAAATGAAATTCAACACAAAAACAACACTCAGGAGAGGAGTAACGCGCTGCATACAGATTCAGTCTCGCCCCTGAGAATGACTTTCTGTCCCTGTTTTGTAACTTAATCTCATTAGTGTCCCGGCCCGTAATGAGAATTTGCTATGAGTGTTTCTTTTTTTTTCCCCTTGCAGTGTCTTTCTCTTTTCTCCCCTTTCTCAATCTTTTTGTGTCACTCAGTCCTGGGCAGGGGTGGGGGTGGTACTTGGACTGGAGTTCCAGCACCAAGGGAGGGGGTCAGGGGGTCAGGGGGTCACATCCACTTCCTCGTTGCATTTCTGGTAAGTTCCAGGCCACCCTGCCTACATCATATAAAATATTCGCTGGATGACCATAAAGAAGGATGGATGCACAGAAAGACCGATGAGTGTAAAGAGGAGAGGAAGTATGTACAGGGAGATGGATGAGTGTGTGCAGAGAGATGGATGGATGTAAATAAGCAGGGATGTGCAGAGAGATGGATGAGTGAAATGAGGAAAGGATGGATGCACAGAAAGATGGGTGAGTATAAAGGAGGGATGTGCAGAGAGATGGATGGGTATAAATGATTAGGGATGTGCAGAGAGATGGATAAGTGAAATGAGGAAAGGATGGATGCACAGAAAGATGGATGAGTGTAAAGAAATTGGGATGTGCAGAGAGATGGATGGATGTAAATAAGCAGGGATGTGCAGAGAGATGGGTGAGTGAAATGAGGAAAGGATGGATGCACAGAAAGATGGATGAGTGTAAAGAAGTAGGGGTGTGCAGAGAGATGGATGGATGTAAATAAGCAGGGATGTGCAGAGAGATGAATAAGTGAAATGAGGAAAGGATGGATGCACAGAAAGATGGATGAGTGTAAAGCAGTTGGGATGTGCAGAGAGATGGATGGATGTAAATAAGCAGGGATGTGCACAGAGATGGATGAGTGAAATGAGGAAAGGATGGATGCACAGAAAGATGGATGAGTGTAAAGAATTAGGTGGATAGGTGTACAGAAAGGTGGATGAACACAAATGAGTGTAAAGAAAAAAGAATGGATGTGCAGAGAGTCAGATGGGTGTAAAGAGAGATGGATGAATTTACAGAGAGAGGGATGAGTATAAAAAGAAACGGATGGATGTACAGAGAGATGGATGGTGGAGAGATGGACATGCAGAGAGACAGACAGGGTGGACAAATCGATGGGAAGCTGAACAAGCATGTCTTCCACACAATGCAGAGACATTGCCTCTTCTCTCCTGATTAAATGGGTTTCTGTTATCTGTTCAACAACCATCACTGTCGCACTCTTCATTATTACTTTTTGGTTGCACCTAAACTGATTTTCATAGTGATACTGAAATATAGCTGGACGTTTACAGAAACGCTATTGTGATTAAGTAACCATGGTTACCTTATTCATGGGCACAACAACTTTTTGGAGCTGGAAAAATAGTCCTTTCTCTTCTCAAAGTCACCAATCCTGCTCGCAGCCCTTCATCACTGAAAACAGGCAATGTTTAGCATCATATAAATTTTTTAAAATTCGCTGAACCAAACCTAGATGAAAATAAACTACCAAATGTACCATGCATTCACAGTGGTGGTGCAAGGTGTTGTTTAAATGTTTACCATTTATATAATTAAAAATCAAGCCTAACTGAAAATAAGTGCTGGAAATTAGCCTTGGGCTGTGAGTATTATATACAAGCCATCTGTTACTTGTTTTTTATTTGTGTAGGGACCAGAAAATACTCATAAATAAATATAAAATTGCTTATAGGGCTGCTTGGATTATTTTTTCCAGAAAGCCCTTAGGCCCCAGACATGTAAACCTAAGATTTCTCTCACCTACGCGTAACCCCACACGCATGCGTGCATGCACACACAGAGACAGACAGTCACACCCTCATCCATCCTGGCTATCTATCTGGCTGTCTCACCTGAGCACACACAGGAATTCGAAGCAGGATCACAGATTAATTCAGTCACGGGCTCTTACCTGTTATCTTCCTCGCAGCTGTACCTGACTGATAGAGGTGCACATAATTGTGATGCAGGTATTTCACAAATACCCAGACTAGACCTGCATACTAAGCTATGCACAGGGTGAACTGAGGAATTTCACCTCTGGGGAATTCAGCTGCATGTGCTTAATCGAATGCCTGAAAGAAGAATCCACATCGGGACTTTTCAGGCGACGACCCGCTCACCCTGCCTAAGAAGTCTTTGGATTGGCTGAGGACCATCAAGAACCATTGGGGTGAGACCCAGTCGTGATTCCAACAATCTCCATACTTGTTCGAAGAAGGAAAGTGTTTGCATAACACCCCCACCCCCCACCACTACCACCGCACTCATAGGTAAGTATAATTTTATGACTGGCTACATTCTAATCCGCAGTTTCCTCCACTACGGTGACTGTCCAGAATAAACACCGGTCCGCTGTTAATAACCCACAAAAAAAACTCATCTCCACCTTTTCCGGTTTCCTCGCCCAATCCCCCCGCCCTCCCCAACCCCTCCACTCCTCCTCTCTTAATGCTGATGATTTTGCACCTCACTTCAAAGGGAGGCTGGTCCCCGGCTTCCACTGACAACTCTCCAGGTTCCTGCAGAGCACCTTCTCTAAAATTATCCTCTCTCTCTGACACAGACACCTGGAGAGGTTCTCCTGTCTCATACCTACCTGCCTCTTGACCTTATGCCTTCTCTTTCACTTGAGACTTTCTCTCCCCACCTCCTCCCCATGATCTGGACTCTCATCAACATCTATCTTTCCTGTCTTCACACTTGCACACCACTCATTAAAGGACTCCATCTTCAAGCCTGATGCATTTCAGGATTATTGACCAGCATCACTTTATCCATTTTGTCCAGACGTCCAGAAAAAAAATGACATCTCTCTCCCTTGACTTGGTGCCAGTCTGGCATCAAGACTGGTGGTGTGTGAGCCCCAGGGGCTGCCGAACTATGGTCGTGAACAGAAGGTTACTGGATCAAATCCCAGAACTGACAGGGCAATCTTACTATTGGGCTCGTGAGCAAGGTCCTTAACCCCTAATTGCTTCAGGGATGGTCTGACCCTGTGTAGGAGCCATTAATCCATTTGTGCTGGCTTTTGGATAAAAACATCTGCTAAACAAATGTAATGTAGAATTCTTGCTGCTTCTACAGCTCTCCCCCATTCTCATCTTCCAAGATCTGTCTGTAGTTCACCTCTGGATATCATCACATCTTTCTGTGACTACATCCGTAATCAAAGAAACTGCACTACCCTGGCTAAAGTCTTACCTCCCAGGCAGGGCTGACCAGATGGCCTGAACCTCCAAGCCCTTCCTACTGGTGGCCCACAGGAGTTCATTTGGGGTCCCCTTCTCTTTTCTATGGGCTCCGTCTCCGGTCTCGTCTTACAGCTTCTAATATCACTTCTTCATTGCCGCCATAAGGCCCACCCACCCCAATGCTCAAGTTTCTTTCCAGATTGCTACCTCTCTTCCTGACATCTCTTACCTGCATAGCAGACGACAACATCCAAAGTAGTCTGTTCTCATTACCCCAGTAACAGTGAGCAGGTCAAAATAAAGGACAATATGGTGCATCATATAGACTCCTAAATGCCTTAGCATCATCTTTTGAAACAAACTTCACCTGTTGCCATTGAACATAAACTCAGTTGTTGGAACCAAGGTTCAGTTACCATGAAATGAAGCTTGTATCAAATTCAAGAGCTTGGCTCTCTCCTGGCTGCCCAGGTCGCAGCTCATTCATGCTTAGAGAATTTCAACAAACTTTTTCAAGGTCACAAACTGCCTCTGATGGGCTCACATCTGAAAGTTGAAGGAATCAAAATTCAAACCATTTTTGAAGCGATCCAGGTATTAACAAACAACCATTGCCTTCTTTCTCAAAGACTGCAGAATCCCTCTGGCTCTACAAGCATTCCCTTAAGATTCATCTGTTCTAACAGCACTTCACCCCTGAATTCCTGACCATGTTCAAAAACACTTTTTAATATTGTTTTCTGATGATGCATCTGAAGTTGGCCCTTAGATATAATAGTATGTAGTAGTATTAGTTTCAAGTTGAATGGCATAACTTCTGAGACAATAAGTGGCAGTTTTATTCGTTATACTTTAGTACTGGGCAGAACTAACTTGCTTCCAAAATGGCTTCACGTATAGACCAGTAGCATGTTCAATGAATCCATTCAGCACACTACTGTTGCACAGAGCTGTTTTTTTTTTTCTTTTTGCACTTGTGACCTTCCTGTTAGCTTTAACGAGTCTGGCCATTCTCCCCTGCCCTCTCTCATTAACAAGGTATTTTCGCCCTGAAAAACTCTGACTAGATGTTTTTTGTTCATTGAACCATTCTCTGTAAACTGCAGACACTGAAGTGCGTGAACTTCCCAGGAGGGTGGCTGTTTCTGAAATGTTAGAAGCAGCACGTATGACACCAACCATTACACCACATTAGATCACGTATTTTGGCACCTCAGCCATTCTTAACCAAAGAGTAGCTGACCGTCTTGACTGTCTGTACGCATTCAGTTGCTGTTTGGAGGAGCATGTGTACCTAATAAAAAGGCCACTCAGTGTATGTGCGTGTATATGCATGCTGTTCACTGGTTTATAAATTATGTTGATGCTTTTTGTTAGTTCAGCTTACGCATTTATAACTGACCTGTATCTTTTATTTTTTATCTGCTTCACAGAAGTTAATTTACATGGGTGAATTTGTATGAATTGTTAATTAACCTTTGCTCTGCGATTGTTTTAGAGCGCCAAACTTTAAACGGATTATCTGTAATTTAGACACAAGCTGCTACGAAACAGTCACGAAATGTCAGAAGCACCAGAAATAAAACTTACAAATATATATCATACTTCCCCAAACCATTAGCTGCCTATATAAACATGCAGCTATTTTAACAGGCCACGATAATGTGGGATTTTGTTTCATATATGAATCACATAATTAACATTTGACTTTTTAATTAAAAGAACTTTTTAGATAGGCAAATATTTATATAACCCTGGGTTATTTTACGAAAAAAAAAAAAACTAAAATACACAGCCCATGGACTTCCCAGATTTAGAGTCTTGCGGCTTCATTTATGATAGCCCATCTGGAAGCTTCTGTGACGTTACACACAGCAGCCTCCCAGCTCCGCCTGAACGGAGGCTTTTGTGCTCGGACAGCCTCGGCTGACCTCCTGCCTGCTTCGTGTCTCGGCCCCGCGGGAAAAAAAAACACAAGAGCCGCTGTCAGCGACGGAACGGCAGGAAGACGGCTCCGAAAGCGACCCCGTGAGTCAGGCTAGGTGACAAAACGGAGGCGCTAAAAGCGGCCTGTCGACACCGGGCTGACCACGGGCGACGGAAATAATGCGTGGGGGCGGGACCACGTGGCCGACCGCAAACCCACCACGGGCCAAACGAAAATGCACCAGGAGTTGAACCGAAATAATTACACACTCCAATCAAAAGATGCAGGGGACGACTGAGGACTCGGGAGCAGAAGTGGGATATATCAGTGCTGAGATTCTTTATTGTGACTGGACACAGATTACACTGTGTGAAGAGATTCCACCTCCCAGCGTCCTGTCATACATACACATATATATCCATATATACACAGTGACTTCCACATTCACCTTAACTGTAAGAGATGACTGGATGAACAGCATTAGCATTTAAGTGTAGTCTAAGTGTTGTTTTTCATCCTGATAAATTACTTCATCCCAATCAGTGTAATTGGATTTATCTTTTTTTCCAGGGGATCTCTACTGGCGCATTTTTAAGTTAAAGTTATGCCGTTATTACATAACTATGTATGTGTAAACATGACCCGCTGCATTAATCTAAATGTGCACGAATATCTTGCTGAAGCAGAGCTTGCCTGAACAGTGATGTGCTTAACGGTAAGTTTATAGACAAGAAAACCTAGGGAGCAAGAGGGGAGATGTTTCTGATTTCTCGTTTTATTATTATTCTATTTTTTGCTGAGAGAGGTCTAAATAACCGTAACCTCAAGTCTGAAAGCAGCCAGTTCAGGGGGCGTTTAAATAAACAAGGCTGGAGCAAGTCGATGTGACGACAGACCCTGCTGAACAGTCCCAGGGCTTTTAAACACATGAGGGCTGGATTCTCTAAGCCCAGATTCATGAGCCCAAGGAGCACCCCTCAAGCCCAGGGGTCGAAGCCCCGTGCAAGGGGAAGCCAAAAGCTCACAGAGTGGCCCTCCTCTCCTGGGGGTCAGAGTCATGGCGCAGAAGAAACACCAGGTGGGGTCGGGGCGGCAAACATAACCATTGTGGTTTTCTGATAAACAAGGAGAGGTCTGGACTAACTCTTGCACTTTCCAGAGCTCCTCTGACACATGCAATTGTATGAAAATTTAAATATTATTTCTGCAAAAGTAAACAGCTTTGCACACGTTTTAGATTAACTGTTAAATAATTATGCGGGGGAATAAACAGAATAAATACTTCCTGTAATGAATAAAGGGTACAATTCAAATGGAGGTCACTGCATGTATATCTGCATATATATGTATATAAGAAATACACTTATACATAAAAAGGCAAATCAATAATAGAAAAAAATCATTGGTATATGATAACAGCAGATCTTCAATGTGAAGACCAGACATGAATGTTCAGGATTCCCAGTGGCCAGTACGGTACTTTCCACAGCAGCAACGGGAGATTCAGGGTTAAGCCAGGGTTGGGTCCCTGGCCATACATGGGGGGGCAGGTGTCAGTCTTGGGGGGAGGGGCGGGGGCAAATGATCACCTGTGGACCAGATAGAGGCAGAATTCAATGCCCTCCATGGCCACTGAGCATAACGAGCATCTCAACCTTCATAGTCACTATAAAAACCACCCACAATTTATTGCTCATTCTGATTGGACTCCATGTCCCATGAAAACTTGGACAGTGAGTTTTTCAGCTTCTTGCATCCAATCTGCCAAGATATAAGGCAGAAACGAAAGGAAAACACGTTTAAAAAAACCATGTCCAGATACTTAAAAAATTATTTATGGAATATCAATATTTCTAAGGTAAAAAGTGCCAATTTTCAATCAGCCCTCTTTTCAACCTGTGGAGTCAGATTTGTTTAAATAGCTTTAGCTAAAGTACAAGTCCATGTGAGGGATTATGCTGATCAGTTCAGATGCAGGATGGCTCTTGGGGAAAACGGGATATCTGTATCAAGCATACAACAGTTGGCCCATTGAGAGAAGTCCATTGAAACACTTGTGTCTTCTTAAATACCAAAGGACCTTCCGTAGGAATCATTTATACAGCTTCTCCCATTCTGCTTGACTTTCACAGGCGTAAAAATGACAAAGTGATTAAAACACTCTGTGCTAAAGATCCCCTTCTATTTTCGTTGGCGTCAATTTTTCAGAGGGAATCGTAATCTGAACCAGGCACTGTCAGAATCCATTCCCCTGCACCCACCCTGTCGGCAGTCCCAACGCCGACGAGTGGGGGTCGAAGAGGAGGAGGAGGAGGAGGAAGACGGCGCCATTCCTTCGTCTTCCGCCAAGGCAGCATCGAGGAGCAGGGCAGTTGGCGACCAAATGAACAGCTCCCTCTAACAAGCTAATGCCAAACGACCTGCAAACGACCAGCTTTTGGCAACAGATTAACCTGGTTTGAGCGAATGCTGTTTTCTTTGTTTCATTTGTCGATTTCCAGTCGAACGAAGGTCGTTTGCTTAATGGGCACCGACGGGGTGCCTGATGGCTCCTCCGGGTTAAAGGTAGGCACGCGTCACAGTTCAGGAAGGAGTCAGTACTGCATAGTGATGGGGCTCTTGTGAACCCGCAGAGTCTGGATGCTGGAGAGGATCTTCTTCTGGTGTCCAGCCAACGTGACCCCAATGCGCAGGAGGTCCCTGAGAAGGGGTGGGAAACGTAAGTGGGTCTCACACAGACCAGACACTCTCAGATGTGGCCAGACAAAAGGGTGGGGGGGGGGGACACTCTGCCTCAGGCTGAAGTGCTGAGAGACTCACTCTGTGGAGATCTGAGAGATGAGCTCGAAACTGGTGAAGCCAGCCTGGAGGAAGCTGTCCTCGTATCGCTCCATCTTGATGGCCCTGAGCCACTCTCCCACCGAGCCGCAGGCGGACAGGGGAGGGGGGGTGCGCTGGTCCAGCAGGGGGTGGGAAGGCCTGGGGAAGGAGAAGAGGTTAATGAACAATCCCTAATCAGCGGAGATGGCCCAGCTAACAAAGGCATTGTAACTGGCAGGACATTCCAGTGAAAGGAAATGTGGGAAGGGAGGGGGGGGTGACAGGGGGGCGGGAGCAGACACTGTCAATCAGAAGAACAGGACATTCCACTGAGGTGGGAGGGGGGAACAGGAGAATCAATGTAAGAGACAGCATACTCTGCTGAGGAGGGAGAAGTGGGCGGAGCACCGCGAATCAGAGATGGAGCATTCCACTGAGGGGGATCACGGTGGGGGGGTCACAACCTTTCTGACTGACAGCACATTCCACTGACAGACAGTTTGGGGGGGGGGGGTTAAGACTATAGTTTCAGGCTGTCGGGATTCTACAGAGAGATGTCTGTTTGTTGAGCTTTTCCAGCAGGGGGCAAGTGAAAAAGAGTAGAGGCGGGCAGGGAGAGGGGCAATGGCAACTTAGACTCCCACTGGGAGGCACACAAGGTGCTGTGTGAGCAGGGACAGGCGAAATGGAGTGAAAGGACACTGTTCTGTGTGTGTGTCCACAGCAGGAGGACAGTGGGGGGCCAGGTCCGAAAGTGGCATTGACTGACAGGCTACAGCAGGATATCAGCTCTGACAGCCTGTTGAGGAGTTAATAGAGTCAGTGATGTTTGGGGCAGGATATTAACTGAGACGAGAGACGATCTGAGGGGCTATAGACATGCACGGCCCAGTCTGGAGCCTTTAGTCTGAATGGCTCGCCGTCCCACCCACCCCCCATGAGTATGGATGTGCAGAGGAGGCTGAAAATCCCTCAGCTCAATGGTAACGCCTGTTGAGACGGGGGTTTCCCAGAACTCCACGCCCAGCCTGCTGTTCCATTTCCTTCCCACAAGAGTCCCTGAAGGACCCACACAGGAATCGCTCATTAATAGGCTGAGATCATCCCGAAAAGGGTACGGGCCCGACTCACTCCCGACACGCTAGCCCGAATGGACCTACAAACCCTTCCTGGTGATCCGACTCACCCTCCTACGTCCCGGGACACGATCTTGAGCGAGGCCGGGTTGCGGATCAGCTTGTCTAGGGCGCTGACGATGGTGCTGAAGCGGGGTCGCGCCGCTCGGTCCTTCTGCCAGCAGTCCAGCATCAGCTGGTGCAGGGAGGTGGGACAGTCGGGAGGCGGGGGGAGCCGGTAGTCCTGCTCAATGGCGTTGATCACCTGGGGAGGACAGGCAGGGGAAGATGGGCATCTAAGCGGAGGCCTGACGATCCACGCAACCCTCGATGCATGGAGGGAACATGAGATGTTCAGAACATGAGAACTCATTTGAGATGCTGCCAGCACACTCACATCCTGGTTGCTCATATCCCAGTAGGGCCTCTCTCCAAAGGACATGACTTCCCACATGACGATGCCATAGCTCCAGACATCTGAGGCCGAGGTAAATTTGCGGAAGGCGATGGCCTCTGGAGCTGTCCACCGGATAGGGATCTTACCTCCCTGGAACACAGAGAAAACACTGCACTGCACTGGATTCCGAAGATGCTTCCGTTAGACCCCAAAGTCCTGAGCAATGAAGGTTCATTTATGAGTGAATATATGCTTTATTAGTCACCGACTATGGGTGGATGGACAGAGGGAGCCTGGGTGATTAGACAGGGTGTGAATTGGGCCCATTTGCTCACCAGGGAGCTGGTGTACGTCGGGTCGGAGGAGTTCTCTTGCAGGAAGCGCGACAGGCCAAAGTCGGACACCTTGCACACCAGGTTGCTGTTGACCAGGATGTTGCGGGCAGCCAGGTCGCGGTGGACGTAGCTCATCTCTGACAGGTACTTCATGCCCGAGGCGATGCCCCGGAGCATGCCCACCAGCTGGATGGGGGTGAACTGTCCGTCGTTTTGCTGTAGAAGGAGGAGGAAATGGGCTCAATGTTAGCAGCGACCGTATGACAGCAAAGAGATTGAAGGTAAAGAGGAAGAAAGAATAGGACAGGGAGCATGGGAGTGGACGGAGTGAAAACTGAAATAGGGCGACAAAGATTCAGTGGAAGAGGGAAAAGTCCGTGACCTAGAAACGTGATCTTTATGAGGTTTATTGTTAAAAGACAGAAGATAAACAGACAGTACTGGGTAGATTCAGCTTAATCTCTCCAGCCGCTTAATCCAGGTCAAGAAAAAAAAACACATCACAAATGCATGCGCTACTTCAGAACCTCAGAACATCTGCTGGGCTTGAGACCATGTCTGAAAGAACGCTGAGAAGAACCCGAATTACTCCCTTCACGAAGAACAGAAGAACGACGAGGGAGCGAGAGGGACTGACGAACCCTGAGGAAGGAGTCCAGCGCCCCGTTCTCCATGTACTCCGTGAGGATCATGACGGGGCAGCTGGCGGTGATGACGCCCTCCAGGTGGATGATGTTGGGGTGCTGGAACTGGCCCATGATGCTGGCCTCGCTCAGGAAGTCCCGCCTCTGCTTGTCCGTGTAGCCGCCCTTCAGGGTCTTGATGGCCACATAGTTCTCCTTCTTCCCGGGGACCTTGAGTCGGCCACGGCACACCTCGCCGAACTCCCCTGCATGGCACCAGAGGAAGAACGCTCATGCTCACAGCCCAGCCTGGTAGGGGTGGGGGAGGGGACTGCTTCCAGCTCCAGTGTTTAGTATTTGGATTGAGTTTGACTAGAACACTTAATTCTGTGGCACAGCCCGGGGACACCGGCTGTGTGGCATGTCTGCTTCACATTTCATTCCCAGACATCTACCTTCCTGCAGCAAGCTCAAACTCCAGAACATCTATATATTTATGCACATGCGTATGTATATAGATGCATAATTAAATACATCTGAGACGTCAGTCTGTAACTGACTGTGGCACCCGTGTGGCCCGTCTAGATTTAATTCATTATCTTCGAAGCCCAAACTCTATAAACGAATGCGACCTTGAACAGCCTCCCATGTTGCAGTAAGGAATAAAATTTCCTCTCACTAGACCACCCACCCCCCATATGAGGGGGACAGAGGAGAAAATGAGTTAAACCTCGCTCGGGAACGAAGGAAACACTGCAGCTTGTCATCACCAGGGGCAAAATGCAGACCTCCCAATACCCAGATCTCAGTCTTAGTTACATTCCTGTAATGTCATCACTAGTATTAACATTACAGAAGCACCATTATTGTTGTACCGCTACTCATTGGTACTCGAAACATGAGTGCCTTTTATAATTAAAACGCCCGTGGGTATATTAGCGAAGTCGTCTTACTTGCCCGCCTTCACCCGATACGCCTCGCATTCCATTTGACCCGCTAACGGAACGGCAGCAGCGTGCCTCCGGTGCTCAGCTCGTTATCTGCTGACGCGGGACACGGCCCCGAGAAGGCGGGAGAGGCTCACCGGCACCGATGACCTCCTCAATCTTCACGAAGGACACGTCGATCTCCTTGGCGAACTCCCGCACGGCCTCATTGGGGTCCTCGTAGGTGAAGGGGTCGATGTATACCTTGACTCCTGGATCAGGCAGAGGGAAAAAGACGTTCTGCATTTTGCCAAGGAAATATTAATAGTTTACGAATGCTAGTTTTGCAAGGTGATCCAGGGGGAGGGACTCATTACAAAGCTCAGCCCTTTCATTGTAGCGTGTGACAATTAGCATTGTCTAAGGGAGTGACAGACTTACCCTGACCAATGAGGTACTGTCCGTTCTTGTCACTCAACTCTGGGTCCTTCGTCCTCGTTCGTTTCCTGCGCCAGGTTAAGGTCATCAGTTTAGTGTCCATTTAGGCATATTGCACAAGACAAACGTCACGTTTGCCCCGCAAACAGGACGCGAAATTCTCAGGCTCTCAGGCTCCCAGCCCTCGCCGCCTTGTGATTCCTATCTCTGACCTCTGCCCTCTCCGAAAAAAAAGTGGGACACCCTTATACAGGTTGACATGGATCCCGAATCTGGGAGTACAGTGGAGGCAGTGTGTTCCACACATGTGCACACACACAGACGCACATACACGTGCCCCTCTCTTCTCCTGCCTCCATTTTTATCTTCGCATCTCGTTTGGGTCTCCAGTTTCAAGTTAAAATTATGTCTTGGGCCTTGGGGTCGATCAGTCGCTGCCAGGGATTCTCTGAGTAACCAAATCCATCCATCCCCCTGCCACCCGCCCCCCTTCTTTCTCTCTCTCTCTCTCTCTCTCTCTCACTCTCCCTTCTCCCCCCCTCTCCTTCTCAGGCGAGACTAAAATAGCTGTGGTGTCCACCCTCTGGCTCCTGGTCACTAGGCCCGACGGCTCTCATTGTGTGCCTCCCGGGGTCAGCCCCATTGTTCTGGGCTCCCTGGCCATGGAGACGGCCAGGGCGGCTGCATCCTGTCTCCCTACGGCCTGCGCGGACGCCCCTGCCCTGAGAACTGGGGTGTGCGCGTCTGCCTGCGTACACACGCACATGCACACGCGCGGTGGTGCCAGTCTGGGGGCGGGGCGAGGCGGCAGAGGGCCGCGAGGACGCTGTCCAACTGTCAACAAACTAAAGCTGGAAACAGTTCCACAATCGGCAGCCTTGATTTGTTTTTGCTTTTTTGACGGGCCTGGAATTCCCTAATGGTCAGTGTTTATTGCTGGAATAATTCATTCTTTCCTGCTTCTCCTTATTCTGCTATGTCTGCCCTCTCATCTTCCATCGATGACAGAAAAACAGGAATTGAGAAGGGGCACATTTGCCCGCACGTGCCCTTTTCTAAACCTGCGTGAAGCTGAACCTTGCCCACTCCTGGCAAACCTGGCCCTACCGAGATTCTCTCTCCAGTCCCTCCCATCCTCACCGTAAGCAGAAGACAGCAATGGCGATGACGACGATGAGGAGCAATGTGCCAGCAGCCACCAGGACCCCGGTAACCAGAAGGTGGGAGTGGGACTCGTCTGCTGAAGGAGGATGAAACACAGGAGGAGGAAGAGAGAAGGATTGGAGAACACTGGAGCAAATGAGCCGACGTGCCAAGCTGAGGGCGTGTGGCCAAAATGGAAGCCTAGGACTCTCCTTACCATCAGGCAAGGTACGGAAGGTGGAGGATGGGCTGAAGTTGCTGTAGCCAGCTGTGGTGCGGGCACGGACCTGCACCTCGTACTGGGTGCCCTTGCGAAGGTCCCCCAGCACCAGCTGGTTGGTCTTGCTCTCCTTGTACTGCCAGCTGACACTGTCGTCCTGTTTGTCCTGTAGGGTGTGTGCGTGGTCCACGCCAACAAGGAAAACTCAGTGCTAAACTCTTAAGAGGGTGGCATTTTTTGTATAAGGTCCACTCATTTTTGGTGACCGGCTTACCTTCTGACAGTAACGCAGCTGGTACTCCAGGATGCTGTACTGGGGCTCCACAGGGACGGACCATTGCAGGGTCACACTGTTCTCTGTGGCTTGGCTCCTTCTGATTCCCGACACTGGCACTGGAACTGTCGGTTTGCAAACATGCACATGACTATCGCACGCATGACCCCAAACTCTCTTCCCCCTCCACCTTCCATGAGCTGTCAGCCCTGCTCACATCTTCTCAGTATCTCTTTGCCTCCTAACAAAGTCTATACCACACCTCTTCTTCAACCCATGCTCACTTTCTCATGGGATCCCTGTTCTTCAGGAATACCTCACGCTCTTTATGTTCCTCCTGCTCTTCACTCTCCATGTTCCTCCTCCTTTCCCCACAAATCCCATTCTTCATGGATCCCTCGCACACTTCCTACACTCGTCCTCAACCTCCATGCCCCTCACTTCCTCACCCCGCCTTGTGCCTTCCAATGCCCCCCCCCTTTTGCCCTCACCATTGTGGCTGGTGGTGATGTTGACGCTCTCGCTGGCCGGTTCCATGCCGCTGAGCTGGGAGACGCCGTTGAAGGCCTGGATGGAGAAGCTGTAGGTGGTGTGTGGCTCTAGGCCCCAGACCACCACCTGCCGCTGGGTGAGCCCGTGCTGGACGGGTCGGTAGCTGACGCCGTCGGCACAGGGCACACAGCGCCCCCTGGAAGAGCAGCGATGGCACTGCACCGCGTAGCTCAGGTCATGCCGGCCGCCGCGCTCCAGCGGCTCGCTCCACTCCAGCGTGACGGACGTGTCGCTGATCAGGGGTACGACACTGCGGGGTGCGGAGGGCGGGGCTGGGGGGGGGGACAGGGGGCAGGGTTTTAATGCGATTACCTACAACACAATTAACTATAGCATTTAATCACTGTAATAAGTATTGGTACTAGTGGAGATTTTTAATGACAGCTTGATATGGCCTTTGTTCTACATTCACATTTGTGATTATTTAGCAGACACGTTTACCCAAAGTGACATTTTTTTGAGAAAGTAAGACAGTCCCTGGAGCAATTTGGGTTAAGGGCCTCGCACAAGGACCCGATGGTGAAGTCACTCTGCTGACCCGGGGACGAGAACTGGCGGCCTTCTGGTCACAGGCACAGCGTCCCACCCCCGAGTCACCCCCCCCCCCCGCCCCCATTTTACCAATAACCCAAAATCCTGAAAGTAGCAAATAATGTAATTTTGAAAATCGGAATGAAGAGATGGGGGGAGTCAAAAAGTGAAAGGAACAATCTTCTCATTTGTCTGTGCGACAGCATGAATGTTTTACAGCGAGCCATATAAGCAGGGGGAGACCCCTAAGGAAGGGCCCCCCGCTGTCTGCCTCTATTCAGACGCAAGGCCAAATTGCCAAATGCCCCAAGCCTTTAAGGGTAAAGGTCTAATTGAGATTAGGGTGCCACTCCTTATTGCCACAGGCTCATTCAATTACTGAGCTTTACAAATGACCAAATTATAGATGAACTGAAGTCACCACGTTTTTTTTTGTGAAAGGCGCTATATAGAGGGGCGTGTCTGGCCACCGCGAAGCACAGCTGGCACTAGGCACGGCTTTCAGACTTCCCCCATTAAGGAGAGTCGTAAAAACCGAATCTGTTTAAGTCGCCGGGTTACAAATTGCAAGGGACAAAAGGCCCGGCCTGGTGCATTGTCCCTGCAGGAGACTGATGGCTTTCAACACAGCGAGCGGGACAGGAACAGCAGAGGCCGGGGGACCTGT
>JAODKL010000002.1:10833432-10854348 GCA_026780765.1 Petrocephalus schoutedeni
GGGTGTGGGGGGGTGGGGGCAGGTGACTGACACCTGTCTCGTTTGTCTTGTTTTCCTCTTTGCTTCTCTCTCAGGACCACCCCCCCCATTGAAGTGAGAAGGGGTGGGCTGCAGGAGGCTGATAAACACGGAGACCACAGACCCCCCAGCAAGGTACCAGGGGGGGGGGGGAAGCAGGATGAAAGAGGAGGCATGAAAAAAAGCAGCATGACAGAGAAAAAAGGGAGGAAAAAACAATGTGTGCAGAAAAGGGAGGTGAGAATTAAAGAATGTACGAAGACAAGAGGATGAAGAGAAAAATATGAATATGGAGAGACGCGGAGGGAGGGGGGCCTCCAAAAATTAATTTCCTGGGAGCCGAGACGAGGCGGTTTGTTGGTGTTTAATTAATGGCGGCTTCGCCCGTCCCGCGCGCGTCCCAGCTCCGGTGCATTCCAGGACGATGGCGCAGCGCTCCAAAAGCGCGGGGAGGCGGGCAAGAAAACCCGCGGGGATGAGGAGGCGGGCATCCAGTAGAGGAGCGGGGGGGTAGGAAATATGAAAGGGTGGGGAATGACGGGGCCCGGGGTCAGCAGAGGCTGGGAGAGGCTGAGGAGAGATGGGGGGGCCTCTTTCATTCCGGCCTCCCCGGGGGGGCTGAGACATGCATTTTCATTAAGGCCCCACTGACACCTGAGCACTGGCCGGGCCGACTCACTGCCCAAATGATAATGTCAAGAAAGTGGTCAGGAGCGTCTCCTGAGGCCCTGTGGGACCCCCCCCCCCCCCAGGCGCCACGCACACCACGCTGCTGCTCTGCAAACACGAGGCAGCAAAGAGAGGCCCACAGACAGACAGACAGGACGGAGGCTGCCCTCAGGCAGCAGAGTGACGCCCGTGTGGGGGACCTTCCCGCGCCACACATCTCACACCACTGATGTCACTTCAATCTCCCCTCCTGCTGCTCAGAAGACATTTAATTAGGTGGGATAAGTACACAGAATTCCCCAGTCTCAGAAACCGCTTCAGGATCCCAGCCATCCCAGAATCCCTTGCCCCAGAGGCATGCCTTAACAAATTTCCCAAAATCTTTGGGAAAGATAAGAATAAACACACTTGTCCCGACGGCGGCTCCGCCCCCCTGAGCTCCTCCACGCTCTGCCGCTCCTGCCTTGGCGGCCGCCAAGCGGCGCGGGCGAATCACGACCCCCGCTTGCCGGGGATCAGCACAGAGCTCTAATTAAAGCTGGCGTGTGCGATCGGGCCCCCGAAGAGAGGCCGGCAATTAGGTATGACCCGGCTCTGGGGAAGAGAGGGAGGCGAGGAGGAATGGAGGCAGGAGAGGGGCGAGAGGGGCAGAAGATAGCGAGGTAGGCGTCAAGTTCGGGGATGCCTCACACAGCCTTCCCCTGGCCTGGTCCCCACACTGTGTGTGTGTGTGTGTTTGTCTGCTTCTCTGTGAAGCTCTAAAATCAGGTTTGGAAGATTAACATTAGTCACCCTTCTGCTCCCCAATTACGACGCCGAATTTGGGGGAAGATCCAGAGCCCCTGCGTGGCAGGAGGGCGCCAGGCGACCGGACGGGCAGAAGAGGGCGCCTCGTGACTGTAAGGCACGTGAGGGAAGAACTGGCTGGGTAACAGAAGTATGTCCTGCTGCCTCCGCTCCGACTCGGCGCTCTTTAAAACCGGATTAACGCCAATTACACGATTCTTTTACAGGCTAACTGTGAACTGGCTCCATCTCCAGCAGCATCTATAATCAGACCTGTTGAACAAGCTCTGCTGGTGAGGCTGCCACTCACAGGAAACCCTGAGATCAGACGATTAACCGGCTAACTGCATGGTTACCCAGATAAACCACCTCCCCTCCCTCTCTGTGTCCCACTTCTATGGCACTGGGACCAAACCGGGAGCTGGATTCTGGTTCCGACGCCCCCGACCGGACAACCTCACAGGGAATAATAAGGGTAAAGGGAGGGGTGGGGACCCACACCAGGAAATGTAAATGCGGGTATTCAGGATTTACATATAGGCCGTCCCGCCTCTCAGGAGACTAATGGCGGTGCTGGCCTCAGCTCTACACCGGCTCTCCCGTCACTCGCTGCTCTAGTTCCATGGATTTCCGAGTCCCTGTCTTCCTACGTTCCCACTCGTGCCTGCTGGTCCCTGTAACTGTGCTGGGCCTGTGCTAGGCCAGCCGCACGCCTACAGGCCCTCTCTGCCAGCTCATTGTTCTGTTACATGACAATGGTGCCTAGATCCCACCAAAAATCGGAGACTTCTCGGGGGCCTCGGCTGTTACTGAGATGCATAAATAAAAGCCTGATTACAAAATGACTTTAGCGATATTCACAAAACGACACATCGCAGCTGCCTGCGCATGTCTGACGACGACGAGACAGGGGTAGAGCACGCTGTGGGGAGGCAGAGGAGTGCCCCGTGCTGATCGCACACCCAGCCCCCGCCCGTGTGGGAGAAAGGCTCCTGGCCGTGCCCTGGTCCCACAAGGCACCTGGAAGGCACCCGCACCTCCGACTGGCCGCCTGGCGTCCCTGGCTGGGGAGTTACGTAACGGCTTTCTCAGCTATTCGTGTTTTCCCGAATTCTAACTTCCCTCTGGAGTAAACAGCGGTGGGATGTTCCAGAAATGTGCCTCAGTCACAGCTGCAAAGGCTGAAAGGCCTAGCCCTGCCGGGGAAAGGCCAGACGCGCGGGCCAGCGAGGCCGGGGGGCCCTTATAAAAGGCTCTCCTGTAAACACTGGCACCCTGACAGCAGGAAGAGTGTCCGCCTGACTGCTTAATCCAGCACATACATGTGCCGCTCACAGGCGCCCCGTGTTTACGCATCTTCAGAAAATTACAGTGGAACGAACTACAGATTTCCAGGGTGTAATTAGACAGCAGGGCTGCCCGCTGGGCTGTGCGTGGAGGGGGCATTCTGCCCTGGAGGTAGGTGCACAAAGCAACCGATCCGAAACCCATTTTCCTAACCTGAGTACAAAGTCTTGCTGGGGCGTCTTATTCGACCCTATTTGTTAAAATACGCATGAAATTAATCATCAGTTTCCATCTGCTTCATTTCGTTTGGGATGGGTTCACGGCACACTTCTGTTCAGCTCACTTTCGCTAATGGGAAAGTCCGACCTCGGTATCATTGTGGCTGTAAGCATCTCGGACTGGGGTGTCACGGGCGTCAGGCTCACGATGACACACTTAGAGTGCAAAGCGCATGAGCACTAATGGCGTACGAGGGCTGCATAAACAGCCCCGCTTATCGGGGCACTTATCACAGATGCGCCGTGCTGGAGACAGCCGGGACACCTCCCTCCTGTGTGGTCCATCCCCTGCCCCCCCCCCCAAGCACCTTGAGCCTCCTCCCCATCTCAAATGCTCCTCCAATCCCCCCCCCCCACCTCCAAACTCTCCTAATAACTCAGTCATCCATAAAAATTCAGCTAAAACCAAGTGACCTCAGCCCACTTCATCTCCTCAGTCTCGGCGGTTTGGTTTCTACCTGAATGTGATAAAAACCTCCTCCTTACTTTTCACCAGAGCACAGCAAAGTCCCCCCCCCCTCGTTAAAGTTCACGTGGAATCTATCGCGGGGCAGTATCTAAACAAGTTTATCGCTTGGCATGCATTGCCAGTCACCCAGCGCACTTTGACAAAGAAACAACGCACTCTCGCTCTGAGCCATGCCAAAAACATCAACGGCGGCAGACCCAATTCTCTGCCCTTTTTTTCCCCCCACAGTTAACAAATGAATTTTCCTACTTTATTAGAAATGCCATTGATCTGGAAATCAGCCCCTGAATCAGAACGGGGCTGGGTTTGAAAATCAGCCCTGGACATTACTCCAGACTCCACACATACATACCCCAGATGGATTTTGTGGACGTGGGGGGTGAGTTGTGGGCTCGCCCCAATATCTTTTGCCACAGGGGTTGGGGGGGGGGGGGTGTCCCCACTTTTACCAGCCCAAACACCAGCACTGACCTGCCCTGCAGAGCCCTAGAATCTAACAGAACGATGCCTTTAGAAGGTTTTCTGATGTAAACTCCCATACCTCTGTCTCTCAAAAGAACAGACAGACACGCTGGAGGCATTCAGCTGGGCCTGTCATCCTGTTTATACAGGACGAGGCGGGGGGGGCAGGTGAGCTGGAGAAGATAACCGCGGACCCATTACTGCTGGTACCTGGTATCTCAAGTGAGGGAAAAAGAGGGAATCTTTATCGCTGCACAATTCTGGAGAAGGCTCTGGAGTCTTTCCAGCACCTAACTCGCTGAAATCCGCCCTAACGAGGCCACCGCATTTCGACGGGACAACGACGTTGGCACGCAAGCCCCCTGCCAGCGGAGGATCGAATGTTCCTGGACGGTGACATCATTACCCTCACAATTCATCACTGAGCCACAGACCCGACGCCTCGCTGATGCCCCTGACCTCTCTCTCGACCTTCCCCGCCCTCCCGCCCCTCGCTGTCCGCCCACTCTGCTCCCACTCCACCACGCCGTCTCGTGCTAAAGCCTCTTTTCCCTGAGCTTTGCTCCTCTTCTGGTGTTTTTGCCTTTTTTTGGGTCACTGTATTGTCACGGGTTCTCGGCCCCGGCATTGTCTCCTTACCCCCTGAGAGCAGGCCGTGAGTTTAAGGACCCTGACCCGTCTAATCCGCTCTTTTTGCCAGATCCTCCCGAAATATGGGCTCACCGGGCAGAAACTGATGACCCATTCAGCTCCTGAATGCCATTCAGCACTTCAAGTTAAACTTCTGGGCATAAAGACTTATGGGAGAAACAGACAAATAACCAAATGACTTGCAAATAAAACTCTGACATGACTTTCAACAGAAAAAAACAGTGTCCTATAATATCTCAAACTGCAAATGTCACACAT
This sequence comes from Petrocephalus schoutedeni, assembly GCA_026780765.1. Classification (NCBI taxonomy): domain Eukaryota; kingdom Metazoa; phylum Chordata; class Actinopteri; order Osteoglossiformes; family Mormyridae; genus Petrocephalus; species Petrocephalus schoutedeni. Next base: position 10,838,311 of record JAODKL010000002.1, read on the forward strand.
TAACCATAATGGGAAGATAATATTCTGATCAAACTGTACAGTAATCGGCAAAGCCTGGCAGACAATAATGAGCCACATATGCGGGCCATATCATCTGTACACACACTCTAAACTCCTAAAAGAACAACAGAAAATGGCACCACACTTCTGGGAGTGAGTGTTTCTAAATGAAAACCCACCAAAAAGTGACCGGCCAGCGGGAAACCATGGGGCATTTCCACGGCCGAATTTATTACACTCTTTGCAGGCTGTTTAACTCTTTAAGTAGCTAATCTCCGGATTAAGCATCAGAGAAGACGGAGGAAAGATTTGGCTGTTTTAAATGCAAATCTCTTTCCAATAAAAAATTGGTTCCTTTTAATGGGATTTCGGGGGCCTAGAAACGAATTTTCGCGGCAGGGAAACAGAAGGCAAAGCATTACTGTGGCTCGGCAAAAAATACGGCCCGTAATGCGGGAATTGACGCTGCCTTCTTTAATACTTACATTGCTTTGTATACAAGAAAACTCTATCCGTCTTCTTTTTTTTTTCAAAAAGTCGTATTTTACTGAATCTGTAAGTCAAATTAGGCTCGGTGGGGTATAAGTAAGGTAGGGGGTGGAAAGAACTGGCACAAGAGAAAAGATTTTTTAAACCGTTTAGACTCCTTTCAGTGCTGCAGAATTCTAAGAATGATTCAGAAAGCAGATTTTCTTATTATACCCTGTAAGGATCGGGACTGCCAGGTGATAACCCCTGAATTCTTCGTTAAATTTTCATTTGCGCTTTGTCCAATACAGCATAATCTTCAAGTGTTTCATTCGCACAGGGGCGCAAAGACGAATCGCTTCGCGAAAGAAAACGCAACTGAGTTTTTATTAGACGCCGCATTTATTTAGTGACGTACGCTAGAAGTTACTTTTACTTTAGAGAGGACTTCGCTGACTTTAGAATAGCGATCGGCCGCGAAGCAAGTGTGTGTGTGGATCTATAGCTTACAGCGTGTCTCAGATGAAACGGTTTTATATAAAACACGGGCTCTTTACTTTTGGGATCTGATTTAAGGAGAAAATACACTGGTCATGTTCATATCTGACCACTCTCCGTAGTACCATATAGTGTGAAATGTTTATGTGACGCTATTATTGAGTAAGACTAGTTACTAAGAAACAGTAACATTATTAGCCTATAATGTAATAAACATATTGTCTTCAACCTACGTACAGCCCGACTGCATACTATTTTCACAAGTGATAGTTTTAGCCCACGCCTGGATTACAGTTCACAGTGAAAGGCTATTAATAAAGGCCACTATTTCACTGGCGATTAGTTAATATTTCCCAAGTGGAAATCTATCCAAATAAGTGCCAGAAATAACGCGTTATGAAGTCGATGCCATACGGAATTTGTAACATTTAATATGTTGAATACGTCTGTTGTTACTCAAAACAAACAACACTCAGAAATTATTTATAGAATACAGCTCTTATTTAGAATCGTTAAGCATCAGCAGTTAAGCAGGCCTAATTAAAAACAAAAAATCTTGATCAGTCAAGGATTATTTACGGCAGGAAACTGTCTCGCCTAAGATACAACTAAAAAGCTGATAAAACATAGTTTTCAAACTTTTTTAAGTAGAGTTTTTGAAATGTTATGGTGCAAAATTGAACGTCATATTTACCGTTTTTATAGAGAACACTAAGAGCAAACGGCCTGTAAATCAACAACAGGCTAAAGATTAGATAGGCCTACTATTAATTAATATTATTATTACATTAGCCCTATTGAATACATTTAGAATCAGTAATCAAGTATTTAAACATGAACGCGTACTCTGAAATGACCAAAAATACAGTAATTTGTGTACTGTGTGAAAGCGTGTCCAACAAAGTAGAATAATGCTATTGAACTTCAAGGTGCATTTAATGCTCTGTTACCTACATTGACATGTTAATAAAAGGCAGATAACATCAGGGAAACATCCAGAGCTCTAACATTTGTGCACCGTGCACAATTCTGCTGTAGGCTATTCTAATTAAAGTAATAACTATTTTGCACACGCGGAATTTCCATAACCCCGATGTAATCCTCTGCTAGTTACAAAGTTGGCCGTCTCAGGTTCCGTTGGAAGGGGTGCGTGTTAATTGATTGCCATAGCAGGCATCATATGTCTACGTCCAGCCTCGGAACACTTCGGATCGTTGGTGATCGATCTGTCATGCCAGTTTCCAAACTCGGCTGTTACACAACAGCCGACAGTCCGCTGCTCCGCGATGCAGGGCAGCACCCATGGAAAGCCACAATGGGAACTGCTAGTCCGGCTAACTCGGCATATAATTAACTCGCGTCCTTTTAGATGGTGGGAGTAGGCTTCCATGCAAGTACAATTGTAGGAAGTGAGCTCCTGCAAACGAAGCATATCAAAGATCGCCCGATTCCTGAACCTACCATGCAAACAGCTTGCATGTCTTATTCCTACACTGCGTGAAACGCAATAATACAATATTTAATTGTTGCCTTTACATTTTAGTAAGTTCTTTGTCCAGTCTATGCGATTTGTGGCCATTTCTGTCCTGTCAATTGTAATGATCGGTTCTGCCTTAAGAGTTTTGCCTTTCATGGCCAGAGATCATAAATTTACCAGAAAGCGGTGCTCCAGAGATATTTAATCTACTTATTCCATTTGAAAATGTAACATCGGCAACAGGTAGATGTCCAAAGGGTGCGTCCGTGCGCCGACAGGGAAACAACTTTGAGCAAAATACACAAATTCGACCGATAGCTGACAGGTCGTTAAAAACGATTACTCAGTGTTCATAAAGAAAATTATTACAATAACTGTTGTTTTCAATGCTAATGAAAAGCGTGTCCACTTAAATGTCTACAAAGAAATAGACCTAGATCTATTGCTCATTACGGAATAATATTTGTAATAACCGAATCGCCCCCTCCCGTGTACATTTTAAGTTATTTTCGGGATCTTCACTTCATGGTGCCCGTAGGGGATAATCCCGCAGACTCTTTATTCTGACACTGAAAAAGCTCTGTAAAAGAGCGACAGCAGCAAACACCGAACCCGAACCGCAAACGAAAAACAACTTTTATTTTTAACCCCACATTAAGGCACAGCCTATTAGCAGATACATTTACGTGTTTTATTAAAATAAACAGAATACGCACCTTCTTCGGCTGAGCAGAGACAGACAGACACGATCAGTCCGATCCATAGCTTGACGAAGGCAACGCGGGACACATGTTCCATGTTGGCAAGTAAAACTCCGGCGAATACTGGGAATCCTTTGGACATATATAATGCTTTTTTTTTAAATATTATTTCAAGCACTGTCAGCTAGGCCGTCTGCCTACTGACCGTGCTGCCCACATCGGTGACACACGAAAGTGGCCCCAGAACACTGGAAATCAAGAGGTATTCAACTTCACAGATTTTATACCTGCATAAAAAACACTATAGCAAAAAAACAGATGACTTCGATGCCGTAATTCTGAAGACGCATCACCAAAAACCCAGAATATGGTCTTGAATAAAATATCATCCAAAGATTGCATACAATAAATAAAAACACTCAGGCAGTAAAAACGCGTTGTATGCAAAGTAGAAAATGTTGCACGTATTTCTGCGGCTCCTACTTTTGGTATGGTTCCATCTGCCCTCTCCTTTTTCAGTAATGTTGATAAATGGGGGCGACCACAAAAATATACGACTACGTTTATCTTTCAGTAGCACCAGTACGTTGCTGTAGTCCAGTAAGCGATACGAACCCACCTGAAATGGGACGCCGCATACAAGTACCCAAAATGTTCAGTAAAACGGACAGCGTGCAATCTCGCATGAAAATATGCGTGGTTACTTAGCCATTTACTATCCCAGTCCCGATTCCCCCCTTCTGCCGAGTGACGACCCGCAGACTTAATTTCCAAATGAACGGTACAAAGTTCTTCTCTCCTTTTCCGTACACCCTCACGAAAAAAAAGCTCCGTCCGGCCCTTTTTTGTCTTCTGAAGTTGTTCGACTAAATGCTTTGTAGGCTATATTACATCGTGCAAAAGCCGGCGCGTGTAAATATGGAAAAATATGTGTCTAAACATGAAGTTGAGCACCAACTTTGTCTCCCTCGTGCGCGCTACGCACCGCAGCCAGTACCGCACGCTGGGCTGCGCCGCGAGCCGCTCCGCTCAACGCGTTTGCCCCGCCTCCTCCATCTTTAGGGAGTCTTCCCATTGGTCAATTTCGATGTCAGTTTACTTCATAATATTTAATCCCAATAAACAAGAATGTGACCCAATAGCTCTTCAGAAGACAAAAAGGCACACTTATTTGTGATATTAATAACTTTTACAGTCAGTTTGTAATATAATTCAGTTTAAGTTTATTTTAACATCAGCGTTAATGCGGGCTACATCCAAATAGGGTTAAGCAAATAGGTGGTGCACACCTTACAGTGTAATTTATAGGATGTGCTACAGTAAAGGTATCGACGTCGATTGTGGTACCTATGTGCGTTCATACCCTGGTCGACCTTTTGGAAGTAGAACATAAGGAAATTACGTTAATCTTAGTCGATCGTTTTCTTTCTGGGCCCCGGGCTACAGCGATTGGATTGATGTGTGATTGATCGTCTTTTGAGTTTGTTTTCCTTTGGGAATCAGACTCCTTCTCTTTCCGTTTTGAAAAAGGTTGACCTTATCGCTCGAGCCGACGACTGACGTTTGGTTATCGATTAATCAACACGCGTCCATCGATCACGACTCGCTTCAGTTATTTCTTTGCTGTCCTTCTAAGTCCACCCCCTATCCCTAGTACCGGACTAGCTGTCGATGCAGTTTCTGCAGATGGGGAGGTCGGTGGGGGGGCAACGCATTTTGCCTTATTGTCATATTGATCCCTCGAGTTTACAGGACGCACATGACTTGATCTGAAAGGCTTCTCAAAGCATTAAGAAATATAACACCCGAGATAATTTTAGTAACATTACATCTACAGTACATAGACCGAATAAACCGAAAACTCCAGAAGCCAATTTAAACGATTTATGTATACAATTACACACTTATTTATTCATCTGTTTATTTGCATTCACTCCAGTTAATTTGTCGTTTTTTTAGAGTTTTTGACTCTGTGAGCTTTTGCTGTTTAAAAACCGTCGGTGATCGCAGTTTTTATTTTTACTGAAGACACACATACAAGAAAAAGTGATTCACACCGGAACGTCAAAACTCATGAAAGACTTGGGCTAGTTCACAGTAGGAAGAGGCTTATACAAACGCGGGCGAACCTTTGTGACATTAGCCTACACAAAACTTTGCGCAAGATCAATCACACGCTAGGCTTCAACAATAAACTTAAAAATATGAAACGCCTGTCGGCTGGCTATTTTACATCGTTTTCATAAGGACGTTTTTTAACCTTCGAATAATTTTCACGTATAACGTCATTGTTTACAGTTTTATTAGTTTGATCGCGGATAACCAGTCTGAGCAGACGTTGCGAGCACTTCAGCAATCAAGATTACATCTAGAAATGCAATTAAGCAATATATACGACGGCATGTTTCAGACGGCGGATGGACAGGAACAAAAATCATAAGTTGACATCAACGTAGCTTAAAAACATAAGCATGCCATCCCGCTTTTCATTCAGACAGACAAAGAAAACAAACACCGCGTCAGTCCCACGTCTTTTAAGTCCTCCAGTGGTCGCTGGTGGCAACACACACAGAGACTGGCAGTACATAGTAATTAGTCTCAATGATTTAAAAAACCAGTTGCATTTAAATACCGGCTGTCTAGTTCAACTCTATCAGTTAATCTTTCTCCAAAACGCCAGACTTCAGTGCCTAAGGCATTTCATTCAACATTTCTAGTGGGCCTTATATGCGTTTTTATAAAAATCTGGTTCACATCAGCTTGAAATTATATAATGAAAAAAAATTATCCTGCTAAAGTACGAGAACAATATGGGGTTGAGTCTAAGCAGGAAGTTTCTGTGATTGTTTTTTTTTTTTTTTTGTATTAGTGGTTTTGGGGGCAGCTGCGGGGATTAGACAATGCGCCATTACAAAGCCGGGACTGCGAAACCCCTTAAACCTGAGATCAGGAGGAAGAGTGAATGAAGGGTGTGGCGTGTGGCGAAAGCTGACACTGGGACCGAGAGCGCAGAGGTGTGAAAAGACAAGGGCAGCCGGGCGGTATCGGAGCCTCAAAGCCGGCAGTTTCGTGCGGGAGACCAGCAGGTCAGGGGGACGAGATGTGATGCCCGCTCCGGAGCCTACACCAGAGCAAGCACCAACCAGTCTGCAATAATAACCCCCAAAGAGCGACCTCCATGAACCGCTAAAAAATACATCCAGATATATCAGCTCAGGCGGACAGAGAGCGGAGTTAATGTATGCGGAGGCGAGCCTGGCTCCATTAAAATTCACATCCGCGCAGCTGAAATGAAAACAATAATTATTCAATAGACTGACATTTAGTCAAAGGAAAACCCTACTACTGTGTACCAGAACTTATTAGAAAATGAAAATGTGAGTGAGGGGGCCTCAAGGTCAAACAACTTCTTCGCACCTCTGGCGTTCCTGCCGTCGCAATTCAGATCGACAAATGCCACCAGCGCATTCGCTCCTGTTCCCTGTTACGAGAAACATTGCGGCGCTCTTTTAAACCGCAAACACAAAGGGGATTTTGCCTTCGATTATATTCCACGTACTTTAAAAGTACATTTGCAATAAAACACCGAGACATATATATTATTTTTCATTCTGACATGTTTTTTAACCTGGATTTCACTACTGGAGAAATGGCGAAGTGATCAAATAAGTCCAACCCTTTCCGCAGTCAGCTGCACTTGCACATGGGAGTGAAAGTATAGATTTTGGTATCAGCGCCGAGTCCACATCATACATCACATCACATGCGTTCTTTGTCCTTCTGCCTTTTACGGTATTGAAAACCACAAAACATCAACATGTACAGATAGACTTCATGTGTGAAGGCTGCCGGCTGAGCTGAAGTGTTTGTCTTTCTTTCTTACTTTCGTTCTTTTTCTCTCTCTCCCTTTCTCTTTTCTGGAACATAACTACAAGTTTAAACAGATGACAGACTTATGCAGAGTCTGCTCTGTATTTTCTCATTATCCTCTGCTCTGTACAAGCTTTCGGCAAGATGCTTGAGGAAGACAGGATAACGGGTTCTGCGTTGCCATGGCAATTAGCGGAAGGTGTCACCGTGCCATAGATTTCATGTGAATGAAATAAGTGAAACAATGGAACAAATCATCATGGAGTAGTGGGGTGGGGTGGGAGGGTCACACAGAAGCTGGACATATTGATTCTTCATGAGACCTTCTGGTAGGAGGGACAGGGGACGGGGGGAGGCAGGAAACAGTGGGAGATCAGAGTTTAGACATTTGAGCTCCAGGCTAATTAATAATACAGGGTGTAGTGGTGGGTGGGGTAGCTACAGGGTGAAAGGGGAGCATTTATTAGCATTTATCATTAATATTTTCTATCTTAGGTAACATCCATCCCTGCTTGAGGCATTCATCCTTGGAATGGGACAGCAGTTTGCATCACTGCGTCACGGCACTCTTTAAGCTCCTCCGACCTCCCCCATACCCACACAGTACAGATGGTCCCCGAGTTACGATAGTTTGACTTACGATTCTTAGATCTCACGATGACGACAGGGATACGACAACATTGTAAACATATTAAAAGTTTTGCGCGGCGGGCAAATGGAGTGGTGTTCGCGGCACGATACGTTGGGACGCTACCGGGGGCGTATGCATCATCCGCCTTGCAAGACGCCTCACTCTTGCCAGCCATCGAGTTCAGTTGAGCGCATTTTTTTCCCCGTGTCTTCGGTGTATCAAAGCCCGTCTCGACTTACGATATTTTCAGGTTACGATGGGGTCATCAGAACGCGTATCCTTCGTAAGTCGTGGGCTGCCTGTACATTACTGGGGAGCACAGCGCACCCAGTGCCAGCATGCTGCCCAGAATGCCAGGGCTGTATGTTGTTGGGCTATTGGCCCAGGGGTGCCGTTATAGATTTTGCGTCCCATGAAATCATATCACATTGGGCCCCCAACCCAGGGGTCCTTGGAATCTCCCTCCCTTCCCGCCTTTATGCCCCCACCCCCCCATATCGGGCTAACAGCATTTAACCACGTCACATGCCAACACCCTGCCAGGCTCCTCGTCTTTGTGGGAATAACAGAAGGAACCCCCTCCGCAGCCGATGCCGCCGTGGGACGCGGTTTGGCGTGTCATCCCTGCCAGCTTCGCGGCCCCCAAGCGTTCTTCTCTACGGACGGCCTGTCGGGCCATGCCGGCGAAACACGAGCCAGGCTCACAGGCAGCCCAGACAAAGGGGTGCGTGTCAGCACAGCCGTGACAAAGCAGAGGGAGCCGCCCATATCAGTTGGAGGCTCTCGCCTTTGTGCGGCGAACATCTGAAACCGACACCGTTCGCCCGCGAGCCGCCATTGTCCGCGCTTTCTCTCGGTCGCCACGCCGGAATGTGGACCCTTGTCCTCCTCGGTTTTCAAGCCTAACCACAGGGCTTGGCACGAAAGCATCTGCGCATCCTCTGAGAACCCCCCCCCCCCCCCCCCAGGCCGATACCTCTGCCCCGGAGCACAGTGTCGGCAAGGTGTCCGTCTGGAGCCTTTCCCAAGAGACGACAGAAGCCAGGCGGCTACAACGAAGCACGTGGGGAGACCCACCCTGAAACGGGGGGGGGGGGTCTAAACAGGGCGGGGGGCGTCTGACACGCCGCTCAGGCTGACCCCTAACCAGGAAGGCAAAGCAACAGCTCCGCAGAGGAGTGCCGCCCCGTCCCAGGCCGGGAGCGCGGAGCGTTTGCCCCTGACTGCGGGGGGCAGCCCATTTCCTCCCTGGCTCCAGCCAGGGCCAGACAATGGGAAGATGTCCAGGCAAAACAGAGCAGGCTTCCTGTCTGTTCCACGGTGCAAGGTCGGTGGTGGACGTCGTGCGACAGGGTTTTATTTTGGTTTGGGGAGCGGGAGCCTCTGGGTGAGCATCAGGGCAGCGCCTGGATGCCGGCCGCCGGCGTTTGTTCCCAGAAAAGCTGCGGGGTGTCGCAGCTCATCTTGGAGGAAATGCCTTCCATATGACATCACCGATAACGGAGTGGTCAGGCTCAGCACCCTGACAGAGAAATATCCATCCATCCATCCATCCTCATCTTCTGAGAGGTTTAGAAGACAAACACCATAGATGGGGATGTACAAACTTCACCGAACATTAAACTCAGCACGGAGTTTGTATTCTTGTATTCGCCCTGCGCCATAGACCCTGTCAGCCCTCATTTATCCAGTCAGGCTCCATACCTACTCAGCCAGTACAAGATTGCTTGGAAGCTGAAGCCAAGTTCAAAACTGGAAGCACAGAGCATGAGACACCTTGGACAGGACAGCAGTCCATCATGAGGCATATACACAGTCACTTACTAATGGGATTCTCTTGATTCTCCTAGTCTTGGTCATGGGGGGGGGGTTGAGTTGCCAGAGCCCATCTCAAGCAGCATAGGGGCTGGATATAATGCCAATCTCCACACATGTTTCTCATCCCAATGAAAAATTATAAGAAGATTATGATGGGATTTCATTTAACATCATGATATGTTAAAAGCTAAAAATAATTTGTACAGTAAAATACCGCAGGGCACTTTGACAATAATGGGTATAAATGTTACCAGAGCTAAAACGAAGCAGGATAACAAATCTCAGTTTTCACCCAGGAAGGATTTGAGTGCTCAATTGAACCCCGCAGCTCCGAACAAAGGAGCCGGCCCTGGCCTCCGGGAGGCCCGATTGTTTGGACGTCTGCGATTAACAGGCCCGGCTGTCAGCAGCCCCCCCAAAACCGTGTGCTCCCGTTTCGCGTCCACCGGGCCTGGTAGCTTTCGCACTGTAAAATCACAGACGCATGCAGCACGGAGCGGGAGCATTTCGACGAAATAACGCAAGCACTTTGCTAGACGGCAAACGTGTTTATGTCCCTCTGACTTTGCCAGCGCATACAATCAAGTCATTCTGCCAGCCTTCATCTCTCTCTCTCTCTCTCTCTCTTTCCCAGCCCTGCTGACACAATGGAGCGCTCGCCCCCATGTGCCGGGCCTTCCCGTCAGCGGCTTGGCCCTGCGGCAGGAAGCCGCTACTGTGCAGGGACCTTGGTGGCCATAGATCCTCACGCCATCACCACATTCCTCGTGGAGACGGGAAACACGCGCCGGCCTGTGTGTGCGGGGCACGTGCACACATGTGCGTCTCGCACGGGGCTCCAGCGCCTCCACGAAGAAACATTTAATTACTGAGGTCACGTCTGGTCCGGTGCAGCTCAAAGTGTGCTAGGCCTGATGGACGGGAATGCTAGCTGCTAGCTAATGTACGTCTCACCCATCTCACCCCGGCCACCAGCTCTTCGGGCGGCTGCCCTCTAGACGGCGTTATAGATCTATTAAGCACTCCCAGACTACTGAAACGCTTCTACCCGAACACTACCAAAGAAGTGAACTCTGCTAAGTTACACAAATGACCTGTCCAATTACACAAATAACTGTTCACTGCACCTGAGTGTAAAGTTTTTTTCTGATCTCATGTCTTTCACTGTCACTCATGGTATAAATTGGACAAAAGTGCAATATCACTGGGACCCACTACAATTACTGCAAAATGGAAGTACACCACTCTTCACTATTTATATACTTCCACCTTGTATATACGTATACAAACAGAGGCACTCCATGTTTTTTTTATAGATTCTCCTATATTGTATGTGCTATTCAGGGGACACACTAAATGTTGTTGTACATTTGTGCAATGGCAATAAAAGGCATTCTATTCTGTTCTATTTTAGCATGGCCTGTTAGCACAGTGAAAGTGCTTGTGCTTACACGTTCTATTCGCCAGGCCTCGGCACTGGTCCCTGCATGTCTAATTAGCAGACTTCATTTTAGAATGCGTTATTAGATATAGTGCCTAACATTAGCATGTGCTATTAGCAGACCACTGGTGCCTGTCTTTGCATGCGCTATTAGCATAGACTCAGTGCAAGTCTCTGCATGCATTTTTACCATACTCAGTGTTACCCTTTGCATGCTCTATAAACAGCACCTCAGTGCATGCCTTGGCATGCTGTTGGTTATTAGCACAGTGCCAGCACATGTCTTGGCACATGCTCTTAGCATTCTCAGTTTGTGCCTTGACATGTCATATTATAGCGGAGAGACCCTTCGCAGAATGTGGCAACAGTACACTGCTAAAGTATGTCAAAACATGCATTAATACCAGGCCCATAGAGTATGTCTTAGCATGTGCCATTAGCAGTGATCCAGTGCCTATCTTGGCAAGTATTGCTAGAAAAACTTCAGTGTATGTGTTAGCATGTGCAGCTAACAGAGACCCAATGCCTGTCTTAGCATGTGCTGCTAACAGAGACCCAATGCCTGTCTTAGCATGTGCTGCTAACAGAGACACAATGCCTGTCTTAGCATGTGCTGCTAACAGAGTCAATAAATGACCTGTTCTCCACAACACTGTCAACACTACTGCTGGTTTCTGTCTCCACACAGGAGGAGAAGCAGGGTGGGGGCACCATGTCAGTGTGGGAATGGAGTGTGAGCGTGCAGGGTCGGGGGGGGGGGGGGGGGCTGAAACAACACCCCGGATTGCCCTTGTTAGCCACGGTCTGTCAGCTGTGGGCGCAGCACCAGAGTCGGCTTCCCCCGGTCTCCCTGGGAAATGCGGTAAAATCACACACACTGAACCCAACCATGGAAAGAGAACCCTACATGGGTCCAAAGGAAACAGCGCGGCGCTGCCGCCACCAGCAGACGCGGCAGCGGTGAGGTCATCAAACCCGGACTGGAGGCCGATAAGCTGCATATTCAGCCGAGCACTTGGGGGAAAATAACGGTCACGGTTGACTCCCCTGACCGAAGGCCGCCTCCCCCCAGCTCCGCGATAACGCCAGAGAGGCCTTTCCACCGCAACTGTGATTGATTTAGTGCTGCCTCGATAAGCGCCAGAGCACCTACGAGTGATCCAGGCCAGATCCTGCTCTGCGGCCAGTGAGCCAGGGCTAAGGCGCTAGGCTACACTGCAGCTGCTTTCATCTGCTGGGGCTGGGGAATCGGGGTCTATAGTGTGCGGTCCAGAGACAGACCCCTGGGGAATTGGAGCGCCTTATCTGGGGCTGTTAGTGTCACTTCTTGCCACGATAACGACGACAAATTGCTCTTAGAATAAGCACATGCTGGAGATTCCGATTCACCCAGGCCACAGTGCCCCTATCACTCCTGCTGAAACTGTCCAATAAAGAGCGCTTCAAAACAGCGCCGTGCTGCTCGCAGCTATTAGCCGACCAAAACAGTGCAGGCCTGGTGCCTGACCTCTGGAAGGGGTCCTAATGAAAACTTTAACAGCAGCATAAACCGGTCACCTAAGCTGGGAAACACTGCAGACTCGCCGCATGGGCCCACTGACCAGCGTTATTAAATGGTAACATCACCCATGCAATCAAAATAACAGGCATGCAGTCCCTGGGTTAAGGATGTCCAATTTATAGACAACTTACAACTTACAAATGCAATACCATAAAGCATATTTCTTAATAATTTGGGTCAAATATAATAGTTTGTAATAATGAACACTACTAGTGCTTGTGAAAGCATTGCCTGGCTTCAGTGGTCCAAGGCAAACTACAGTATTGTATGTAGTTACTTTTATTTTTACTGTTTACTTATTACTATAATAATAATTATTATTATGTACTGTAGTATTATTTTTTGCCTACAAATCTGACTTAAAGACAGACTAAGGGATCGTTCCTAACCTGGAGACTGCCTGTACTATTTTACTGAGGCTTTGACTAGTAAATTATAAAATAAAAATTGAACTAGTAAATAATAACTAATCCATGTCATTGAACTCCATGCTGCTAGCAGTTTACTTTAACACAAATTGTATTAATTGTGATTAAGAATTATACTGATTGTCGAAATAATTATTCAGATTAATTTATGAGCGCTGATTGCTGATTTATAAGTAAGGTCTCCTACAGCGTGGCACACATGGTAGTGGGGGGGGTTTCTGATGTGCTCGGTCACTGATACTGTGTAAAGTCTAAATGAGCTTAGTTTCAGTTCAACGTTGGAAGCCTGTATAAAGTAGCATTCAGTGAAAGAGTTCTTGACGCTAGAAGGTTGCTCGCCCATTAAAATTCATGGGCGTATGAAAGCAATTTATGGCTATGGTTGTATGCATGTGAAAAATGTCAAGTGGGTGGCAAGTGGGTCTGACATGTGAAAAACTGTAGTAAAGGTGAGATCTTTGAGGAGCTAAGATAAGGACGAACCACTTCAGGGACCCGTGATGAGAACCAATGCAGAGTGGGTGGCACGATTCAAGAAAATCGCCAAAGCAGATTAAAATTGCTCTAAACCTAGGCTTTAGTCAAAAAAGAGTGCACCATATTATTGAGTCAGTTACAGAAACATTTTTGCCAGATGGGTCCTGTGACAATTGACACACCCCATGAAAGAACACAGAGAAGCTGTTTCTCAAGAACTTGTTAATCATTATCATCTTGAAGGGGATGATTTCCTCATGAATATTGTTATTTGTGATGAATCCTGGGTTTTCTACGATCCAGAAAACAAAAGGAAATCTGTGGAATATCGCCATCCAGGATCTCCAAGCCGAAAGATATTCAAAAGTGTTTCTTCATCACTTTTTGGGACACAATGGGCATGATTTACATGGAATTTCTGACTAAAGGAACAGCAGTAAATTCCTAAAGGTACTGCGAAACCTTGCGAGAACTCAAGCAACGCATCTGCAGAATCTGAACTGAGAGAAAAGCTTTTCTTTTGCATCGCGACAACGCAACGCCACGTCGCAGTGGACAAACGAGGGAGGCCTGAAACTTCTGGTTGTTGCCAAAATTGAAGGAGACGTTAAAGGACTTGTTTCCTTGGAAGTTGAAGTTGAACCAACCAGAAACTTTCTTTAATGGACGGAATTTATAAATTTCTGACTCATTCTTTTTTTTCATTTTCTCCACTTTTATTACTTTGTAATATCAGAAGCCTTACTTGTCAATCAACCCTCATCACATGTGTCCATCCATCCATTCACTCGCCTTCTATAACTGCTTGTACGGGACTGAGGTGAAGCTGCTACCTAAAACAGGAAGTGCAGGACACAAGGGATCGGAATTCATTATGATCCAAACACGGTCCGCAGCCACACACATTATTGCTCCCATTTTTTCCGAATTCCGACACACCTAATTCTCTCTCTCACAAGATTACGATCTTAATTATATTCAAAAATTCTGTATCGTTGGCAGTCAATCGACCTAAAAATAAACACACAACCTGCAATTTATATCATATTTATAATATGAAACCAACAAATCTTCTATTGATTTTTTCTTAGGTAAATAGAGCTCTAGCTGTCATTTCCAGTCAAATGAAGAACCGCGGCCTTGTGAACCCTGGCTTTGTCCCAAGAGCTCTCTCACACGCACACACACACACCAAGTCAGAGCCGCTGGGCTCTGACCCTATGTTGTCATGCAGGAACAACAAAAAGTGCTTTTTAAGCAAGTAAATTGTATAATAATCAGGTCACTGACCCCTGGGAAACTTTCCATTGCCCCAAACAATTGCCTTTTTCAGGCACTCGCAGCCCAGGCAGCGAGATGGGCCGCTAGCGTGCTCGCTAATTACCCCGGCGGCCAGGCCGCGGTCGCGCCCAGCCCCGCGCCCGTGCTCCTCGGGGCCCTATTCCGAGAATAATTAGCCACATGAAAAGGCTCTTCAGAAACACTGAGCAGAGCTGCTCGCCTGGCACACTCGAAGCGGCACCACTCCGAAGGGTCCGGCCCGTCCGGCAGAAGTGGACGCGCCCAATTAGCCGCGTGTGATCCAGCAAGGAGTGAGCGCACTGGCTCTTGGGTTATGTCAAGCTTTGAGCGCACCTCCCATGCTCGGGGGAGGGGGGCCAGACTCCGGAGGCCCACAGCTGCTTTGGCTCTGCCCCCTCCACCCCCCCAGCAAAAAAACAATGGCAACCCGGCTAGCTGTGTCCTTGGTATGAGCTCGCCAGCGCCCCCTAACCACAAGGCACTGAAGGGCCTCTCACTGCCTCGCTGTGGTACAGTAACAGCTGTGCCAGGGTGACGCCCGGCTGAATGCTGCTTATTAACCGTACAGGGATGATAGCCGTAGGATGCAGATGGCTGCACGATGACACCATTTCTGGTAGAGATTGTGATATCAGTTTGGCGACGATGCAGATGACAGTGACGACGGCTATGAGGTCATGAGGGTCATGTTTCCACCCATACCATGACACTTAACCGCTTCTGTGCCATGCCGAAGTCACCCAAAAGTGCTCAGAAGACATCCTGGCACTTGGCACCAGGCAGCACAGCTGAAAGGTCTGCGCAGGCCATCGCTGCTTCAGTCTGTACATCTACCAGTTCTCAGTGGAGTTCCAGCATCATTGCAACATCTCTATTGTGGAGTCCCAAGGGTCTGCTCTCAGTTACTCCCACTCAGTTTAGGCCAAAAGAATCCTCGCTCGTCTGTTTTCGGGATATGTTTAGCAGCGCGCACACCTGTATGCAGTTGAATATCCGACGGCAACAAGACAAAAACGCGCGAGGAATTATGCTACGGCAGCAAAACTGCTTACTGGCTGGAGCTACATTCTTAGCACACAGAATCCTGCTGAGTCACTTACGCTGTGCTATGGCAGCTGTTAAGGTCACATGCTCGCTTCTACTATAGTGCCGTCCAAGCGAGCAGAGAGCTGGGGACCCAGATGCACTAAGGATGAGTCGGTCAGCTGCAGGCTAATCGCCAAGCACTGGAAACGGCCCTCACGCAGCAATACAGGAAATGCCTGGAGGATGAGAAACGGTCAAGAGTCCAGATCCAGGCCAGCGTGCTGGCTACCCGGGATCAGCTGACCAGCACAGTGCACCCCCACCCCCCTCCCCCCACGGC
>JAODKL010000002.1:10882707-10895375 GCA_026780765.1 Petrocephalus schoutedeni
ACACACACGGCCTTCCCTTCTGCGGACGTACAGGATGCTCCCACTCCCCGCTGCACAGAATCGCGCGTCCTTTAGCGGGGAGGAACACGGCGTGATGAGCGCCGTAAAATTGGAACGCGTGCGAATGGCGCAGAACTGCCACATGTCCCACGGACTCAGAAGAAAACCTGCCCCCCTGCGCCCGGTCCCACTGGAAGTCTCCCTCCCGACCCGACGTTTTGACAGCATCAAAAATATATCGCCACAAACAGAGGGATATTAACGCTGTTGGGACGGGAAGGGGGAAAGGAACGGAAGGAAATTGGAGTTGGGAAATGATGGCAGCAGGAGAGAGATGTGACAAGAGGAAGAAACGGCAGTAATGTTACCACGGTTACAGTCGCCAGACCCAAAAGTAACACCTGTGCTAACAAGGGCACCAATCCATCGATGTGCCACACCATGTGCCATGAGACCTCTGTGATCCCAAAGCCCAACCCAGGAAGCACAGGGCACGGGGCTGGACGAGATGCCAGTCCATCATGTGGCACTGGCACTGTGGGCAATATACAGCCACCAACACAGCTAAACCGCATGTCATTGGACTGTGGGCGGCAACCAAAGTACCCAGAGAAAACCCACGCAATCACAGGGAGAACATTCAGACTCCACACACACACAGCTGGGAGTGGGAATCAAACCCTGTAAAGTGCGAGGCTACAGCGCTACCCACTGAGCCACCATCTGACTCTCATAACACTAATACCGCCTGACACTACCACTAATATGGAAGTTAACACTGATACCAGCACTGACTCCAGGCTGTCCTTACTCATACCTTTTTAGTCACATGGGGAAGACTGAGTCACTCATGTAGTGCCGTCATGTCAACGGACCAATGTCATCATTCACTGGTGTGTGTGTGTGTGTATTCAGGGAATCTACAGGAGAGATCCTGCCCATGAGGGCCGGAGGGCGAAGATCCTGCGCTCCATCAAAAGAAGAAGCGATTGGCCGCGCAGCTGTCACTCACTCTCTGAAGCCTATAATGGAGCATCTGATTGGGTGGGTGAGGGGACTGTCACTGTGTGGGCGTGACAGAAGAGGTATCAATCTGAAAGTTACATCAGCCAGAATCAGGCCCGATAAGCATCGAGGAGATGGCATGTTGAAAATACATCCGAGTGCTATTTTCAAAAAATAAAGAGCGAGAATGGAGCAGCCTTTGAAAGCAGCAAATATAAATAAACATGTTCAGAATGAAGAAAGCGGTCTGCTTGCTGTTTCTGAGACAGTCCTGGAAAGGACCAACACTATTAATACAGCGGATGAAACATGTGACAGGAGTCTGTCTTCAGCGCCTCTATTTCTGCACGCTGCCTCCTTCAGCGCGGCCCGCGTCACCTGAGGGCCCCTCTGGAAGCCCAGCGCACCCCCCGCCCCCTCCATATTCCCTGTCAGCCTCTCCCACTCTCCCCCGTTATGTCAGCCACTGCCGCTGCCGCAGCTTCTGGAAGGATCCACCGCAGCCCGCCATTAATTGGTGAGGCAAGCCACGGTGCAGCCGACTCACACTTGAGACATACAGCAGCAGCAGCTGTGGTGCCTTTAGGCATGGCGGACCAGCGGGCTGCGTGTGAAAGGGGAAGCCAGCGTGGTCATGCGTGAAGCATGGCTTGGCAAAGCTGGGGTATGACATCACGCTGTAACAGTGGTGTATATCATCACTCAGCAAAGGTGGGGTATGACATCACGCTGTAACAGTGGTGGGCAAAGGTGGGGAACGACATCACACTGTAACAGTGGTGTATATCATCACTTGGCAAAGGTGGGGTATGACATCACACTGTAACAGTGGTGGGCAAAGGTGGGGAACGACATCACACTGTAACAGTGGTGTATATCATCACTCGGCAAAGGTGGGGTATGACATCACGCTGTAACAGTGGTGTATATCATCACTCGGCAAAGGTGGGGTATGACATCATGCTGTAACAGTGGTGTATATCATTACTCCGCAAGGGTGGGGTATGACATCACGCTGTAACAGTGGTGTATATCATCATTCGGCAAAGGTGGGGTATGACATCACGCTGTAACAGTGGTGTATATCATCACTTGGCATAGGTGGGGTATGACATCACGCTGTAACAGTGGTATATATCATCATTTGGCAAAGGTGGGGTATGACATCACGCTGTAACAGTGGTGTATAACATCACTCGGCAAAGGTGGGGTTAGACATCACGCTGTAACAGTGGTGTATATCATCACTCGGCAAAGCTGGGGTATGACATCACGCTGTAACAGTGGTGTATATCATCACTCGGCAAAGCTGGGGTATGACACCACGCTGTAACAGTGGTGTATATCATCACTCGGCACAGTCATATGAGTTATGTATGACATCACATAGCATTGCCCAGTGGCACCATGCAGAACAACTTCATGTCGCATCCAGATCTTCTTCTGACTGAACTGCCACTTAGTACCATCAGGCCAGCCCAACTCCCCAGCAGTGAGAGAATTCCTCTTTCACCTCTCACATCTCATGCGTCTTGCTCCTCCAATACCAGCTACAGCTTCGGGCCTTCAGCAGGTTCACAATCACCACACTGGCATACAAGCCATCTCACAAACCACACTGACCACCTAGGGCATGGGGGACCACAATAATGGACCCCGCTAAAATCATCCTCTCTCCCTAGCCTGAAATTATCATCCCAGTTCTCACTGGTGTTGACTTCTCAAAAAAAGACCCAAAGCGAGGTTCTGAATATTAATCCACAACACCTCATGCATGACTTTGCGGACCTCATTAAAGCATTGTGTGGCAATTTAAGGACACAAACCTGAGCTAAATCCTAAATTTCCCCACTGGCATTCACCAAACTGTAAGTGACTTTGGATAAAATCTCATTAAATATTTGTTGCCTCCCCTTAACTACAGCAGTGGTGCATTTCCCCCGTTAATGATTCAGTTTGCCTGCTACATAATGCATCCGTGGCTGCTTACTCAGGTTTGGGGAATAAAAGGTGTGTCAGGAGGCGAACTATCGCTGACTCTATGACATTTTCACTTGACACCCTTTTAATATCATGATTCTATGACATAATCTAATGTGTGTGTCACAACAGAAGTGCAAACACAGAAAATGTGCTTAACTATTTCAGCGTTTAATGTATCCAGATTAAAATGTCCCATTTTCTCTCTCTCTTTTCCACACAACCCCACCTCCCAGTTCGTGCCAAGGTGGCATCCTTCTCCACTGACCAATTGTTACCATGGCTACACCATAGCAACCGTTGCTGGGCCTTTTGGGAGAGCCTGTTACCTCGGCAACCAGGATTTCCATAACAACTGTTGTCAGACAATACAGCATCACAGAAAGAGCAAGATACGGAAGAGTAGTTGAACTTCTAATTGCCAAATTTATATTCCCATTTAATCACAATTGCTCCGCGAAGACTGGGTTAAATGATTTTATTATGCACAGTATAATTTTTTTCGATCTATATTCAAATTTAACCGTAATGGCGTCCCAGATAGCAGGAACATATCTGCATTAATTTGTTATGACTTCAATAACTTTCTGCTAATGTGAATCTCGTAAGCATTGTTCGCTTCTAATGAAGCCTAGCACCCCGGCATTCGGGCAAAGCTTGATGTTCGGATCGTTGCCGAAATATTTCGCTTGGCTGTCAGGTCAGCAAATGCAGAAAGTTTTAGGACACGAGCAAAACCTGAGCAACAGATCAGCATAAAACAGGCGTCCTGAGCGGCAAACTCCTCAGGATCGTGTGCATGCGCCTATTACAGCCATGCTACTGGTGTGCCAGCCACACAGATTTGCTACAATACTTACAATATTAATAATGATGACACTTGCTCCCCATGGGGAGTCACACGCCGCCCCTCATGTCGTGTGATTCACCTCTGAGGTGGCAGAGCCAGAATGGGGGAAGACCACCAGCGGCTTGTCAGGCTACCTCTGCCAATACATATAACTCGGAGGTCCTTACAGGGACATGAAGAGGAGGCATGCTGGTCCTTAAACACATACACACTGTATCCAGTCTTTACACACACACACAGACCCACACACTCCTGGGTCCCTCGCACCCCAGCATAAACGTCCATCATGCTCCTCACCAGCTTCTGAAAGAACGTTCCCCACAAAAGCACGCGCCTTCCCACCAGCTCCCATTGTTCCGATTTCGCCACAGGGGCCTCTGTCTGTCTGCTTCGGGGAGATAACATCCTCGAACAATCGCACAGACGTCTCACTCTGACGGACACGCCGCTTCCGCTCGGAGAGGCCCGGAGACGGGCGCCGTTCCCAGGAAGTCTGCAGATGCCCGTCCGAGAGCTCATCAACACAACACGCCACATAATGCACCGCACAATTGTTCACACTGACAAGACTTTTTACTAGAAGGTTTACTAGAAGATTCATTCTAAACCTGAACTGACTACTGTATTCTTAACATCAACAAATTCCTGAGTTTGTTGATAACAACCCAAGTGATGTCCACAATTAGATAAGACTCAAAGTTATTTTGAAATGTTAGGACACTCCATCCAACATTTTTAATGTTTTTTTTTTTCTCCTCTCCATCGTGGTGTATTTAATGTGGTGTTGTTGTTTGCTGGACTTCGAGTCTGTAATAAAGTATATCTATCTATCTATATATCTATCTATCATCCATCCATTTTCTCAGCCAACTATCCAGTACAGGGTCAGAGTTAGTCAGGAACCTTTTTCCAGGAAGCATGAGGCAGGAAGCAGGTCATCCTGCATGGAATTATGGGCACTCCGAAAGGCATCTGAACTTGTATTTTTTTCAGTATTTAAAATCCTCTTGACACCAACAGATGACTAAGCAAAAGTGAGATTCTAAGAAACGTCACAGAACCAACTAGCCTTGACCGTGTGCCGAAGAATGAGAACAGCTTTGCTGGGAATTAGAACACATGATTTTGGAGGGAATTCATCAGCAAGGACTAAGAGAGAAAGACTTGCACATTTCACACAAAACTACATCAGGGAGACAGTGCAGTTTTCGCAGTAATATAAACATGACCAGCCACCTCAAGGATTCTGTGGCAAGAGCAGCCACACTCCCATCAGAGGAAGCTTACAACAGGCCTTGGTGTCTCACACACACACACACCTGCACATACATAAACGGACACATATAATGGTCTTGCCCTGCTAATAATGATTGCTGACCACATTCTACCTAGACATAAAGATTTGACACTTTTATTTTGAAATTAGTAGTACGAAGAAAACACTGTTTATCGTCATTTTCGTTAGAAGTCACATTTTTGTCCCCCGGCGTGACAGGAACACCTGTGCACATTGCCGACGCACACTTACAGACAGACTCCTACACAAAGGGCCTGCTCAGGGCGGTCTGGCACCTTAGGCTACATTCTGCCAAGTGCCACCCCCCAGCCAGCAGAAGACAACAAATTCTGTCAGTACGTTTACATTAAAAA
The DNA here is from genome assembly GCA_026780765.1 of Petrocephalus schoutedeni. NCBI lineage: Eukaryota > Metazoa > Chordata > Actinopteri > Osteoglossiformes > Mormyridae > Petrocephalus > Petrocephalus schoutedeni. The sequence continues at coordinate 10,888,193 of JAODKL010000002.1, forward strand.
ATTTTGGTAGCACACGATCTCTGGCTGCTAACTACCTAGCTGACATCAGGTTCACATGAAAAGTAAAATATTAAAACTAGTGTAAATCACGGTCATATCACATATTCAGATCTTTTTTTTTTTGTTTGCTCTCTTGTGTCCCCGAATCCAATGGCACTCTAAGGAAACATTTCTGTGGCCTATAGGGTGAGCCGGCCGTGTGTACACCCTCTACCCACTACACCCCCTAGCCCTACCCCTGCCCCTACCCCTAACCCTCACAGCGCCCGCCACCCCAAGACAGGAGCTCGCCCATTTCCACTGCTCACCGCCTCATGCCCCAAATTACAGACCAATTAATAGCGAATCCCCATCTGCTATCATCAAAGGGGAAGAGCCGGAGACGACCCCGGAGCAGGAGATAATGAGACTTCTCAATGTACACAGGCAGTGCTCTCACGCACCAGGCTTTACCAACACCTTCAGCTTCAAGCCACCTTTTCTAAGATCACAAAAAAAAAATCAATTAAAGCTCTTCAGTTTGATATTAGGGGTGTTTAAATCGACGAAGGAGGAGCTCAAGTGGCAAAGCTACAGTACAAAAATCACTTTCACCCATTAAAATATGCGACATCGATCGCTCGCCCTTAATGTAGAAAGAACAAAGTAAACATGAAGAAAAAGATGAAAAGAATACCTGTCAGGTATGGAATACTTGATACATCCATCCGACAAGTGGACAGGGCATAAAATCCATTTCTGGAACAAGGATACACACAGGGGCGGGGCCACAGGAGCACTGGCCCACAACTTAAAGCTTATTGGTTGCCAGAGTGTCCCTCCCCTGTCACTCACTAATTCAAAACAAATTACTGGCTAATCAAAAGGTTCGCCCCACTGTATGAACTATGGCTTGTCTTATGCCTTCCAAGTTAAAAGTGCAGGGTGTGAGGAAGGGGACACCAGGATGGGGTGCCAATCCATCACAGGACGCACACATTATCGGCAATTTATAGACACTAAAGTGCATGTTTGGATTGTCTGAACTAAACATGGGGAGAACATGCAAACTTCACACACACACACACACACAGCAGGGAGAATGCAGCTTCCCTGCCATGGAGGTGTGAGACAACAGTGCTACCCACTGAGCCGCTGTGTGGCCCATAATTATAATTGCAAAATTATAATTTGCAAATGGGAAAGGCGCAGGCATGCAAACAGCTGCATGGGGACTGGTCCTCTAACAAGCGAGCGAGAGAATATGAAGAGGAGAGAAGACGTCAGAGAGGCAGACCTGCCTCGTGGGGGTGGGGGTGGGGGGCACAGATTAGTGCAGGAGAGCATGGGGTGATCAGGGGAATAACCGAATGTGCCCCAGGGGTCTTACGCAAGACCTCGCGAGAGACACGACTCAGAGGATCTCTGGATGCAATGGCTGAGACAGAGAGACAGAGGAAATAGACAGTCTGGTACAGAGCATCAGTCACATAAACACAGTGAAAGAGGCAGGGAACGTAAAGGGGAACACTGTCAGTGAGGCAAGGAGGCTACAGGGGCTAACTGGGGCCACTGGGGTGGAAGGAGAGAGATAGGACACTCTACTAAGCAAGAAAAGTTACAGGGGGAACACAGCCTACAGGGCAAGGACTGTGTTAGAGGACAGAATTTACAAGGCAAGGAGAGAGTAGGAGGAACAGAATCTACAGGGCAAGGAGATCAAACAGCAGATCTGTTTAGGAGAAACATAAATCTATACTACACGGAGTATATAGGAGAAGCAGAATCTACTGGGCAAGTCGCTTATAGGAAGAGAAGAACCTATCGGGCAGAGATCATATAGGAGCAGCAAAATCTACAGGGCAAGGTGTGTATAGAAGGAGAGGAATCTACAGGGCAGGGACCATTTAGAAGGAACAGAACCTACACAGTAAGGTGTGCATAGGAGAAGCAGAATCTACTAAGCAAGGTGCTTATAGGAGGAGCCAAATCTACTGGACAGGGAGAGTATAGGAGGAACAGAATCTACAGGGCAAAGAATATTTAGAAGGAAGAGACTGTACAGGGGACAGAGTGTGTAAAAGGAACAGAAAATACAGGACCATGAGCTTACAGGAGGAGCAGAATATACAGGACAGGGAGTGTACAGGATGAGCAGAATTTACAGTGCACGGAGCGTATAGGAGGAGCAGAATTGACAGTGCAGGCAGCATATAGAAGGATCAGAATCGACAGAAGGAAGCATATGGAAGGAGCAGAATCTACAGGGCAGGGAACAAATAGAAATAGCAGAATTTACAGGGCAGGGGGCATATAGGAAGAGCAGAATCTCTGCAGAGGGCATATAGGGGGAGCAGAATCTGGGCAGGGAGCATATAGGAGGAGCAGAATCTGGGCAGGGAGTGTACAGGAAGAGCAGAATCTGGGCAGGGAACATATCGGAGGATCAAATATACAAGGCACCACAAACAGTGTGGGATATGAAAGAAAATCAATTATCTAGGTGGTAAAATCCGAGAACATAACTTGAAGAAGGAATCCCTCCAAAACTATTATAGGAAATGGTGGTGGCAGAGGCATCCAGGCCCCTTGGCCTCCAGCAAACAGATCCAGTTCATGACCAGCCAGCAGAAAGGCACCCCGGTCCAGGATAACCCACATGGCAGCACTCTCTTTCCCCTGGTGAACCGTCTGGTCAGTCCTGGCAGGACCCCCCCTTCCCGGGGGCTTGGCCATTGTCAGAGATGCTTTAGAGAAGCCGCACATGCAGGAATCTGTTCACCCCGAAACGTGAGTGCAGCTGAGCTTGAGGACCAGTATGCGGGTCAGAAGATCCCGGCCAGTCCACTACAAGCCCAGCTGGGTGCCCGTGTCATGCTCCAAAGGGCAGGAACCAGTGAAGGCCATTAATGCAAGCAGAATTAATGCCCCAAAGACTCCATCCATTCTGACACTCCTGGTCAGCATCAGATCACTGTAAAATCAACTCTAAAGGCTCTTATGTAAATAAGAAAAACAAAAGTAAAGAGAATAATAAACTGTAAAGCCTAATTTAAGCAGAATTTCAAAACTGCTACGCTTAATAATGTAGACATACAAACTGTCAACAAACCTAACAAGTTCTGCTAAAGTGCAGGGCCCATGAACAGATAAAATATTTGTCTTATGTATTAATGTTTACCATTCAAACGTATTTGCTGTAAAGGGGTAATAGTCAGAATATATTTCCTGTAAATTTATGTTACCTACCTACGCCCTGATGTTCCTGCGGTGAGCATAAACACCCATTTCCCCATGCAATCCAAATATGTGCAGAATTTTCATTTATTTTTGGTTCCCTCACCTGAGGGAAACTTTGTGGAGAGGAATAAGCAAGAACTGCTCTACAGATGAGTGCCAATTTCATCCAGTGCCATCCTAAACCAATAAAGTTAAAAAAAAAGAACCTTGCAAAAAGATCAATATAGGAGGCATATTCTCTCGGCCTGTATTTCAGCCCCAAAGGATGAAGACGTGACTCTACCCATCCATTTTCTACAAAGGTTTATCCACTGCAGGCATGTGAATGACTTGGAGTCCATCCCAGGAAACAGAGGGTACAAGGCAGGGGATACCCTGGATGGGATGCTGGTCCATCGCAGGACACGCACTCAAACACAAATCTCGCAGACTAAGGCCAACGTCGGGATGCCAAATCCACCAAGCGCATGCTTTTTGGGCTGAATCCGGGATACACTGAGAAGCCCCCACAAACACAGGGAGGGGACGTGAGTGCCAAGCGCAGAGAGCCGCGGGGCGGCCGGGGGGCTCAGGGCCCCAATCCCAAACACGTCAGGTTACAGAGCTGCCCACCCAGCTCCCATGTCATCCCACAGGACCCAAGACTTTTACAAATAGCAAACACGAAAAAAACTATAAGACCTGGTCCAAAAATAAAGCTCACATGGCTGGTGAAATGCAAGCAATGACTCTTTAGACATCGAAACACCGTCTCCAGTTAGTACATTTCCGGGCAGTCCGGAGCAGCCGAAAATTCTGCTGACCGCAACATGCTGGCGAATCCGGACGTCAGTAAAGCAGGAGCCAGATGGCGGGAGAGGGTCAGGGTTAGGGTTAGCATTAGGGGTAGTGTGGCCGGGGAGCGTGGGACTCTCCGTGTGTACATTAAGCGTGCGGCTGGCCCCCCATCGCAGAGACGCATCACCACTTCCTCTCCCCAAAATCATTTTGCAAAGTTCACTCATGCAGCACACGTATCTCGGCTGGTTTTCACAACCTGGACTGGAGTTTTTTCTTTTAACCCGTTCATCCAGCCCGGCCGATTGTTTTTCGGACCCGGCCAGGCTAGGAGCTGCCATCCGGGTCCAAACTTCAGCTGGAGATTGGGCCTGTCGGCTTTGCCCTTCTGGTCGCCGGCTTGACGCCCATCAGTCGCTCTGCTGCTCTCCCATCCGCTCCATCCTAAATGCCCATCTTCTGCCCCCCCCCCCAGGGTTCTCCATACCCTAACCCACTCAGCAGCTTCGAAGGCGCCATCAGCACGGCTCTGCACAGCTGCTCCGGCTTCTATCCCCGCTTCAAACGGGCTTTTGTCGCGTGGAACAAGCGCGGCATCATCCACCCGCTGCTTCTCATCAGCCGCCGACGCGCAGGGCGCTCCGCCCCTCCGTCCGCTGCCTTCTTTCAATCACTCGCCCTCTTTCCTTCGTCTCTCCTCCGTTCTGTCACTCAGAGGGAAAAAAAAAAAAAAGCCTCTGCCTGACAAAGGCGTCATTTATCTACGAGTTGGCGCGAGGCGAAGATGCTAATGATTCCAACAAGGCCGCAGAGACGAGAGCAAAGGAGCTCGCTCGTGCCCGTGTCAAAGGAACGTCCGCCCTCCAGGGAAGCCCCTAAAGGTGAGGAATACCTCTTCTGGGCGACGGAGCCCTTGGCTTCACCATTCAAACCCCGGCAGCTCCTTCCCCTCCAGGCTCCGTAAATGAGAACATTTTTCGCACTGTTTTTCCTTTCCACTGAATCGCTGTCTGATAAACCCACCCAAACACGAACGACATTCACTTCAAGGCAAACTAAGAAAAGTCGTTTCTTCCTTCCACAGACTGAAAAAGTCTCAAAGCAAAACCATCTTCTATTTCCCCATCCCCAGAAATAAAATGCTAAAGAAGTAAATAACTACATAGAAGTGACAAAAAAATATATTTAAAAGAACCCGAAATCTTATATAACTAGTTAATTCGTCCATCACAGCAGGACCATTACACCTTCTAAATTGGCGCTTATTCAGTTTAAACATGGACTATGCCTTTAGTCAGAGTCCATTAGATTAATTCTGTCATGAATAATCAGTGATTTTCCTTTGAGGAAGTCATGTGATGGATAATCCACTAGTCATTTTCCGCTCTCCAGCTCCACACGCTGCTAAATTTTTACTACATTAATCTGACTGTCAATCTTTTACCTGTTTCCCTCAACACATCATCTCTAAAAGGTGAAACTGGAAATATATTCACAGCTTGCTATTAGTCATTTACATAACTTAATTAAACTGGAGCCAAAGCATCTTGCTTTGGTAGAGAATGCTTTAATTCATACTGATATAAATGGATACAGAAACAATAGGAACATTATTGATTACTTATTACTGATATCTTATTTGTACTTACATTCCTTATGCATCTTGCTATTTGGAAAGAAAGCCAATTATTTAGCAGAGAACTGCATACGAGCAGAGAACTTCATGCACATTCCTAACATCATCAGAGTATGAAAGTCATATTACGTTGGGACTCCTGATCTATAAAAAACTGCTCACATATTGCCCTTAGGTATTATTCTTTTTTGACATGCTGAAGTAAACATTTTTATTATCCTAAAATGATTTTTATTTCATTACATGGCAGACGAAAAGTGCTGGGATGATTTCGCAGCCAACACTTGAGCTAGGAGCTCGTCGCATGGAAGATTATGCAGAGGTAAAGAATAAAGCTGATTTATCAAAGTTCCTTGTGCCATTGGGATTGGGAAGGGGGACAGGACAGATGCTCGGCATGGAAGCTGTAAGTCACGGTGGAGAAAAAAAAAATCCCACTAGATATATCAGGGTAAACAAAAAAGAGCTGGGATTCAGTCACTAAAAACACGGTACCATACGTTTCCAGATCGACACATGACCAACATTTTATAATACGCTGCCACATTGTACCTGCACGCAAATATCACGCCATCGATTTGAACTGTCCAAAGGTTCAGGAAGTGGGACCCTGAGACTGAGAGAGGGGCCTACAGGAGGAGCCCCACATGCCAGCTCCGTGGAAAATGGAAAGCACACACAAAATTGTGTGGAGCAGGAGGTGGTGGCGCAGGGACAAAATGCAGCTCCGAAAGCTCCTATGTAGCTCCTATGGCCGGCCTCTGCCATTCACTCACCTTCAGCTCAGGGCAAGGAAGTCCCAGCGCTGCGGCGGGGAGCAGCAGAGTAAACATTAATGAACGCAGCAAAGCGTGGCTGACCACAGCGTCAGGGCGGCCGACTTACATCAGCTAAGCCGGCTTTCTCCCAAAAAAACGCTTCTCGCTTTTCTCAAAGCTGAGCTTCTGACCTTCCTGCTGGCAGACAATTTAACCCCAAAAAGTCATTTTCAGATTTGCAGCCCCGCCCCCCCCCAACCCCGTCCACAAGACATTTACATGTCCGCCCCGTGTCCTGCCAGATCATCCGCGCGACACCTCGCGACACCCCCGGAGGGCCTCGCTGCCCTGTCATGCTGTCATGCGCACACACTGACGTTGCTACAGAGTCGCACATCCGATAGAGGACTGCGGTGAAGCTGGGGACGATCCCGGGAAGCACGCGGCATGGAGCGGGAATCACTGGAAGGCATGCGAGTCCGTCAAAGGGAACGTCCTCAAACAGCCGGACAAGCAAGGGGCGTATTTAGCAAAGTTCTAGCAAACTCCACACGAGGAGCAAGCTTTCAGTCTTCTCACCCTCTAGTGTAAGGCTACAATGCCAGCGGGGCTATCCTAGTGTCAAACACTACTTAATTTACTCACGCAAAAACTTAAAAAGTTTGGATATATTGGGGGGGGGGGCTCTTTGGGATGTCGGTGAAGTGCAGCTCTGCGCAGTTTTTCGCTTGCTTGAGCACGAAGGAAGCGCATCACCGGATGTTGTGTGAACCCCCCCTCCCCCCCCCCCCCC